>CAUJLX010000001.1:21108796-22308796 GCA_963280985.1 Strongyloides venezuelensis | reverse complement strand
TATTTATTCACAAAGCTCATATTAACAGATAAAAACACTGATCCCTTTAAAACAAAAATTCTATTTCTTCTTTTTAATTTTAATAATGTTTTTCAATGCCGAAAGTTTACCTTTTCATGCATTACGTTTCTGGCTATCGAAAATGGTTTATTTTCACCCATTACTACAGGTAATGATGCCTTAATTCATCACCGCTACTTTCACCACTATCAGTTATCTCCCCTACAACCTCTTCAACAATTTTTGTGGATGATAATGATTTATCTTTATTTCCAAATAAAGAATCTGATAATTCTTTATCCTCCTTCTCTAGAGCTTTCACATCATCTGTTGTTGAAGAGGCTTTCTGTTCGATGAGATTCTCCAAATTAAAGTTAATATTTCTCCTATTAGTTTTTTGTAATTCTTCTCACTCATTCAAAGCATCCATCTCTACTTTACTTTGCTAGGTTCTTTTCTCGAGCATTTTTATTGAATTATTCTTTTCAGCTTCTTGCTTTCATCCTACGCTTTTTTGGTTTTGATATAATTTATATGCATTAAGCAACCTTGTTGCACCACTTTCATAGTATAATCTGTATTTTATAAATCTCTTTTGACTTTAATCTCTGCCAAACTATTAGGAAATTTTTATTTAAATGTTATATAATATTAAAAAAATGAAAACTAACATACCTAAAGGTAAATCTAAAAAATTTTAAACCTAAGTAATCATCTCCATGAGCTGTTTCTATTTTCATATTGATATCCTTTCCTTTGTAAATGTATTCTTTTCAAGTATTACATTGCATATTAAAAGGTACTGTAGCACGTTGCATAAAATAAGATGATTTTTTTGTTCTTATCCTAGAAACCTTTGATCCATCAAAATCAGGTGGGTAGTATTTTTGAAGAACTTTTCTTTCTGTTCCAGCCATTATTTAATAGGTTTAGAAAATATCAGGTGTGTTTTTTTATCAATGGAAACGTAAATCCAATTTTTTACAATATTTCTCAATAAGATAGTCCTGTTTTATCAAAATTCCAACATCCATGTATAAATCAAAGAGTGACATACTAAAACCATCTGGAGTAGCGGTTTGGAATTTTACATTTCCAGTTGCATTACCATAAATACTGGTGGAATTAAAATGAAATTCTGGAAAAGCAATATAACTTCAGTCAATTGCAACTCACTTTTCGTGATTAACTCACCAATACAAAGACCATCAATACAACTACATTGGAAAAAATTTCTTATGCTTTGTTGGAATAATTTTAAAATATTATCATCAATCATAAGATGACTGAGTTTTGAAAGTTCAAATGCATAAGCTGCTGAATCCAAAACACGATCACCATCAAAATTAATACATAGATATTTATTTGTATCGTATGGATGAATAACATAATTTGGTTTTGGAATTTTAGGATCATTTCGATGTCCTTCATAATATATAAGATTCTCTATTGAGATTGTGAAGCTAATTGTTGATGATTCTGGATTTGATGTTAGAGGATAATCAAAATGAAAGCCTTCAAAAGTTCTTGTTAACACAACATCTAACGGGAATGACCACAAAATTTTGTTACCTTTATCACTTTTAACATTTTCAATCTCTTTTATAAATAAATCAAAAATGTCATCAAGTAAACTTCCGTGGAGTTTAATATGAAATATCCTTAAATTAGCTGTACAATTAGAATTTTAAATATTTGGATTACCATTAAGAGGTGAGATACCAACAGAAGCATCAACAGAGGTTCTTCAAATTAAAACATCAACAATTTTTGATTTACTTAGATGAAAAAATCCTTCTTTAATTTTTACTTGATAATAAGTTGACATTTTTCCTGATATTCCCTGTAAATTGATATCAAGTTTATCAAGTGAAGAGAATTGAAAGGCATTTGAAGATTTAGGAATATTAAATTCTTTAATTTTGATTTGGGATAAGTGATATGTGAATTTAAGGAACCCTTCAATATCAGGCATATTGACTTTGGCGATTGCAGAATTTATGTAGTCAATTGCAAAAATAGCCATATAATTTAAGCCAACACTACTAAATTGAATCTGTGTACCAGGAATTGTATTTCTATTAACATTTCTTAATTAAATGCTAGAAATATTGTTAAAAAAATATCTAGTAACCTTGGATAAATCATTCCTACAAAGGTAAATGTTCAGTGATTGAATGTCGAGAAAAATTACAACCATTTTATGTTCCTTCTTGTAGTTTAATTTGATAGAAAACATAATCATCTGCTTATGATAAAACTTAAGCTAGTTACCCTTTAATTTTTACAAATAAAGTTATTTGAATATACTTTATTTTTTCGTGATATCATTATGTATAAAAAAATGAATACATTAATGTGAAAGATAAAAAATAGTTGTCATGCAGAAAATATAGTATAAAATAATAAATCTAAATTATTAAGATGATAAACCACTTTCATTATTTACCAGTCCATATCTATAATCATTTATCAGACAGTAAATCAAAACATTGCTACAGCAACCTGTTATCATTTAAAATAAAATAGTAATTTCGTTTATTAACATAAAGTTTAAATTCAGAACTTTTTTTAACATGTTACACTATATGTAATTATTAATATTTTGAGAGCATATTAATTAAATTTCATACAAATAAAGATTAGAGAATCTAATGTGTTAGAAAAAATGTTCTATCAATATTTGCTATGTTTTTAATAGATCGCCGATTGAAACTTTTGTTGAAACCAATATAATAATATAGTATTAAAACAAGCCGTTTAAACTATTTGATAATCTTATTTTGGGTAGTAATTGATTGTGGATAACAAATTTATTAATTGTCTTTATAGAAAACGTGATTGATATAATATAGTTGAAATTATTGATACAATGTAATTGGTGACGTTGTCACTGTCGTTGTATGATATACCAAATAACGATGAAAGATGTAAGTTTATATTTATGACATGGTTTATGTAGATGATTTAAAATAAAGGTTCTCAATAATGTCTTATTTTATTTCACAAAAACGTATATCACAATATCATATCCTTTTCTAGTATGATATTCAGTTATGATTTTATACTTTTTTTTTTTAAAACTATTCATATCTATAGAGTACGTAGTGATGTTGAGGTGTCTTTCAAAAAGTGTTAAGATTATATGGACTGTTAAACGTCGTTTTCTGAACTTTTCATCCAAACACAAATTCTATGAAGAAAATTAAATAAACATTTAAATCTTTGGCTTTTGTTTTCTTCCACATATATTTCCTTATAAATATTATGTGGATCTTTAATCAATTTGATGCCAATATTTAACTGAGAGTTTCAAATTTTCCTGAAAAATTAGTCATAAAGAATATTTTTTTGATAGAATTTATTCAAAAATACATTTTTATCTGATTTTGGCACTTTTCAAAGTAATAATAATACAAAAAAACAATAAATGTAAAGCTTTATTGATGATAACAATATCAAGATTAATCTAAATTCAATATTAAATGGCTTTTATTTATGCTATATCTATTAGTAATGTTTACATTTTTTGATAGCCTTGCATGAATAATAACAATTTGATATAAAGGAATGTAATCTTGTTTTCATTCCTTAACGATATTTAAAGATACATTTTTTTTCTAAACAGGATAAAATATTATATTTAAATAATAAAATCCATGTTCCCTCTAGTACTAAAGTAATATAATTAATCAAATGAGCACAATAAACTATTCTAAAAATGATAACATTCTCTTTGCAAAATTAATTTCAATTAAAAAATTAGTAATCTTCTTAATTTAAATGAGTCAAAGAGGAATGAAATAATTTTTTTGTTTTAGAAAGTCTTCCATTTTTTTCACTAACGTAATATGACACACAGGAAAATTTCATATGATAGCATAAATGCTAAAAAAATAGAAAACATTGAAAAGAAAATAATGATTTTTTTGGGCAATATCATTAAGAAGAATTAACTTGATATAATGGTTGATTCTCAGAATATTGAAAATCATTAGTTAGTACATCTAATGTTGTGGTAAACATGAAAGATATTCATCTTTAAGAGAAAATTTTAATATTTTTTTTCTTTACGTTTTCTTCACATTTCTCTAAAAATGATTCATATTTTGTTTTTAACAGCAAGATGAAGATAAATAATAAGTGAATTTTTTTATTTCTAACGTTAAAACTAAAAAATACTAATATCTCAAGTTCATGAATGAAAAAATGCCAAGTTTGAAATATCATGCATAGCCCGATTTAAAAAATTTGGTAGATTAATTAAAAAGTAGAAAAAAACTAGTGATAATCAGACATTATATCAATTCCACTAGATATGTGCTATAAAGAAAAAAAAAGTAATTATTAAAAAATAAAACATTCAAAAATGAAAACAAGTTTAATTCATACCTTAATTATGCAAAATTCTTGAAATCGTAATTGATTGTACAATTTCTGCATGATATGAAAAATCTCATTCTATAATAATAAGACGTATATTAAAGTACGACTTAATTCTTCTTCAAAACTACTAATTTAATATAAAATTGAAATTGTATGTTAAATAATAGATAAATTAATTTGTTAGGTAATCTTTATTTTTAATAGTTTTTATTTATAATTTTTTTGTATTCACAGAGAAAATTTGCAGTCCGTTTGGACACCGCTCGCAGTAGAATCCGGGTAGTGTTAATTGAAGAAAAACTATGAATTAATTGAATTGAATATTTATGTATTTCATACTAATTCTGAAATAAATTTTTTTTTAAATTTTTGTATTTCTTAAATTAAATTGTTAAATAATTTTTAAAAAATAATTATTAATAAAAATGTTTTTTTATAATTTAATTTTTTTTATAAATTTGTTTATTATTAATAAAAATAAATATCTAAAATGCAATGATCTAATTTTTATTTTAAGTTTATTTTTAATTTAAATATCTTTGTATTGAATATCATTTTGATTAAATAAACTTATTTATTTTGTTATTATTTTTGCATAAATTTAATAAAATATTTTTAATAAACATTTACTTTATGATCAATTTTTTTAAACTTTTTTATACGTTTAAAACGTTTTAAAATCGCGTAGCTTTTTTAAATAAAGTTTTTTTTTCTCTTTACAAATAATGTATAAGAGTTGTTTTTGTACCTACATTTTTGTTAAAAATGCAGTTTAAAACGACACCACAGTTTTTGTTTAAGTTGAATATATGTACATACATTTTTATTTATAGGTAATATATAAATTTAAATAATGATATATATAATGAATTATATTTTTCATATTTTTATATATAAATAATATATATTTTTATAAAAATAAAAATAATTTTTTATTTTAAACATTTAGCAAAATTCGTTAAAAATAATCATAAAATTTTATTTATTTTAATAGAAATTAATTAATTTCAAAACTATTTGTTTATTTAAAAATCTTTCAAAATTTGGTAAAAAAAAGTAAAAATTGAAAAAACTACTTTATAATAAATAAAATTAATCTCGTAGAAAACATTTTTAATTAATTATCAAATTGTTAAATAATTTAATTGATAATATAAAATATATCAAATACAGCAGAAAAATAACGACGCTTAAGTATAAAATAAAATACAATAAAACGGTAACTGATGAAAATAACTGATTATATAAAGAAACAAAAAGATAAGAAAATAATCATTTTTTATTTCTTTTATTTATCCAATTTTTTTTTTATAAAAATAAAACTATACATTTTAAAAACAATTTTTATTAACAAAACATCATAAACATTATTTAAAAAAACTAGTAAAACTTTATAATTTATATTTTATTGTAATTATTACTATTATTATTTAACAATTTTAATTATTTTTTCACAAAATAATTTTTATACATATTTGAATATTTTTAAATTTGTTAATTATCATTACTTATTGAATTTGTTAAAGTTTCATTTAAAGCATTAAATTCTTCATAAACATTTTCACTACCTTCCAATGACAATGAAGGATTTCGATCAAAATGTGTTATTGTAAAATCCCATTCTATCTCAACATCTTCTGATTCTTCATTTTCTTCATTTCCTTCTTTTGTAATGTTACGGTCCAAAAAATTATTCCACGCAATTTTCTGAATTATTGTTTTACAAGGATTAACATATGAAGATCCAACGTTAAGCAACTTTTTTATACGACTATTTGAAGATTCAAAACGTAGTGTACTAAACGCTGACAATGAAACATATGGAAATGTTTCAATCATCTTACCATAATGACATAAATTGTGATACTAAAAAAAAATAATAAATTATATTAAATTCAAAATTTAGGAAAAAAAAAACAATGCATATTTAATTTTTTTGAATTAGCTTACTTTTAATGTCATTCTGAATTTGTTGTCAGTTAAAGAAAATAGTGATTCAAAATGATTTTCTACAATTTTCTCAATAAAATCTACTGGATTTTCAATATTTTGAACTTCTTTTTTATTTGAAAAAAAGACTACCATACTTATTGTATAATGAAGGACTTCAAAAATTTTTTGAATTTTTTCATATAAAATAACAGAATCACAATATATAAAAGATTCTTTGACAATATGGTAAAAACATATCATTAGATAGAATGTTTGCTGTCCATTTAATGAAAAACGTCCTTTATTTTCCAAAATATCTTTTTTTGAAAATAATTCAAAAAACTTTTCTTTTAATGGAGTTTTTAATTGACTATGAAGCCTGAGTTTTTGAGCTTTTTTTAAAATTTTTTCACGTAAGCATTCTCCTTCCATGTTAAATAATTTCTTAAATAAATGAACACATAAATATAAATTATATGCACAAATACCCTCTAAAAAAATACAAATATTTAATAATCGAAAAGTTTTTATTTTAAATTTTATAAATAACATAATTTTTTTTCTGTCACGTTTTGGAAAATATTTTCTATATTAAAATATTAGTAATTTAATTAAATTCATAGCATCAATTATCAACTTCCATTATACTTTTTATAATTTTAATAAAACGTTTAATAAATTAAAAGAAATTTGGAAAAATATTTTGTTTTATTGTTAATATGATTATTTATTATATATATTTAAATTTTTTATGTTTACTAACCTTGAAGATCATGAAAAGTATCAAATATAAAATGATTATTTCTTGGAAAGTAGCTATGATACGATTCACGTAAAAAAGTTTCCAATGCTTTCTTTTTTGTGTATAAATGGAAATCTTCTCCATTAATAGTACAAGCTTTGCAACTATTTTTACTCTTATTTGAATAGCATTTTTTCAATTGAAATGCAGACTGCATCATTGCATTGTCTGATATAAAAAAAATTGGTTTCAATTTTTTCGTTATTCCATTGAAATCGAATGTAGTATCATTAAATGTTTTCATAACACTTTTCAATATTTTTTGATAATTGTTTTCGTTTTCCAATTTTGTTATTGATGCTCCATAAGTCATATAATGCTTAAGTTTGCTACTTTTTATGCAGCTAAATTTATAAGCAATATGTAGGTATGAAGTTGTATTTTTTCCAGTTCCTGATAATACAATATCATCCGCATAAACAATAACAGGCAGACAATTATCTTCATTAGAAGAAAACAATGAAGAATATTTTTGAAAATAACTTAAAGTTTCCAATTTCAGATTAACATGAAAAGCATTTTTCGAATGAGGAAATTGTGAAATTGATTTGTTCACATTTTCTCGTTCTTTTTTCAAATTTATTTTCAATGCTACGTATGATAAATTTTTATCTTTTGTTTCTATAAATAAATTAATTAATAAAAAAGTTGATGTTTTATTATTTATTTTTAAAATTTTTAATTCATTGAAATAAGTTGGAATTTTTTTTTAAAATATGTCATAAGATATGCAAATTATAAAAATTATTAATTCTTTTAATTTAAATTAATTATAATTATTATAATTATTATTATTATTATTTTAATTTTTATTGTATAAATATTTTTGTTAAAGTTAAATAAATTATTTTTTGCTTGAAGTTATATTGTTTTATATTGTTATGACTGTTACTGAAGCTCTCCAGGAATTACTTGTTAGCCATAACAAAATAAAAACATTATGTAGTATTTTTAATAAATAATAAGCCAATTTTAAAAAAATTTAAAAATTTTTCATCATCAATAACACTAACATTATTTTTCTTTTTTATTTATTTAGTTAAAATCTATGAAATAAAATAATAATGTTTGATTTTTCGATAAAAGTTAAAATAAAAAGAACGCTATGAATTTGATTAAAAGACTATTAAAAAGAGAAGATTCCGAATAAACCTTTATCAAATTTATTTTATACATTTAATTGCATTTATAATATTTTTAATGTTATATTTTTTTAGCAATTGTTGTCAATAGGGTTAATTTATAAAATATTTGTTTTAAAAAAAAAGGGAAATTAAAAAAAATTTTAATTTAAGGTAATTAATTAGATTATTAATTATTTTATATTATTATATCTTTTATATATAATATAGGCATACTCCAAATAAAATAAAATATTTTACTATTTTTTATCATTTAAAATAATTGTAAAAATTTTATTTTCAAATTAAAATTATACGAAAAATTAATTTTTTGTTAATTATAATGATATAAAATTATGAAAAATAATACCATTAAACATTAAAAATTTTTAATAAAAATTACCTAAAAAAATATCAGCAATCAGATCACTTAAATCATATACCATTTGATCAGTGTGTACATGTTTTTGTAAAAAAATATAGCATTTTTCAACAACAAATTTTGTAAATAATTCATAATTCATTTTAAAAAAAATTATTTTCTAAAGTATAATAATGATATATATATTTAATAAAAAGGAAATTGATAAAAGTAATGATAAAATAAGAAATAAAACAATTGATGAAACAAAAGAAGTGACAGTGAGATAATATTGATCACTGATCAATTCTTTTTGACTTGCATTTGATCAGTTTTTTATAAGTGACTATTTTGAAATTATTATCGTTTTATACAATTATTTTTGAAAAATACTTATTTTTTTTATTTTAGTTTGAAAATGTTAACCAGATCAATGAAAAATGCTTCAAACAAAAATGAAGGTGAAGATATTGCTGAAACTCTTAAATCTACCTTGAAAGTATGTTTTTTTCTTTTTGTCTATTTTATTATTTAGAATGTCGAAAAGTATAAAAGCCTTTACAAACATTCTTGTGACATGAATGAATCGCTTGAAAAAGCTGTTGAAAAAAGCGAAAAAACAACAAAGTGTTTAGAAGCTGATTTAAGAAAAAAGATATTTTAATTGATTCATTAAGAAATGAAATTGAAATGCTTAAAGAAGAAATAGAAAAATTGAAAATGAGAAATAAAAATTTAAGTGAAAATATGGAATTAAAAGAAGAAATGAATTTAAATTTAAATTTTCAATTAACTGAAGCAAAGGAGACAATAAAAGAGATGGAAGAAGCTGAAAATTTTGCAAATTCAAAAAGAATCAATTGCCAATTTGTTTAAAAGAGGAAATAGAAAAAATTGAAATTTACAAAATTACAGAAGATCTAGAAGAAAAGGAGGATGTTATTGTTAAAGCTGATGGTATAGTTGATGGAGCTGATTTTATTGTTAATGAAGCAGATGTTATTTCTGATGAAGATAATGTTATTGTTGATGAAGCTGAATTTGAATTTGATGATATAGACATATGTCTTCAACCTCAATTTACATCATCAAGAAAAAGTGCTGCGTTTGAAGAAAATATGGAATATTATTGGATGATTCATTTTTCAAAAAACAAAGCTTCATTTATTCTGAAAGAAAATGGTAGAATCTTAAGAAAGGATAAAATCGAACCTGTAACAAATGTTTCAAAGCAATTGTTAGAGTTACTAATTTTGGAGAAGATATTCAAGTTGAAAATCAATTTTATTTTCAACTATTCAGTAACAATTGTTTCAAATAATCATTTGGAAGCAATTTATGGTGAAGATTTTGCTACGGAATATAAGAATTGTTTGCCGTTAGCTAAACATGTTCATTCGATGCTAACAAAGTTTATTAGTATAAATATTGAAGTTGTATCGGATGATTATGTTACAAAATTATTTAATGATTGTTTAAAAATAGAAAATGGTTGATGCTTATAACCTTTTTTTTAATAAAATATTTAATCTTTTCCATATTTCTAGAAAAAATTAAATATATCAATTGCAATAAAATTAAAAAAAAAATATTTTCTAAATCATAATTTTTTATAACACATTTTTTCATTAAGGTAATATGTAAATGCAAAGAAAAAAATTTCGCATCAAAATTAGCACTTAAAAATTAAAAATAGTTTTAAAAAATAATATAATAGTAGAAAAATATATAATTAATATATATATATAATTACATTTAATATAAAATATATAATAATTTTTATAAAGATATATAATTTTTTTATTTATGTAATTTTAAATTAACAATAAGTTAATTAATACGTCAAAACAAATTTTATGGACCTTATATGAATCACTTTTTAATGTTACATGTACATATATTTATAAAGAAATATAACTATTTAACCATGACGGTTTAATTAAATTGATATAATGTAGATTAATAAATAAAGAAATATTTTCAATTTAATGATTTATTGACATTATTATATCACTTATAACAATTTAATAATAAATTATTAAGTATATATATATTTTTAAAAGTGATAAATTTTAAATAAATCTTTCCTCATAATGTATTAAATTTGAAAAAAAAATTTCAATTATCCTTTTTTTATAGTAATATAAAAAAGATAAATATATTTAATAAACTAGTAGTCATTTGTAATAAATAATTTTCACTTTCCTTACTCATTTTTAACTAATAATAATTTTTCAAAAATGTATTATTTATTAATATATGTTTATAAAATATTTTAATTTTTGTTATTGGAATTATTTTTTTATTTTATATAAAAGAAACATTTATAAATTATAAATAGTATATTTTTTAAGATTTTATATTTTTTATTGATATTTAAAAATTATTTTAATATTAGATAATATATTTGAAATGTGTTAAAAATTTTAAAAGATATGATCTATAAAACAAGTATCTAGAAGCATTTATAATTAGTTGGTTTGCAAATTTTACAATAAAAATAAAAAAGATTTTAAGAATTTAAAATAAATAATATTTTTTTTCATATTATTAGCAAAATGTATTGTACGACTTCCAAATAGTTAATTATTTTTAACTTTAATGTTCATACTAAAAATGTAAAAGTATTTAAAAAAATTATTATTTTGTTAAATTTTTATTAATTTAAATATAAAAAAAAATTAATACATAAATAACCAAATTTTACCATAAAAAATAATAAATAAACAAATTTTAAAATTAAAATACAGGAAATTGATAGTAGAATTTTTTTTTACAAATTTTTTAAACTATTTACATGTTTTTTGTCTTTTTTTTGATTAATTATTATTTAAGTATAAAAATTATATTAAATCACTATTGTTTTCTTAAAAAATTATACATATATATAATATTCAAAATTTCAAAATTTTATTTTTCTAGAATCCAAATCTTTTTTTCATTGGATTTAAATAAAAATATTTTATTTATATACAGAAATATTAGAAAATCACATTAACTAAAAATCTTCTCATAAAATAACAAATAATACAATTGATCTTTGACTAGTTAAATCACTTTTTTACCAGTGGTGATCTCTCTTTTGATAAAAACAATTACCTTTTAGCATGAAATAAAACTTTTTTTCTAAGTTGCAAATAAAATAATCATCAATTAATAGAAAAAGAATTTACTTATACAAAAAGGTAAAAAGAATAAGTTAACAAATAAAAAGTTAATAAATAAACTTATCATAATTTTAACACAATTTATTATTATTATATTATTATCGTTTTCTGTTATTTTTTTGCTTTTTTTTTAAATAAATATTTAATTTTTTTAATTTTAGTGATCAATTTTGCAACAAAAAAAGTATAAAATGGAAAGACTTGTCAACTTCTTCAGAAATACAATGATTGAAAATGGAAATTTGAATGAAAGAGTTGAAAGACTCAACAACAATTCCTGGAATGCTTCAATGGAGTATTTACGTGATGGAAATTCAATAGGAAGATTCTATGAAAATGGAAAACTCGTCAACTATGTTTATGCTACGTTGTACGAGTTTCATAGAGACTTTTTTCCTAAGGAATTGAATCGTGTACGTGGAAGTATGGCAGCATTCCTGAAAACGATACATGGATTTCTTTTTCTTAGTGATAATTTTGCATTTGATGCTGCAAAATTACAAAATATCATTAAGCACAGAAAAAGAAGGTACAATGCAATTGTACCTCCCATTGTTCTGGCTGAAGCGGTTAGTTTAGATTCTTTTTATTTGTTTTTTTTGTTTCTTTTTTGCTTTTTGTTATTATTTACTCTAACTTTGTTATTTTTTTAGGGAATCTTCAAAATGATTTACAAACTTCCAAATCCAATGCATGTTTGCAGGTATTTGGAAGAAAATCATTTAGTGGACGAAATAAAGGAGAAATTCAGTGTTTTCTTCAATTTGTTTGTTAACAAACAGCAAATTGAAAAAAACAAAATGCTGAAAAGAAATCCAGTTTACGAAATGGCTCCGGATTTGAACGAAGAAAGGATTCTGTTTGCTCTGGAAATGTTAATGGAGGGCGCTTTACCTAATGCTCCATTTCCAGAGCAATTTAACTGTTTAATGGGGAAATTACTTACGTTTAGTATTCCCAGATTAAACAAAGTTAAGATAAGTTCCAATGGAATTTATTTCATTGATATGTAAGTTTCATTTAACACTTATTTTTTTATAATTTTAATGATAATTTTAGTGGATTGGTACGAGAATATGTGTTCTACATAGGAACAACGGAGATTTTCAAGGACAAAGATCTCAAAAAAACGGTCTTATGGTTTCTGAAAATCAACCTCATATTCCGTAGGATGAAGATAGAGAAACCTTACAAATTTCTCTACCAGCTAGTTTGCCTGGCAATGGAACAGAAGGCACTTGCCAAGAAGAATAGAGAGGTGTTGGCACCCTCTGTTCAATTGTATTGGAGGCAACTAAATGGTGAAGATGGAGTGGAAGAAGAAGTAATTATTGAAGAAGGAGAACCAGAACCAGATGGGGAATTGACTGCTGAAGAGCAAGAAATACTAAATGCTCTGGAAAACAACATGGAGCTTTAATTTTTTTATTAGTTGGGGAAACCCTTCTTTTAAAATAAAAATTTTTTTGTTTTATAAATTTTTAAATAAAATTTTTAAATATAATTTTTTTTTGTTTTCTGCATAAAAATTACTTATAATAGTTTTTAAAACATATTAAATCAAGTAAAATTAGCATATATAAATATTTTTTTTTTTTAAATTATTTCATCCATGTCCATAATTCGCCCAAACTTTAATAAACTCGGACAATTCATTTATTTAGCATTTATTACTTTAAAAAGAAATAAATGAATAACAAAGTTATTTTTTTAAATAAATTATGAGTATTTATGATATAAAAATGATATTTTAAGTTGATTTATTTCATTTGAACTCGTCGAAAATATCTGTGTTGCATTGGGATTTAATTTGATTTTTTTTTTTGACAAAAAAAAGAAGTAAATAATAATTGATTTTTATTGAATAACTTTACACACATTAATAATGATTTTTTTTCACTTTTTTTAATTTTTAAAATTACCTAGGTAAATTAAAAAAGGGAGTTTTCCATCAAATTGAATTAAAAAATAACAATTTTGAAATAATTTATAAGGTTTCAAAATGAGGGGACAAAACCGTAAAGTATCATTTTTTTTAAAATAATGTTTATGATGTTTTGTTAATAAATATTGTTTTTAAATGTATAGTTTTATTTTTATAAAAAAAAAATTGGATAAATAAAAGAAATAAAAAATGATTATTTTCTTATCTTTTTGTTTCTTTATATAATCAGTTATTTTCATCAGTTACCGTTTTATTGTATTTTATTTTATATTTAAGCGTCGTTATTTTTCTGCTGTATTTGATATATTTTATATTATCAATTAAATTATTTAACAATTTGATAATTAATTAAAAATGTTTTCTACGAGATTAATTTTATTTATTATAAAGTAGTTTTTTCAATTTTTACTTTTTTTTTACCAAATTTTGAAAGATTTTTAAATAAACAAATAGTTTTAAAATTAATTAATTTCTATTAAAATAAATAAAATTTTATGATTATTTTTAACGAATTTTGTTAAATGTTTAAAATAAAAAATTATTTTTATTTTTATAAAAATATATATTTTTTATATATAAAAATATGAAAAATATAATTCATTATATATATCATTATTTAAATTTATATATTACCTATAAATAAAAATGTATGTACATATATTCAACTTAAACAAAAACTGTGGTGTCGTTTTAAACTGCATTTTTAACAAAAATGTAGGTACAAAAACAACTCTTATACATTATTTGTAAAGAGAAAAAAAAACTTTATTTAAAAAAGCTACGCGATTTTAAAACGTTTTAAACGTATAAAAAAGTTTAAAAAAATTGATCATAAAGTAAATGTTTATTATAAATATTTTATTAAATTTATGCAAAAATAATAACAAAATAAATAAGTTTATTTAATCAAAATGATATTCAATACAAAGATATTTAAATTAAAAATAAACTTAAAATAAAAATTAGATCATTGCATTTTAGATAATAATTTTTATTAAGAAAAAACAAATTTATACAAAAAATAAAATTATAAAAAAACATTTTTATTAGTAATTATTTTTTAAAAATTATTTAACAATTTAATTTAAGAAATACAAAAATTTAAAAGAAAATTTATTTCAAAATTATTATGAAATACATAAATATTCAATTCAATTAATTCATAGTTTTTCTTCAATTAACACTACTCGGATTTTTCCTGCGAGCGGTGTCGAAACGAACCGCAAATTTTCTCTGTGTTGTTTTTTCGTGTCACATAATTTCACTTGTATCAATAATTAATTTTGTTAAAAACAAGTATATTTTTGTTCGTGTCAAAGTTTATTATTTAAAAATGATACTTCACAATAAATATATTTCATTTGTATAAAATCACTTTTTTAAGTGATTGTTTTAAGTTTAATAAAGACATTTTTGAACAATATTTATGATTCGTTTCAAGCATATAGAAAAGAAAAAATAATTATATAACACAACTATCTTATGTTAAATATATGTTTTATTTTAAATAAATTCACTTTAAATTTATAATTATTAGATAAAAATATTAAAAATATGTTTTAAAAAGTGTTTATTAATTGTTTGTATATTTTTTTTAAGTATTTCTATTTTGTAATAAATAAAAATTTTAATTACTATTTTTGTAAATGATTTTATTATTAATTTTATCTATAAAGTTTAAATTTAAAATTGAGTCAAAAACCTAACATTTTCCTATAAACCAACATAGGGCATTATTTTATAAACCACACCAGTAATTATATATCAAACCGACACATGATTTTTTTATAAAACCTACATGTGCAGTAAGGTACAAACCGCATAATGTCAGTTTTATGCAAAATGCTCATGCAGTTTTAAGAAAAATGCATACAGTTGTTTGTATCAAATCGCTCTATGCATTTTTATTTGTTTTGAGAGGGTGGTCAAATAGACTGCTCGTGCATTATGTATTGTTTTGTATAGTGGTCGACCAAAATGACTTGATTTGGTTTTGTGTGTTCAGGACGAAGTGAAAAGTTTTGTATTGTATACATATATTTGAAATTGTTAACGTCTGTCTGGCTGATATAAAGAACATCTGAAATATTAAATACCATAAAATTAGTGGCAAGTTCAATGTTGTGACAGATAACATACCATAAGGTATACTATTCTCATGATTTTCAGATTGAAGTTCAAAAATTTCTGCCTCACATTGTATTGTCAACTTATTATTATTTAATAAACCATTCGATTCATTTAGTAGAAAATCTCTTTTAACAAACTGAGGAAACCCTAAACCCATATCTTTAACAAAGTCTTCCGATTCTGTAACAAATTTAACATTTTTCACCTCTTTTTTGTCATTTAAAATAGAAAATCTATATTTTGCCTTTGCTTTGTCAGGCTTTAACAATGTTAGGTAAACAGATATAAATTCCTTTGAATCTTCATCTTGACCATTGGGAAATATATGTAAACACAACTCCGATCTTTCTTTGTCTCCAATAATAAAAGTTGGTGATATTATTTTTTCACCTGTCTTTTCAGGACGAAGTGAAAAATTTTGTATTGTATATTTATATTTGAAATTGTTAACGTCCATCTGGTTGGTATAAAGAACATCTGAAATAGTAAATATCATAAAATTAGTGGCAAGTTCAATGTTGTGACAGATAACGTACCATAAGGCATACTAATCTCATGGTTCTCAGTTTTTAGGTCAGAAATATATGCCTCACATTGTATTGTCAACTTATCATTAATCAATAAGCCTTTTGATTTATCTAGTAAAAAATCCTTCTTAACAAATTCGGAAAACCCCCAACTATATCCTTTTTTAAGACCAATAATGTTGTTTGTAGTATATAAATTTTTCTCTTCATTTTTATCATTTAAAATAGAGAGACTAAATTTAACTTTTGCTTTGTCAGGTTTTAACAATACCAGATAAACTGACACATACTCCTTCGACTCTCCATTATAACCATTGGGATATATGCATAAACGCCACTCCGATCTTTCTTCACTTCCAACTACAAAAGTTAGTGATATAATTTTTTCACCTGTCAGTAAAATTTTATGAGATCTGGTGTCAAGGTATGCCAGAGAATACAAGACTAACAAAAAACTATCAATTATATTAAGACTTTATTATTTTAAATTGTGGCCACCTAAAGAACATACAATAAACATATAGAATAAAACATAGGTACTTACAATTTAAAGGAAGGATATTACTTAATAAGCTTAAGTAGAAATGATAAGAAATAATAAGATAACTAAATTTTTAAAATGGGGAATGATTTTGGAATGGCTTTTGGCATGCTGTTCCAAAATATAAAAGTACAAAAGTCCAGGGCTTCCTCATAAGATGTAAACTCATCTTATTCCTCCTTTCTTAAGTACGAAGGTTGGTCTTGGATGCAATGAGAGATCGGCCTGAGGGTCCTTTATATTTTATCTTAGAATTGAGATCCTCCAAGACTTTGTAAGGTCCATCATAAACATTTTCAAATTTTCCTTTTCTTTTCTTATTTTTAACATAGACAAGATCATTCTTAGAGTAAACCTTGTAGCCTTTAGGTGATTTAGAGTTGTTGTTGATATGAAGACGTGTTTGTAAATGGTTTTCACCTGCAATATCTCTACATATTTGTGCACGTTCCATCATCTCAAATATATCAGTTTCTCGATCGTGTAATCCAATATTAAAAGAACGTAGGAACAGATCTAAAGTTGTAGTAGGTGGACGAGCATACATTAATTGAAATGGTGACATGTTGAAACTCTTGATAACATTTGAATTATACACGTATGCTAAATATGGAATATATAAATCCCAATCACGACCAGTAGTAGCAATAAGTTTATTAACACCGGCTTGTAGTGTACGAAGATAGCGTTCACAGATAGAATTACTTTGGGAATATTGAGGTGTTGAATATTCAATTTGAATGTTTAGCTTACTTAACATTTCCTTAAGAGAATTTGCTTTAAAATTCTGCGCGTTATCACACCGGATTTTCTTAGGAAATCCAAAACGTAGAAAAACATCATTCATGAGGTGATGCATAACCTCCTCATGCATTTGAGACATCATTGGTATTGGTATGACAAAACGTGATCCTGTATCAATTACATTAAGTATAAATCGTTGCTTTTTACTACCAGGAGTTGTTAACGGTCCAAGAAAGTCGATTGAAATTTCATCCATAATTGGTACTGGTAAAACTATTTTAGCAGGATTATGTTGAACACTAACAGTATTTCTCAACTTGCAGACATGACATTGTGATAAATAACTGGCTAACTTTTTAGCTAATCCAGATACATAACATGACTTGTTGATATTGTTTTTAGTTTTTAAAAATCCATAATGACCATTAAAGTTATGACTAAAACGAAAAATTGATTCAATAGCTTTCTCAGGTATCACGACAAGTTCCTTAGATTCCTCGCCGCTTAATTTAACTTTAATGAGTCCTGTTGTGTCTTTGAAGCAAGTAAGATTATCATATTTTCCAGAAGTTACTCCCTCTTGGCATTTTTTGTCATCATGTTGTAAAGATATTAAATCCAGATTAGTAAGTTTTGACATAAGCATAATTTCAGTAGCAGCATCTAATTTTACCTCAGTAGTATCCAATTTCACTTTACTTTTATTTTCCAAAGGTGATTTATCATTACTAATCAAAGTTAACGGTTTATTTCCATCTATATTCAATTTAACATCATCATCCAATTCTAACTCATCATTATTTACTAAATTAGACAGACCTGTGGTGACTAATTGTAATGGATTTTTCTTTTTCAAGTTTAACTGGTTATGGTTATCCATAATTAGTTGGTCATTAGTATAGCTAAGTGGGATAAGATGTTTCCTCGGACGACCTCTTCCTCGTTTATGAAGATTTGTAGAATTCGTAGTAATTGGTAAATATTGTTTCATAGACTTTTTCTTAATCATGGAAATATCACTAGTATTAATAGGTGATACGTTGTTCTTCTTTGGTCTCCCGCGACGATTGACTGTTAAAATGTCAGTAATATTCGAACTGGTTTTATCATCTGTCTTAAGTTGTTGGGTCTTGGAATTTGTTGTTAGGGATATAGGTTGTATTGTATTTGTAGTTGGAGAAGCTGGATTACTATTACACAATCTCGACAACCAATCGGCTACAATATTACTTTTACCAGAAATGTAAGTTAACTTAACGTTAAATTGGTTGATTGTTTCTAGAAGTTCAAGATATTTTTTGTCATTATTGGAAGTGGATAGGTGGAGAAGAGGCTTGTGGTCGCTTCTAACAATAACTTCAGCAGAGGAGAGAAGATATTTGTAATGTTGTAGTGATTTCGCCACTGCGAATAATTCTAAAAATGTCGGTGATCGTGCTCGTTTTGTCGGTGAAAGTTTACATGAAAAGAATGATAAGGGAACTTCAGTGCCATGTTGATTTTGTGATAAGATTGCTCCAATGGTATGGTTACTAGAATCAGTAGTGAGCAAAAATGGTAAACCATGTATGGGATGGTGCATAGTTGGTGAATTCATTAATTGTTGTCTCAAAATGTGGTAGCATTGTAATTGTTCTTGATTAAGAGTGATTGGTCCATCACGTCCCTTAGAAACTTCATACAATGGTGCTGCTGTTCGTGAGAAATTTGGTATTACATTACGAAAATAATTTATTGCCTGTAGAAAACTGACACATTGTTTCTTTCGTTTTGGTACGTCACGTTGAAGAATACTATTAACATTTGAAACATCAGGCTTTGATCCTTGGCTCGTTATGTGATAGCCTAGAAATTTAGCTTCACGTGCAAAGAACACACTTTTTCAAGTGATACTTTGAGTTCCAGGTTATTACAAATGTCCATAAATTGGTGAATAAGGTGTTCATGGTCAAGTAAGGTGCCTGTAGAATAAAGCAATATATCATCACAGTAAATCAAACAATTATTTCTTAATTTCTGGAAAACTTCTTCCATTGTTCTTTGGAAGATGGCTGATGAAACCTTCCCACCCTGTGGAAGTCTTTTAAACTGTAGGTTTCCTATAGGTGTACGGATGCCATATAATTTACGACTATTTATAGGTAACGACAATTGAAAGAAGGCTGATTTAAGATCAATTTTGGTAATAAATGTAAATGCATTAAGTGATTGGAGGAGTTCTTGTATTTTTGGGATATTATAATTAACAGGTTTGGTAATAGAATTTACCTGTCTCAAGTCAGCTATGAAACGTCTTGATTCAATGTTATTGTTATCGTTATTCTTGGTGATTAACATTATTGGATGGATTAAGTTAGATGAAGATTTTTCAAGAAGTCCATTCTCAATCCAACAATTTAACAACTGAGAAATACTATCTTTTTCATGAATAGGTACGCTGTAATATGGTGCTTTAATCATTTCCTTATTGTCAAAAATTTCTATCTCATTAACAACAATTTTTCCTGGTCCAATATCAAAGGCATGTTTTGCATAAGCTAAAGGATACTTCAACTTTAACTTATCAACAAATTCACTAATGTTTACAGTATCATCTGGATTACTGAGTACAACATTTGCTGTTGGGGATTCATTATCTGCACATATGGGTTTCTTATTTTGTTTTATAATTATTTTACCAGTTTGTAAATCTAAAACTGCCATTAGGCGTTTTAAGATATTGGTGCCTATTATAGCATCATAACTATCATTTTTAAAGTCGTCTTTAGCAGCATAAATGTTATCGGTAAGGGTAAATGATTCTTTTTGTATTTGAATTGTAATGGGGGTTTCTATTTTATAAGCCGTATTTAAAGATTGATAAGTAGATATTTGAGATTCTTTACAAGTAACAAGATTTAATTTATCTCTAAGTTTATTACTAATTATCAAACAATTAGAACCTGTATCAATTAACGATATTACATTAACATCATTTATTTTTACAACAGCTCCAATAAGATTGTCTTTAGTACTAATCTTATGCAAGGCTTCACGGAAGAACTGATTTTGGAGTTTTGATTTTTCTAACTTATCAGGTACATCAAAGTTTAGGTTCATGTAAGGTATACTCTTAGGAGATTCATTAATATTTGTATTTATAGAAGATACACCTTCAGGTGATTCATTACTATTTCTGTTCGTGTGAGATACATAATTGGAAGACTTGTTAACATTCATATTTAAACAAGATGTCTTATTATGTGCTTCATCAATATTCATATTAATAGACGGTGCACTTTCGGGAATTTTAATAAACTTAACATTTTTAGATAATGGTTGTTCAACAATTTTTAAGGTTGGTGGTGGTTTCTTAAGCATGTTTTTGCTTTTATTCTTGTATGTTATATATTTCCAAGAATCATCTAAATTCATATCCGATGGAGAGTCATCAATTTTTGCAGTACAAACTTCTTTTGTTGGTAAATGTTTCTTAGACTTATCTATGTTTATAGGTATTACTCTGTCTTCAGAAATTTGAATATTATTAACTTGATTTTCAATAACTTCAATATTATTAGATTGTCCTTTAATTCTATTTTTATTTCTGCAAGTCGCATTGGTATGGTTGTTCATCTTACAGTACGAACAGTATTGGGAAGAGTTATTTCTTTGATATCTTTGGTTCTTATCCAAAGGTTTATGACCTTTAATGATAGAAAATCCTCTAGCTTTATCTCTTTCAGCTCTTATTTCTTGAATCCAAATTTTCTTTGCTATAGCAACTCCTTCATCTAAGGTATTCTTACTTGAACAAAAATAGTTATTTTGAATTGCAGATGGAAGGGTTTTTTGCTAAGTATATGAGTTTTTCGCGGTTCTTTCTTTCCCTACTATCACAAGGAAATTTGATATCGATATATCGATCGATCTTCTTAGCAACATGGTCAAGGTCGTCAGGTTTTTGTACTCTTTTTCCTACTAATAATTCCAGTTCATCTGTAGCAGCCTGAATACTTATTCCGCCGTTAAAATTCTCAGATAAGAATAATGTCAATTGTCGATAATTGTTTCTTAATAAAGGATTGTCGTAAATCTCTTGTAATACAGTGTTGTCCAAAAACAGTATTAAAGTGTCAAGTTTATCTTCTTCTCTAATGCGATTCATTCTACAGTAACTGTTGAATTTGATTTCCCATTTGGAGAAGTTATCTTTGACAGTGAATTTATCTGGCATAATGACTGAAGTAAAGCGATCTGTGATGGTTGGTAAGCATTGATGAGTTTCGTTTCCGTTGGTTTGATATAAGACATTACCGGTTTCATTTGTACTAGCAGCAGTAGGATGAAATTGAGCAATGGTAGCAGCATTAGCTGTTGGAACTTGATTTTGATTTGCAAAGTTGAGGATGGCATTTTGTATCATTTCATTAATGACTGTTTGAAGTTGTTCCATATTAAAACCAGGTGGTGGTTGTTGATTGTTGCCATTATTTTCCGGATTAAATGTTCCTGTGAGTCTATCTCCAGGCATGTTGTTTCGTGTCGTGACATCATCATCATCTCCGCCAAGTCGTGACATGTTGTTCTTGAGGGTTTCGGAGTGCGCGCGATGCTGAATGTCCTTGTAAAGATCACTAAGATTTGAAAAATTTGATTTGATAGGGTTTGTAGATCTGGTATTTCTGGGCATAAATTGTATCCAGAGAAAACCAGTAAAATTTTATGAGATCTGGTGTCAAGGTATGCCAGAGAATACAAGACTAACAAAAAACTATCAATTATATTAAGACTTTATTATTTTAAATTGTGGCCACCTAAAGAACATACAATAAACATATAGAATAAAACATAGGTACTTACAATTTAAAGGAAGGATATTACTTAATAAGCTTAAGTAGAAATGATAAGAAATAATAAGATAACTAAATTTTTAAAATGGGGAATGATTTTGGAATGGCTTTTGGCATGCTGTTCCAAAATATAAAAGTACAAAAGTCCAGGGCTTCCTCATAAGATGTAAACTCATCTTATTTGTCTTTTCAGGACGAAGTGAAAAGTTTTCTATTGTATATATATATTTGAAATAGTTGTCTGTCTTGTTGGTATAAAGAACGTCTGAAATAGTTAATATCATAGAATTAGTATCAAATTCAATGTTGTGACAGATAACGTACCATAGGGTATACTATTCTCATGATTTTCAGATTTAAGTTCATAAATTTCTGCCACACATAGTATTGTCAACTTATCATTAATCAATAAGCCACTAGATCTATCTAGCAAAAAATCCTTCCTAACAAATTTCGTGAACCCCCAACTATAAGATTCAACAATATAATCAAATTCACCAGTATCCGTACTATCGAAAATATTTTTTTCCTCCCCCTTCTCATTTAAAATAGAAAACCTATATTTTATTATTGCAGTGTTGGGCTTTAACAATTCCAAATAAACTGATACATATTCCTTTGACCCTTCATTATCACCATTGGGATATATGTGTAAACACCATTCTGATCTTTCTTTGCTCCCAACAACAAAAGTTGGTGATATTATTTTTTCACCTATCTTTTCAGGACGAAGTGAAAAGTTTTCTATTGTGTATTTATATTTGAAATTGTTAACGTCTCTCTGGTTGGTATAAAGAACATCTGAAATAGTAAATATCATAAAATTAGTGGCAAGTTCAATGTTGTGACAGATAACATACCATAGGGTATACTATTCTCATGATTTTCGGATTTAAGTTCAAAAATTTCTGTCTCACATAGTATTGTCAACTTATCATTAATCAATAAGCCATTAGATCTATCTAGCAAAAAATCCTTTTTAACAAATTTGGGAAACCCCCAACTATAAGATTCAACAATATAATCAAATTCACCAGTATCCTCACAATCGAAAATATTTTTTTCCTCTCCCTTGTCATTTAAAATAGAAAACCTATATTTTATTATTGCAGTGTTGGGCTTTAACAATTCCAAATAAACTGATACATATTCCTTTGACTCTTCATTATCACCATTGGGGTATATGTGTAAACACCACTCTGATCTTTCTTCACATCCAACTACAAAAGTTGGTGATATAATTTTTTCACCTGTCTTTTCAGGACGAAGTGAAAAGTTTTCTATTGTATATAGATATTTAAAATTTTTGTCTGTCTGGTCAGTATAAAGAACATCTAAAATAGCAAATATCATAAAATTAGTGGCAAGTTCAATGTTGTGACAGATGACTTACTAAAATGTTTAATATTTTCCCGAGCCATATATATTTTTACTTCAAATATAAGGTTTCCAATGGATAAACTAAATTCGTTTAAAAACTCTAAAACAAAAAATTCTCAAAGAATAAAAAGCCGAAATAGAAGAGAAGAAAATACCAGAAAAAGTTAAATTAAAAGTGATGGTTAACCTAAAATCATTCACTTATATACCAAGTATATTTGAAAAGTTGATTTCAACTTTTAAAATTATTGTCGATGAAAACTTTTTAACAGTCAATCAAATGGTAAAGAAAATTTTTGATAAAATATCTTACTAATCTCTAAAAGTTTTTTTTTAATATATTTCCATATTTATAAAGATGCACTTTCACTTATGACATATGTAAAAAAAAGTGTATTTTCTACAGTCTTATCAAAAACTTGGTAAATAAAACATCCTAAGATAAAAATATAAGTCAGTTTAAGATAATAAACAGATACTTTATGTGACACATAAAATTCCAAAAGATGATGTCTCTTTTATACTGTAATTTCAGTGAAACTTTTCTACATCTTTTTAATTATTATCTATGATATAAAAAATGAAAATTATTGTTTTCTTCATTATAACTCTTTCAAAATTCGATCAATTATTATGATTTGAAAGACAAAAGACATCTTTGTTCTAATATGAGGTGGAAAATGAATCTCAATAATTTTAGGACATAATTGATCCTATGATCTTTAAAAAATACATCTCTTTGCTATTACTCTTAAAAATCGGTTGAATTTGAAAAGAGTTATGAGAGAGATAATTATTTTTAATTCCTTTTTATTATATAAAATTTATGATAATTTTTCTATCATTTCTTCTAATATAATGCATTTTATTAAAATTGATATAATAAAGAAGGAGACTAAAACAATTTCTATGTTGATTTGGTTTTTGTTTAAACAAAAAACACATTACTCTATGATCATTTTAGTTTAAACTTTTATTTATGTTAATAAGGAAAATTTTTATATTCTGTTATCACTAATTTAATTATTTTTCTTAGATTTATAAATAAAGGAATGTTTTCCTTTTACAATGTTTATATTAATTTACATCAAGAGAAAGAAAGCATGAAGTAATTTATTCTTACGATAACTGTGACAATATTATCTCTTAATCCTCATATGGTTAAAACCCGTGCAAGAGCTGGGGATGATATGTTCATAACATGTCATGTTGGTTGTATACCGAAAATAAACACCAAATCAGGAGAAAACTTAATATGCATCAGGAAGAGTTTTCAAGGTACAAGTTGTAAGACACAAAAGAAATATGATTGTGGTTTTGGAGAACATATCTTGGAGGACTATAATAGTGAGATTGTTAGTACAGCTAAAAACAGGGTTGTTTTACGGAGAGAGATTAGAAGATTCTTATGAAGCAGAATGTTGAAATTTTTAAGATGAATGGAGAGGGAACAATGATAGTAAATACTGGTAAGAGATTGATGGTTATGAATAGAAGAAGGTGTAATAAAGATAATTGTAATGTCTTTAATAATTGATACTTGTAATAATTTTTTTATTCAACCAGCTTTAGATCTGCCTTCGGTAGGTCATAGCTTGTCCAGAGAGCAAATTTTTTATAAAAGTATGTGTATAAAAAAATTGTTTTATTAAATTAGACAATTCCGGAAAATAAAGATAATTGAAAATGCTTTGTTATAATATATAATATATTTCTGAGTTTGAGAATCATTTTGTAACGTTTACCTTTATTGGAACTGGTTAAATTGAAAAATCCATACAACAAAAAAATTTTATCTTTCTCCAAATGGTGAATAAAATTGAATATTTGAATCATTCTAAGTAAATATTTACTGAGTTCCATTTTATTTTTGAAATTAGTATAAGCAATTTAATACCATTCTTCTAGTAACAACATATTTATCTTAATTTTACAAATATGTAAATAAAAAAAAAACAGAAAAAAATAATACTTAAAATAACTTCTTCCATTTTTAAGCGACAAACATCGTTAAAGTTTCATTTTTTAAGTCCGACGTTGAGCTATGTAATAGTTTGGTTTTATTTGTTTTAAATAACTTTTCATAAATCTATAACATTAGAAAATTTTAATTTTTCCTAGAAAAAATGCTCATCGCTTTTTGGTCCACAACTTAGCTAATTTAATTAATCTTTTTAACATTAAATTTTCCCCTCATTCCATCATTATACATTTAAAATGAATCATAAAATAAAAAATTTTTTTTATTTCACAAAAATTATTTGAAAGAAAAAAATACATCAAAGGTTTCAAAGAAAATGTTTTTTTTGAAATATATTTTGGTCATCCTTCGCCAATAATATGTTGAAATTTTTTTCATTCTCAAGTTAGAAAAAGAGTACTTTTTCAAAAAGATTTGTATTAATATATTTGAAGGGAGGGATCATTTAACGATAACTTTATCTATAAAAAGACGAGAAATTTTAAAAGAAATAATTTGGAAAAGGATGACGATATAGCACATAAATTTAAGGATTATGTTCTATCAAATCCTAATTCTAGATACGTGAGATGACAAACTCCATTGTTATAAAATAGAAATAAGAAATATTTATTTCATATCAAGGGTTAATTTTTTTAGAGTACTTTTTTATTTTTAATATGTATTTCTTTTATAATATATATTTTATTTTAAAAATACAATAAAATTAATGATTAACTTATTAGATATTACAAGTATCCAAATATTCTTTATCTTTTTTTTCTGAGTTACTTTCTTTTGAACTAATGTTAAATAATCAGCAAACTCACTTCGCACGTCGCTACTTGCTCGCAGGACTTGTTTTTTTAAATATTTAAAATTTTTTAGTTTAAAAAATCTTCTAAAACTTTTGTTTTATAAAAAAACATGTATAGTAATATTCGAATAAATAGTTCCGTATTTTATAGTATCTATAATTATTATTAAAATTTTGTAGTTTTTTTATTGTTAGAAATTTATAAAATACATTGTATCGAAATTGTTTTATTATATATTTTCTGATCTTAAGCTCATTTGATGCTCTAAGTTTGAATAATTTTCAACAAATTCCTAATTAATGAAAAATTAAAATTTTATGTGATTTAAAAAGGATAGAAATTCAAAATACAGATTTAGTTTTAAAATTGACTATTTTTTTAAATATTAATAATATTAGAGGTTGATCATAAATATTTTATAATTATTTAATCTAAAATAATCCAATTTGGGCAATTATTATTTTACCATTTCGCATTTTGGTAACATAATAAAGAATACTTTTACAAATTTAATGTATACTTTTTAAAATATATTATGAAAAATAAAATACAATTTTTTAATATATTTAAAATGATAAAAATATTTTTCTAAGTTGATAACATTAAAAATAAATCAAAACGATTACTTGGACACTTTTTGTGTTGAAGAAAATTTATTCAGACTTTAAAAAGCTACAAATATATTTAAATCAAAGTATTAGCAGTTTTTTTAAAAAATATTAAAAAATTTATTTTTTAAATGTCTAGATAAATAGTTTCGACATAGAAATTTTGGTTAGTTTTTTTCCAATTTTTATGAAGCATAGCAAAACTTCTAGATGTTTTACATTTTTTTCTAAAATAAGGTTTTGAATCGTTTTATCATAAATTTATAATATGCATAACTACATTGAAGTAGTTTGAAACAATCTAGAATAGATTATTTTAATATAAAAAGATTTAGAGTGAAAAATCTAATTTATTATAGAATTTAATGATATTAAATATCAATTTTGTTAAATTTTAAATGTCAAATATAATCTCTTTTAACATTTTTTATTGTGTCTTAGTAATTGTAGTATACTGCAATGGTTTTAAATATATTTGATCGGCACAACAATTACATACATATAAATAAAAACCAATTTTTCCACCCATCCTATATACTATATTTTTAGGAATATAAATTAATATTTTAAATTGTTTAAAGCAATTGGCTTAATGACTTCTATAATTTATTGTTTTCTAACGTTCTTAAAAAAATCATTTTTTGAAAGAAGAATAAAAGAACCAAATTTCGAAATTTAGTACTTAATATGAGGTATCTCAAAAACAAATAGTGGATTAGAATGATCTATATATCATTTAATAGAGAATTTAATCCCATATAGAAATTGTGAACATTTCATATTGAAAAAGAATCATCATTGCATACTCTTTTTATAAAATTTAATAAATTGAAAAAAATTGCTTCATTTATGTTGAGATTATTCTAAAAACAAAAATTCAGATGAAACTAACATTTATTTTATCTAATCAGCATATTGGAATGAATTTTTAATTTTTGTAAAAAGAAGTACATAAAATAAAAGCCACTTAAAAAGGTAAATTTTTTCTCTAATATATAGGGGAATTTTCGATAACTTATATATTTCCATGAATCAAACTTTTTTTGTTAAGTTTTATTGTTTTGATGTAATAAGCATTAAAATTACATTTATATGTAAAATTTTTTTATAGAAAAGTCATTATTGAGAGGAAAATGGAAGTAGCAATTTTTGAAGTTTGATACTTAATGAGATGTATCTCAAGAACGGATAGTGGGATTAAGATGATCTATATGTCATTCGATAGAGAATTATATTCCAAGTAGATTTTGTAAACGTTTCATATTGAAAAGTTTCATCTTTGCATACTTTTTTTTTAAAACTTAAAAATCAGAAAATAAAATTGACTAATTTGTTTTTTGACTAACTCAAGAATGAAAAGAGATAAATTAACTGTTAATGTTTTAAAATGTTCGCAACAAATTTCTCTAGAGTGGAAATTCGAGACATTCAAAAAAAGTGACGTATTGAAACTTTTTCTCTTTCTTTAAACTAAAAAATAGCACTTTTCAAAACATTTATAAGTCACTTTTTTCTTTATATCTCGAAAACTGATAAAGAAATCAAAATGATATATATATATCATTTGATAGAGAATTTAATTCTACATAAAAGTTGCAAAAGACTTTATTTAAAAAGTTTTATCTTGACATACTTTTTTTAAAAAAACACAAATAATTTAGTTAAAAATTTATGGTACTTAAAGTTATTAGATTTTCTTGAGATTATACTTAAAATGTAAGTTAAAGGAAAACTTAGATTAACTTTTTTTCTTTTTATCAATTTCTATTTCAAAATCCTGATATATCATTTTAAAATGTGATAATTTAGGTTTTTTTTGGTAATTTTCAAAAATTTTCAAAGAAATTCAAAATCTCAAAAATGGACTTAAAATTTTAACTTTTTTTTATTTTTATAATATTAGTATCTAAAACCATATATACCTGTAAAATTTCAGATAAAACGAATAACTCCAAGGGGTCAAGAATAATACACCAAAACACCTTTATGTAGCTAAATCTCAAGGACGGGACTTCAGATTAAAATAATATTGCGTTTTTTGAAATCACCACATAAAGTTACATATAATATGATATCAAAAAGTTTTAATATCGGAATTAATTTACACTCACTCGTTACTCCTCTAAATTATAAAGGGATTGTTTTAATAAAGCGATTGTCGTTTTAATATGTGAAAACTGATAATGTTTTGAACGGGAAAAAATCATTTACCTTCTGGTGAAAACATACCTTACCACCCAAATAAAAGTGTTGCTGTAAAAAGGTAACCTATATGAGAACGTCCCAAGTAAGATTCCTCTTGCCTTTTTTGACTAAGAAACCTTCAACTTAGAGATTATTTACTTCAAAAAAACTTATTTTTCAATAGAAAAACTTCTTTTTTATTTTTTCAAGATTCAAAACAAGTAGAAATTTTCAAATATTTGCTGAATTTGAACTTTGAATATCAAATAATACACAAAATATTTATAATAAACGTGTATATTTTCTTTCTTGATATCGATAACTTTTAAACATTATTTACCTAATTTTTTCAAACAGTAAAACGAAATAAAAAGATCTACCTATATGAGATTCAATACACATCATTGTTAGACACATTAGAGATATTTCGGAACTATAAAATTGAAGCAAATTCAAAAAACCATTCGTAAAGACAAATTAATGTTTCTCCACAACCGATGTAACCAGAATTCCTAAAAACAAAAGTAAAAATGTAGTTAATTGATTTCAACCTATACAATAAATACAATTAAATTAAATTCTTTTCTCTTACGAAAGGGCCATTTTTAGCCTTGAATTTATTAATAAAAGAATGTAGTAAATTAGTACTTAAATTTATTTTTGAAACTTTAAAATAAAAAATACACAAAAGAATAACACATACAACAGATAATTATTCAAGAAGAGTCATTATTATGTTATGCAAGATTTTTATAAAGATATTTCTTATTATTATTTTGTAGTTGTTAATGCTGTAGAACCACTATAACAATTTGATAAGATCGAGCACGCAAATTTATATTTTATATCATCTTCCTCGTCTAAATTTTTACTTTTAAGAACCTTCTTCTATGCATCCAACAGATTGACGTTTGCTGACGCCTTCGAATAGTCAAATATAGATTTTTTTGCTCATAATGATAAAATTAAAAGAAAGTTTTACCTTGGCAACTGTATACGTATATTTTATTTATTCATGATACAAAAGTAAAATTTTTAATTTTTCTGAACTCTTCCAATAAGCAGAAAAAAATCACAGATATATTTAGCAGATATTTATTTGAGCACAATAAAAAAAATAATCAACTTAAATTGAACAATTAATGTAACACAAACTCCCTAAAGTTACAGTAATCAGTAAAACACAATTAACTTAAAATAAATCTTTTTCCTTTCTATTTATACTTTCTTAAAAGTCCCATAATATTAGTCCTATTCTAATATGACTCATAGATAATAAACTATTTCATAATAGAGTTATATATACTCAATAAATATATCTATATATATTTCCTTGAAACAATTAAAAAGAATAAATTACAAATGATGATATTACTATCTTCAAAACATTTATTAAATTTTAAGTTAATTTCTACTATTGTTAACCAATATTTACCTTTTGAGTCATAAACTAATAATTTTGTTATAGGGTTACAGTCCTGTAAAATTATTGTTATCTATATTATTAATAAATATATTTAACTATAATTAAAATTGGTATATAAAGTGAACGATGAATATTTTCTTCTTTGGAGAAAAATAATTATGGATATAAAATCCCAAATAGTGATGAAATGCTAGTTGACTTTACAACCTGGAGGAATAGCCCAATTACAAATTGGGGTATATATTAATTATCTTAATTTATTTTTATTATTATTATCATATTATTATGGCTGTGAATTTTACTAAATAAAAGTTTTTATTGTATCTTTTCGCTTTCTACGGGTACAAGTACCAACAATATATTTTTGCTATAATAAAAAATAATTAGTATAAACAATATATTTTATAAGTCACTTTTTCAATTATGTTACTATCACAAAATTCTCAACTTCCCAGTAAAAAAATAAAAATGATAGAAATAAACAGTAAGTATAAATAATATCTTTTTTTATTGTATTTTTTTAGAACTAGGAAGTGAAAAAAAGGTACAAAATGATGAAGAGACTTCTGATCAACTAACTGCTGAAGAAATAGTTGGAAGAAATATGTATCTCATGAATATGATTGTAAGAAACATAGAAAATGTTGAAGATAGAAAAGGTATTGCGGAATCATGCAGTGCCTATAAAAGTTTATGTAACAGTAAAAAATCTTATGCAGACTTCTATAAATATGAAATGAATAAAAGATACGAACAAAGTTTTACAGGGAAAAAACAAGTATTTATAATTTTTGGTGAAATACTTGTCATAAATATTCTATTTTACAGAACAATTGCAACTGAACAATTGGAAATGATAAGTAACGAGATTTTGATGAATAGATATAAGATAAAAGGTCTAAAAATTATAAGTTGTCCTATTGAATATCTTAATTTTTTTAAAGAACTGGATTGTTTTGAAAACACAAAAACAGTTTATTTTGATGCATCAGATCTTGAATTCATTCCTTTGGAAATTTTCAGTGAATGGAAAAGTTTGAAACCTGATACCTTTATAATTGGAAATTTTTACAAATTACGTGATTACTCATTTTGGCATTTAGATATAACAAATAATTTTTTTAAAAGTTTAAACTTTCCTAAAAGTGTTAAAAACATACATTTAATTCTCAGTAGGAGAATAGACATTTTTTGGTTGGTAGATACACTAAGAGATTTAAATAATTATGAATTTGATTTATTAAAATTAGTTATAAGAGAAGATTTTACAGAATTTTCATTAAATAATGTTATTCAAACTGTTTCTCCCGTTGCACGTTGTTTCAAAGAAATAGAAATTTCATTAGGATACATTAACTATTATTATGATCCTGTTGCATATTTTGAAGAAATATTCTATTGTTTTAAACAAATTATAAAATTTAACCTTGCAGCTGAAATTAAATTCAACGTTGAAAAAGGTGATATCGATGTTTGGTTAAATCGTAAACTCTTACTTCAAGAACGTAATACCACATTAAATTATGACCAGGATAAAATTGTAAGTCAAAGATCTATGCAATTGAAGAGTATTAGATTAGTTCGTTCTACGTGGACTAATATCTTCGGTTGTTTGAATGATGATGAATTAAGGTTTATTCGAGAAGGATTATCAAAAATGAAAAATTTGTTAACACTTGATATCGATATAAGCACAATGCGTAGTAATTTGAATTTCTCAACATTATTTTCTGCATCAAATTCGAATTTAAAGAATATCAAATTGTGTAAATGCGGTAGTGTTATAAAACCGTCTGACTTGGAAACCTTATCAATGCACTGCTCAAACATTGAGAACATATGTTTAGAGGATATAGATAGAAATGATATAACGATTGGGCTAGTAACTTCAATGTTTAAAAATCTAAAAGGACTTGAACTTAAATTTAAATTTCCTTACTTTGGCGGAAATGTTATAATTGATTTAATTAAGAAAGATGAAATCAATAGAAATCATCGGTTAAATTGGCCAGACCTTAATTTTTTATGTGTATATTTCGATTCAGTATTTAAAAGTGAAGAACATCTATTATATACGATGGAAAAAAATACACCTAGAAAACCTGGACAATTTTTAGTAAAACGGGAAGTAGATACAGTAGGAAGTATGAAAAAATGGCGAATTATTATTCAAAAAGACTTAAATTATGCTTCTATTTTTAGTGATATATTTAACAGTTCATATGTTTTTTAATTAATATATTGTTGTATTTTATATTTTTTTAACCAATTAAATTGTCCTTAAATGTAATAAAGCTTTTTAATTTTTTTGGCAATACTTTTATTTTTAAATATTGTTTTACCATTTTTGTTATGGTAATTTTTTTCATTGAAAGGGTATATTTTTTCTGTAATAGCATATCATTTCATGGTTCATAAATTAAACCCCTGTACAATATTATTTTCAGGACTTCTGTTATATATAGAAATCTATTTGAAACTGAAAAATGTTTGGTGATTACTGAACTCTAATAAACTAAATGGGAATTATTTTTTATTATAAATGTAGTGTTTTGTTACGTATTTTTGTTTAAGTATAATTGAAGTAATATTTGGATATAATTCTGTTTATAAAAGTAACAAAAGGAAAATTTATACATATATCTTTTATGATATAAAAAAACTTGATGCCTAAAACTTTTATTAAATACTAATAGAGATAAACCATTTATTCATTTTTAATTCTTTTTTAGACAAGAAATGTTAAAAGAGCTTATTTTATATAATAAATACTCATACTATAAAAAGTTAAAGATTTTATAAAAGTCTATTTTATACTAATAAATATTAATTTCTATTATGTAATAATTGTTATATAGATATATGAGATTTTTTTAAGTTTATATTCACAAGATTACTATACAAAAAGATATTTATATTTGTATCTTTCGGTTGAATGATTAAATTCACTAGAAATTATATTTTAAATATGGGGCAAAAAAATTGTACATTTCATGTGATAATCAACATTTATTAGGACTCTAATACATTTATCATATATTAAAAGATTATATATCACAAGAATTTATTTTTCTGGAAAACTTATATTTACATGATTAGGAAGTAATATTATTAAACATTAAATTTATGAGGTAACCGTAAAATTTACAAAAAATTTAAATATAATTTTTTCTAAACGAATAAGCACGAAGAAACGTTAGATATTTAAAAAAGTTTACAAAATAAATTAAAAACAGCATATCACTTTATGGTACATGAAATATTTTTAACAATAGTAAGGAATAAAATGAAGGAAACGAAAAAATTCAACAACTTTTTATTTTTTTGATATTTAAGGGGATATCATCTTACCAGAACAACTTTTTTGCTAACGACGTTAATAAAATTACTTTTCATTATCATAGTTTTTAGTAATTAATTAATTCTAAACTATACAATAAATATAATTAAATTATTTATTATTAAAATTAATGGCAAAAAAAATGTAATCAACTAATCAAAAGAAAAAAGTACATCTGTCAATAAATATAGATTAAATTTTTAATTAATAAAACTTTATATTTAATTTAGAATTGAGTAAAACGATGTAGCCCAGACAAAGGTAAATATTTTTAATATTAAAAAAAGATTCTACATGTCATTTATATATGTAATGATCATGATTCCGTTTACCCATTCAATTCATTTTTTATTTTTTATAAATAAATCGTTGTAAACATTACAACAATAGAATTATTTAATAATACCATGATTAATGAATATTTTTCAATATGTGGATCTTACATCAAAGGAATACCAAAGATTTTTAATGTATGTGTATACTTTTTAAATATTATGAAATTACACTAAACTGTTAAATAGATGTACCTTGGATATTTCAAGGACTACCTTATAGAAGATAAATGAAAAACGTCTTTGTAGTGTTTTTATATCTAATAACCTTGATTTACAAAAGGCACAGATATACAAAACTCTATGAAGGAGGAGGAAATGAATAAAGTTGAATGGGATATTGAGAGTGAAACCATACTTATTAGTGCAATAAGTATTACACACTGAGGATAAGGATCTTTTTAATTTTTGTAATACATGATTTTATTACCAAACACAAATCTTGTTTTAAGCTTAATTTGTATAAACTTTTTTATACCATTCTTCCTGTAATTTTAGTGTTATAAAAATTTTATTTTTTATCAAGTTGTTAGATATTGTTCGATTTTACATAATAGTTACAAATTTATTCATTTTTTTTATTAACTAAACACATAAAACTATATCATTTTAATTTACCTATTCTCTGTAAATATTGTTTTACTACTTAATTTTTTATGACTATACATAACAACTCGATTTTTATGGTTTTCACTTTTTATAAACAATAAAATTTATGTATTTTTTATTGAAACTATAATATTTTAATAAAATTCATAATAATTACCTTATTTCAAATACCTATCATCTCCTATATATTAATTATTACCTCCGATTTATAAAGTTGATCTTAATTTATTAGATATATCCAGATTTTGGTACTCTCCATTGCTCATAACCACTAATAATAATTGTCTATTAAAGACTTATTATTAGAAGACGATATGCAAGTATATATACCTATTCATAATTATTCATTAAACTTTCCATGTCTATAAAAATTTACAATTGTTTGTATATTATTTATTATTATTTTATACCAAACATCTCATTAATAATATCTACTCTTATTGTTTTCAAACTAATTATCTTTTCTTTTTCAGTACATTAACCATGATTTGTTAAAAGATTTTTTACCTTTGAAAGTTATACCCTTTTTATGTTGATATTATTATATACTGAATAAAGTCAAAATATTTCAAATGCCAATTCTTTTTTTGAAAGGATTTATCAAAACATATTTGATATACTTCATTTGTTTTCTTCTATCTCCAAATTTTATATTAAACTTTTATCAGGTTTATTTTACTTATATTTTGTATTTACTTATAATAATTTTAGTCTATCATCAAAATTATTAACCATTAACTTTAAACGTATAGTAATATTCCATTTAAATTATAAACTTTCCAGTAACTTTAACAAATTATATCCATATCAATGCAAAAAAAACTTGATCAAACATTCACAATTTTTTACAACATTCCTTTAAAACCATTTATCTCCTCTTTGTTATTCTTATCCAGAACATCTAAAATTATCTAATCTGGTACCACTAACAATTCCCCCTCCGACAGTTGTTATCTACAAAAAAAATTCATGATTTTCCCTTCTGCTTCATTATGATTTAATTAGTTCTTAAATTAAAAACAAATAAACATTACATATATCAAGGAATATTTGTATTCCTATCTTATCACGATAAAAAAAATTATATTTTACAAATACAAGTTTTGTTTTTGCTTTTCTCTTATCCAATTTTTCAACATATTGTCATCTCACTATAACTCTAACACTAAACTTTTATTTTTTTTTATCCGAATATTATTCTAATCACCGTAGGTTGTATTTTATATTGACACTGCCGTCTTTATCATACCCTTTTCATATAAATTTCACAGTATATTAAATATTTAAAATAACTCAAGCTTCATGATGACTTCTTATTTATGGTATTTTAACATGGTTAACGTATAATAATGAAATAATCTTGATTCGTATTTATTTAGATATCGAAGATAAAAGATGTTGAAAAGTGAAAACATATATGGATACTATATCATATCTATATCAATATACACTTAATTCTTTCTCGTCTTCTACTACTTCCCCCCTAAACCAGTTATCAACTTCATTAATTTTTCTCATTTATTTATTAACAATACAAATACTAAATGTATAATTAAAGATACATATATATATAAATATCTATATTTTTAATATGTATTAGATACTTCTTATCTTTTTCCTTCTTTTGACATCTATTTGTAGACCTCTCCCTCCCCGGACTACTCATATTTTTTGTATTTTGTTTTTTTGCCATCAATTAGCACCCTTTCCTAAATATATATAATTAAAAAACTTCTTCTTATTGTGTCTCTTTTTACAAATAGTTTAAACAAGTTTTTTTTTTGTTTTAATGTTATTATTAATTCCATTAACGGTTCCTTTATATAAATAATCCAATTTTATAGCTATATCATATTGTGGAAGAAGTTTTCATACTATTTAATAATATTTATTTTAAAAAGGTATTCAAAATAACCTTTTCATAATAATGCTTCAACCCTCAATATCTAAAATATTAAAAAATTTCTTCCCTCTATATATAGTATTAGCTTTCCTAATATCATTATCGGTATCACAAGAAAGACCAAGGACACTTTACAATTTACCACCCTTACCTGATGAGGAGAATCACTATACCTTCAACTCACCTCCACCCTCAACTACATCACCACCAAAAAAACAACCACTAAACAATAATATCCCTCTACAACAATTACCTCTTCTTCATCCACCACTAGGACCACTCCTTCAATTTCCTCTTCCACAAGTACCGCTCTTTGACAGGTACAATGACGCTAACATGAAGTCTGAATTACCTCCACTACCAGAATCATCATTGAACGGATACTACGATTCCGATGGAATGTTCGTCCCAAATCAACCAAAACAACTGGAACACAACAAAACACACAATCTTTTATCAAAAAATCAGGTAACATCATACTAAGAAAACATTTTTAATAATTTCTTTATATTATAAAAAACTTCAAGTGTACTTATTTTAAATCTCCCCTTTCTTTGTGTTGAGAAGGTATACCATCAACACATTTTCATTGAAACATTTTTCATCACTTTCTTATTAACTAACTAACATACACATCAACATTTAAATTAAAAAGATATTCCATAAAAGAATAGATAAAGTGACAATTTTTTTTGTGGTAGACAAAAAATAATTTATTTCACATTCAATTTATTACAATGACCGATAGATGTGTTTTAAAAAATGACTTTTTTTAGATGGCAGCTGCAGCAACTTTTGTATCGACAAAAGAAGATCAATCTCAGAATGTTGATGAAGATATACCGCAAGAGATATTTCCTGAGCCGATAAAGAAGAATGAAAATAATCATGAGAGGGATTCTATTGAGAAGGATTTTATAGTTTCGAAATCAAATCTTTTTGTTGACGGTTTTGGTAGTCAGAATGATAGTAAAAATGAGGAAATAAAAAGTCCTAGACAAGATGTTGTTGTATCGCATGTATCACCTAAACTTATTGAAGATCATGGTGATTTGTCACAACCAAAAACAGAGGTTAATATTAAAGGACCCAATGATAATAATAATGATAATAATAGTGATCGATCCGTAATTCCTCCCTCATCAACAAGTGTAACAATAGCTCCAATCGGTTTAGAGGAACAATTCCAGAACTCCTTTGTATCACCATCCCAAAGACCTCACCACAGAGGAAGGACATCCCCAATGACAAAACAATTCATAAGAACAACATTACCCCCCAAATTAACAATACGTAACCAAAATCAAGAATTCCACCCACAAATACAAAACCAAAATACAAAATCAAGATTCATACCAAACTTTAGAAAACATTTCTTCCAATCAACAAATAACAACAATAATAACAACATCCACACCCGAAATAATGCTTTTATGAAAAAAAGACCATCACCCGGACAACAAACACAATTTGATATACCAATGCCAACTGGTAATGATAATAAAAAAAATAACAATAATTTTCAAGTTATTGGTAGTGATACCATTTCTGGTAAAGGAACAAGTATCCAACAACCAACCAACAGGAAAGGTTTAGCTAACACTTTTTCGAATACCCCATCCAGAAATAATAGAAACAAGATTAATGAAGAGATTGTAAAAAATAGGCAAAATAATAAAATGAATCTTCCTCCAATCCCAGCAGTTGATAATCCATCAATACCTAATGAAAAAAATCCTGCTGATAAGAGTAAAAAAAAATCTAAAACACCAGGGAAATTGGATTTACCTTCATTGATATCATTACCAACACCATTAGTTAATAGATTAGGAAATGGTGAAGAACAAAGGAGTAGTAGTTTTATAAGGAATGGAGTTGTCTCACAACAACAAAGAAGTCACATTCCGAAGACTGTTATAAGGACATCACAAATTGATATAAGGAATCCTACTGATAGTATGTTTACTAATGATGTAGACTGGTTTGATTGGGAGATGTATCAAAATGGAAGGAGTTTAGGATTTTTGCCACCTAATTTGATGTCTGATCCTTTGTTAGCTAATTCAGGAATTTCTAATGCCAATAATAATGGGGGACGACAATTCAATCATCCACCAGTTGCTATAAATCCAAGTAATCATTTTTCTAGACCATCAATATGGAGAAATATTCCAAATCAACAACAACAGCAGCATTCAAGAGCATCTGGAGCTCAACAATTACCTGTTCAGGTTCCAGCAGCAGATTTGGATATTTCATCTGATGAGTTTGTTTTAACTAACCCACCACAATTAGAATTGAATCTCCCTGGGTACAGTAAACAAACACCACTACCTCAGGTACAACCAAGTAATGTAAACTCAATTTCCGCTGAAAAATTGGTTCCATTTGAAAATACTAATACTGGTCGGGTACCAACATCACAGCTAACTACTGGGACACCTTACAACAACTACAATAATGGTAACAGTTTCAATAACAGAAACAATAACAATAATTATAACAATAACAATAATTACAAAAATAATAATAACTATAATAGGAATTGGAATAACAACAATAATAACTACAACAACAATAACAACTATAACAGAAACTACTATCAAAACCAAAATAACCAGCAGCCATCTCTATTTAATCTTTTTAACATGAATCCCTTCAACGGCTTCAACCTATTCGGTTAAAAACAAAAAAACAACAATAAAAAAAGTTAAGAACAAGGACATTTTATTGACATAATTTATTTCATAACACATAACCCTTTCAGGAATGATAATAATAATAAAATTGAGAAAACATATTTTGTAATAACAAAAGTACTTATACTTTTAGGGAGAAGTAGTGTAATTATACAATCGGGTTGTTTTTAAAGATTTGGTAATTATTTTTTATTATTACTTATATATTTTATGGGAAAAATTATTTATTAAAGAAATTTTAAAAATAAAATATTTTTCATTAGTGTTGTAGTTTTTTATTGATGATTATCGTTAAAAAAGGAGAATATATATGTATAGTACAAGACTACAGGGAAGATAAAAGACTATTCTCTTGATCTCAATCACAACATACTTTAATAATGGTAATAACAACACCTATATAAAGGAATATTATATAGAAACATCAGTTAAGAAAAAATTTATAGGTCAAGGAAATGATAATTAGGTAAATACATAATTTGCCATTATATATAAAGTACCTACTAGGAAATAATATTTTAGTTTTACATTTTTACAAAATATTATTTATATTTTTTGTTTCTTTATATTTCTTTAATTGCTATATAAGGAGTTTTATTTGAAAATTTAATATGACAATGGATAATGGTATACCACCAGTTGATAAAAGATTCAATGCCACAATTGAGAGCTTTGAGGAGGTTCCTGATTTGAAGATAATACATCCAAAAGTTTTCCCTGATGATAGGGGATTTTTTAGTGAGACTTACAATAAAACTGAATGGAAGGAGAAATTAAATTTTGATGAAACTTTTCTTCAGGTAACTTTTAAATAATATTATTCTTAACAAAACTTTCCTCCACTTTCTCAGGATAATCATTCATTCTCAAAATATGGAGTAGTACGTGGTCTCCATTCACAACCAGGAATGGGAAAACTAGTTTCAGTAATCTCTGGAAAAATTTTCGACGTAGCAGTTGATGCAAGACCTGGTTCCGCAACATTCGGTAAATGGAAGTCAGCAATCCTTGATTCTAAATCTAAAAACCAATTCTGGATCCCAGATGGTTTCTTACACGGTTTCCAATGCCTCTCCGAGGAGGGTGCTCACGTAACCTACAAATGCACTGGTGTCTATGATCCATCCTCCGAATATGGTATCAATCCCTTTGACGAGGAGTTAAACATCAACTGGCCAATAAAAGATAAGGAAAAAATTATTTTCAGTGAAAGAGATAAAGCTCATCCATCTTTTAGTAGTCTTAAAAAATAATTACTCATCATATAAATTTTTATATTGTAGTCTATAGAAAAATAAAGAAATATTTTAATTAATGTTTAAAAAAAGACTGTTAAACCAGTAGAGTAATATAAAAATAGGGTAATGAAACTTTTCTTTTTTTGTATCTTAATTAACAAAATTAATTAGTTTTATTAAAGTTCCTAACAAAATCAATAGATAATTGAGAAAAAAGTTCCCGACACTTAGTTTTATAGTGGTCCATAAAGTTTGATCTTACACAATAACCGATGAAGACTCTTTTAACCATATCGTAACATTTTGGGCAGTCGATGTTGTCGAGGCAGAAGTTGGCACACCTGGAATAGAAGACACATTTGAATGGGTCTTTAAGGCCATCTGATATGCATGTTTCAGCACATTCTTCGAGGTTTTTGCATTGTCCCTCCAGTTCCGTTCCTAGGATTATTCTTTTCATCTGTTCTTGAGCGTATTTACAGGAATCACATGTACTACAATATTCATAACATGTTGGCCCAAGGATACAGGCGAAGTTTGTTTTATCCAGAAGGAGAGATATTAACTTCTCCTGTGATGGTAATTTTGTCAGTGTTGGTATACATTTATCTAAAGCGCAAACAGCTAGTTTATGACACCCACCATGTGAAATTCCCGATTGGTTCGTAAACTGTCAAAAAGAAAATGAAACAATAGTGATAAATTTGTTTTGTCATTTACACTTACATTAAAAAGAGTGATTAAAAAGGTTAATAAAATTAAAAATTTCATCCTACTTCATAAGGTTTTTTTACCAGAACTATAGAAAAAAAGATTAAAAATATATAAAAAAAATGAAGATTACAAATAAATATTACATAAAATCTATTATTCAAAGACTGATATAAGCAACCAAAAAATGACTATAAAATAACGATAATGAAACAACATGATACAAAATTACCCATATATATATATTAATCTTAATCTTCACCACAAACATAATACTTCATAGTAAGATAAAATATATATAAAAATATTTATAATATCAAACCATTATATAATAAAAAGATTTTACAGTTTTGTTTTGATGTGATAAAAATTAATTAATTAATTTTGTATATAATATTATTTTATCGCTAATTTATTTTAAAAAAGGGCTGATAAGCAGGTTTGATGAAGGACATTTTGATTACAGTTATTTTTTTTTTCTTTTGTAGCGTTTTGTTGATGTTATGGAAATGGTATTTTTGTCTGTAGGGAAATGTGGAATTTTTTATTGTTATTTTAAGAATCTGGAGATAGAATTTATGGGATCACTTTCAAAAGTTGCTTTCTTTATAATTCATATGATAAAAGTAGTATGTTTGAGTATAAAAAGAAGATTTTTTCCATGAAACGTATCATAAATGTAGTAATTTATCTTTTTAACACGATTTATGTAAAAAATCTCGTAAACATTGGTTAGTAATCTTTGAAAATCATCTACACCACCTTCTTAAGTATAGTTTTACAGGAATTTATGATTTTTGATAGTTACTCTAAACGAGTAGAAATCACTTTTTACAATACAAAAAACTAAACCATTTCATTGATATTTTTACTATCATCATCTAACTTGAAAATCATATGATAAACTACTAACAATAAATTATTACAATAGAATTGTTTAAAAGTTTTCCTCGAAAATATTTCATCATTAACATATGTGAAATGTCTGTCTCCTGGAGCGATCGCATAGTATACACGTTGGTACGTAGCTGCTTTGGTGTTTTGAATTTACTAGAACATTTTCATATCATATTAAATTCCACTAAAATGAGCAAAAAATCTATATTTGACCAGCTAAAGGCATCAGCTAACGGCAATTTTGTGGATAAAAAGAAGAGAGCTCCCAAAAGCAATAATCCAGATAAGGAGGAAGATATAACATATAAGTTTGCGGGTTATGTGTTGTCAAACCCTGATACTGGTTTTACGATATCAAAAACTCAACAATCACAAAATAATAATAAAAAATAGCCGCAGAAATGTATATATTATATCAGGAAAAAATTTTTTTAAGATATTTTATTTTTGTTGTATATTATTTTTAATTGTATATTTTTATTTTGAATAAAGTTACGAGAAATTGAAATATCTACTTGTTTAAAAGTAAATTATCTGATTTACCTTCTGAAGAACTTTTCTTAATATATACTTAGAAACTTAATTTGTACATATATACATGTTACCATTTTCTTTACACCTTCAACACGAAAATTCTTTGTCTAAATAAAGTTTATCTGTCATTTTATCTAATTTTTTGCTTTAAAGACTACAGAAAAAAGGAAATCAAGTATGAAGAAGTGCTCTGATTCCTCTTTAACTCTAACACCAAAGGATAATAGTAATATCTTAACACTCATTCTTTCAGAACAAAGAGAAAAATATTCTGTTGACAATAAATAACTGAATTTGTTGATGTTCCTCTTGATTTAAATACATCCTCTGGACTGATATATATTTTAAAATCACTTTAAATGTTGTGACTAAAGCTTTATCAACAATATTACCATTCTTAAAAACATTCCTAATTTTTTCTCTATGTTTTCGAAGCATACTTAAAAGAATTGTTTTTATTAGAAAAACCTCTAACTAAGATACTTTAAACTACATTATATACAATTTTATTAAGAAAATACATTATTTACAATTTAATTAATAAAAATATACTATTTACAATTTTGTTTAAAAATACATTATTTACAATTTAATTAAAAAAATGCATTGAAGGAGCATTATCGTTAGATTACTATTGCAGTTAACTGGAAAAAATTTTCTTTCTTCTAATCCAACAACCACACCTCACAAATCTACCCAATCAAAGACTTCATCATCATCATAATCAGGTGTCCAGAAGATAAGATCATCAACTCCAGTAACCAGCATTAGGTACTTCCTATGAAAAAGCACATTCTCAACATGACCACTATGTGGTGACTTAAATCTCTTCAAAAGTTTTCCTTTAACAGCATCATAGAAAAGAAGCTCCCCAAAATCACTGCCAGCAATAATATACCTACCACATGGTGAAAAATCAACACCAAAATTTAGTCTTCTACAGTTGCTAACCCCTCCGAAAGACATCTTTTCACCAGTGAAAGTGTCAAATGTATAAAAATAGTTTCCATCGGCACTGGCAAGTATACTCTTTCCATCAAATGAAAACTTGATATTGTTGACATTCCATGTAGATGATCTAGAGGATAATACCTTGAATGGACGGCGGTTTATGTACCTTGAGTCGTAGAATTTAATTAGATTCTTCTCATCCGACACAGCATATATTATACCTTTGGGATCATATGCTACCCGTGGATTCAGATGAAAGTATGTAGAGGTCATACAAGTTTCATTGCTCCTCAAATCCCACATTTTCACTGCTCCATCCCTGCTGCTTGATAGAAATGTCTGACCATCAGGTGACATTGATAAGGACAAAACATCATCTTTGTGTCCACTGAAGTACCTTATATATTTCTTACTCTCCAAACACAAATACCTTATATCGTCGTTAATCTTCTCCGATGAATGTAGGACCTTCAAACCATCGGCAACAAAAACTATCTGCTTACATCCATACTTCTTCGTTGGTATCTAGAAAGATCAACAATAATTATTAGAAATAATCAAGCAAACTTTACCCTACCAGCTTCACATCCCGTCAGAATATCAAAAAGTATGATTTTTTGGTTTTCTGTTGAGGTGGCCAAAAAATTTCCACAAGATGATACATCCATAGATGTTATTCTTTTACTGTTCGTGTCGAATTTTTTACGTACCGCGAAGTTTTCATAACGACATTCACTGAATGGAACCATCTTTCTGAAACATAAAAAAATAGAAATGTGCAACATTAATGGTTGACAATCGACTTACCTGTGATTGCTATTAATATCATCTATCCCATCATCTTCCACCTTTCTGAAAACACCAGTATCCTCCATTATTTCGAAACTTGCTCTTTGACTTATCAGAAACAACCAAAGTCCACTGATAAATATATGTCCAATTGCGTACTGTAAGTATAAAAGTTATTAAATAAGTTAAAAATATCATCAAATTTTAGAATAAAAGAGTAATCACTATATTTTTTTTTATCAACTATGATTACCAAAAACATAACACTTCTCTAAGTTGCGATGATATAAATTAAAAGATGATAAAGTGTGAGGATGTGGATGCTTTATTAAAAAAAATCGGTGATAATTTACAATACATTATGATGAAATAAAGACAGTATGCGCTTACAAATTTTTGTATCGAAATAGACTGAGTATTATTTAATATGAGATGATATAAAAATTAGGTATTTTTACATATATTTTCATGTATTTGTGTTCATTACATCATGAAATTATTTTTTGCGATATAATGAATTTAAAATTTTTCGATTTAATCTATGATAGAAGTTAAGTCTTTATGATTTTACCCTCTACAGGATTCTTTTATATATATAAAAGGAAAATGATACAACTTAAAAAGTATTCACCCATTTTAAGTAAATGAAATTATCTAAAAAAGTTTAAAAATCATCCATACCAATGACGAGATATATTATAAACATAAAAATTATGAACAGTCGATAGATTTTTGAAGATTAAAAGTTTTCGAGATTGATTTTGATTTACGTGAAAAAAAAATGAAATACAAATGATACATGTTTATTGTGCTTAAAACGATTCATGAATATTTATTATTCAATTCAAATAATGATACTATATTGAATATGTTTCTTCTTTACTAGTAAATCAAAAGTTTTTAAAAAATTTAATTAATTTCTAAGTAATATATTTCGCATTTGAAATATGCTAGTAAACTTGTTATATTTATCACATATTAGTTCAATATATTTATCATGAGGTAAATTAATTTAGCATACATTAAAAATCATTTTGTTTATTGACATATATATTTTTACATATGTGGTTTTTTAACCACGTTATACCCCCTAAACGGTAAGATAAATTAAGAAAAAAATGAATTTTAAAAATTCTATCGACTAAAAAGTAAGACAACTCAAAAAAGACCAAAACGATCGAAGGACACAAGAAAAGATATAACAATTTGTAAGTATATTTTTATTAATCGTTTATTATCATTTTAATATTCTTTTGAAATTATTACAATTATTATTTAAATTATTAAAATTATTATTATCATTTTAATATTCTTTTGGAAAATTATTACAATTATTATTTAAATTATTAAAATTATTATTATCATATAAAATTTTTTTAATTTCTTAAGAACATTTCATAATTTTGTGTTTCCTTCCATTTTTTGGTTCCTCTTTTTATTTTTAAAATTAAAGATTTTTGAGTTCACCTCTTCGAGGATACCTTCTTGGACTTCCTACTTCCTTTATTCACATTTTGTATTTACGGTAATTTTTCGAACAAACCATTAACCTCCAACTTCTTGGCTAAGTCCTTAAAGTTTTGAAGATACTTTTTCATATCTAAATAGATTTTTTCCTTGTAGAGAAAGTTTAGCATTAGATTTATTAACTTTAATGTGACTTTTGGATCCATTATCACTACATCTGTTTTTGTAACTTCACACTCATTTTTAAAAAAGTTTGAAAGAGGTACTAGAAGGACTTTGTGACCAAAAATGTGCTCTTTCCTATTAAACACAATCATAATGTTTCACGATTTTAAATTTTAAAGTTGGGAGTCCAAAAAAAGTTTATCCAATATATCCTTGCTATGTTGGATGTCTCTGGATTTGTAAACTTTGTACCGTTCTTCATTTTCAAGGCATTTGATAAGAGATATAAAAATTATGAAATGATTATGTTATTAACAATGAAAATATATTCAAATTTGTTTTTGATACAATAAAATGCATACAAATTGTGTATTCATTATTAGCATATGTAATACATTTAAAACCTAAATATGTCTCTATGTGGCATGCAATTTATGAAAAATTGACATTTGGTGTTTAATCCAAATTGAAAGCTACGTTTTAATAGAATTCATATATGTCATTTTACTAAAAATTTTAATGTGTAGTTCAGGTAATTTTGAAGTAGACTTTTTTGCATATACAGTATTATAAATTCTTTATAAAATTTTTATTATAAAACTGTACTATATTTTTTGTAATAATTTTTTAATAAATAATACGTTTGGATAATTTTTACAATCCTTAACTATTTTACCAATATCTATAAATAAAATAATAAAGTTAATATCCAGTAAATAAATCTCTTCTCCTAAATTTTTATCTACTACTAGTGTGGTAAGGCAAAAATAATACATATATACAAATTAAAATTTCAATAATTCTGTCAAATTGATTGTTATTAGAAATTCATAGTTATACTAAAGTAAACAATTTCAATAAATGTAAATTTATTATTCAAAATATAATGATTTAAATGAAAAAATATAAATACCTTGTCTGTGAATATATTTCATGACTTATAAATACAAGGATTTTTTAGAAATTAGTAATTAAATAAATTGATATAATTATTTAAAAATAAGTCAAATTAGATATTGAACATGAAAAGCCAAATTTTTTGTCAGGACAAATAGTTTTCTCAGTTCTTGCTTTTCCAAGAAAATATTAGAAAAATTTTCACTTTTTATCTTGTAGTTCCATAACTCTTTTTTCAATTGCCCTCTTGCATACAAACTTATGAATAAATACTTCTTTATTTTAACCGATGCGGTAAGTTCTATCGTATGATTGATTTTCATTAAAAAGATTCCAATCAAGTTCCAATATTAATGTATGGTTTCCTCTTATTAAATTCAATCCAACTCCACCGGCTTTAAGTGATAAAAACACCAATCCTATTTCACTATCCCCAGCGTTTATACCACCAAAAAAACTAAATAAAAACAATTTTCTAAATATTTATAGCGATTAAAGTAAATTTCTCCACTACCTATAACCTTCTTTTTTCCCAATCAAACTGTCCCAATGGAGAAAAACGAATTCATCCATCTATCTACATCATAACTAAACTTCCCCTTCCCATTTATCATTCTCCTTAAAATGATAAAAACAAATTGTCATTCTCTATTCATTTCTTTTAACAAAAATCAATTCAACGCCTGATACTTTCTTATGCGATATATGTAACTTTGTTTTATTTTTACATGAAACGTGACTTTTACATAGTTTTGGATGATAATAGCTGTTGTGTTTTTTGATACTCTAACATAGAGGATATCTTAAAGTACATTTAGCGTTGTTGTCATCGTTTTAAATATCCCATAACTTATTCTGTTTCATTTTATTTTCTACATATTCTATATACAAAACAATTATGAGGATTCCTTTATTTTTCACTACTTCTGGTAATTATCTAAATTTATCATATAATGAAACTGTTAGAAGGACACTTTTCTGGAGACGCTCATTGTCATCAACCCAAAATTTGAATGGTCGTATAAAGTTACCAGAGAATAGTGATGAAGAAACAATAGCTATACATAAATTATACCGTCCAGAGAGGGTAACACCAACCAAAAGAGGTTATGATATCTTAAAAGATCCAGCAATCAACAAAGGTATGGCATTTACATTATATGAAAGACAATACCTCGGTATGCATGGTCTTCTCCCACCAGCATTCATGACAGAGGAACAACAAGCTTACAGAGTTATGAGCAAACTAAGACAAACCAAAGACAACCTAGAAAAATACATCCAACTTATTGGACTCCTTGACAGAAACGAGAAACTATTCTTCCGTATCTTCTGTGACAACATCAAAGAACTAATGCCAATCGTTTACACTCCAACGGTAGGACAGGCATGCCAAGCATTTGGTTTCATCTACAGAAACCCAAGAGGAGTATACATTACACCCAATGACAATTCAATATCAAAGATTTATCAAATTTTATCTAACTCCCCACATGATGACATTAAGGCTATTGTCGTTACTGATGGTGAAAGAATCCTTGGACTTGGTGATTTAGGAGCTTATGGTATGGGTATTCCTATTGGTAAACTTACTTTGTATACTGCATTAGCTGGTATTAAACCCTCACAATGTTTACCTGTCCTTATTGATGTTGGTACTGATAATGAAAAATTGTTAAATGATCCATTCTACATTGGTTTAAGACATAAAAGGATACGGGGAAAAGAATATGATACATTACTTGATAATTTTATGAATGCTTGTGTCAAGAAGTATGGTCAGACTGTTCTTATACAATTTGAAGATTTCGGTAATCAAAATGCCTACAGACTTCTTGATAGATATAGAAATAATTATACAATGTTCAATGATGATATTCAAGGAACAGCATCAGTTGTGTTGGCTGGTCTCCTTGCTACAACACGTGTAACAAAAAAAAAGTTATCTGAGCAAAAGTTTGTCTTCTTCGGAGCTGGAGGAGCTGCTACTGGTGTTGCTGAGATGGTTGTAAGACAAATGAAAAGTGAAGGTTTATCTAATGAGGAGGCCTGTGATAAAATATATCTCATGGATATTGATGGTTTAATAACCAAAAGTAGAATGAATAATCTTGGAGAAAGACATATACCTTTTGCTAAAGATCTTCCTGATACAAAGTCACTCCTTGATGTTATTAATACCGTCCAACCAACTGGTATTATTGGTGCTTCTACTGTTAAAGGAGCTTTTACACCGGAAGTTATTAAAAGAATGTCTGAAATCAATCCAAGACCAATTATTTTTGCTTTATCTAATCCAACCTCCAAAGCTGAGTGCACTGCTGAGGATGCCTTCAAGCTTACCGGTGGGAAAGTTCTCTTCGCCAGTGGATCTCCATTCCCAAATGTTGAATATAATGGTAAAATATACAAACCTGGACAGGGAAACAACGCCTACATTTTCCCATCAATTGGATTAGCTGTATGCCTATTCAAAATCCTCCACATAAAATCAAAATACTTCCTGGTTGCAGCACGTTGTGTAGCAGAGTACGTAACCCAGAAACACCTCGATGAAGGTAGAATATACCCACGTTTGAAGGAGATTCGTGAGATATCAGTAAAAATTGCTGTTCAAATTGCTGAGGAAGCCTACAAGGATGGTGTAGCTTCATTGTATCCTAAACCTAAGGATATAGAATTGTATATAAGATCTCAGGTGTATGATGTTGAGTATGATGAGTTGATTAACAAGATTTATGCTTGGCCAGAGAAGGATTGTAAACATGGATTTCCGGTACCTGTTATGTCAAGAAATTCAATGGATGATTAGGTTAATTTTAATTTTCCTTTCTTTTGTATTTTATAAAATGATGAATGATAAAATAATGATTTACTGACATAAAGTTTTTTTTGTAGAGAGGTTTTTCTTTTTAAAGTCTTTTTTGGGGTGGGTTTGTAAAATCATAAACTTTTTTGGTTAACTTAATGAGAAAGGTAAATATTAAAAAGTTAATATCCATCACCCTCATGACGTCACATAAAATAAACACCACCTTATAATTGCAATAAAAAAATACGCGAAAGTCAAACAACACATTTGGTGTTTTATTAAAAACAACGACAATAAGTACATAAAATATATACAAATAAAATACATTTGCAAAAAAAACATATAATTAAACATTTTCTTTTTTTCGTGTTATCATATCTTTAAATTCACGAAGCTTGTATCTGAAGGAGTCCGGAATCTCATGTTTCTCAACAAGGCAGGTTGAGTAGGTAGTGGTGTTGTAAACGAGGTAGTATTCCTTGGTATCCTCACTTGAGTAGACAGATGTTATGATCTCCAATTCTGTCCAGTCCCGGTTCTCACTTGGTGTCTCCTCAACAGCTCTGACTCTGTCGACAATTCCTTTCTCCCATCTTGCGTATTTCTCCTCCTCAGTACATGATTGTGGTGAGGGTGGTTCAGAATCTCTCTCTTCGACAGATATTTCCATGGCATTGCTGCCTTCTGATGAATCCGAGTCAGAACTCTCCTCAGTAATATCATTATCATCCCCTCTTAACATCAATACCTCAACGCTTCTAGGTGATGGAGCAGACTTTTGCTTTGAATTTTTACCATTACGGGCAGGAGAGGGAACACCATCCGAAGACTTATCAGAACTGGATCTATCATCCTTGAATAAACCATAGTGGGGGACATCCTTAAAATCATCCGATGAATCCTCCTCATCCATATCACTTCCCATCAATACCTTCTTAGTAGATTTACCTTGCTGTAACCACTCTTTTTCACTTTTTTTCTTTTTTTACCCGCTTCTTTTTACCTCCAGGTGAATGAATTGAAAGGTATTGTAAAGCAGGGGATTCATCACAACTATCAATGGTGGTACTACCATCCCCATACTTCTTAAGGACATCCAACAAGAAGGTAGCCTGATTTTTATTTATCACATTAATACCTGATCTCTCCCGTGTTCTAAAGTATAAAAATTACCAATAAATCAATTAACCAAAAACACAAACAAACCTGTCAAAGAAAAAATTCATCGTCGTCCTGTCGTCGAATGAACCAATCTCAGAATTAAACTCCTAAAATATGAATAATTAATACATCAAAATTTACAATATAATAACAACTTACATCTATGATGGATCCACGATTCTGGATAGTAACAGGACCTGCATCATTATCCCATTGGATGATGAAATAACTATCAACTTCTTTGTCATTCTCAACAGATAATTCAACTTTCCCAAGAATCTTGTGAATGGTGTTTGGAATGGGATTCATCTCAAGAATTGGGTTCATCTTTCAGAGGTGCGCGCTTTAATTGCCAAAATATAACGTAAATAATGGGTAAATTCCCTTTAATATGATGTAGATATCAAACAAAGATATATTATCCCTTCCAAAGGACTTCGTTTCAAGATGTTACTTCATGATTGTGTTGGAAAACGTCAATGTATACATAACAATCCATTGTATTCTCATATTTTTTGTACTTTATATTTATGGAAGTATATCCAAATTCGAACGTTAGTTTTTATGACAATCTTTGATGTCCTCACTTTTACACGCTTCCCAAATAGGTATATTTGTATTTTAGAGAGTAAAAATCGCTAGTATTTACATGGTTTTTGCAACCTCTATTTTTTCCATATAGAATAAGTGTTTAAAGATCTTTTTTCCATCTAATATCCTTCCTTAATTATACGTATCGTTAATAAGGTATAAAAATTTATATAAAAAAGTTATTGTAAATGTTAAAACAAAATAAAAATTTCATTATTTAAAACTTTATTCTTTTTTTTATTTTTCACATTTTTTATCATAGATAACCATAAAATTAAAATCTTTAATAAGTAGTATTATCTTCAAAAAGTTTACATTAAGTTGTGTTTAGGTGCTACTACTTCTTTGGATGTGGGTAGCTCTCTCTTCGGCGTCCTTATTATAAAGAATAGTTTGGATATTTGAACCACTACCAAAGGAGTCCTCACCTTCAAAGACAAGTTGTGATGGTGGGGATGAGATACCCTGGTTACGGGCAAATATCTTAACTGTCTTACCACCCTTCAATACGAAATCTTTAGGGAATGTATAAACAATCTCCTTCTTGCCATCTATCTTTCTCTTCAATTTCCATTCACCGATTGGTTCATCTTTAGCTCTGTGGGTGTTTTGGATTATGATAAATTTACCATCTGGAGAACACTCCTGAATTGATACATTACCTTTAGCTGATCTTTGGAAGGAACTTCTTGATGCTGTCTCTCCTTTGATGACTCTTAAAGTTTCTGTATCTTCTTGTTGTGTGATACCATGTGTCTTAACAACCTGTTCTACTAATTGTCTAAGGCCAGCCCTGTTTTCTTCACCCTCCAACATCTTTCTGTATATAGCAATCTCAGCATCGAGAGTTTGTTTGGTATCAAGGAGCATTTGAAGTTCAACCATCAATGCTTGACACTCTTCACGCATCTTTCTGATTTGTGCATCCTTCTCGTTGAGAGCGGCCTCGTAACTTCGTTGATCGTCCTCGAGTTGGAAGTTGAGTTCTTGAATTTGTTTCTCCAATAAACTGTTTCTAGCTTCAAGATCAGCAAGTTTTCCTCTTAAGTCAGTTAATTGAGTTCTTAATCTCTTAACCTCTTCCTTGGCGTATCCTTGCTCGATGTTTTGTCTGGCAGATTGTGTTTGAATTTCTTGAACCTTCAATCTATACCAGCTTTCCATATCTGTTCTGTTGTGGTTGTAGACTTGATCATACTCAGTACGGATATCTCTAATAGCAGCAGAAAGTTCGTTCTTGAAGAATTCTCTGTTTTCTGGTGTTGTGTCTCTGGCAGCAAGAGATTGGAGTTCTTTAATCTCTTGGTCGTGGATACGTCTTAGGAATTCGATTTCTTCAATTAATGTTTGTACTTGATTTTGGTAGTCAATTCTATTTAATGTCTCTTGATCTAAGTCAGTTCTTGTTCTTTGTAATTCATGTAACAAATTTTGGTTATCCTTCTTAATAAATGAAACCTCCTCCTCAAGATCGGAGATCTTCCTCTTAAGGTAACTAACTTCAGCCTCAATATCAGATAATTGTTTCAAAAGATTATCAATAGTAATTCTATCCTTTTCTCTTCCTTTCAAAGCATCTTCATACTTCTTTTTTAACTCATTTAACTCCTCCGTCATTTTTCTAATACTTTTTTCAAGTTCCTCTCTTTGTGCATCTGTATCTCTGACAAGTTTCTGAGCATCACGTAACTCTCCTTCATACATATTTCTAATGTTATGTGTATCCTTTCCCCATTTTCCTCTTAATGCTTCAAGATCAGCAGCCAACTTACGATTTTGTGCCTCAAGAAAACGTACCTTTTCTATGTAATCAGCTAATTTATCATTCAAATCTGACATCTCTTTTTTTTCACGTTCCCGTGAATCTCTTATCGTTGATGCTGCATTCTGGCCAAATGGTGAAAGACCCGATCCTATTCTTGAGGAGGATGATTCAGTTACTATTTTAAGCATTCTAGATCCAGAGGCTAAAAATAAATAAATTTTAAAATTTTATCATTATTAAAATATTTATATAAAATGTTTGTGATTAAATAAAGTATATTCTAACTAACGTCTATTTCCCCAAAATTCATATGTTCTAGCCTGCATAATCAGTAGAAATTATCTCTAGTTGTTTATATATATATATTTTTCCTTTTATTTAGATATATTTAGTAATAAATAATAATATTTAGGTAATAATAATAATAATTTTTTTCTATTTTTAAAATATATGTTAAATGACGTTATCATCACCCCATATTTAACGAGCATATATATATATATTGTCTACCCCTTGGCAAGATGATTTTACAATTACCGATTACAGTGATGATTATCCTCAATACTATCCCTTTTAAATTTCCAAAAACTTTTACACATATATATTATTAACTTTCAATAATGTGCACATAAATATTATATACCTTTATGAATGATTGTTATATTATGTGTAGAAAAAGTAGACAATCTACCTGATCGTGGTATAAAAATTAATGTAACTCAAAAACAACACTAGTTTTTGGTATAAAAATACTTCCATATACATAAATATATAGGTATTTATTTGTATTGGTAAAAGGAAAGTAGAAACTTTTAAGTTTTTATGTATATATATATATATTTTATACCATTTTTGTGTACAATAAAAATTCATACAAGGTCTTTTTGTTTCCCTCTTTGTCAATAAAAATAACCATCAAAAAAGGTAATTTTTTTAGTCAAATTTATGTTTATTGTTTAGATATGTATATTATATGGTTGATTTGTTTTTAATAAAGCTAAAAAAGATGAAGAGGTAAACGCTTCAATTGTTTCTTATAATTCTCCATCATATGATGTTTAAGTAATAACTCCAGTTATGGTGGAGGAAAATAATATGGAGAGGATATTTTTAATTTTATAATTATGGATCATCTAATGATAGGGATATAATTATTCTATATAAATACTATAAATGTTATTGTTTTGTTTACTGGTTGAGGATATTATATATATAAGGGACAATCAAAATCCATAGGAGATAATCGGAAAAATATGTTGATTTATATTTTTTTATATATTTGTTTTTGAGATAATAGACTTGATTTTTTAAATTTAATAAACTTACTAGTTTCCCTTCCGACACTTCTTCCACCGAGTGGTTGCCTAGCTGCTGGTAGAGATCCGATAGGCATTTTTAAATATGGCTTTTAATATGAAGAAATAAAAATCTAGAAAAAATTAATAATTTGTCAAATGAAATATGAAGATAAAATAATAAAAATTTGTTAGAATGTTTCACAACTTAAAAATATATAATAATTTAAAGAAACATTCCTTTAACATTTAGGAGGTTTTACTATTTGAAGAAGGAGAGAGGGACAGAGTCAAACTTTTAATCCTAATTCATTGAAGAAAATCTTCTTTCAAAACTAATAGATTTTGAAAACAAAAATGAAAGGTACACTCTTTAGGTAATTGTTAAATATATAGATTCTATTAAATGTAGTCAGTTAAAATAAGTATCATTCTTAGTTAAGAATTGTATATAATATACATATACATTTATTCTATTATTTAAAAGTAATTTAAAAAAGAAGCAAGTTTTATGGTAAGTTTGTTTGATCTTAAGATTATCCTAACCATCTATGATATCTTTCTTCATACTTGTGGGGGAGTCTATGTTATTTAAGTTAACAAAAAAAGTATTAAAATTAAAGTTACGTAAAGGTGTGTTGCTTCAGAAATTTTTATAATATTGTTAGTGATAAGAAAATTACATACCATTTTATACTATAAAACTTTATTATTTTCCGAAGTTATTTATACAAAAAAGTTTGTAATGAAGTAAAGTATTTTAAATATAATCGTAAATATTAGATTACCGTATGAATAATAATATATTATACAATAAGAACATTTATTTAATATATTCAAATGAGTAATGTTTGTTAAAGATTATATACAAACAAAATAAATATTAAAGGCACCATAATAAAATATAATTTGACTATCTTATTATGGAAGAAACTTATAAAAATTGGTATCTTAAAAGTATTCATAAAAACGATTGTAGTCATTACGTGGGAGAGGTTCCCCTTTTAACTTTTTATACTATTAAAATAGCCCATTCATGAGATTTTCAAAAAAATAAGATTCTATTATAATTGAATATAATGAAAAAAATATAAATCTTACTGATTTAATAAAATAAAAATGACATTTATATGGCAATTAAGGTTATATATTATTATTAAACATATAAATTTAAAGTAAATATACAACAAAAAAGTCTTTTTAATAAAAATGTAAACTTAAAGGGTAATGAATTTTTTCAAATGCATTTCATTTATCTTTTTCTCCATTCATTTTAATGGAAATAATACCTTTTACAAATATATAATATTTTACAATAGATCTAAATAATACGTATATAAGAACATTGATAAAATAACTTTTTATTTCTTCCCTCAACCGAAGATTTTACTATATTTATTTACAATACATTATTTGGTATATTTTCTCAATACTATTTATACTTTGTGACTTTTCAATTCTCCTTAACCTACTCATTTCCATAATCCTCCTCCTATTAAGGTAAATTACACAAAAAATTTGATAATTAATATTTATTTTTACATAAAAAACATAATTACCATCAATTTATTTTCCTACACGCAAAACCTCATTTATCATTTTTTATTTTTTCTCTCTCCTTAAAATCTTTAATTTCATTTAAATCTCATCTTTTTAATTGATAAAAGATAAATCAAAAAGTAAAGTAGTCAAGGAAACGTGTATATATATATATTAGAGTCATAAAATGATAAAAAAATAAATTATACTATAAAAAGTATTCAAAAGTGTCCTCAAAATTAAAGAGTAATAGAAAATGTATACAATAAGATTGATATATTATTACATGACAAAACAAGAAATAACCTTCTCTCTTTCAAACAAAATTAATTAAAAACTTTTATAACAGTAAAAAAAAATCAACAAAATTCACCATCCCTCCTTATAACCATCTAGACAATTAAAACATCTACAAAAGACAAAATATTTAAATATAAAAAAAATTTAAAAAAGTATCATATAGGGGGAAATAATAAATTAAAACTATTTTGTTGGGAGAGACTCCTATCATTACTTTGTTAAATGATACTTTGTATCTGAATATTTTAACTCTATAATTATTTGAGGTATTAATTTGTTTCCCTCAATTGTCACCACTCTAATGGGGGATAGGGATCTCGTTTGAGACACACTCAACAACTTTTATCAACAAAAAGAGAGAGAGGGATTATTATAATTATTTAATTATTTATAAGGGAATTGATTTTTTATGGTTAAGGTATTTGGTAGTTTACAACAATTTTATTGTCTGTTTCAGAAAGTTAAAATATATAATCACTTCTAAAAAGAGATTTCATTCATATCAAGGTTCTAATTACTATGCAAATATGTACATTTAAATTATTAACACCTTTTTTATTTGTAAATATATAGAAATTTTGCAATACCATAAAATAAACTGCTATTATAAATGGAAAAGTTAGGTAATTTTAACTTTTGGTGGTGCTGTATTTATCAATCAACTTTTCTTCTTATTTTATCAAATTTATACAACAATAATCTTGTTATTTTCTAAAGATTAATTACTTTTAAAAAATCAAATCAAAAACAAGTAAAAATAAATGCAAACAATGTAAAAAGTCTAAACAAAAAATTCATATTCACCTCAAAACTTTGCAAAATCTCTTTTTCATTATTCTCCTGAAACTTCTTACCCCTCTACACACCAACCATTTAACCGCCTTCAACAATTATCCCTCATCAAAAACAATTATCCAACAAAACACAATGCACTTTTAATAGATCCTTTGTAATTACCTACAACTAAAGAAAACCGAAACTGACTCACAACTATATACAACGAAGATCAAAAAAAAAAATTTAAAAAAAGGAAACTAAATATTTATTCTATAGTATTAAGATAGTATAGAATAAGGAAAACACAAAAAATAGTAACATAGACATTGGCTATTTACTTAAATTCAATTGGAATCTTCTTGACATCCTTCCCCTCAATAAAGTTCTTCATACCCCCAACGGTAAGGATTCCTTCTTCATTAAGTTCACTTTTTACATTCTCCCCATTTAAGTCTGGTGGGAGAGCGTACCTACGGATGAATTTTCTTTGGATCTAAAAAATATTTCAAAGTTAATAACTTGATAATTCACAAAAAAAACTTACAGTTCCATAATCATCAGATCTCTCTTCATGATTTCCCTCAATTTGAAGGTACTTATCCTTAACGCTAACTTTCAACTCCTCAGGAGTAAAATGAGAGACATCAACCTTAACCTTGAATTCCTTATCATCATTAACAACCTCAGCACATTGTTGAGCAAATTTATGGGTCTCAGTTAATGTCTTATCAGCCCAATATTGAGGCATCATAAAAGCACGATCCATGTCCCTGTACAACTTCTTGACATCCTTCAATGTTGAACGAACAAGAGGATCACGCATAAAAGGTGTTAAGAAACGGCCAGCCATGATTACAATTAGTAGAATAGGTTATTAGTAACAATAAAAAGATAGAAAAATAAATGATAAAATGATAGCAAACTCAATCTATCCACAACTATATATACACCTAATTCAAACATTCTTCAATCTTCTAGAAATCAAACCATCTAATCAAATGCAGAGGACAGGTCAAAAAATAAAGTACATAAAAACTAAAGTAGTTACAATTTATTTTCATTTAACCAATAAAATATTACAAATGTTATAATAAAATTATAAAACATCATCTTTGGTAGTGGGTATACGCAGCACAGTAAGATTTTTTTTTTATCAGCATTCAACACAGTAGGGTAACTGACACGTCCACATACTTAGTTTTTGAATTCAATTGGGACGTTCTTTCCCTTCTTCTCCTCAAGAGCAAGTTTGGATCCTCCAACAGTGAGCATTCCGTCCTTGGTGAGCTCACTTTTGACGTTCTCCTCGTTGAGTCCCTTCGGAAGGGCATATTTACGGACGAAACTTCTCTTGATCTGGAAGTTAGTGTATTAGAAGGATGAATTCAATAGTATAAAAACTTACTGTTCCGTATTTGTCGGATTTCTCCTCATGATCTCCCTCAACTTGAAGGTAGTTGTCCTTGACGGTAACTTTAAGCTCATTTGGATTGAAGTGGGAGACATCCATCTTGACTTTGAATTCCTTGTCATTGTTGACAACCTCTGGGCACAATTCACCGAATTTGTGAGTTTCATCAAGAGTTTTGTTGGCCCAGTTCATGGTGTTCATCATCATGCGGTTCATATCGCGTTCAAGACGATTGAACTCATTAAGATATCCTCCTGCCCATGGAGCAACAGTATTAACCATTGGGTCACGTTCATATGGAGTCAACCAGTTGTTGTAGTACATAGTGAAATAAGATTAATAAAGCACGTTAAAAAATTGTCAACACGACAATCACGAATGACTCTCTAACGAAAAAACGTCGCTTATATAGTATTATACCCGAACATTCTTTTTCCTCCTGGTTATAGGGCGAATTTTCTAGATAAATCTTTCACAACTATTTTGATTTACTTAAAGAGAAGTATTAAGAAACAGTATGATGGATGTTGAAAAAAAATCACGCTAAGTTGTTTGTATGTGATTTAACCTTTCACCTCCTGGAATGATATTTGTAACCATTGATAGGTTTTTTTTTTGGTATTTCTAGAAAAGAAAGTTGGGAATTACGAAATATTTACTATGTGTCGTATATTAAATTGGTAATTCATCTAATTTTATTGTATCTTTTTTTGGGAATTTGTTTTCTATCGTCTTATTAATGTCGCAATCGTAAATTGTTACTGTGTTAATGATAAAAGAGTGACGAGAGATTCTTTTTTTTTTGGTATCTTAAGCCTCTGTTTTTATTGTATCTTTTTATAAGCAGTCTTGCAGTGGTTATTTTAGAATTAAAGTTTCAAAAAAGTTCTGTATATTTATTTAATGAGTGCTATGTTGGAGATGCAAGAAATTCGGGAGACATTAAAAATAGTAAAGGATAGTTATAGACTACTTCTCCATATCAGTGAGAAGCAGGAACATCTTGTCGAAAGGATTAATGAACTCGAAGGAAGAATTCGTGTAATGAGAGGTAAGTTTTATAGTCTACGTTGTTAATTATTGGAAATTTTAGTTCAAGAAAAATATGATAGCCCATTATCTTCTGATTCTGACATATCAACTCTAAAGATTGGTGATAATAATAATAGAGTCTTCACTACTGATGGTTTGTCATTTACGGATAGTAGTGATAGTGAGGACGACTTCAAAGATGCCTCTCAAGCTTTACCATCTACCATCTTGGATTCCAAGCAAAAAGTCGGAGTAGATTATCCCTGTACCTTGTATTATGCCCACGAAGATGGAAAAGCTGAAAAAGTTGGTCCCGTCACATGTGCTTTTATGAAAGTTAGATCGGGATACATCCTTGAAATTATAAATGAAAAGACTGGTGTCGATCTCCAAGTCATTTGCGGTATTGGAGCCCAGTCAATGTATGAAGTTAAGAAAAAAGATGGTTATGTCGCTGTTAAGATCAAGCCCGATGCTCTTGTCTACTCTATGGCTGGGATATCTCGAGTACTCCTTAAGTTTATCGATGGAGTTGCTGCTTCGAAAGTTTTTAAAGGACTTTCAGATCCTTAATTTTATGTATATTTGTTTGTATTTTATTGTAGTAATTTGTATAGTTGTTTTTTTTTTAAAATGTCTTTTTGAATATTGTTCAAATTATTAATAAATGTTTGTATATTATTCAGATTTTTATCATTCTACCGGTAAGTATTATTACCAAAATATTCCAACGTTTGCAATGGACAAACATGCCTATGTATAATATTAGTGAAATTTGTCCTTAGATATTTTTGTTTTTAAAAATCAGTGCTTCAGTCCCAAGAGGTATATATTTTACGTGAATACTAAATTCTTACTATATGTAATCCAACAAGATAAATTCAATGGTATATGTTTGGGGTCCAAATTAAAAGAGTTATTGGTCACATTTTTTTTTGAAATAATTCAACCTCAGACCATATTAACTAAAATAGACATATATAAATACTTTCCAGACTTCTTCAGATTGTTTTCAAGAAGTAAGAATGTCCACGAATTTGATGAGATCCAAAAAATGAAAATGAGGAGTTCTTTTTTAAGCTTTCAAACCTATACAACAGAATATCTCTGTGATATATAGGTGAATCATCGTATACGTAGCTGGGGACTGAAAACAAAACTTAGAAATTGTTAAACTTTTAAGAAGTTATGATCTAATAAAAGTTTTAATTTAAGAATCATCTTTTTACTTAGCATTTGACAAAAAAAATACTCAACTAATTTATTTGTATATTGTTTGTCTTAATGACATATTAATTGCTTTATTTATGATAATAAAAATTAAATTTGTTTTTATCATAACACTTTTTAAACATAACGAATTTTTATGATTAAATAGGTAAAAGATGTAATTTTTAAATAGAGGGTTGGAAAGGTTTTAGACGTTTGTGGTCAAAATTAACCGAGTTATTCTTATACAATTGATAAAATGAGATGATTTATAGAACATTAGAAAGATCCAAGGCCAGAGTAGGGACGAAACATAGTATTATCAACATTAATTAGCAATTACTCATATTATAGATAAAAGTGTAGTGGTATTTTTGCATAAACAAAATAAATAGAATGCCAAATGAAGGCTTTATGCCTATACTGGTGATAGGAAATTAATCAAATTTTGCATATAATTTGTAATTTACGTCTATTAATGTTTGATTTGAATAAAAGTAATCAATGGTATGATTGAAAAACTATGTTTTATTCTTGAAATCAGATACGAATTAATTTAAATATTAATGTATGATCTCCAATTATTATTACTATAATTTGATAAATATATAAAATAACAATCATAGAAAGTTCTATTGACATTAAATTACCCAAACCTTGTACTTGAAAGATATTTAAGAAGGATCTCGGTAAACAAAAAAAAATAAAAATAAACTTTAACTAGTAATTTATTCGTAAACTAATTTTTACACTTTAGCTTATACAATTAACTTAATTCTACATTACGGAAATTACAAAATTTATTTTTTCTGTTTCTTTTTAGATTCTCTCTCCTTTTTAAAAGTGTTTTCAGCTATTTCTAAAAATTTTTCATAAGCCTCTGGATCCATATCATCAATTTCTTTCTTGTAATGTTCAAAGACGACCAGAAGAGCAAACATAAATTGACCGTATTCCTGGACTGCAAGATACCTATGTTCCCTAAGACACTTCAATCTTTCAATTGGATCGAAGGTCGGGAAGTAGTTTATAGTATCGATCAAATACATTATTAGTGCAAGAGTTCCAGTTCTTGCAACTCCTGCACTACAATGTATTGCCACATATTCTTCAGAACGGAAACTGGCGATTCTTTTATATAGGTTATGGATGGACTTATGATCATATGGAACACCTTAAATAAGAAAAGTAATAAAAAATACTGTGAATTATATAAACTTACCTCTATCAGTCCATCCCTGATAGTGGAGGATGACGAACTTCATTTCAGGATGTCCTTTTTTACTCTTAAGGTGACACTCCGTCTCAATAATAGAATCGAAATCCATTTCTTTGTACCTTAATTTTGTTACGCAGAAATTTGGAGTATCATAAGAGTAATGTTTTTGAGGGAAATAGGGGACCCACTTTTTTTCAGGATCATTAGCTTCCTCCAAATTGTTTAAGATAACAACAATTTTTACATTGTAGCTTCTTATCATCTCGAGCATATCATCAACAGTGTCATCAAGTGGTGCCTAAAAAAGTAAATATTAATGATAATTATGTTAAAACCCTACCTGACATAGAATCATTTTCCTTTTCTTGTTGTTGTTATTGAAGGTGTATTCAAAGGTATTAGCATGAATGAAACTGTCCTTGTCAGTTTCGGGTTTCCCATTAATAATGATTCCATGTGCATCGAGACATGGGATATCATTAAAACGACACCTTATCTTGTCTTTGCCATCTTTGTGGTTATTTATGGCATTCTGGAATCTCTTGCAGTAGTTAGGAAGTACATCCGACTCTATTCTTCCTAGCTCATAAAAAACAGATTTGTATTCGTAGGTTTTTCCAATATCCACAATACTGACAAACAACAAGAACTTCCGTATATCATCATCCATGTTGTCCCTGTGTTTCAAATGACTATAAATAAACTTGTCATAACATAAATAAAAATTGCCACGGCGTTGCGAGAAGTCAATCAGGATCTTGTATTGGAAGAGTGTTGTTACGATAGCTTTTATGATAAAAGCAAATTCGTATGGCACCAAGTTTCCTCCGTACCGTTGTTCACGGATCCTTTTAATAATCTTGAAAGGACAACAAGTATCGTCATCACCCTTCAATGCATCGAATATACAAGCGAAGTAAGTGAGCATGTATACACGGGCTCCAGTTCCTTGTAACGAGTGGATGAGGATATTCTTCTTTGGAGCAATATTGAGAATCTTTTGGTATATATTAACAAGTTGATGATCCGACTGAGGTATCTCATCTTCTTTCCAATTAGAGACATGATATATTTCCACATCTTTTGACACATCACCTTTTTTTTCCAACATAAACTTCCGTCCTACAACTGAAAGAACATTTACTTTGATAGTATGTATACGGGTAACAACAATATCTCCGAATTCACGTACATGTGACTTCCAATTCCAGTATAAATTGTCTGAATTATCATCGACATCTAAAGTCTTTTTGTCGTATATTATTGCAATGATCGTACCAATATCCTCCTCATAAATCATTTGCCAGAAAGAAGCATGACTACCAATTATTGGACCCTAAAATGATAAAATTATGGTATTCAAATTTATAAACTTACATCAGAAAGGATATACTTTCTTTTCTTTGTATCAGTATAGACATAGTGGGCTTTGATCTTCCAGGGCAAATTTTTGTAGCACTTAACAAGTGTCCCATTAAAAAGATCACTAATGCCAACGTCGACTTCTTCACCTCCTTCCATTTTTTTGACGACTTTTCTTTTTAATACCTTATCAGATAGATACTTTTTGTCCTTAATAGTTTTGCAAAATTTTTCAAACGACTGACTTGTTAGAGTATCCCAAAAGAGATAGACATTTGGATACTTGTTCTTGCGATTAACCATTTTGATGTACGGAGATAACCATTTTTTGTAGAAAAAAACTAATGGAACAAGCAAGAGAATTAAAATTAAGAAGATGAGTCCAATAATTAACAAGATGGCCTTGGTTTTCCCAATATTTTTGGACAATTTTTCATACCAAGACTTATTGCTTTCCTCGAATTTTTGACGCGAATAATCTTCGGTTTCCTTCGGCTCTTCATTAATCATATTTATTTCTGATCTTTCAGCCTCGTTATGATTTTTTGCTTCCTGAGACATTTTTTCTTCTTTATGTTTGTTTAACAAAGCGATTGTATCCTTATTTATAAAAGTTGTGGTAGTCGTGATGCTTCCATCCAGAGTTTTATAAGTACAACTAATTGTTGTTTTCCCATCTTCCATTTCATCAAAGATTATAGAAGTTTTATCTATTTTAAATTTTCCCTTTATACCATCAGTAGAGTTGAAAGTTTGAAGACTTCCTTTAGTCCCATTATAATCGACCTTGTCCAGGTGCCCAACGTTCAAGTAATAAACAGAACAATTTGGGTTTATGGAAGTGTTGTTTTTTAAATATGGGATAATTTCTTCTTTAATTATAAAGTCTTTTTCTATAGGAGCAAAGTAGTATTTTTTTTCTATAACTTTAAGAGACTCATTTTCATCTATAAAATTATATGCTAATTTTATTATTTCATATCCATTTATAATAAAACTGGATGTTATTGAAATAGTGGAGTTTTCAATAACAAGAGCTTTTCCATTATCATATCTCATTCTAGCTAGAGTTATTTGTTCTCCCCGATAATATTCTGTATTTCCTTCCATATCAAGTACTACCTCAATGACTTGTTGATCTTTTCCATCTGAATTTACTTTTAAAATACTGCCAATATTCGATGCCTCTGAGGTAGGTTCATGAGTTTTTAATTTAATTTCTGGAAGATAACCATATATTTCTATAATTCCGCACGGAACTTTAATCCTTTCACTATTATTGAATTTTTCAAAATAGTAGAACATTTGATTAACATAAAAATTCTGAATGTTTTGAAATTGTTTCATTAATAAATATCCACCTTCTTTCTTACTACCGAAAACAATTTGATTTCTATTTGTTAAATCGCAATTTGGATGTCTTTGTGAAATTTGATTAGTTCTTAACTCTCGTTTCATGAAATTTGTATTAATAGTATCATTTTTCCATATAACATTATAAGTCCAATCGTAGCGAGGATTTCCAAAATCTTTGAGTACAATCTCTCCACACTTTAATTTTGTTTGTCCAGTTTTCGTTTTTAATAAGGGCACCCATGCAAATAAGCTTGCATTAGGACTAAATATACTTTGAGGATTAAAAATTTTATAATTCCGTCCAAAAATTTCATCATTGTGTTTATGACGATAAGCACTATCCGGACATTTTACCAGTACCATATCAGAATTAGTCGTTGCCGTTAAATTAAACGGAAATGTCCCGTTTTTAATATCCTTAGGAACGTAAGGAAACAACTTCTCATGATGTATTTCTTGAGGCTGTATTGGAAATGGCATCAGAGCCAAAGCAGCGCCCAACCAATATATCTTTAAGAACATTGTAGGTGATTTTTGTTATAAAATCTATTCATTAAATCATATTTTTTATATAAAAAATTTGAATATTACACTGTATTATAATCAAATTTTCAATAAAATTATCATAAATATTACTATTGATACAATTTTATATTCAAAACATTTTAATTTGAACCAAAAATGTTGTAATATCATATTAAAATGTATAAGAAAGAAGGAATAGAACAATTATTGAGGTGATTTTTCAATGATTTGTAACGTTTATTATATTCAAATTTTATGAATCGAAAATTAGGGGTCTTTAACATTTTTCAATTTGTATCATATTCACAAATAGGCTATAAACTATTTCCATTGTCTTTATGAGCAATTTTTTCTAACAGTTCTAATTTTAAAATAACGTTAGCTAATGACTTTGATATTATTAAATGGTAGTGATAAGTGCATGTGGAAAAAAAAGTCAGCTGGTAAAGAAATGGTGCATCTCAAAATAGGTTTAAATGCATATCACCAACAAGATTGTTTTGCAAAATAGAAAACAAAAAAGATTTTAAATTTCTTTATTCATGAAAAGATTTAAATTCCTATATAAATTGTCAAATTAGACATAGATAGGGATCTATATTTCCATTAAGAGAGATTCAAAATTTTGAAAATACTTTATAGCTGAAATTGTTTTTTAATATAACTATTCAAAACAACTCAAAATGATGTAATTAAAGAAATAAAGTCATGGAGGTATATGAAGATTGTGGGTTAAGAACATTAGGTTCAACATTTGGAGTTTTTTAACTGAAGTTATTAAAAAATTGCTTGTCATAAGGGTTGGAAATGTGTCAGTAAACCTTCTTAAAGAATCAACTCTTTTCATTGTTAAAGCTGGTAGAGCTGTATTTGTTTTAAAAATTCTATTAGAAGCTATTTCTATATGATCAATTAATGAAAAGATGGTTAGAATGAATTTGTATCAATCTTATGATCAACTTAATAATGTAAACAGATTCGGTAAGTTTCTTGATTGTAGTTGATTCCAAATGTTTAATTTTTATTTTTAGAAGAAAAAATGTAAGTACAGGCAGAAATTGTTAACATTTCTGGAAATATTGCTGGAAAAAGATAGATTTAAATTTCTTAATCTTATTATTAGATATATCAAAAGACCGTTATTACTTATCAACTATTTTTAAAATAAATTTATATGTATTTTGAAATGTTTAGTAGAGTTAGCTGATACTTTATCTTCAAAATAAAGATTTTTGTTTAATTCCAATACTTTCTTGAGTGAAAAAATTACTTCAATATCAATATACTACAATTGTTAGTGAGGAAAATTATCATTTATAAAAATCAAAAGTCAAATTTTATTTTACATGATGAAAATCTATAAGGGAAGAAATAAGAAAATAAATATTATCTTGACTGTAACTCTTTTTTAACTCAACCAATTTTTATCAATAGATAGCCAAAAAATAAATTTTTACCTAATAAGAAAGGAGAAATTCGTTACAAATATATGTTCAGAATTGATTTAGTAATCGTTGAAAAATCACTATTATTAATGTTTTTCTCTTATAAAAAATTAAGGAAATAAATTAATCTGTTGCTTATTTCGAGGACCCAACACAATTATAAAGTGGAAAATATATGTTTTGATGATTGATTAATACATGGTCATGCTCAAAACCAAATAATTGATGTAGTTTTAAAGAAAATTTTAAAGTAGAGCGTGTTGACAGCTGAAATAATAGCACATTGAAAAATAGCTACCGGTTGGTATTGGTAAATTATAGCAAAAATTAGATCAAAAAGCTCTTAGAAATTAAAGAAGAGAAAACTATATAATTTTTAGACAGAGAAGAACATTTTATATTTTTTTCACAATATTTTTATCAAATAATTTAACATTTTTTTATGAGATTAGATCCAATAACTACAAGATCAATATTTTTGCAACTTTTGGTGTCTTTCTTCATTTTTTATATATGTTTTTTAGATAAATCATTGAAACAGAGCTATAATTCTTTTTATACTTTGATTTTTATTTAAAATTTAAATAATATATGCTGAATTTTATTTATAAAAAAGCTTAAACTATTTCAAGATTAGTAAAAAAAAGTTTTAATGAAAACATTATATTAAAAAACATATAAATTTCACAAAGTAGTTTATTTTTCGCTTAAAAAAATTACAAATATTTAAACATATAATATTTTTTAAACAAAAAAATTATTCAACGAACATTTAGAGGTATGTTCGTTTTATTTTAGTTTTTTAAAAACAATAATATCCACTTTTTATCAAGAATTCCAGTTAGTTAATTCAGCAGCTATCATTATTACATCTGTAAAAGAAATAATAACAATAGCATAGAAATTCCTAAAAATATTTCTGTTTGTTTGATTGCCTTATTTCCCACATTATCCACCCCTTTTTCCATTGTTCTAGATTTTTGTGTTGTAGATGTGCTGAAGAATCTTGTATCGTTGGGAAGTTGTTGCTTATTACTTCCCAGTTTTACAATCATATCCATCATAACAAATCTTGTGGTAGTCGTGATGCTTCCATCCAGAGTTTTATAAGTACAACTAATTGTTGTTTTCCCATCTTCCATTTCATCAAAGATTATAGAAGTTTTAACTATTTTAAATTTTCCCTTTATACCATCAGTAAAATTCAAGGTTTGAAGACTTCCTTTAGTCCCATTATAATCGACCTTGTCCAGGTGCCCAACGTTCAAATAGTAAATAGAACAATTTGGCTTTATGGAAGTATTGTTTTTTAAATATGGGATAATTTCTTCTTTAATTATAAAGTCTTTTTCTAAAGGAGCAAAGTAGTATTTTTTTTCTATAACTTTAAGAAACCCATTTTCATTTATAAAATTATATGTTAACTTTACTATTTCATATCCATTTATAGTAAAACTGGATGTTATTGAAATAGTGGAGTTTTCAATAACTTGAAGTTCATTTCCATCAACAAATCTCATTCTTCCTAGAGTTATTTTTTCTCCCCGATAATATTCTGTATTTCCTTCCATATCAAGTACTACCTCAATGACTTGTTGATCTTTTCCATCTGAATTTACTTTCAATATTTTGCCAATTGTCGGCAGTACCAAAATAGATTGAGGAGTTCTTAATTTAATTTCTGGAGCATAACCATATATTTTTGTAATTCCGCACGGCACTTTAATCCTTTCGCTACTATTGAACTTTTCAAAATAGTGGAACATTTGATTAACATAAAAATTCTGAATGTTTTGTAATTGTTTCATTAATAAAAAGCCACCTTCTTTCTTACTACCAAAAATTGTTTGATTTTCAACAAATGGATCGCAATTGTCATGTTTTTTTGCAATTTGATTAGTTCCAAACTTTCGTTTCATAAAATTTGTATTAATAGTATCATTTTTCCATATAACATTAAAAGTCCAATCGTAGTAGCGAGGATTTCCAATATCTTTCAGTACAATTTCTCCACACTTTAATTCTGCTTGTCCAGATTCTGTTTTTAATATAGGCACCCATGCAAATAAGCTTGCATTAGGACTAAATATACTTTGAGGATTAAAAATTTTATAATTCCGTCCAAAAATTTCATCATTGTGTTTATGACGATAAGCACTATCCGGACATTTTACCAGTACCATATCAGAATTAGTCGTTGCCGTTAAATTAAACGGAAATGTCCCGTTTTTAATATCCTTAGGAACGTAAGGAAACAACTTCTCATGATGTATTTCTTGAGGCTGTATTGGAAATGGCATCAGAGCCAAAGCAGCGCCCAACCAATATATCTTTAAGAACATTGTAGGTGATTTTTGTTATAAAATCTATTCATTAAATCATATTTTTTATATAGTAAATTTGAATATTACACTGTATTATAATCAAATTTTCATTAAAATTATCATAAATATTACCATTGATACAATTTTATATTCAAAACATTTTAATTTGAACCAAAAATGTTGTAATATCATATTAAAATGTATAAGAAAGAAGGAATAGAACAATTATTGAGGTGATTTTTCAATGATTTGTAACGTTTATTATATTCAAATTTTATGAATCGAAAATTAGGGGTCTTTAACATTTTTCAATTTGTATCATATTCACAAATAGGCTATAAACTATTTCCATTGTCTTTATGAGCAATTTTTTCTAACAGTTCTAATTTTAAAATAACGTTAGCTAATGACTTTGATATTATTAAATGGTAGTGATAAGTGCATGTGGAAAAAAAAGTCAGCTGGTAAAGAAATGGTGCATCTCAAAATAGGTTTAAATGCATATCACCAACAAGATTGTTTTGCAAAATAGAAAACAAAAAGATTTTAAATTTCTTTATTCATGAAAAGATTTAAATTCCTATATAAATTGTCAAATTAGACATAGATAGGGATCTATATTTCCATTAAGAGAGATTCAAAATTTTGAAAATACTTTATAGCTGAAATTGTTTTCATATATAACTATTCAAAACAACTCAAAATGATGTAATTAAATAGATAAAGTCATGAAAGTGTATGGAGATTATGAATTGGGAACATTATTTAAAATATTTGGAGTTTCTGTAACTGAAGTTATTAAAAAATTGCTTGTTGTAAAGGTTAGATTGAGTCAGTTAACTTTCTTAAAGAATCAACTCTTTTCATTGTTAAAGCTGGTAGAGCAGTATTTGTTTTAAAAATTTTATTAGAAGCTTTTTCTATATTATCAATTAATGAAAAGATGGTTAGAATGAATTTGTATCAATCTTATGATCAACTTTATAATGTAAATAGATTCAGTAAGTTCCTTGATTGTAGTTGATCCCAAATGTTTAATTTTTATTTTTAGAAGAAAAAATGTAAGTACAGGCAGAAATTGTTAACATTTCTGGAAATATTGCTGGAAAAAGATAGATTTAAATTTCTTAATCTTATTATTAGATATATCAAAAGACCGTTATTACTTATCAACTATTTTTAAAATAAATTTATATGTATTTTGAAATGTTTAGTAGAGTTAGCTGATACTTTATCTTCAAAATAAAGATTTTTGTTTAATTCCAATACTTTCCTGAGTGAAAAAATTACTTCAATATCAATATACTACAATTGTTAGTGAGGAAAATTATCATTTATAAAAATCAAAAGTCAAATTTTATTTTACATGATGAAAATCTATAAGAGAAGAAATAAGAAAATAAATTTTATCTTGACCATAACTCTTTTTTAACTCAACCAATTTTTATCAATAGATAGCCAAAAAATAAATTTTCACCTAACAAGAAAGGAGAAATTCGTTACAAATATATGTTCAGAATTGATTTAGTAATCGTTGAAAAATCACTATTATTAATGTTTTTCTCTTATAAAAAATTCTAAAAATTAAGTAAATAAATTAATCTGTTGCTTATTTCGAGGACCCAACACAATTATAAAGTGGAAAATATATGTTTTGATGATTGATTAATACATGGTCATGCTCAAAACCAAATAATTGATGTAGTTTTAAAGAAAATTTTAAAGTAGAGCGTGTTGACAGCTGAAATAATAGCACATTGAAAAATAGCTACCGGTTGGTATTGGTAAATTATAGCAAAAATTAGATCAAAAAGCTCTTAGAAATTAAAGAAGAGAAAACTATATAATTTTTAGACAGAGAAGAACATTTTATATTTTTTTCACAATATTTTTATCAAATAATTTAACATTTTTTTATGAGATTAGATCCAATAACTACAAGATCAATATTTTTGCAACTTTTGGTGTCTTTCTTCATTTTTTATATATGTTTTTTAGATAAATCATTGAAACAGAGCTATAATTCTTTTTATACTTTGATTTTTATTTAAAATTTAAATAATATATGCTGAATTTTATTTATAAAAAAGCTTAAACTATTTCAAGATTAGTAAAAAAAAGTTTTAATGAAAACATTATATTAAAAAACATATAAATTTCACAAAGTAGTTTATTTTTCGCTTAAAAAAATTACAAATATTTAAACATATAATATTTTTTAAACAAAAAAATTATTCAACGAACATTTAGAGGTATGTTCGTTTTATTTTAGTTTTTAAAAACAATAATATCCACTTTTTATCAAGAATTCCAGTTAGTTAATTCAGCAGCTATCATTATTACATCTGTAAAAGAAATAATAACAATAGCATAGAAATTCCTAAAAATATTTCTGTTTGTTTGATTGCCTTATTTCCCACATTATCCACCCCTTTTTCCATTGTTCTAGATTTTTGTGTTGTAGATGTGCTGAAGAATCTTGTATCGTTGGGAAGTTGTTGCTTATTACTTCCCAGTTTTACAATCATATCCATCATAACAAATCTTGTGGTAGTCGTGATGCTTCCATCCAGAGTTTTATAAGTACAACTAATTGTTGTTTTCCCATCTTCCATTTCATCAAAGATTATAGAAGTTTTAACTATTTTAAATTTTCCCTTTATACCATCAGTAAAATTCAAGGTTTGAAGACTTCCTTTAGTCCCATTATAATCGACCTTGTCCAGGTGCCCAACGTTCAAATAGTAAATAGAACAATTTGGCTTTATGGAAGTATTGTTTTTTAAATATGGGATAATTTCTTCTTTAATTATAAAGTCTTTTTCTAAAGGAGCAAAGTAGTATTTTTTTTCTATAACTTTAAGAAACCCATTTTCATTTATAAAATTATATGTTAACTTTACTATTTCATATCCATTTATAGTAAAACTGGATGTTATTGAAATAGTGGAGTTTTCAATAACTTGAAGTTCATTTCCATCAACAAATCTCATTCTTCCTAGAGTTATTTTTTCTCCCCGATAATATTCTGTATTTCCTTCCATATCAAGTACTACCTCAATGACTTGTTGATCTTTTCCATCTGAATTTACTTTCAATATTTTGCCAATTGTCGGCAGCACCAAAATAGATTCAGGAGTTCTTAATTTAATTTTTGGAGCATAACCATATATTTTTGTAACTCCGCACGGCACATTAATCATTTCGCTACTATTGAACTTTTCAAAATAGTAGAACATTTGATTAACATAAAAATTCTGAATGTTTTGAAATTGTTTCATTAATAAAAATCCACCTTCTTTCTTACTACCAAAAATTGTTCGATTTTCAGCAAATAGATCGCAATTTTGATGTTCTTGTGAAATTTGATTAATTCTTAACTCTCGTTTCATGAAATTCGTATTAATAGTATCATTTTTCCATATAACATTATAAGTCCATTCTTTCCTGTCTATAGAATCTTCAAGAAGTTTTAAAAAAAGTTTTCCACAATTAAGATGTGTTGGTCCAGATCCTTTTCTTGATGTGGGCACCCATGCAAGGAGATCACTATTACGACTAAATATACTTTCAGGTATAAATATTTTAGAATTCCGTGCAAATGAATCCTCGGCATCTTTATGATGATAACCACTATCCGGACATTTTACCAATACCATATCAGAATTAGTCGTTGCCGTTAAATTAAACGGAAATGTCCTGTTGTTAATATCCTTAGGAACGTAAGGAAACAATTTCTCACGATGTACTTCTTGAGGCTGTGTTGGAAGTGGCATCAGAGCCAAAGCAGCACCCAACCAATATAACTTTAAGAACATTGTAGGTGATTTTTGTTAAAAAATCTATTCATTAAATCATATTTTTTATATAAAAAATTTGAATATTACACTGTATTATAATCCAATTTTCATTAAAATTATCATAAATATTACTATTGATACAATTTTATATTCAAAACATTTTAATTTGAACCAAAAATGTTGTAATATCATATTAAAATGTATAAGAAAGAAGGAATAGAACAATTATTGAGGTGACTTTTCGATGATTTGTAACATTTATTATATTCAAATTTTATCAATCGAAAATTAGGGGTCTTTTACATTTTTCAATTTGTATCATATTCACAAATTGACTATAAACTATTTCCATTGTCTTTAAGAGCAATTTTTTCTAACAGTTCTAATTTTAACATAATGTTAGCGAATGATTTTGATATTGTTAGATGGTAGTGATAAGTGCATGTGGAAAAAAAAGTCAGCTGGTAAAGAAATGGTAAAATTCAAAATAGGTTTAAATGCATATCACCAACAAGATTGTTTTGCGAAATAGAAAACAAAAAGATTTTAAATTTCTTTATTCATGAAAAGATTTAAATTCCTATATAAATTGTCAAATTAGACATAGATAGGGATCTATATTTCCATTAAGAGAGATTCAAAATTTTGAAAATACTTTATAGCTGAAATTGTTTTCATATATAACTATTCAAAACAACTCAAAATGATGTAATTAAATAGATAAAGTCATGAAAGTGTATGGAGATTATGAATTGGGAACATTATTTAAAATATTTGGAGTTTCTGTAACTGAAGTTATTAAAAAACTGCTTGTTGTAAAGGTTAAATTGAGTCAGTTGACCTTATTAAAGGACCAAATCCGTTTATTGTTAAAGCTGGTAGAGCAGTATTTGTTTTAAAAATTTTATTAGAAGCTTTTTCTATATTATCAATTAATGAAAAGATGGTTAGAATGAATTTGTATCAATCTTATGATCAACTTAATAATGTAAACAGATTCGGTAAGTTTCTTGATTGTAATTGATTCCAAATGTTTTATTTTTATTTTTAGAAGAAAAAATGTAAGCACAGGCAAAATTGTTAACATTTCTGGAAATATTGCTGAAAAAAGATAGATTTAAATTTCTTGATCTTATTATTAGATATATCAAAAGACCGTTATTACTTATCAAATATTTTTAAATAGTTTATATGTATTTTGAAATGTTTAGTGGAGTTAGCTGATACTTTATCTTCAAAATAAAGATTTTTGTTTAATTCCAATACTTTCCTGAGTGAAAAAATTACTTTAATACCAATATGCTACAATTGTTAGTGAGGAAAATTACCATTTATAAAATTCAAAAGTCAAATTTTATTTTACATGTTAAAAGTCTATAAGGGAAGAAATAAGAAAATAAATATTATCTTGACTGTAACTCTTTTTTAACTCAACCAATTTTTATCAATAGATAGCCAAAAAATAAATTTTCACCTAACAAGAAAGGAGAAATTCGTTACAAATATATGTTCAGAATTGGTTTAGTAATCGTTGAAAAAATCACTATTTATATTGTTTTTCTCTTATAAATAATTCTAAAAATTAAGGAAATAAATTAATCTGTTGCTTATTTCGAGGACCTAACACTATTATAAAGTGGAAAATATATATTTTAATGATTGATTAATACTTGGTCAAGCTAAAAGCCAAATAATTGATGTAGTTTTAAAGAAAATTTTAAAGTAGAGCGTGTTGACAGCTGAAATAATAGCACATTGAAAAATAGCTACCGGTTGGTATTGGTAAATTATAGCAAAAATTAGATCAAAAAGCTCTTAGAAATTAAAGAAGAGAAAACTATATAATTTTTAGACAGAGAAGAACATTTTATATTTTTTTCACAATATTTTTATCAAATAATTTAACATTTTTTTATGAGATTAGATCCAATAACTACAAGATCAATATTTTTGCAACTTTTGGTGTCTTTCTTCATTTTTTATATATGTTTTTTAGATAAATCATTGAAACAGAGCTATAATTCTTTTTATACTTTGATTTTTATTTAAAATTTAAATAATATATGCTGAATTTTATTTATAAAAAAGCTTAAACTATTTCAAGATTAGTAAAAAAAGTTTTAATGAAAACATTATATTAAAAAACATATAAATTTCACAAAGTAGTTTATTTTTCGCTTAAAAAAATTACAAATATTTAAACATATAATATTTTTTAAACAAAAAAATTATTCAACGAACATTTAGAGGTATGTTCGTTTTATTTTAGTTTTTAAAAACAATAATATCCACTTTTTATCAAGAATTCCAGTTAGTTAATTCAGCAGCTATCATTATTACATCTGTAAAAGAAATAATAACAATAGCATAGAAATTCCTAAAAATATTTCTGTTTGTTTGATTGCCTTATTTCCCACATTATCCACCCCTTTTTCCATTGTTCTAGATTTTTGTGTTGTAGATGTGCTGAAGAATCTTGTATCGTTGGGAAGTTGTTGCTTATTACTTCCCAGTTTTACAATCATATCCATCATAACAAATCTTGTGGTAGTCGTGATGCTTCCATCCAGAGTTTTATAAGTACAACTAATTGTTGTTTTCCCATCTTCCATTTCATCAAAGATTATAGAAGTTTTAACTATTTTAAATTTTCCCTTTATACCATCAGTAAAATTCAAGGTTTGAAGACTTCCTTTAGTCCCATTATAATCGACCTTGTCCAGGTGCCCAACGTTCAAATAGTAAATAGAACAATTTGGCTTTATGGAAGTATTGTTTTTTAAATATGGGATAATTTCTTCTTTAATTATAAAGTCTTTTTCTAAAGGAGCAAAGTAGTATTTTTTCTATAACTTTAAGAAACCCATTTTCATTTATAAAATTATATGTTAACTTTACTATTTCATATCCATTTATAGTAAAACTGGATGTTATTGAAATAGTGGAGTTTTCAATAACTTGAAGTTCATTTCCATCAACAAATCTCATTCTTCCTAGAGTTATTTTTTCTCCCCGATAATATTCTGTATTTCCTTCCATATCAAGTACTACCTCAATGACTTGTTGATCTTTTCCATCTGAATTTACTTTCAATATTTTGCCAATTGTCGGCAGCACCAAAATAGATTCAGGAGTTCTTAATTTAATTTTTGGAGCATAACCATATATTTTTGTAACTCCGCACGGCACATTAATCCTTTCGCTACTATTGAACTTTTCAAAATAGTAGAACATTTGATTAACATAAAAATTCTGAATGTTTTGAAATTGTTTCATTAATAAAAATCCACCTTCTTTCTTACTACCAAAAATTGTTCGATTTTCAGCAAATAGATCGCAATTTTGATGTTCTTGTGAAATTTGATTAGTTCCAAGCACTCGTTTCATGAAATTCGTATTAATAGTATCATTTTTCCATATAACATTATAAGTCCAATCGTAGTAGCGAGGATTTCCAATATCTTTCAGTACAATTTCTCCACACTTTAATTCTGCTTGTCCATATTCTGTTTTTAATATAGGCACCCATGCAAATAAGCTTGCATTAGGACTAAATATACTTTGAGGATTAAAAATTTTAGAATTCCGTCCAAAAATTTCATCAACATTTTTATGACGATAATCAGTATCCGGACATTTTACCAGTATCATATCAGAATTAGTCGTTGCCGTTAAATTAAACGGAAATGTCCCGTTGTTAATATCCTTAGGAACGTAAGGAAACAACTTCTCACGATGTACTTCTTGAAGCTGTGTTGGAAGTGGCATCAAAGCCAAAGCAGCACCAAACCAATAAAACTTTAAGAACATTGTAAGTGATTTTTGTTAAAAAATCTATTCATTAAATCATATTTTTTATATAAAAAATTTGAATATTACACTGTATTATAATCAAATTTTCACTAAAATTATCATAAATATTACCATTGATACAATTTTATATTCAAAACATTTTAATTTGAACCAAAAATGTTGTAATATCATATTAAAATGTATAAGAAAGAAGGAATAGAACAATTATTGAGGTGACTTTTCAATGATTTGTAACATTTATTATATTCAAATTTTATCTATCGAAAATTAGGGGTCTTTAACATTTTTCAATTTGTATCATATTCACAAATTGACTATAAACTATTTCCATTGTCTTTAAGAGCAATTTTTTCTAACAGTTCTAATTTTAACATAACGTTAGCGATTGACTTTGATATTATTAGATGGTAGTGATAAGTGCATGTGGAAAAAAAAGTCAGCTGGTAACGAAATGGTTCATCTCAAAATAGGTTTAAATGCATATCACCAACAAGATTGTTTTACAAAATAGAAAAATAAAAGATTTTAAATTTTTTTATTCATAAAAAGATTTAAATTCCTATATAAATTGTCAAATTAGACATAGGTAGGGATCTATATTTCCATTAAGAGAGATTCAAAATTTTGAAAATACTTTATAGCTGAAATTGTTTTTTAATATAACTATTCAAAACAACTCAAAATGATGTAATTAAAGAAATAAAGTCATGGAGGTATATGAAGATTGTGGGTTAAGAACATTAGGTTCAACATTTGGAGTTTTTTAACTGAAGTTATTAAAAAATTGCTTGTCATAAGGGTTGGAAATGTGTCAGTAAACCTTCTTAAAGAATCAACTCTTTTCATTGTTAAAGCTGGTAGAGCTGTATTTGTTTTAAAAATTCTATTAGAAGCTATTTCTATATGATCAATTAATGAAAAGATGGTTAGAATGAATTTGTATCAATCTTATGATCAACTTAATAATGTAAACAGATTCGGTAAGTTTCTTGATTGTAGTTGATTCCAAATGTTTAATTTTTATTTTTAGAAGAAAAAATGTAAGTACAGGCAGAAATTGTTAACATTTCTGGAAATATTGCTGGAAAAAGATAGATTTAAATTTCTTAATCTTATTATTAGATATATCAAAAGACCGTTATTACTTATCAACTATTTTTAAAATAAATTTATATGTATTTTGAAATGTTTAGTAGAGTTAGCTGATACTTTATCTTCAAAATAAAGATTTTTGTTTAATTCCAATACTTTCTTGAGTGAAAAAATTACTTCAATATCAATATACTACAATTGTTAGTGAGGAAAATTATCATTTATAAAAATCAAAAGTCAAATTTTATTTTACATGATGAAAATCTATAAGAGAAGAAATATGAAAATAAATATTATTTTGACCGTAGCTCTCTTTTAACTCAACCATTTTTTATCAATATATAGCCAAAAAATAAATTTTTACCTAATAAGAAAGGAGAAATTCGTTACAAATATATGTTCAGAATTGATTTAGTAATCGTTGAAAAATCACTATTATTAATGTTTTTCTCTTATAAAAAATTAAGGAAATAAATTAATCTGTTGCTTATTTCGAGGACCCAACACTATTACAAAGTGGAAAATATATATTTTAATGATTGATTAATACTTGGTCAAGCTCAAAACCAAGTAATTGATGTAGTTTTAAAGAAAATTTTAAAGTAGAGCGTGTTGACAGCTGAAATAATAGCACATTGAAACATGGCTAACGGTTGGTATCGGTAAATTATAACAAAAATAAGATCAAAAAGCTCTTAGAAATAAAGAAGCGAAAGGAATATGATTTTAAAACACAGAAGAACCTTTTATATTTCTTTCACAATATTTTTATTAAATAATTTAACATTTTTTTATGAGATTAGATCCAATAACTACAAGATCAATATTTTAGAAAGTCTTGGCGTCAATCTTGGATTTTCTCACACATGATTTGCCTTTTAAACAAATCATTGAAACTACAAAACGAAAAAAATTTTATTTTTTCATCTTATTCTTGCAATCAAAATATCTTCAAATCTTACACTTCTTACCCTCTGCTTCATGCCATTCGAAATAAAATTTACTTCTTTGATAAAGACAAGGTGGACGTTCATTTCCAGACATGATTCTATCAAGAAAATACCCTTTCATAGTTACTACTTCCAAAACACTGCTAATTAAACAACATATCATGGATCATTCTTTTTAGTTCGTTCAAATAAAGAAGAAAACACTCTATGGACAATCTTGATAATCCATCTATTTTTGATGATAAAACACGAGCAGTTACAAAGTCATATCATTTCCAGTTAAGGTAAGCTAAAATGTAACGAAATAACTTGAGATTACCATATAAGCAATAACTTACATTAGAAGGATATCTATATGCATTACTTTATAAATTATTATGAACGGAATTAGGATGCAAAATATCTCTTTCGATCTGATAATAAAAAAAAGCATAAATCTCTCTGTTAAAAACTTACAACAAATAACTCTCTACCATAAATAAGTTTTACTGGTGGAGTAGAAAACATTTTAACTATATTGAGTCAAATGTATTTTTACAAAGATAACCTGAAGCTAAATGGTTATTAACTTTTTTTATATTTTTAATATCACAAAAAAAATTTACGTTGCTAGTTAAAAAGATAGAAAAATTAATAACATAAAAGACCAAACATTCCTACGGAGCCCAAATTAAATCATTACAAACATACAACTCTGCTGCACTTGGGATATTACTTAGGAAAATTCCTAAATTTATTTTAAAAAATGAATGAACAACGATTCTTAATCATTAATTTTATTAGTGATAGAAAACATTTCCACACACCACACACTTCTACCTGGAAACAGGCAAAAAAGAAAATATAGAAATTACTTTGAAGATAAAAAAGTAACATAGTTATAAAACTGCTTAAATAATTCATTAACAAAAAGTATTACAGAATCCTTCTTGTTACTACCGAAACTTTGATAGTTTTTTCTGTACTATTACGTATGATGTTTTATAAAAGTACCATTTAAAGCAATAGAAAATCATTAATATAATTATTTTGTAATTTTATTGTGACTCCCCAAGAAAAAATAACATAAAAGATTTGAATTTAAATGTTTGCAATGGACATATCCGAGCATAGATGTATCACAAAAGTCGCCCCCAGAAATAACATTTCAAATGAAACAATGATATTTAGTGAATATTTATAAAAAGATTAGAATTCCCTCAAAAAAAGGTATTGAATAAATGACAAATTATTTATTCCTTTTTGAAGGTAAAGGATAAAAATTGTTATACCAATTTTTAAATTCATTTACCAGAATAAGACATTATATTTCAATAATTTTTTTTAAAACATAAAAATACATACTGTACTAGATTTGAAGGTTTATTAAAGTTAATATTATTGAAATTGGTATATATTTTTAATTGAATTTTGTGATTTTTTATAAATGATTTTACAATATTAAATAACAAAATTCTGGTGATACAACCTATGATAAGATATAAATTCATGAATAAGGTTTATGACCATTTTGATTATTTTTTATGATATATATATATAAATATTTTAATACTGAAAATTTTTCTGACATCTTTTTTAAAAACTCTGCTTAAAACGGCTCACCGAGTATAGAAAAGGGTGATTATATAAGGGTATGTGTATTTATCTCATAGGAAGATATGACATTTTTAACATTTTTTATTTAAAAAACTCAAGAAACAATAACCACAATTAAATTCTTTCTATACTCATTTTGAAACATGAAATGGAGTCCGTTCCTTCAAAAAAAAATTGTACATATTGAACATGATAACTGAGACAAAAATTATTTTACAAAACCACACATTGTCTAAATAGTAATATGGAAAACAAATTTATTATATTTATATATTTCTCTGTATTTTATTCTAATAATTTTTACATTTATTTTTTAAATATCTTTTGAATATTGTCAAAATTATAATAAATCTTTGTATATTATTCAAATTTTTATCATTCTACCACTAAGTATTAATACTAAAATATCCGTAAATATAACGACATATAAACATATGGAACAAATCAGTTATTTTAGTAAAATGGTTTCAACACCTCTCCAACGCTATGATAAAAGTCCTCTCAAAAACACACCAAAAGTTGTTGAACCCTTAAAGTTACTTGAAGAAAATTCTTTATTATCTCATAAAAACGAGGATAGTCGTAAATATTCAGAACCTTCCCCAAACACAGGAAGTCAAGCTCCACCAAATTCACCAAATATTCCTATCTACCTTGGGATCATATCAAAAGATGAAGTTCTAGAAAAAGTAAGAGATGGAGATGGACACTTCTATCTATACCACCTCTACAGCAATCATATCAACGACATAGACAACCTGGAGGACACTCTAAAACTATATGCATTCGTGAAATTAACACCAAACATCGGAATGTAAGTTTTTTAACCCCTTAAAGTACATTCTTATCACCCTTTCTAGACACATACCTATCATCAAAAAATCTGGATACACAATAAACTGCCAACAAACAAAAGACTATTATTCATTAGGACAATTAAATGATGATAAGAAAAAGTTTGAAAGCATCAACATCCTAGTTGATTACTATAAAAACATACCTACATCAGAGATAGTAAAGGAAAGTAAAAGAATTATGAAGGTTGATAAAATTTATGGGACAAAATTTGATAAATCTACAACAAAAGATACTTCTACACCTGTTATCAATACTTCTACACTATCTAAACCTCAAAGAAGGTCCGGTAAAAATGATGATACATTTATAAAAGTTAAAAAAGCTATAATGAGAGGGAATTGTAATGATAAGAAAAAATATGTTAGAGATAGGTCAGGTAATTCAACTCAAACCAATACATTCTCATCCCAAAAGAGCAGTATCAAAAAATTGGATAAAGGAAACAAAAATTCTAGTGATAAGATAGTGTCAACAACATCATGTGCTTCAATAAAGTCATGTGATCCTTTAGAGGAATTGTTTCATAAATTTGAGATTAAGATGAATGAGAGTAACCCAGTAGTCCTCAGGAATGGTAAATTTTATAGCAGTTATTATCTCGGAGAGACAACTAAGAAAGAAGTCAACAAGATGATAAAGAAACCATTCACTTTTGGTTTTTATCTCCGTAAACCATCGAAGAAGGTAAAGAGAAGGAGTAAGAAGATGTATTTAGTGTATAAACCAATTGAAGGAAATTCAATTCACCTTCCAGTTATCAGGAATGGAAATTCACGTAGTAATGATTCTCAGGCATCTCTAGGCAACCTCTACATTGTCCAAACACCCCTTGGAACCAACAATACATTCAATAGCTTCAAGCAGATGGTAGATTACTACTACAACAGGATTGAAAAAGTTAAATCACTACATATTTTATCAATAACATAAATTTATTCCTTTTTTGCACACAAAAAATATAAGTACATTATTTTGTTAATAAGTATATATCAAATAAAAAAAACAACCCATGTAAAATTTAATTTATTCTAAAAAACTCAAAATTAACTCTCTCTTATATCAAAAAAGTTATTAAAAAAAGCTAAAAAGAACAAAATTTAAATTATCATTTCCTTAGTAAAATAAATAACATTATAATCTCCATTTTAAAATACAATTTACAATAATATTCAATAATAAAAAAAATCAATCTCTAAATATACAAACACGCAAACATTCCAACAAGATATTTCTTTTTCCATTCGATGTAAATAATTAAAAATTAGTATAAGTTTAAAGAAAAAAAAAATAATTTAACAAAGAATTTTATAAAATTTCTCGTCCTGGGTACTGCAGAGCATGATTACTTTTTGGAAGCTTGTTGTGTAGAGGTATTTTTTCAATTCCATTCCTAATACATCAGCTGAAGGCTTTAATTTTGATTTACCGACTTTACAATTAATTAGGATTTCAGTGTACACTGAATCAAAGTAATCCGCGTTACAATGAACATCTATATTGGCCACAATATTACGGAGAAGATCTGTATTAACATCAGAAACTATAATTATTATACGCTGTTTTGAAGAAAATGTTGTTATTATCTCATTGAAGTTATTCCTAACAAAGGACTCAATCTTTCTTTTCAAATTATGTAAAGGTTTCTCCGGTAATGCATAAATTATGTCAGCATTATTAGTAAATGTTGCTGTAACATGTGATGGTGTTGTAATTGTCGTTGTACTCCTTCCAGCATCATTTATAGCTATTGATTCTCTGTCATTTTGATTAGAATTATTCCTTGATCTTATTCTTTGCCTCCTTGGTCCATTTGAAGATGGTGTACCAACAACAGTTTGTAAAACTCCATTATTTATCTGTTCAAAAGAATACTCCTCACAAGTAACAATATAATCAACAGCATCCTCTATTGAAAACTTCTGCTGATGTATCGAGTGGTACTCCGGACTATTCTTCCCATACTGAAGACCCTCATTCTCCGTTACCAATATACTATCCTTATCAACAACTAACAACAAATTCTTAATCCCTCTCTCTTTACAAATCTCTATAGCATCCTCAGTATTTGATATCGGTTGGTGGTAAACATCACTCGAAATACCATTCTTCCATAGCTCACCAATCAATTTATAAGCTTCACCTTTCAATGACTTAGTATCAGTATACCCAACAAGAGTAGAGAATGTTGGTATACAAAATCCCGTTTTATACAAATTATTAACAATGATATATGAAATAACTGATAAATCTATAGAACATCCCATTGCACATATAGGTTGGAGAGGTTTCTTATCATCTACCTGTCTTTTGCTTTCTAAATACTTGTCGTACCTTCCTCCAGTGATCAAGTGACATGGTTTGTAACTTTCATGACCATCAAACTTTGGTACGTATATAGAGACTATTGCTGATATAGATGTTGAGTATAGATCTGATTTGATTATTGTTGATGGATCAAAAATTATTGTTGATTGTTGCCTTTTGGAGGATGTTGATAACAATTCATAGCATTCCATTATCTTAACAAAATCGTTTATCACATTCTTAGCTATTTCCTGTACCTCTGGATACCTCGAGTTTTGGAGTTGCTTTATCAAACCATTCCTCAACAAATCAAGTGACAAATAAGATTCCATAAACTTAAGAAGTGATGAAGCAACAGTCTTCGTCAAACCAGCTCCAAGTAATCTTCTAATCTTTTCATCATGACTAATTTCCTTTGTTTGCATAGCAAATTGTGCTAAAGTACTCTTAACAGAATTAATCAACTGATCATTAGTGATACCAATATGTTTACAGATAGCATGGAATAATCGTATATCACCAACTCTTAGGATAGTCTTCATTGTTTTTAAGACAACAACTTGCTTAGGAATATTTGCCATAATAAAGAGTAACTCTCCAGATAATTCATTTGAGGCTTCCTGGCTACCAACGATATCTATAGCACAATTGATCCTTTCAACAGGGTGTGTACCTGGTAAATCATCAACATGAGTGAATATCTTCCCATAACAGAATCTTTTAACATTATCTATACCATTCCTAGCACATACTCGTACAAAATTTCTCCTCAAATCAGAATTCAAATTCAACACCAATCCCGATCTATCAAGAACCTTATAACTTCTCGTTCTCGAAGTCTTATTCTTTCCACTAGCATCTCCAAACTCCGGTAACAAAGTATGACAATCATACGGTGTAAAACCATGAAGATAAAAAAACTCTGACATCTGCTTTTTAATAAACTCCAAAACCCTTTGACCATTAACATCCTTCAAAGACAGGCAGGTTTTCTTGTCAAATATATGTCTCATAGCAAAAGAAGAATCTACAGAAAAAATCGTATCATACATCCACTTATTTAACGTTGATTTCCTGTTTCTTAGTATCTCCTTAACAGCAACCTGGAACTCATTCTCCTCAACACCAACCAATGGGACACGTTCTGATTTAATTAAATCACTAATAGATGGCCGTTTATTTTGATCCTTCTGGAGCATCCAGTTAATTACATCTTTACCCTTTTTAGCTTGGGTTGTAGTTATCTCACAACCAAAATCTTTTGGAAACTCTAGTGAATTCCTTAACTTTGGAAGGATAACTAATCTCTCCATACCCAATGGTAGGGGCCGATAGAACATCTCAAATAAAACAACACCAAGACTGTAAACATCAATCTTTGAGGTGTATGGTTTGCCACTGTAACCGGAATCAGCATGCAACTCTGGAGCTATATACAAAGCTGTCCCAACATCCTGAGTTAAATCACCACCTCCCTGAGACAATACCTCATCAGGATTTGTTGTTGATCCACTATGATCAGATAAATTAACCTGTACCTGATTCCTTCTCCCATTAACATCAATAGTTGCCAACCCAAAATCACCTATTTTTACATTATTATGCGCATCAATAAATATATTTAACGGTTTAATATCACGATGGATCATAGCTTTTTTGTGTATATAATCCAAACCAGCTAACATCTCCCTAAATAATCTCCATATCTCCTCGGGATTGGTCATCAAATTACCGGAATCAATAAGATTTCTCAACGTTTGTTTCTCACAATACTCCATCTGAATGAAAAGTATCTCAAAAGTCCTTTCACCTTTTTCATTCTCCTTTCCATATTCATTATCAGAGGATGTCTCATCAACATCCTCACTACTTCCTCTTAATCCTCCATTATCTGAGGGGCATAAAGTACTCCCAACACTTTTCCTTCCCATGGTTGATTGACTTAATGCAGATAGGTGATCAGTAACCACAGAATCATCCTCCTCAACTTCATCATTCTCAAATAACACCTCAAAATCAGATGATTCTGATATATGTTCATTCTCTGATACCATATCATGATCATGTGATCTATTTAAATTAGATTGACTAGTCATATTCAAACCTTGTGGTGTAGCAAAGATAGTTCTTGAAGTTTTACGGAAATTACCATTAAATTGTGTCTGGATGGGGAGTGTTAACTTCCTTGAGACTGGTGTTATCCTGGAACTATCTCCTACAGACTCCTCATCATTATCCTCGTTGTCACTATCATCACTGGATGAGTAATCAGTGTCTTTGTAAGCATAACTAGGTTCCCAATCTGCATAGCTATCTTGGTTTTCTTCACTCTTTGATTTACTGTTTACCTCAACCCCATTTTTGTCTTTATCATCATCATCATCTGCTGGAGTATTCTTGTTGGTATTACCATCTTTGCATATAACACATTTAGAAACCCAGGCATTGTAATATCTTACAACATTAGGATGATGTAATTTTGAGAACAATCTAGCTTCATTAATAATCTTCTTTTGCATCTCCTTGGAACTTAAGAATAAAGGAATTCTTTTGATAGCATAATTGTTACCATCCAACTTGTTGTTAGCTAACAAAACCTCACCAAAACCACCTTTACCAAGGTATGAAACCAGGAAAAAGTCAGTTAGTCTATCATTATCAAATTTAGTTAAATCTTCAATTTCCTTTTTTACTAGCTCCCGGAAACCATGATCTCGGCATCGTCAAAAGATTATGATTCAAGAAATTATGATTACATAACTGATCAATAGACTTAACCTTATCACACTCCTGAATAAAATTATTCAAATCAACCTCCTTCTGTTGTAAGGTTCCCGAACCAGGTACCTGTAGGATATTCTTCCTATTCTTTATCTCCTGTATCCTCGTTGACATAACCTGGAGGACTCGTCCAAGATTTACCAAATCAGCTTTAGTACTCCTACCAAAAACTTGACACTCCCCACTACCATTATCAGTCTCCGTGGAGGATCCATGTCTACTCAAAACCTTCGGTTTACAATCCTTAACTAAATGATCCCATTCCTCAGCAAATTTAGCTAACCTCCCCGTAATGAACCAATCACTAATCCTTATACAATCATTTGAAGTCAACCATATACAATCCAATCCTAATCTACCGTGTATTAATTTCTCCTCATGCAACCATTTCAATGCACAGACACCTTGACATGCAACTCTCGGTATCAGTACCTCTCCATACTCTGATTGTTCAAGGTGATCAAAGACATCTTCTAATGATCTATCAGCACGATTTATTAACTGCCCAACAATTACCTTTGTATGGACGTGATTCGATTCATTTACTATTTCTTTTTTTGTTATGAAGATATAAGGGTAGAGTGATTGATCGGTGTTGTTGACGTTGAGGAGGGTCAGGTTGGCTGAGTGGATGAAGCGATCTAAGTCGTTGAAGAAGGTACTGAAATCGGGTGGTTGTGTTTTGGAGGGTGATGGTGGGATGTTGTTACTTTTCCTACCGAATTGTTGGATTTTTTTGGCGTGATCCTTCCATTGGAAGGTCCATTCTGAGACGTAGACTTGAGAGACTTGATCAACGACTGTGAATTCTTTGACGTGGTTGCTGGTTACTTTTCTCCTTGTTGATATGACTTCATCACCCTCCCTTTTTTGGATGTAAAACATTCTACTTTGACCATCCAGGCATGTTATCATTTCACCTTCACCAACGGCACCAAGAGTTTTTGGTTTGTTAAGAGATTCAAGCCTTTTCCTTTCATAAAACTCCTTTTCTTCTTGTATCTTTTCACGTTCCTTTTCACGCCTCTTGGTTTCAGCTTCAACCTCCTCATAGGTAGCTTTAATGATTATATCATTCTCCATAGACATCTGCATACTCTTCTCAGCCTCCTTAACCAACATCTTTTCATGTAAATTTTTAGTTCTCGGTTTCTTTAACTCATACAAAAAATCACTTGCCTCAGCATACAAATCAGCTATCATTGGATCACCCTTCCTCTCAGCACCCTTACCAGCCAATTTACTCAACAACTTATCCTTATCCCTCTCCTGTAGGCCTTTAGACTCAATAATCCTTATCGTTGGGACACTACAAAACACCAAGTAACACATAACCTTACCACAACAAAGATAACTTACTTATCAGGGTAAACAGTATTACACAAAAATTGGACCTTAACATAAACCTCATTATTTATCTCCTCCAAACTCCTCCAAACCTTCCCATTAACATTCTCCTTCTTCTCCATTTCATGTCTACTCGTTGACTCAGTTGGTTTTATTAACATACAAATATCTATTGGTTGCCATGTCTTCCAGGCTGTCATAGTTTTTAGTGATATTATGTTATCGGGATACATAGATTTCAGGACCATAATCTCTTCATCCTGGATTGTTTGGTAATTTTTTCTTGGTCTCTCAGATGGGAGACCTGGTTCCTCTAAGGAGGAGGAGGAGGTGGTGGTGGTGGTGGTGTTGTTGCTCTTTGTCCAGACCATTTTCTTTGCTTCTTTTACTCTCCTTCCCTCTAGTATAAAGATGGATGAGAAAATAAATTATACCTTTTTTTATCTAGTAGTTAATTAGATAATTAATGTAGTAGTATAGTTATGTTTTATATATATTTTCAAAGTCTACAATTTCTTCTTATGATGTATCTATATATCCTTCCTGGATCGTTAATCACCAATATATACTCTTATTTCAGGTAAGTGATATATTAAACTTGATATAAAATATGAAAAAAAAAACTTTCTAAGAAGTACTTTTTTTTGTGATTTAATAATTATGTTTGTGTGTATGTGTATGTGCCACAAGAGATAGTAGATAAATAAAAAAATAAGGTAACCCGTAAAATCGTTAAATGATTGCTTTATGATGAGATAACAGTTTTAAAGCAAACCATTTGAGTAAAAGTTTGTAGATTCTCCTTTTGATATTAATACCTCTGAAAGTGGAAGAAATAAATAACATTAGTGTGTGTGTGTAAGTTTGTACTTGAGAGTAAAAGAAATAAAAAAAATCGTATATAATTAGGTGCAAGAGATAAGAAAAAAATAGTAAAAGAAGTACTTTGAGATTAAAATAATAGATTAGTGGTATGAGTTAAAAGGGGAAAACAGTTAATCGTCTGGAGTAGTAAAATGAATAGATAGTGATTGTTACAACATATATATAACTGTCTATTTTTAGAAAAAGAAACATTTGAGAGTCTTAGAACGATAATGTATTTAATTACTACTATTTTTTTGGTAATGTATTATTGTCTTGAATTTTGATGTGGAATTAATATAATGTGTTTGAGAGAGATGGATATCTCGTTTTTGGATCGGGGGTGCCTTTATATAGAAGTGTTTTACGTGTAAAATATGTTGGAGATAAATAAATATACAAAGAGAGATAAAAGATTAATCAGCAAGAGTTATTGCCTTTTAAAATTGTAAAAAGGGTTAAAGTATGTAATATATTATAATTATCTCCTGCTTTTAAACTATAGGAATTAATAAATATTTAATAGTTTTTTTTAACTAGTTTGATATTAATATTAACAGTTGATGGAACAAAAAAACTTCATAACATTAAACATTTATTAGCAATTAAAATCATTTCTAAATATTTATCTCCCTATATATAATAGAGTACAAAAACAATTAAACGTAGGTATGATTAATGAGAAATGATATTTTAATTGAGAAATTTATGTTTATATTAAATTAAAAAATAATATTGAAAGTTGGAGGGCTTCATAATTACCATCATAAAAAAGGGTTTTGTTTAAAGAGGGAGTTAAGTAAATAATAATATATCGTTATTAGATAGTGTATTAGAAGAAGTAAGCAATGTTGATAGTGAATTAATTTTTTTATACTTTTAAACAATTTTTACAACAAATGTTAAAGGGGACCTAAGTAGATGAGGTGTTTTAAAGATGTTTAATAAAATTAGTTCTGTTGTTGTGTTATAGATTGAATAGGAGAATAATAAATACTTATTGAAATGGTAAAGTTTTATATGAAAAGGTAAATATGTTTTCATTAATTTACTAAGTATTTAGAGGTGTAATAGAATTCAAATACAAAAAAATAATAAATTTCACTCTAGGTAGAGAATTTATACCTTGAAAAAGTATTTTTTCATACATATTACATATATATAAAAGATAGAAAGGTTAAAAATTATAATCAGGACAAATATACATTATATTACCGCGATGATTGTTCTATTTATTGTAAAAATAGAAAAGAATATATATTATTTGAGGGGAAAGAAAGCTTAAAAGTGCATATCGTAAAATAATTTTACCTTTTTAAAACACGCATATATTCTTTTTTTTTTTTTGATAAATAACAGTAAGGAAAATTAAATGCCATAACATGTTATTAATCTTAGAGTGATTAATTTTTTTCCTTCAATACCCTTGTAAGATGGATAAATATTTTTATATAAAACAAAATGAATAGTTTTTTCTTTATTGGTTTTTGTTTTTTTTACGGAGGCAAGATGCATATATTTTAATATTTAAATACTAACTAGCCTTAATGAAAGGTTATGTTTTTTGATGTAAGAGGAGATAAAAATAACAATTCACTCTATGATTAATAAAAACTTAAACAAAGAAAGGAAACAAAATTCTATATTTATCAATTTTAAGGAAATTAAAAGTACACTACCTCAATAAAATTAATCACAAAAAAAAGCAAAATTGATTTTAACAATAAGACTGATGCAATCACCAAGCATAATAATATTACTTATTTAATGAATCGTAGATCCTAAAAAAAAACCCACAAACACTTATGTGTCTGTGTGTGTGTAGTTTATTTGCAATGGAATGGATAAATTTAGTTAAAATTGCAAAAAATTATAAAACTTTCATCATTTCCTGTGGTATGGCTTATTATCCATCTGACATCCATTTTATATCTCACAAAAGTATTAGCTTATCTCCATTTAAATGGATGGTACTTGAAAAAATATATTTAGATTTGCACTTTTTAATAAATATATACTTGATAATGGATAAATGTGTTTATTGAAGGTGAAAATGATGCGGTGTAAATTGATGTTATTATCTCCAAAAATGCAAATGTTTCTGAGGTAATTCTAATGCTATTATCATATGTACATATGTTAATATATGATACTGATGTTAAAAAAACGATAAAAAATGTTGTTTTTGTGAGAAGACTTACATGACCCGGGGAATGTCAGGAGCATAGTATAAATATGCATTTTTATATTATACAAAAATAAAATATCCTTTTTAAAAATACATAAAATAATGCAATTGGAAGGGAATATGTTTATATTTTTAAATGCCTCGTATTATAAATGATAAAGGGACAAAAAAGTAGTAAAAAAAAATAAAAGAAATAGAAAAATTTCTATTAAAAAAGGCCATATCAATTATTTGGTATCATATAATATTCAGATAATTAAAATAGAAAATTTTAATAAAAGATAAAATAAATAATTATATTGATTTATGAACATTTATTAGCAGTTTAAAATAATTGGTAATAAATTGATACCGGGAAATTAAATAATCATTGCTGTTGATAACATTTTTTGGGAACCTTAATGTCATTATATTTATACAAAAAATATTATTATAGCATTATTTATCGGGAAAGTCATATTATTTTCATCACCACATCTCTTGGAGTTTATTTGATTTTTGGTTACTTAATAATAAGTTTACATGAAACAACGAGAAGATGATATGAAATAGATTATTAAACTCTCCTTATTTAAATATTAATATGAATGTTTACAACTCTCTTTTATGTACGTCCTTAAGAATGAAGTTTAAAAGATAGGAAGAAAAAAGTAATAAAAATTTATTAGTATCAAGATTTTTAATTCCTTACACTTTGAATGATTGCTATTACAAATAACTATAAATAATTCATCTTAATGTGAAATTCCTTTTTTATGTCTCTCATTAATCTACATTACACCCTAAAATACCATATAAGCATATAAAAATATTTATTTTAATAAAAAAAAATTTGTCCAACACAGATGAATCTTGAAAAAAGATATAAAATATATTGAATTAAAATAAAGATATGATTATCTTGCAATTTGAATTATTTTTTTTTAAGTATAAATAAATTGTATGTACATATTGTTACTCAATTTATCAACATCCCCCATATTTATCATATTAGACATTTTTGTGAATTAAATTTCAGGTACCATCTATATAAACTGAATTTACATATATCTTCTTCTTTAATAATAAACTTTCATTAACAATTATCGAAGATACCCACAAAATTGTTTATTTTGGTATTTGGAGGAGAGAAAGTGTAAAATGAGAAAAATATGTTTTGATACTTCATGACTATTTCGTTTGTGTTTATATCTAGTATTGCTAGGCAAACGTTTTTTTTTTCTTACTATACATATTTAATATTTTTTTGGTAGATTAAATATTTCTGCTAATTCTGTTTGAATAATTCTTTTCATTGAAGGTATTTAGATAGTGACTCAGAATTTAATTATGAAATATAATTAAAGCTAATTTTTTTAATGGAAACATTAATGTTTAATACTACTTATTTGGGATAAAATTGTTAAGATTCACTTCTAAAAATTGTAAACACTATGAAAAAAAGTTTATTTTATAATATAATCACTCATCTATATTGTATATGGATTGTATTACATATTAATTTCAGGATTATATGACTATATAAAACAAATAAAATATAGTTTATCAGAATTAATTGCCAATATTTTTAACAAAGTATAAAGTTGATGATGATCTTAAAAGCTAATGGTATTTGGAGAGAAGTGATGATTAAAATGTTTGTTCATTTAGTTTATGAAACTAGAAAGTTATTGAAAAACTATTGATCTTGAGAGATGTTTTTGATGGTATATTTATACGATGATCCATAAATCATTCACATATCTAATGACACAAGAACAACAACATTCTAAAATTCCTTAACAAAAAAAAAAGAATCCCTCTCCACGTTTTTATCAAAATTTCCATTATAATCTTCCCAAAAACAACTCATTAAACATGATAAGATAAAACATTTACTTCCAACCAACAAAATACTAATAAAATATAATGATTACCCTTGATAAAATTATTTTAATGTATTATATTTACTTCCTGCACCCAAAAAATATACCCAAATACAAATATATTTTAAATATTTATGTAAATAAAAATTATCTAAAAGTAATTTTACATTGTATTGTAAAAATATTCCTTTTAAATTTCCCTTATTTCATAAATTATCTATCTTGTCCCGGAAGTTGGAATCAAATTATATATAAGATTCATAAAAAAATTCACCCATCTTTATTGATTTTTCTTAAGATACACCATCTTAACAAAATGTAATAATTTATTTACATAATATAACTTTTTTTACCCAATTATATTTTATCTTTAGATAAATAAAGGAAAAACTTCCACAAATATTATTGCATTACCTCAAAACGAAAGAAAAATAAAAAAAGATTAGGTAATAAATTTAATATTTTTATTTTTAACTAATTACCAAACATAATACTTTGTTTATTTAAACTTTTATGTTGAAGAAGTATATTTTACCTATTAACTCCAATTACCTTTGGAGCACCGGTAATGAACATATAAATTTTAACAAACAAATCACTAATCTCTGTTGGGATAAAAGATAATGGTATATAAATGTATTTTGAGTCAAATCCAACCTGATACCTTGGATAGGGGTGATTGCTTATGAGACTCCAGTAGTAGGTATCAACAACTAACTGGTGATTAGAACTTGATCTATTATGTAGGTGGCCTTTAGTTTGTTTTACAATATAATTGAAATACTCTTTACCATATTGTTGTTTTATGTTATCAGAACAGTTATTGTATACTCGTTCTAACATTTTAACTGTTGTTTCAGGCTTTGTTAGTGGTGTTTTAAAGAAACCCGGTTCTATGCAGATAACTTTAACACCAAAAGGTTCCATCTCAACTCTTAAAATATCACAAAAAGCCTCCATAGCAAATTTAGAACATGTATAAGGTCCAATATTGGGAATAACAAGTCTCCCACATATAGAAGTCGTGATAATAATCCTACCTCTACACTTCTTAACCAACTCTTTAAAACACTCAACAGTCCTCATCCCACCAAAAGTGTTGACCTCAAAAACTCTTTTATACTCCTTCGTGGAGATCCAATCAAAAGGCCCACAATCACCAAGGATACCTGCATTGACGATTAACCCATAAATACTATATATTCCTAGTTTTTTCATTATTTGTTTTACCTTCTCACAACCACTTCTCATACTATCATCATCCCCAACATCTATTATGAAGGTATACAACTTTCCTTCCATATTACTACAACGTTTCTCTAGTTCATTGGCTCCATCTCGAGTCAGGCACCCACTAAAGACTATCATCCCGTTTTGGCAGCATTTTATTGAGGTATCATGACCGAATCCTTTAAAAAAAGTTTATTAAAAGATATTTAATAATGAGATGAAAAAAGTTACCTGAATCACATCCAGTAATAACAACAGCTTTACCTTTAACATCATCAATAGTTAGTAACTCCAAGAACTTTCTTACCCCAATAATTACCACAAAAACTGTCACAATAATCAACCACATTATTTATTTATCAACGTAAGCAATAATAATAAATAATAGAGGATTATTATATATTATACAATTTTTTCTTTAAAATTGTGTTATTTATATAGTATTTTTATTATCAAATATTTATATCAATCTTTACTTTATTTTAATTTTATATATACATTCATCTCCTTCTTCCTCTCCTCCGTAATTCTGTATTATTATTTTGTAAGATTCTTTTTTCCTGTCTATCATCTTATTATTACCATCATCCTCCTTTGGTACTTGAATAACTTATCGTGGTAGATGTGGATTTATCATCATTTAATGATATATACTTATTACATTTAATGTAAATACTATCTGAAGTATTTTTTGTTTGATGTTAAATTATTTCACCACATTCTATGGGAATAAAAAACACAATCCTTCTTTAATTAAATACAAAAACCTATTATATAATTTTTATATTTTTCTTTTATCGGTAGAATGATAAGAAGATTAATCAATCAAAATGGAAATGTTATAATAAAAATATTATTGATAAAATTTTATTACTCGTTTACTAATAATTAAAATACAACATTAGGTTTAGGTTCTAGGGAAAAGAATGAAAGGAGTTTGATAACGATATCCTGAACCTCTGTTGGGAGGAGTGATAATGGGGCAAAGATGAATTGAGAATCAACACCAACTTGGTAACGTGGTTTTGGCCAGTAACTTGTTAGGCATTTGAAGTAGGTATCTGAGACTTGATCTGGGGTATCTGAAGATTTGTTGATGAATAAATCTCTCATACTTTCTAGAAGTATTTCTAAATATTTTTGATCGTACTGTTTTTTGGTTCCATCATCCTGGCGATCGTAGACTTTTTTTATGAGCTTTTCTGTTGCCTGGACATTTGTCATGTTTGTTTTGAAGACTCCTGGTTCGACGCACATTACCTGAACCTTGAATGGTTTCATTTCCCTTCTTAAGCTATCTGCTAGGCCTTGGATGGCGAATTTTGAGGCGCTGTAAGCGCTTAAGTTTTGGAGTGCGATTCTACCATATAATGATGATGTTAAGACCATTCTTCCCTTAACTTTTTTGACCTCTTCCTTAAAGTATTGTATTGTTCTCACAACCCCAAAAGTGTTAACCTCAAAAACGTTCTTGAAATCTTCAACTTTCATCCAATCAAATGGACCTGGATCTCCAGTAATCCCAGCATTAGCTACAATCCCATGAAGTCCAGGTAAATTTACCTCTTTCAATTTTTCTTTCACAAACTCCAAACCATCACTACAACTTTTATCATCAGTTACATCCATATAAAAAGGAAAGCACTTAGATCCATACTTCTTACTCTCATTCTCAAGATCCTCCTTACCCCTCTCAGACATACAAGTCCCAAAAACAATCATTCCATTCCTTATACATTTCATAGCTAATTCCCTACCAAATCCCGAATCACACCCAGTAATAAGTATCCCTTTTTCAGATATCTCATTAATCGTCACCATCTCTAAAATCTTCCTCACCAAATAAAAAACAAAGCACAAACTTATAACATAAACCCACATTCCTGCACTCCTATATATATAAAACCAATTAATAGTAAAAAAAAAGGGAAATAAAAGCACTAATAATTTTTTTACCACATAAAAAGGTAAAAATAATAGATAGAAATTATTTCTTTTGCCTTTATATATAATTTGTAGTATATAAAATATGTTTATGGATGATGTTCTGATGTTATTTATGTATATATAAATGTTGTTATTTTATTGATAAAAGTTTGAAGGTTATTAGGTGTACGACAGGTTTTTGATATCTATTATTATGTGTTTGGAAAAGTTTTACTGATATCGTGGGGTTTTTTGTTTGTTTTTTGATTATTTTCTGGTGAGTCTTTGGTTTTTTTTTAGGGATTGTGATTATGTAATTAGTGGGATTAGATTTTTAGAGGTTTATCTTAGATTAAGGGAAGTGTTGTTTGGTAAGGAAAAGTTTACTTTTCTTTAAAAATAATGTATGAATTGTTGTAATAATAGGTTGTTTTTATTATCATTGGAAAATTAGAGTAATAAAAATAATTATGATGTTACCAACTTATTTTAATAAAAAATAATTACATACTAAAATATTGATAAAAATCGTAAAAAAAAAGATGTTATTTAAATAAATAAGTATTCATAAAGAATGATAGGTTTTTCGTTTAAAATTTTATCAATATTTCCTTGACATATTTATAATTTTCCTAATAACTTTCATGGTATCAACACTCATAAGAAAAGCATGGACTTTTCCTTTGTATTGTTTTCCTTCCCTCACCAGTTCCTGAACACCTTCTCTGGTCCTACATGCAGCAAATACTGTCATCGATTTTGAGGCATATTTTAATGCCAATTCATGGCCTATGTCTACAAAAAAATTAAAATTACATAAAAAAAATAGATATAATAATACCTGTATCACAACCTGTAACAACAATAGCTCTTTCACCCCTCCTCATATCATAAACATCCCTCTCATTAACTTTCCTTTTTAACAACTTTAACAGTATCAAGATTAAAATTAATAATACTAATATCATAATCTTAATACACATATTTAAATGATAAATAACACAATATAGTATGAGGAAGATGTTATAGATAAATATTAAAAAATAAATAAAATTCCTCTAGTCACGTTATTTTATATTATAAAAGATCATTCTAACTTTTTAACTATATTATAAGTTTGTTAAAATTTTAATATGATAGGTCCTAAAAATATATATTTTAACACATCATTTGATTGTTAAGCCATCAAAGATATCTGATCTTTTAGATTTAAAATAGAAAGAGGACACAATTTTTGATATATGCGGTAATTATTAAAGATGAAAGAAAGAGGTTTTTATTAATTTAATTTCATTATATTAAGAGGAAGTAAAAAATATTAACGATATGGGAGAGAAAACTTTAATCTTCCTTGTTATAACAGGAAGTAAAAGGGTAAAAAAAATGAATCAACAAAATATTTCTCCTTCCATTATTTTTGGAATGTTCATACATACAACCAAAAAAAAACCCATAAATCACATTTAAACTTTTTTTTAAAAAAAAAAGATAATATAATAACAAAAAAAAATTCTTTTCATTTCTTATTTTTTTCCACAATTCATTCTCAATCATCTGAACGACATCTTTTTCTTAAAAAGACACACATATTTAAAGTTTAAATAGCCATCAATTTTTATTTTAAACCAATAATTTTTAAATATATATATCTGTGATATGACAAATAAAATATTTTTTTTGTTATGGTAAAAAGTTTTTGTAATTTTGGTGTCATTAGATGGATATATATATATGTCTATAATTTTGGTTGTATCAAGGGTGGAGATATATTATTGTTGAAGGGAATGATATAGTAATATGTTAAAGTTAATTTTTAAACTGTTTTATGTTGTTGTATGTAAATGTGTATTGTTATTAAAACGTTTTGATAAAAAAATTGTGGAGAAAGAGTTATTGTAATTGACATTCCCTCTACATAAATGGATTGCTTGAAATATGGAAATTAAATGCGTTTTTATTATTTTTCCATAAGACCAGGAGACAGTTCCTCATTTCTCTGAAATGATATCATAAAATAAAAAATTTATAGATATTTTATGCACTTCCCTTATTAATGATTATTAATTTGTTATCCCTTTACCATTAGCGTTGTATTATTATTTTTATTATTATTATTATTATTCTTATTTCATTTGTACATATTTTTCTAGTATATCTCCATAGACGCAAAAAATAATTTTTCAGTCTACCACACGACATCTGTTGATATGTATCTATAAACATAATACAATTGCTTATCTTAATAACACAATTGTTTAAAAATTATTTTTTAACTAATCTCCTATTAATATTTATACATCAAACTTATTTTTTAAAATGATATACGATTCCTCAAAACACATATATATATTATTATGACTAAGATTTCATTTAACAAAAAGAGAGAGCGATACGTTTCTGTTTAATATTGGTATTTTCTTAAATAAATATTGTTAAAGTTTAATATTTTAACAGATATATTAGTACAATCTAAAAATATCATAGTTTTTTTTATACTCTTAGGCTATCTTTTATCTAAAACATATTCTTTTAATGTATTATATTTCTCTTTGAGGTCCATCAAAAAATGTGTCCTAAAAACTATTTGATATCTTTTATTTTATTTTTTTTTATTATACATGATATTAAATATCCTTTTATCAAGGGTCCTCTAAAACATACACACATACATACATAGACATAGATAATTTTTTAAACTAAAAAATTTTATTTTAAAATAAATAATTCCATTTTTTTAAAATGATATTTATGTATAATAAATCTTGTTATTACATATTAAATGCGTTGCCATTAGTGATGTAGTCGTGGATGGAGGAACCATTGGTTGAAGGATGTTAATTGTATACATGGTTTTTGTTAATTTCTAGAGAAGTCTCTCCAAAATACAATAATCATTTTGATGTAGGTATTTTAAAATGGTATATACTAAGGGGTTGATGATATATGGTTGGTGAATATTTAATTTTATTTACTTTGATTTAGTTAACATTCTCCTAATTATATTTTTTAACCCCACCAACTTTTTGATGTCAATACTAATTTGATTATAAATCTTCTTTGATTTAGTATCTAGGGGATGGGTATTATTTCTTAGTCAATTACACTTTTTTCCTTTATTCCAATCATTTTATCAATTGATAAATATTTCTCAATAATATATGTAAATAATTATTTATATTTTAGTATCCACTAAAAAAGCTTAAAAAAAAAACAACTCTTTTCCTTTTAATAATAAATAACACTAACAAAGTAGATATTTTTTATCTATAATCACTACCACCAAAAAACAATAAAATATTAACAAACTACGACAAGGTAAGGACTACGTCATCCATCACCCAAGAGTATAACAAAATTACAGACACAACCAACATCATTATATTCTCAGAAACTTCCCAAACTCCATTATTATCTCATTTAAACTTTTAATCACAAAAACATAAAACCATATTTCGTTTTATAAGTTTATTCCTACAAATAAGAATAAGCATATTTACTATATATATATATATATATTCACCTTTATAGTTTTAACTCTCTCCCTGGAAACCTTTTTATATATACACTTTCACAATACATATATAGAGAGAAAATAAATCATAAAACAGAGTTCTTCAAAAAAGTGCATAAATTGAAACAAAAATTAATATATGCCCCAAAAGACAATATAAAAGAAGAATCATTGACCAGGAAGAAGATATAATACTTGATAAGAAAAATAACAAAAAAAAACTTTGCTTCTTTATTTTTAGAAGCTAACAATTAATCACCTTTACAATTATCAAATATATACATATATATATATATATATAAAGGCAAATCTACATATATATATAGATAATATCTTTAACCCTACAAATGATAAGATATGTGGAGTGGTAGATTTTTTTAACCAAACTTTATCGCTCTCTCTCTTTTTCTCCTAGACACAAACGTCACATATTGTTTCTGTCTTTTTATGATAAGTAAGGAAAATTTTAAGAAAATATATATCTTATGGTTATTGTTAACGGATGGATGATAATCAAAGGTTAGTTTTTATTTGAGATATTTATTTTATATATCAATATCTTTATACCTTTATATGACTTTTATAAGTTAAATGATTAATAAATAATTATTACGTATTTACTTATTTATTTATTTTTAGTTTACCATATATTGGGATAAGGAGAAAGGATAGTGGAATTGAGGTGGAGTCCTCCTCTACCAAAAGATTAGACATTAATAAGAATATTATTAACAATAATAAAAGGCAATCATTAGGAGTTAAGTTTATTGATAACAAAATGAATGGTAAAGTTATAACTGTTGATACTAGTAGAGCTAAAAGTAATAGACATGTTGTCTCGATGTGCGCAAGAAATCTCGGAATTATTGAGGTATATACATTATTTTCCTTTTAATAATTAAAAAAATTTTATTTTTATAGGTACCAGAACCATCTCCAAAACCATGTAATATATATTGGCATAATGTCGTTTACCCCGACCTTCGAAACGTCATAACATCCCCAACATCATATGTAAACAAATTCCCTGGAATGACAGAATTAGCAAAAAAAATTAGCCTAACAAAATCTCTAAGATCAATGGAACAACTATTCCCATCTGAATATACATTCTACCCACAATCTTGGATAATCCCAGCACAACTAGAAAATTTCAAAGAGTACATGAAGGCAAACGAGACAAGATGGTTCATCACAAAACCAGATGACGGAGCTCAAGGTAGTGGTATATACCTAATAAACAAATTCGAGGACCTCAAAAGTCACACGGACAGGCAACTAATCCAAGAATACATCATCAACCCTTTCCTCATGGGTGATCAACTAAAATTTGACTTTCGCATTTATGCTGTCCTCCGGAGTATAAATCCCCTATCAATATACGTAGCCAGGGAAGGGATGGTAAGATTTTGTACAGAAAAATACAAAAAACCAACCAAAGACAAAAATTTAAACCTCTACTCACATTTGACAAATTACTCCTTAAACAAGAATCATACATCATACAAGCATAGTAATAGCCTCAAAGACCAAATAAGAGGAAGTAAAAGATTGTTATCGACTGTCTTCCATCAAATGGAGAAAAGGGGTATGAATACGAGGAGGTTATGGCATAATATAAAAATTATTATTGTTAAGACGGTTATAGCTATGTTACCAGAGATTATGTTAAATTATGAACAAACTTTTCATGATATTGATGGACCACAGTGTTTTCAGATTATGGGTTTTGATATTATGGTACAGGATGATGGGACACCAATCCTTTTGGAGGTTAATGCTGCACCTAGTTTGACTATTGAACATACCATTATTGATGGCATACCACCAGTGAGGTCTATTGTTGATGAGGTTATTAAAGTTCCCCTGGTGAGGGATTGCCTTCTTCTTGCTATGAATATTCTTGAGGAGGAATATAGTTCTAAGAGTGATTGTGGTAGTGATTATACTGCATCAACTATTAAACCATTACCAAAGATATTAGATCCTCTTAACATCGGTATATCGTCATCGGATGATATTGTCCTTGCAATGAAAGCTCATGAAAAAAAACCTCATTTAAGTGAGATATTTCCTAACAGATACGGTGGCACCAGTGGTCATTTATTATTTCTTGATAAAGCTGTTTATCTCTATTTACAATTTATTAACATTAAAACAGGAACTAGAATAACAATATCTGGAATAAGAAATTTTATCAGGAAATGTAACTTAATAGGCTTAGTTGGTGAGAAAGAACTAGGGGAAAAGTTAAAAGAAATACGGGAATATTATATTGGAGGTAATGGGATGGAAGTAAGGTACGGATATCCATTTCATGGATTCCTCCAAATACTATTTTATTTTGCTGAGATAAAATTTAATTACTGTGAAAGTTTGTTATCCTCTATGCAAAGGCTCATGGCATATTGTAATAAATCTCTCCAGAAGTATGGAGTCCAATCAGCGAGGTTGAGGAGGGCTGAGGTTGAGAAGGATGAAAATAATATTGATATTTACCTCCTACCACAGAGGATGAAGAGGGGTAGAGATTTGATTAAGGGTGTTGGTATGAATAGAAGTAAGAGTGAATCAACGAAAATAAGGGTTAATGATGAGTTTGAGAAGAAATATTCCGGTGCCGAGGACATTAAAGGTTAATAATATTAAGTTACCCAGATTTAAATTAGCGTAATGGAGGATGTTGCTTTTCTTGAATTGTTAATTATTTCATATAAGTGCTTTGATTGATAAATTATTTTATAAATATTTTATTTTTAATAAATATTTTGTTCTTGGTGTAGTCTTATTATAATAACTGTTTCTAGTTGAAGTGTCTGTTTTATTCTTAAACATATCAAGATACATCTTTGATTAGAGGAACCTAACATAAAACGATCTTAAAGTACAATATATAAAAAAGTTAAAACTTCACAAAAAAACCAACACACCAAAAAATGTACTAAAAAAAATTTATTATCATACAAAATGTTAAAACATATATACAATAAAACAGTACAGTATTTATCAAAGGGTATTGGTTAGTTATTAAGTGACCTTACATCACAGCTAAAATTTAAACTACAACACACCATTAGTGATAAATAATAGCAAAGTTAATAAAATAAAAAAACTATCAAAATATTAAATACAAACTATAAACAAACTAAATATTAAATACAAATAAAAATAATAAAAAGTCTATTTCCTTTTTCTTGAATCCTCCAAGTAGTTGATACTACTTCTTCGTCTTAGGTGCCTTCCTTCAATGACTAGAGAGTCATCCTCAGTTGACATAAGTTGGCACTTGTAGAATGAGTTCTCAGCTATAAGCTTTAGATCTCCGTGTTTACGGCCACTTGTTGTTTTTGCGATGATCTTCCTCACTAGAACAGCTATCTCTGGGATGGTTATATCCAATTCATACTTGCAAATGGTACCATCCTCATCCTTGAGATTTAAATATATCCCATCAGAGTAATTTTCAAAGCACTCCTCGAGTTCACCTGGATTCATACGAAGAACTTTTTCCTCAAATCCGTCAGTAAAGTAGTTATCCGGTTTAATGATCTTAGTAATGTTGTTATACTTTGATGGAGGGATACCCCTGAATGTATCATTTAATGGGGAGTAGTCATCCTCACCATCCTCATCTATATTACATCCATCATGTAGTGCCATCTTCTTCTTCTTAAGTAATGGTTCATCCTTGTCACTGTCAGTGGTTAAAGCGTTATTCTCCTTACAAGAATCAGTATCAAGATAATCACTAGTTACATCAACTACACAAGATTCTTGTGAGGAGGTTTCAGAGTCACCATCAGGGAAGATTCCTTCACTACGTTCCTGGAGTAATTCATATCCTTTCTCGTATACGTGTCTTGAGACACCGATTGCCTCTATAACGGCATCTACGGTATATGAAGCCAACAAAGGTTCCAATACAGCTAATACATCCCTGGCATCATTTGCAGTATAGCGCCTAAAACTCCTCATGCTTTCTTCATCCTCAAAGATTCTAAAGGTAAGAGTGAGCATGAAGCAGCGCTCATCTATATCTGTATTTGGACAGTCAATGACTTTTTTGCCTCCTCTTCTTCGGCTAATTTCTTCCTTGTTATACTCTTTATATGCCTAAAAAAATTTTTATTATTTAAATTATAAATATTAAAACCTACATCAGATTCTCTCTTCCTTTCTACATACGAAATCCTGGACTTCTTTACCACATCAATATCCATATCCTTGAATAGGTATAGAAAGTCATCAAAAGGTTCGTAGTTTGATAAATTTAAAGTCCTTTTCAGGTGGGATGTTGTAATTGTCTCCGTAGAAAACATCCTAATATTATTTGAAGATTGAAAATCCGCATAACTTGGCATACGTAAAACTTCAGCAGCACCAAAGTCTGTATCATCCACAAAATCACGAGAGAATGCCAAAGCCAACCCTAGGTCAAATGTTGAATCAACCATATAAGCACAAATATTAATTCTGGCTCCCTTGTAGACGGATGATCCGGAATTGAAAGCGCTGAAGATATCCTTAACATCGCTTATAGTCATCCTTCGTCGTCTTCTGATTAGTCGGTCCTCAGTTAGTGGCGTTGAAATGTTACTTTTGTTAAGAGATGAGCTCGTACTCCTACAGCCTTTGGAACTCCTACGTTTGCTACTACCTCTCTCTAGGACATCTTTTTTTATACTTGAAGTGAAGTTTTCTTCTTTTATCCGTGGGTACCCGTCAAAGATGCCAATATCGAAGTTATCCAAATCGCTGGAATCGAACTCTGCTGAAGAAGAGGACATGGTTTTGGTTAGAGCTGAAAACAGAAAAAGTGTAATATAAATATAATGAAAAGAGATTGGAAATTAGAATTTTACGATTAATATTTGAACTAAATATTTTAATAAAATAGTGAATATAAAGATATATCAAATCAAGGAATGGATTGCTCGCGAAAGGAATCCCTTTAAGAGTGAGACTACTAATACACAAGAAAGGTCATCATAACGATAAAAGTACAGTTAAAAGTTATGTATATATTTATTTTTACCAGACTTATGATATCATTTTTTCACATGAAAATATGGGAAAATGTAATGTTTAGTGATTGATAAGAATTATTATTATTTGATAAAATTTTCCATAAAAAGATATATATTTGTATTATGGCGCGTTTTATGTTTTGTATTATAGTAGAGGTAGACATATTTCCAGAAATTAAAGTTAATATTGGTTCTTGAGAAGGATCTTGGATATTGTTGTTGAGAACATTCTGGAAATTGTTATTATTGTTTTGTATTACTACTAAGGTGTTGGTGAGATAGTAGTTGTTGGTATCTGAAAAAGAAGTTCTTTTTATAATGACGTTTAGAAATTCAATGAGATAATTAGGAAAAATTAACAAGTATAAAGCTTTATTATAATTCAATATATTCGTATATACAATTATTGTTAAAAAACGCTATTTACACAATTACGAGTTACATTCTTCAAGTTGTAGATAAACTCCGAATGTAACCAAAAATTATTTACTTATCTATACTGTAACAGGGAGAACTGATAAAAATAATAAAAAATTATAAACTTCTATCAAATATCTCTTCAAATTGATCGTACATACATGTACTACGTTGTATAACTATTTGAAGGAAATTATTCCCATTGTTCTTAATGTTTTTTACAAAGAATTTCCCAGCCCTCCGTGGTGTGTTGAATTCAATCTCATTGATGTTTTTTAGGTAGTCAATATCTGGAAAGGCGCATATAATGTTGAGGAAATCAATGTTAGGCCAATCTAAATATTTTTTACCGTCAATTTCCTTCTCCAAATCTCTAAGGATATTCTTGAAATTATAGAAGTTGTTGAAGACAATTTTGAGTCCCTTTAGGCCTTTTATGGTTTTCCAGAATACCGTTAATCGTGACTGTGGTGTATGGACCAACATCCTCTAAGTATAGAGAAACTCCAACTTACTACAACGACACTTTATAACGGAAAGATGGTAGTGCATAATAGTAGAACATCCTCCAATCTTCAAAGCTTTTATCTCACTTCTGATTCCACCCAAAAACTGTCTAAAATCAGGAAAAGACTGGAACAAGCATAAATCGACTTCCAATTCCCGTAATTTCTTCATTCTCCTAAGATTCTTTATTAGAGATTCTAACTCATTACTTGAGAAAGGATAATATTTCCTCGCACTTATCTTATCAGATAAAATTAATTTATATACATTTAGGTAGACACCTTTTAGTCCCAAGAATCTACGATTCCTCTTTTTCGATCTTCTTCTACGAGTAACCCCGGAAAGTTCCATCATTTCTGATCCATCTTGAGTATCTTTGTCCTCATTATCCTCCGAAAAATATACATTGACAACAGCTGAAATTTTATGCTCAAGAAGAATCTTCCCAACTTCTAAATCAAAAGGGGATGCATGGAAATCTTTATTGTAATATGATATCTCCTTGAAAAATTCAATAATCTCTAAGAATGTTTCTTTCATCTCTGAGTTAACTAACTCCTTAAAGGTGCACTCAGAGATAATAAGGCTATCAAAATGTCCATGACCATGATAAGAAACTTTTGGTAATAACCATTCCAAGTACTCAGGATTACTCTCAAAATAAATATTTTTAACAGTCACAGGAAACTGGAACTCTAAAGAATCATATACATCTTCAATCTCAATGGAAGATAAACTCTTGATGTATACATTAGTTGGCCTCAAATCTGGGCATTCCTTAAAAATTCTTATACCACCCCGTATAAGAGATATAATATCAAACTTGACAGTCTTTATCCCATCAAAACACTTCAAATCCTTAAAAACTTCATAACAATTAGATGGTGCAATCAAAAAATACAAACATCCCATACTTGGTGTATACTTCTTGATAATTCCGCGCAAGTTTTCAAAGTCAGTATTTGAGTCTTGAACAGGCTTAAGAATGTTGAAAATTATCTCTCTTCCATAGATGATAAATTGATAAGTCGTTAGGTCTCCACTGATAAATTGTGTATGGACCTCTTCACTCCTTGATAAAGGTATATATGAAGAAGGGTCATTTGATAAAGCATAAAAATCTCTTGATACCAACTCTATGTTTTTCCTATCCTTTGGGTTTGATAAAGTTTTTATTATCTTCTTCCAGAGATCTGTATCCTTCCCCAATATCACCCCTGCTGGTGTAGGTGGTTGAATAAAAGGATCACTATCCATACAACTTTCTTTAAGAAGCTTTTCCACTGAAAAGATTTTATTATTCCTTTTTTTATAAACATACAGTAGTCATTGTTATCAATGCCAGTTACATCAGTAAAAAAACTGCGAAGGATACTCTCGACTTTAGCACTGCCTTGTAGTAGTTCTTCTTTATCATCTACCTCCATTAACAGAGATTCATCCATTACAAATATTATATATAATACGTTCCCTGAAAATTTTAAAAGTATATTACAATTACATTAAAAGAATAAATGATAATACAATAAATTATAACATCAATATATTATAAACAAAAGTATGATATACTGATAAAAAAATGATATAAAAAAGTGACTAGATAATCTTACGATTTGAATATTATAAAACATCTAGGGTGAAATATGTATAAATAATAACAAAAGAAATTTTATTTTTACCGCTAAAATAGATCTTTCCACATAACCAGGAATTCCACGACATCTAAATATATTTTTTATGAATATAGGTGTCCAGTAACAATGGAAACGTTAAAAAATTTTCTGAATCTCGAAACATACATCTATTGGTATTGTGTAGAAGTTATATTTGATTATCTTTGGACTGTAAATTAAATTAACCAGACATAAGGTGTTATTTTAACTTACTAGTCAGAGAATGTCTTTCTCGCAAAGACATTCTGTCATCGTTTTTGACCTTATAAAATGGTGCTTTTTTTTGCTCACGTGTCATTTATTTTTTCTTCGCGATTGTGGTCTGCAGGTTAGGAGAAAGCATAAGGAGAAGCTGGAGCTTGGAGATTTCTGAAAGGTTTCCACTTACCCACAGCTCCTGTTATTGAAGGTAAGTCTTTTGTACAAGTGAATTCAATTAATTTAACTTTTTCTTTAGAAATATAAATAGACTTTCAGAAGTGGAGCTTTCTTATAGACCACCCTCACCCGAACCAAAACCACGGGCACTTCGTTGGAGGATACCCCAAATAGATTTCTTATCAGTTAGTAGAACTGATGAAAAATAAAAAAAAACTTCATTTAACTGGGATTGGGATATGTAATTGTTGACTATGATGTCAAATTGTTTGTTGATGCTTACGGAATGATATTAAAATTATACCCTCCGTAAAAGCTCTAATATTTAAATTTTTTTATTTGTATTTTTATATGTATATTATTATTGTATTATATTGTATATAATTAACAAAATAAAGTGACATTTTTTTTGCTTATTGACTTTTTTTAAACTTTTGATGATAAAATAATTGCCGGTAATATAATACTAGTAGAAACACTAACCTTTTAATTATCTAGATATTTTTGTCTTATTGTTAAGAAAAGACATTTCTTTCATTTACAGTGATAGTATTAACCATGGGACAAAACTTCCCCACTCAAATACACTAAGAAGGTACCTTAACAGATGGTATTAATATAAAAGTTTTATGAAAAAACATTTTATTAGTTAGATAACTAAAGTTTTCCAAATACATATTATACAAAAATACATAATTATACAGTCCCTTCCTCTTGTTCTCCAGTATACTTTTGTCACAGACTCCACCTGAATCCCAACTCCAAAATTGAGAGGTTATTATAATTCCTATCATAATTGTGTCCACTCCATCCATCTTCATAATTGAACAAAATAACTGATACAGGAAAAATAGAAAAAAATCCATTGTAAGTTAAACAAAATAATTTCCTTCAATAAAATCCACAAGAGTATGGAGGGAGAAAGAAAAAGGCATACTCGAAGACAAATACCTCTTCCCGACAAACAATTAACTCTAAAAAGATTCCCTTTAAAGTATTATATACAATTCCAGTCAATCTACCTTATTATAATCACTGCCAAAATAAAACATAAACTCTATAATCACATAATACTTTGTCTTATATATCCAAAAAACCAAGAAAAATAAGAATATCGCAAATAAATTGTTTGAAAACAATATCTTTTCTATATATTGACAAAAAAACAAATTTAAAGAAAAAAATGTTCGATAATGAATGATTTAGTATCACTTTTTGAAACTTGAAGAGGCTTTAAAATTATATCCCTTCCATAGTCCTGGATTGATGAATGGCGTAGGAACCTCCTGACGACTCCTTGATAAAATTGTGATTGAAAAAGGGTCAGTTGATAAGGTATATAATGTACCTTATCAATTGTATACTTTTCCTATCCTTTGGACTTGATAACTTTCCTTTTTAACTTCCTCTACAAACCCGTGTCGTTCTCTAATATCTTTACAACTGGTGAATGTGTTGATTGAAAGTACCATCGGTCATCCCACTTTTTTTAAGAAACTTTTCCTCTGAAAAATTTTTATTATTCCTTTTTTTTATAAACATACATAGTCACTATTTTCAATATCAGCTACATCAGTAAAGAAAATGAGAGGATACTCTCGATTTAGGTACTCCCTTGTAGTAGTTCCATTTTTCATCTATCACCATAAACAGGGATTCATCCAATACGAATATTGTATATAATAACTTATCTATGAATTTTAAAAGTGTATTACAATTAAGTTGAAGGAATAAATGATAAAAAAGAAATTATGATATCGATATATTATAAATAAAAGTATGATATACTGATATAACAATGATATAAAAAAGCGACTAAATAATCTTACGATTTAAATATTATAAAACATTTGGGTGAAATATTTATAAATAATAACGAAAGAAATTTGATTTTTACCGATAAATTAGATCTTTCCACATAACTTTGAATTCCAAGACTTCTAAATCTCCTATTTATAGATATAGTTAACCAATAACAATGGAAACATAAAAAAATGTCTAAATATCGATACATACAACTATTGTTATTACGTAAAACTTTTCCAATAATCTTATAACAAAAAATTGAATTAAATAAATGCAAAGTGTTATTTTTTATATCAATCAAACAATGTTTTACCCCAAAAACCTTAAACCATCATTTTCTACATATGAAAGGATATCATTTTTTATGCAAGTTATCATTTCATTTATGCAAACAACCATGTTCCTCAGTAGCGAAAAGAACGCTAGAAGAAGGGGTAGAAGATGTGTGATTGTGTCATGTAAACCTCTGCCTATTTATGAAGGTAAGTTTTGTATGTGTTAAACTTATTAATATAATTTTTTAGAAGTGTTATCTGAAAACTCAATCATTTCAGATATTAGTAGTGTCCGGATTGATGATACCGCTTATCATGGAAGTGTGTCATCAAACGCTGATGACACAATGTTTATCTCCGAACTGACACGGAGTGGAGATAATGATGACCTGTTTCTCACACACACTTTAACTGATGGTGAAGCTGGTACCACGTTCCTCACGAAGACGTTAACTGAGGATGGGAAGGAAGGAAGAGAAGTTTTGGAAACCACTAATGCTTTAGAGGCCACGTACGTAGTAACAGAAAAAGAATAAAGAACTTGCTGAGGAGTCCAAGGATGTCAAAGAAATCTTGTTTGGCCGGAGTACCGAAATGTATGTCGCCACACTGATAGGAGGGAAAGAAAAAGGACCTCCCTTGACTGAACATGAGAAGGAAGAACTTGAGTCCAAATTCAGGAAAATTGCCGAGAGTTATGGCATACAACTCTGCAATTTCAAAATTCAAACACTGTAAATTTTTTTTATTGTATTTCTAAAAGAGTGTATATTTATTTGTAAATGTTTTTATTTAATTAATACTAACAAAATATAAAAATAGTTTTTGTTTAATAATTTGTGTTTTGTTTTAATCTTCTATAGTTGCGTTATTCTCAAAGAACTTTCTTTATTTCATAAGAAAATTATTAGAGGTTATTTTTAAAACAATGATAACGTAGCAATAATGGAGATTTATCTCAATATAAATGATAAAATTTATTTGTACCAAACTTTCTAATTAAATAATGTTAAATCACGGACAATGATGTTTCAAGTGTGAATGAAGCGTCGCCTCTTTGACGAGTACGGATAAACTAAAACGGAGGAAATCGTTTCATTAGGTGACAGTCTTTGGAAAAGATATATGAGATATTAAAGCTAAATAGAAAACTGTTGTTATAAAAGAAGTTATTAGAAATTGTAAAATCTCATTACCTTCTTAAACGGGACTTACAAAACCAGTTACAAATGCTTGGAAACATTGAGGCTTACAATACTTTACACTCAAGATAACAGTTACCAGTAATAGATATCCTTCTCTAATATGTTTCCAGTTGATGTATGTGTTAATTGAAAGAATTATTACCTATTTCATTGTCTTCAAAGAACTTTTCACTCAGAATTTATATCATTCCTTCTTTTTAAACGTACAATAGTCATTATTTTCAATTTCAACTACACCAGTAAAGAAATTGTGGAAGATACTCTCGACTCAGGCACTCCCTTGTTGTAATTCTCCTTTTTCATCCACCTCCATTAACGGAGATTCACCCAATCCAAACATTGTATATAATAAGTTATCTGAAAATTTTAAAACTTCATCACAATCAAGTCAAAACAAATAAATGGTAATAACAAAAATTATGATATCAAAATATAGGAAATAAAACAATATTTTATATATATATAAAAGCAATTAGATTGTCTTACGTTTCATTATTACGAAATATTTCGGTAAAATGTTTATAATAGTAACAAAGGAAATTTGGTTTATTTTGCTTTTGAAAAAGATCTCTATAAATAATTTTGAATTCCCCGATTTCTAGCATTTCATCTTATCAATATAGATGTCTAATAATAATAATAATAAGATTCCTTCACTTCCTGACACACTATTTCAGACATCTATTATATAGGCCCAAAAACATTGATTTTCACAACCCTTTTACACCCAAGATAAAAGTTACCAGTAATATAATACCAAAAAAAAAGACCATCATATCAATTCTTTGGGTGTTAATGGTGTTACCGTTCAAGTTAAGATATTTCCTTTATATATTAGTGATAACACCAACCATGAACCAGAAATTCAATAACTACTTGATACTAAGAAGCCACCTTTAACGGAAGATACTAACACAAAAGGCAAAGAAAAAAGTGATTATTAGATTAACAGTTAAATTTTTATATATACATATATAATACAAAAATATAATACATAATTATTACACGATTCCTCTCACCATTTTCTCCGGAAAACTTCTATCATTGACTTTATTAGAATTGTATATCACAACATGAGAGGTAATCAGAAGTGGTACACTACCTCCGTCCTGTCTTTACTTTTTACTGCCAAGACAAAAACACCCAAGAACCAAACAAGACTGTAAAATTGAAGTTATTGAAGGGGTGAATAACGTTATTCCAAGTACCCACCATAAGCAAACAAAAAGACTGGGACACTAAAAGTGGAGGAAAAAATCTTTTGTGAGGGGGTAAATGAACAAAATTTCCTCCAAGAACAGTCAGAAGTCCGTACCAGTAAGTAAAAAAGGGAGACTCGAACACCACTCCAAATATCTCTTCCCAATAAATGATTAACTCTAAAAAGATTACCTTAAAGGTATCATCTAAAATACCAGTAAACCTACCTTATTATACAATCACTGCCTAAATAAAGTATATACAATATAATCACGTAACACTCTGTCCTATAATATATAATTAATATTGATAAAAAAATGTTAAATACATATTTGGTGTACATATTCTACCAATGGACTGTTGAAGGGGATAGAATAAGGACTCCAACATCCTGTAGTTGGGGACATACCGAAGGAAAAGCAAAGAAAAAGAAGGATATCAAAAATAAATAAAAATAAATTGTTTGTGTGTTTGACGACAGTACCTTCTTTCTATATTGCCAAAAAGTTACAAATATACAGCAAAAAAGTTTGATGATGAATGATCTAGAAGAAGGAAAAAGTATTACTCATCATACCATTGAAAATTACTTATCCTGCCTTGACATCATGTATAAGTGTTACGCTTGTGAGGAAATGTTTATTGATCCAATGTTAAGATCAGTCCATGCATCAACTCATCCTGACAACCTGATTGCTGGTATCGATATTGACTCAATTCCCAGTGATGATAAAACTGATGATCAAGAATATAATCTAAAATATTTTGAAAATGAGAATAACACTAGGGAAGAAGATGAATATAGCAAGGGTTGCGAAGACAGTAAAAATGTAAGTTCAATTACCTTTTTAATCTAAAATTACCACTCATATAGAATAATGAAAAATCATTCATCTGCAGTATATGCGGGAAGAAGTTTGGATGTTCCTCCTCTCTCCAAAGACATAATCGTCTTCATAAAGGATCTCTATGTTACAAATGTGCCATCTGTGCGAAGACCTTCACCCGGACTGATACCTTCAACATCCACGGAATGAAACACATCCAGGGTCACCAAGGTCTCGAATGCCCTCTACCAAATTGTTCTGTAAAGCTTGATGGTGTTGACGCTATCACAGAACATATAAAGAAGTCCCACGGTAACAGTATTTTAAACTGCAAGGAATGTGGCAAAGCTTTCACAAGGAGCGAGAATCTAATGATACACTACTATAACTTCCACGGTCCCCTTAAAATCAACAGGACACTATGTAAAGTCTAATGTAAATATTCCTTATTGTTTAATGTTATATATTATAACGACTACTATTATTATTATTATAACTATTTAATTATTATTTTGATTTTCCAATAATATATATTGAAATAAAAAGACATTTGATAATATCCATTCCATCTCCTGTTCACCCATTCCTCGATAACCATTCCAATTCTATCTCACTACCATTTTTGATGATTTCTCAACTTTTGGGATCATACAATGAATGATTTTTTTAAGAGAGACACGCTACGTATCACCAACCAGCGGCGCATTAACGTACGCACAAGCTTACGACCCCGCAACAGTTTTCTATAAACGTCTTTGACCCTTAAAATAACAATAGAACCTCATGCAACCAAAAGAACTTACCACTGTTCAGAATTATCCTTCAGTACCCATAGTAGAAAAAAAAAATAAAATAAACCTTCAATTGAACAATAACACAACACCATCTAAGCATTATCCTCATAAACTTCACACATATAGTAACACCTCCATACAAAACCAGAATACTATCCATATGGTTAGAAAAAAGAAACATTACTTTCATCAACCAAAAACAAAAAAATAATCTTCCATTATTGCAGGTAATTATAAACAATCAAACAAATTGACAACCTTTAAAGAAAGACAGGTACCGTAGATAAAAAATAATTCAAAGTTGTATGAATGTGAGTAAAAACAAAATGAAAATTGGAAAATGCATAAGAAACTCTAATTTGATATACCACCCATGTTTAGAGAATATGCCAATCTCTAACTACATGCATAGAAACCTGATTTATAAGTAAATACTGATTATTACACCAAATACCATATAAATACCCTCAGGAACTTAATGAAAAAATCCAGAATCCATAGCAAACACCCACAAAAATCAACAATCCACGTCAACAAGAGACACCAACAAGTGAAAAAAAAAAAACAATAAACAAAAAAACACACAAACAATAAAGTAACATTTTTATTAACACAAAAAACTTACCTCACCCATACAGCCCTCCTCCTCCTCTGCTTCATTCCATCAATCTTTGCGACATATTTGTTGGTAAGTATCAATCCACTTACAAAGTATATCGAATACCTTTTGACCTGCATAAATAATACACCATCAACACATCCCCTTTTCAGATGTGATGACACCACCTTTAATATTAGTGGAATGACATGTTGAAACAAAGAAAAATTAAAATTGTTACATTAAAAGATAGATTATTATTATTATTATTAAAAAAAGGTACTAGAAGATTCAGGAAAATTCAAGAAAGGGGAAATACATAAGATGGCTTCACAGTATATAGATACATGGATGTAAAGAAAATACTAGAAATAACAGGAATGGAATGTCAAAAAAATTAGGTAAATAAGATAGATTCAGTTACATAATAGTTGCATACCATGTACCTCTAGGCAGGTATATGTCTTACCTTTTTCCCGCATTTTTTTTTATATCAAATGAATGATTAGTAAAACTTTAGGCAATTGTTAATAGAATTACAAATAAATAATACAAAATCAACGACGATCCCTATAACTCCAGTGGTTAAGTATTACATAATTGATAAGAAAATAAATTTCATACACAGTAATAACCTTGTAATAAAAATATTCCATATCATCTAAATTACGTGGAAAAAAACATGACTAATTGATGATAAAATAACATCTTTATTAGTTTGTAGATCATAGATCAAATTAAAAAGTCCTGACTTTCTTTAACCACGACTTTGACAGGAGGACTTATGATATTGATAAAGTTTACTTTTCTCAGTGGCTTAATGTTAGTAAAATAAAATAAAATGTAGAATAAAAGTTACTTTTAAAGATAAATAATGAAACATTTTATATTGTTTTATCCTTTAAGAGGAGAGGTGTTGGATGGAGTTGCTATCACAGAAGCAACTTAACTTTTTTATTTATTTTTTTTGTTCTAGAAATTTCGATGGTTTTTTTGGGAGGATGACGTGATGGGATACTTTTTTTTATGTAGTGGATAAATTTGTGTATCAATATGGAGGGGATGGAAACTATTGACTTATTAGGGGTCACAAAACACAGTGCAACAGAGTGTAAGGATAAGTCGATATTTTAATTAATTTTTAACATTATAGACTAAGCTTTTTTTGCATCTATCTGAAGATTCAAAGTGGTTTGAGAGGAATCATCCAATTTACAATATTACTTTATATGATTAAGAAAAACATATAATATGTAGGAATGTGATACAAATTAAAAGCAACATAATTATTATAATACTCAGTACTCTTAAGCACATCTGCCATCCACTATTCTTCTCATTGTGGTGATTCATACATACACAATTAAATGAGGGAGCTAAGACAATCGGTGAAGTTACCACATTCAGATGATGTATTAAATATAATCTTGAAAACATCAATGTCATCACCATTATGAACTTTTACAACAAAATGGTTTGTGGACATTTTGTGGAAGTCAATTTGTCCATAGAATTTGAATGTTTCATTCGGCTTTGTAAAAATAAAATTGTGGTATACTTTGTCTTTCCCGACATTATAGACTATTTTGCAGGTTCCTTCTCCTAAGAATATGAATTTCTTGGGGATGCAATAGAAGTAGTGTAAGGTACATGGTGTTTTGGATTTATACATAGTTGAGTAGCCCTCTTTATCTTCTTTTTCTATAATAAACTTTTTCAGATTCCTGGGTCTCTTATAGGTGGTAAAGAGATTTGATTCATTTTTTATTTTAGTTGTAGTTGAGTCAACATCCTCCTTTCCTGCTTCTTTACTGGTTTTGGGAGATACATTGAATGGTTCTTTCTTTTCTATAGGAGATATATGATCAGTACCAAGACTGCTAAGACAATTTTTGAGTACACTCTTTTCTTTCAAAGTGTTGTTTAACGTCTTTGTCTTACTAGGAGACTGAAAGTTGCTTTCTCCCATGATATTGGATTGCAATGGTTTATTTTTTACCAATTCAGAACACTTTAAGCCGTCATTATCAACTTCTTCATCAAGACGTCCAATTAACGTATCATCATCATCTGTGAAGGAGATGCTATTTTGTGAACTTCTTGCAGTAACAAACGATCCAGATGTTTGCAAGGAATGTCTGTCATTATCACTTTCAGTTTCATCTCTTAGGTTACAAATAGGTACATAACCAGACAATTTATCGACAAGAGAATCAATATCCCTTTCAATTTTCTTCATAGAACATTCAAGTTTAATTTCAATGGAGGCAAGACTTGTATCAATTTTTGTATTTTGGATATAATAAGTTTCACGTATCATATCAAGATTATTATCAATAATTCTTGTAAGGGAAGATAGTTCATCTTTCACATTTTCAGTTAAATTTCTAATGTTCCTCTTGTTTTCTTCACGTAACTTTTCTATAGTTCCTGTAAATTCATTAATAATTTCCTCGTAAGGATCTCCAGCCTCTACATCTTTTTTTAACTCATAGACTAATGACATTAAATGATTTTGATACATTTCTAAAGTATCATAAACATTATCACAAGTTAGTATCAAGAAGAATTGTAAACTTACCTGTTCCTTTTTTGTTGTAAAAGAATTATGGTCATTAAAATGAAAACGCTTCACGTTGAATAAAAGTCTTTCTTTTTTAATCTGATTAAAAAATGAAACTGCCCTTTGAAATTTTCTTATTTATAGGAAAGGAGTACTCAACCAAATCGTGGACTTTGTTCCTTCCCTCTCTTCAAAATGATATGTCTTGAATATTGCACTTATGTGTATCATTTATTTTTCTTCGTAGATGTATTTTATTTTTTATAGACGTTTAGAGTATTATCCAATTGATATGACCTGTGGTAGTCTTTTAACTATTTGTTCACTAGATGAAGTTAATTGTTTTATGAAACATCTAATGGAGAGAGTTTGTTTTAAAATTTCTATGGTTTAGACATTGGTAAGATTTTTATGTGTTTTATAAATCGTTTTTTTTTATTTACTACATAAAGGTGGAAGGGTATTTCTTTAATAGAAATGTTAAGTATATTGTCGGTAGTTGAGAAGCTATACGATATTTCAAAATTAATGTATCCCGAGAGTAGAAGAGTATTTTTTTTAAAAGGAATTTTAGGTATATAATCAGTAATTGAAAAATTATAGGATATTTATTTGAATATTAAAGGATCTCAAAGACACCATTATCATTTAAAATCATGAATATTATATTATTCATTTTTCTTATATAAAAAACAAATTGAAACATTATTTAATACTTGTATCCAAAATCTATACACTACAAAATTGTTATATTACAAATTGAATTAAATTATTGCAAAAATCATATTAATTATAATTATGGATTTCAAAATTATGCTCATTATTACTTCAGTCTTACTTGTGGAATTTTCTTCATCATCAATAACCAAAGAAGGTAAAAACTTTTTTGTTATCATAATCTTTCCAATTGGAACATCATAGAGACAGAATAATGTTCCATTAGGGTTTTTTTCCGTGTTGATAACGAACCCTTTCTCTAGCTTAAGTCTTCCTAAAGCATTAATTCTTGAACGTTTAAGTTGTGTAACTGTTGTGGTGTCGTCCTTGAATGTAATACCTCTCAGGTGAGTAAAACTGTTAAGTTGCCGGGAACAGTTTGCCTTGTATTCAAATCTATTAAAAGGATACTCCACAATAGGTTGTGTTTCATTATAAATAGGTTTGTATTCTTGGAATATTTTAGTTTTACCAATCGGAAGATTGTATATACAAATAAATTTCCCGTCTGGATTCTTAACATTATAAGTGTAGAGGTTTCCTTCGGATTTCAGATTTTCTACTCGATTTATTGAGGCATCATCGAGACCTTTAACATTTATCATTAAATCATTGAGTTCGATGGCCTTAAGAAAAGTAATGTCATTCACCTTCTTTGAACAATTAGGATTGAAGTTCAATTGACCATGAGCATATCTTACAATATCGAGAGTTTTATCTTCAATAGGCTCATAATCTTGGGATATTTTAATTTCTCCTTTAAAAAGCGTATAAACACAAGTACATTTTCCCTTTGGATCGTTAGGCAAAAAAAAGGTAAATCGTTTATTCAACCTGAAATTTATTTTTGTTCCACCGCTTGCATTTTCAAGATCTTTAACTTCTATGCTTTCATCATTAAACTTAATTGTTTTAAGTTTAACGTTTTCTTCTGGATTCATAGAACAATTAGCTTTAAAACCTAGTTCAGTAGAGGCGTACTTAATAGGATGGAGAATTGAAGTCTTAAAATATTTAAATTTTTGATTTATAGAGTATACTCCATTTTTGTATATGTAAATACAAGTTAAAATTCCATTTGGATTTTCCTTCAAAAAGATAACCTCATTCCCTTCTATTTTGAAGTTACCTTTTGTTTTACCAGTTGCAATTTTGAGAACACCAACTTCAACAGACTCATCATTAAATAAAACGCTTTTGAGATCGGCAAAAACATCTTTGTCTATTAAACAACTTGGTTTAACGGGCACTTCATCAAAAAGATATGTAATAGAAGCCAAAGTTTCATTCTTAAAAGATTTATATGACTCTTTCTTTTCAATGTTTCCATAAGATAGTTTATAAATACATAATAATTCTCCATTTGGATTGCTGTCCGTTAAGGTAAGAAAATTGCCATTAAAATTGAAACGTCCTATTCTTTTTTACTTTTGTTATACTGGGCTTATAGATATTAATTTTATTTCCATTGTATGAAATAGCTGTGAGGTTACCAAAAATACCTTTGTCCATAGAACAATTAGGTTTGAAGAACAAATTGTCATGATAATATGTAATTAAAGGAGTCTTTTCATCCTCAAAAAATTTATATGCTTGTGTCGTAGTATGTTCTCCAAGAAAATGGGTATAATTACAACGTAACACTCCACTAGGATTTTTCTTTTTAAATATAACAAGACCATTTACCAGCTTAAAATTCCCTTTTCATTGTCCTTGTTCTCCTCGAAGAGTTTCAACATCAATGCTTTCATCATTAAACGAAATTGTCATCAGTTGAGTAAAAATATTTGGTTGAATAGAGCAACTAACATTCAAATTCAATTTTCCTTTAACATATCCTACAGGAGGGAGGGTTTTATTTACAAAGTTAAGGTTTGTTCCAAGGTTTGTTCCAAAAATTATTTTTTGTGTTATGTTTTCTCCACCTTCTATACAATCATCACAATATTATTTGAACTCCAGAATTGCTTGTTTTTGTACAGTAATAAGTTTTTTGTTATCATTATCCAATTCTAGAAACTCCTTCGTAGTTTCTTTTAACTTGTAGTCTTCTGATATCTCCGAATGAAAGAGAGTTATTGTTTCATACTTGAAAAAATGAGGGTGTTCAGTAAAGTCATTATATACGAATGTCATATTAAATGTCAAGGGAAAACTCTGTCTTTCCACAACCCACATTTCTTTATTTTCAGTGTTAATTCGTAGTTTTCCATCCTTCTCTATACCAAAAGTTGGGGAATCATAAATAAGTTTTGCTATGCAGATCGGTTCATGGAATTCAACATCTTCAGATATAAAGTTGGAAGCGTCAAATGAAACCAGTGTATCTCCTTTATACAGATTTCGAGATTCATTATTAAAATTTCGCAAACGACCTTTTTTGTCTAATGCAATAGTTCTTTCCAAAACATTAAAATTACACAAATTTTTTGCATAAGAATAATGTGTAATATTTATTTTGTTTTTCTTTTCTATATTCAATTTTGATCCACTAGAACGGTTAATCATGTGGTTCCATGTAAAATTATTATAAGGAGAAGTTTCATTATTTTTATAAGAAATGAGACAACTAATTTCTTTTTTTTCATTGTTTCCGATGTTATAAATTCTCCACTCATGGCGGTCTGTATTTCTACTTTTTACACTTAAGTATTTTTCTACAATATTTTTAGGCTTATTGAAATAAAGTATATGTTGATCTGAAGGTTTAGAGGAGTTCATAAAGTTCTCTTTCCATTCTTCTGGACATTTTATAGCTATTATTTCGGTATTGCTCTTGATAGTATTCCTTCTAGGGAAAAGAGTATTTTTTATTTTAGATACACTATAATATTTAAAATGTCTTATAGAATCTTCAGGAAATTCACAAGAATTTTTATGAATTGAGTAGACGGCCAATATCCAAAGAACTGTGAGTAGTTGGTTCATTTTATGAAAGTAAAAACCATACTTTTCATAAAAAACTGTTTCTATTAATGAAAAAAATACAATAGATATTTGAGTATAGACAGAGTAAATTTAAATTTCATTTATTTTCCAGTAAATTCTATTGTATTTTAATCAAATTTTGAATAATAGATATGAAAAATTTAAAATAATATTCATTTAACGTAAATTTTATTGTAAAATCAAATAAATGAATATGATTTTTTGTAATTAGACAAAGATTATTTTTCAGTCTGTTGCTTCTATGATTAGGAATCATCCAGTTTAGAATTATTTTCAATTATGTATAAAGCAGAAGGTACAAAGTTGTGTTATCTCCTGAGAATTCGAAGAAATTTAAGTACATATCTTCAAATAAAACCTGGTGATTTATTTCATGACACTTACAAAGATTCATTTGTTGTGTCTAAACAGAGTAATATAACTGTAGTCCAAGAATGGTACCTCCCAAACTTTAAGTAACAATTTTCTTATCCATATATATATTTAAAAGCAATGTACAAGTGTAATCAACCAAAGTTCTCCATGAGCTAGAAAGATTTTTCATTGAGTTTTAGGATTGTAAGAATAATTCCATTTTTTAAAAATAATTCCTTTAAGAGATGTAAAAGTTTTAAAAAAATCAATACATTAAGAATACTTGCAGGCTTTTTCAAGAATGCTTGTAAAAATATACGTTGTCTGGGACGGTTCAAAGAGCATTTATGAATATAACTAAACCTGTAGAATGACTTATGTTGTTCTCATCTATGTTGAAATAATGGCTGTCTATAAAGCAGGTTTATGTAGGTGAATCTGTCTTAAAGTTGTTAGATGAAGCCGAAAGAATCTATATATCGACACCTAACGCCTCAAGAACGTTTTAAAAGAACAAAGTTAGAAAACGTTCAATTGTTTTAAATTTTTTCAAGTGAATGCTGTTGCAAATTATACAATAGTTGTTTTTAAAGTCATCTAAATTCCTGAATGACTTCTATACATCTATAGGAGTCTTCAAAAGTAAAAATTTCTACGACTATTTTCAAGAGTAAAATATTTTTTATGATTCAGATTCCATTTTTACACATTTTTTTTCAACAAACTTTTTGATACAAAAGGTTTTAATTATTATATATAACTCTATGAATGTTTGGAAAATATTTTTATATAAGGTCATTTCATAAAAATTAAATTTTATATTTATTATGTCAAAATATAATATATTTCTGAATAAAGTAAGCTTTCATAATCCCTATATAATTTAGAAGAGTAACGAGGAAGTGTAAATTATTTTCGATATTAAAACTTTTTGATATCTTAATATATGTAACTTTATGTGGTGATTTAAAAAACGCAATATTATTTTAATCTGAAATCCCGTTCTTGAGATACAGTTACATAAAGGTGTTTTGGTGTATTATTCTTGATCCCTTAGAGCTATTCGTTTTATTTGAAATTTTACAGGTATATAAAGTTTTAGATACTAATAATATAAAAATCAAAAAAGTTAGAATTTCAAGTCCATTCTTGAGATTTTGAATTTTTTTGAAAATTTTTGAAAATTACCAAAAAAAACCTAAATTCTCACATTTTTATAATGATATATCAAGATTCTGAAAAGGAAATTGATAAAAAGAAGAAAAATTAGTCTAAGTTTTTCTTTAACTTAAATTTCAAGTATAATCTCAAGAAAATCGGATAACTTTAAGTACCATAAATTTTTTACTAAAATGTTTTTGTTTTTTTTAAAAAAAGTATGTCAAGATAAAACTTTTTAAATTAAGTGTTTTCACAACTTTTATGTAGAATTAAATTCTCTATCAAAAAATATATATATCATCTTGATTCCTTTATCCGTTTTCGAGATATAAAGAAAAAAGGTGACTTATAAATGTTTTGAAAAAGTGCTATTTTGTTAGTTTAAAGAAAGAGAAAAAGTTTCAATACGTCACTTTCTTTTGAATGACTCGAATTTCCACTCTAGAGAAATTTGTTGCGAACATTTTAAGATATTAACCGTTAATTTATCTCTTTTCATTCTTGAGTTAGTCAAAAAACAAATTAGTCAATTTTTTTTCTAATTTTTAAATTTTAAGAAAAAAGTATGCAAAGATGAAACTTTTTCAATATGAAATGTTTACAAAATCTACGTGGAATTTAATTCTCTATCGAATGACTTATAGATCATCTTAATCCCACTATCCGTTCTTGGGATACATCTCATTAAGTATCAAACTTCAAAAATTGCTACTTCTATTTTCCTTTCAATAATGATTTTTCTATTCAAAATTTCACATATATATCTAATTTTTAATGCTTATTACATCAAAACAATAAAAATTACCAAAAAAGTTTTAATTCGTGGAAATATATAAGTTATCAAAAATTCCTCTATATACTAGAAGAATAGTTTACCTTTTAAAGTGGTTTTAGTTTTATGTACTTCTTTTTACTAAAATAAAAAATTCATTCTTATATGCTGATTAGAAAAAATAAATATTAGTTCCATCTGAATTTTTGTTTTTAGAATAATCTCAACATAAATGAAGCAATTTTTTTCAATTTATTTAATTTTATAAAAAGAGTATGCAATGATGATACTTTTTCAATATGAAATGTTCACAATTTCTATATGGGATTAAATTCTCTATTAAATGATATATAGATCATTCTAATCCACTATTTGATTTTGAGATACCTCATATTAAGTACTAAATTTCGAAATTTGGTTCTTTTATTCTTCTTTCAAAAAATGATTTTTTTAAGAACAGCAGTAATGTGTCTCGAATAGAAAATACAGTTGAGAAATATAAAGGTGAAATACTTATATCAACTGTAATTAATTTCAAAATTTTGTAATCTAATTCTATAATTATAATATATTATATTAATATTTTGTACATTTTTAGAAAAAGGAAATACTTATTAAGATCTATAAGCCAACACAATAATTAGTAAGAAAATAGTTTAAGGGTAAAAAGTAAGTAAAAATTTTAAGTATTTAAAGTAATTATTGTAGTTGGCCAATTTTACCAATTTTATCATAATTTTACCACTATTTTAAAATTTTATTGTAAATTGTGTTAGGAAAATAAAGGGGTTGATTTGAAGTTCCTTATATATCCAATAATATTTTTATAAAAATAATACTGAACGTTAGAAAACAATAAATCATAGAAGTCATTAAGCCAATTGTTTTAAACAATTTAAAATATTAATTTATATTCTTAAAAATATAGTACATAGGATAGGTGAAAAAATTGGTTTTTATTTGTATATATGTAATTGTTGTGCCGATTGAATACATTTAAAACCATTGCAGTATGCTACAATTACTAAGACACAATAAAAAATAATAAAAGAAATTATATTTGACTTTTTTAAAATTTAACAAAATTGATATTTAATATCATTAAATTCATTAATAAATTAGATTTTTTACTCTAAATCTTTTTATGTTAAAATAATCTATTCTAAATTGTTTCAAACTTCTTCAATTTAGTTATGCATATTATAAATTTAATAAATTTACGATAAGGCGATGCAAACACTTATTTTAAAAAAAATGTAGAAATATCTAAAGTTTTGTTATGCTTCATAAGAATTGCAAAAAAATTACCCAAATTTCTAGGTCGAAACCATTCATCAAAACATTTTAAAAATAAATTTTTTAAAAAATTTACTAATACTTTGATTTAAATATATTTGTAGCTTTTTAAAGTCTAAATAAACTTTCTTCAATACAAAAAGTGTCCAAGTATCGTTTTGACATATTTTGAATGTTATCAACTTAGAAAAATATTTTTATCATTTTAAATATATTAAAAAATTGTATTTTATTTTTCATAATATATTTTAAAAAGTATGCATAAAAATTTGTAAAAGTATTCTTTATTATGTTACCAAAATGCGAAATGATAAAATAATAATTGTCCAAATTGGATTATTTTATATTAAGTGATTATAAAATGTTTATAATCAACCTCTAATATTATTAATATTTAAAAAATAGTCAATTTTAAAACTAAATCTGTATTTTAAATTTCTATCTTTCATAATCACATAAAATTTAAATTTTTCATTAATTAGGAATTTATGAAAATTATTCAAACTTAGAACATCAAATGAGCTTAAGATCAGAAAATAAATAATAAAACAATTTCGATACAATGTATTTTATAAATTTCTAACAATAAAAAAACTACAAAATTTTATTAATAATTATAAATACTATAAAATACGGAACTATTTATTCGAATATTATTATATGTGTTTTTATAAAACGAAAGTTTTAGAAGATTTGTTAAATTTAAAATATTTAAATATTTAAAAAAAACAGGCCCTGGGGTCAAGTAGCGACGAGCGAAGCGAGTTTGCTGCTTGTTTAACATTAGTTCAAAAGCAAGTAACTCAGAAAAAAAAGATAAAGAATAATTGGATACTTGTAATATCTAATAAGTTAATCATTAATTTTATTGTATTTTTAAAATAAAAATATATATTATAAAAGAAATACATATAAAAAATAAAAAAGTATTCTAAAAAAATTAACACTTGATATAAAATAAATATTTCTTGTTAATATTTTATAACCATGGAGTTTGTCATCTCACGAAACTAGAATTAGGATTTGATAGAAGATAATCCTTAAATTTATGTGCTAGATCGTCATCTTTTTCCAAATTTTATCTTTTAAAATTTCTCGTCTTTTTATAAATAAAGTAATCGTTAATTGATCCCTTCAAATATATTAATACAAATCTTCTTGAAAAAGTACTCTTTTTCTAACTTGAGGATGAAAAAATTTTCAACATATTATTGGCGAAGGATGACCAAAATATATTTCAAAAAAACCATTTTTTTTGAAACCTTTGATGTATTTTTTTCATTCAAATAATTTTTGCGAGATAAATAAAATTTTCTAGTTTATTACTCATTTTAAATGTATAATAATGAAATGAGGGAAAAATTTAATGTTACAAGGGTTAATTAAATTAGCCAAGTTGTGGACCAAAAGGCGACGAGTATTTGTTTTAAGTAAAAATCAAAATTTTTATCGTCATAGCTCTATGAAAAGTTATTTAAAGCAAATAAAACTAAATTATTACATAGCTCAATGTCGGACTGAAAACATGAACTAAAACGATGTTTGTAGCTTAAAAATGAAAGCAGTTATTTTAAGTATTATTTTTTTCTGTTTTTTTTTTTCATTTACATATTTGTAAAATTAAGATAAATATGTTGTTACTAGAAGAATAGTACCAAATTGTTTATACTAAATTCAAAAATATAATAGAAAGTCACTAAATATTTACTTAGAATGATTCAAATATTCAATTTTATTCACCATTTGGAGATAAATAAAATTCTTTTGTTGTGTGGATTTTTAACTTAACCTGTTCCAATAAAGGTAAATGTTACAAAATGATTCTCAAACTCAGAAATATATTAAATGTTATAACAATGCATTTTTGGTTATCTTTATTTTCTAGAAATGTCTAATTTAATAAAACAATTTTTTAATACACATACTTTTATAAAAATTTAGTATAAAATGCTTTTATAAAAAAATTTGCTCTATGGACCAGCTATGACCTGCTGAAGGCGGATCTAAAGCTGGTTCAATAAAAAAATTATTACAAGTATCAATTATTAAAAACATTACAATTATCTTTATTACACCTTCTTCCATTCATAGCCATCAATCTTTTACCAGTATTCACTATCATCGTCCCCTCTCCATTCATCTTAAAAATTTCAACATTCTGCTTTTTAAGAATCTTCTCATCTCTCTCCGTAAAACAACCCTGTGTCTTGGCTGTACTAACAATCTCACCACCATACTCCTTCAATATTTTTTCACCAACTCCACAACCATATTTCTTTTGTGTCTTACAACTTGTACCTTGAAAACTCTTCCTGATGCATATTAAGTTTTCTCCTGATTTGGTGTTTATTTTTGGTATACAACCAACATGACATGTTATGAACATATCATCCCCAGCTCTTGCACGGGTTTTAACCATATGAGGATTAAGAGATAATATTATTATTGTAGGGAAAAATAGTTTCATTCTTTAATATTAATTAATATAAGCATTATAAATGTGAAAAAACTTTTCCTTCCTTATATAATGCTAAAAAAGAGAATTAAAACAATGATTATAGTATATTAGTTTTTCCTCCCATTATGATCAAAAAAACGTCATAAAAATGATATAAATAGAATAATGATAACACAATATAGTTTTTTGTTTGAAACAAAGTACAAATCACCATGGAAATTGTTCTAATTCTTTCTTTTTTATTATCAATTTTAATAAAATACATTCTTTTATAGGAAATGTTATAACATTATCACATATTTTTACTAAAACACTAATAAAACATGTATAATATCTTTTAAGTTTTTTTTTAATATGCACTTTCGAGATTATCAAAAGAATTGAAAAAACTAAAAATAAATATATTAATGACGAAAAAAGTATAAAACTTTATTTTAATATAAAAATAGTAATAATATTTATTATAATCATTTCTCTTTCAAATTAATATCAATAGTAAGTGAACCAGAAACACAAAAAGCTGGTCTAGGAGTTTTCTTAACTGATGTAACATACCATGTCTTTTTGGCTTTCTCTCCATTAATCAATCCATATTCATTACTCACTCCTTTTCCATTACCACTCCTCACTGAAACAACATTACTCCTATCACTAATCGACACCACACTACAATCACCACCATCATCATTCTTCTTAAAAATCTCATAAGTTATCATAATACCTTCCTTACCATTATTGTAGTTGCTCTCAAACTTCAAAGGTTTCGCAACAACTTTCCTTGTCCTTACTGGTGATGGTTGGAAACTCTTTATTATAAAATGTTTCGTATTCGTCTCCGGGTGGATGAAATCTATCTCCCTCTTGTTATCACCCTCATTCGTTAAATACATCTCCTCTCTAGGTATATGAATTCCTGTTGGGTAGAAATTTACATCACGTTTCGGAACTAAATGAAGTTCTGTTATGTAGGATTTGGAATCTTTCAATGGTGGGTAATAGTACCCTACAGCTGATCCGTGTTGTCTTTGAATTAACCTTACATCTAGTATGATGTCATTAGTTGGTTGGTAGTTCACTGTTGGTGGTATCAAATTGTACTCGTTCTTAGTTACACTATATTCAATAAACTTTTGCTTGTTGACACTATCGTTCTCAATAACTTCATTCGTCAAATTCCACTGATTCGGAATTACACCATCATATTTCTTGTCCTTCTTGCAATCTCTTAAAAAGTTTATTGCATCATTAGGTGTTGTTATCATGCCATCTGATGAGATATCATAGGTGTATGATAATCTTTTGGGTGTATAAGATTTTCTTGTATCTGAACTCAAACTTGAATCTCTGCAATAACCAGAATCTCTTTTATCTTTCTTTCTCATCTCAGGTGACATTGATAAGTAAGCACTATCACCCAGTTCACTACCATTATTCTTTATACTAATCCCTATAATATCACTCAAATCAACTGTAACTTCAGTGAAACTTGTTAATCTCTCACGAGATTCCTTCTTATTAACATCTTTAAAAGAATTAGTTCTCTCCCAATCCTGAATCCACTCCTTACTCTTATTATCATTACTATTATCACTCTCATTCGATGATCTTCTTCCACTATCATCCTTCAAAGAGATACATCTCCTAACATCTCTTCTCTTAACATCATCATACCACTCATCTTTATCATTATCATTAACCTTCACCTCAACTTCATTATCAATCTTATCACCAGTAAAACCGCTATCGCAACTTTTACCATCATCCACAACACTATAACTCTCAGTAGAGGTATTCTTTTTCTGGATCTTCTTCTCAACACCTGAATGAGGGACATGATATGAACTAACTTTTCTGTATTCATGTGTTAAATACCTCCTACCTCCATTAGAACTTGAGAATGAACCCTCGAATGTGGTTTCATTTTCCTCGCAACAAGAGTCGTTCTTCGTTGTTGTGTCTTTATTATCAACTTCAATATTTTCACTGGTAGATTTCTTTCTGTTAAATATTATACTCAAATCTATTGGAGTGAAAGATTTTGTTTTATTATCCTTTTGTGGTAATGATTTGCCATCATTTTTTATGACTAATCTAGTTTTGGTGTCCGGGATTTTAATGTAACTGAAAGATGTGTTTGTTTCTCCATCACTTGTTGGTGTCAAGACTAATTCTTCCTTAACATTGCTGAATTTATCACTTCCCAATTGAACGGATTTCTCCTTCATAATTCCCATGTAAACTTCATCGTTAATCTTATTATTTTCAAGTGAGATGTAAAGTTTATCACTGTCATTCTCCAAAAAATGTATTGAAGCTCTATCAAAGTTTTCTTCTTTCATCAAATTGATCTCCGTGTCATAAGATGACTCTGTATATATTTTTGTTCCGTCTTCATTAACATTTAATTCCTCCGTTGATAAGTAACTAACCATTGTTGGCTCAATTAATTGTGTATGTAGTTTATTCTTTTCTTCCCGGTGATCAAAAGGTGCCTCCACGTTTGTCTCTGTCTTCCTAAATGTTATTGTAGCCGTTGAGGGTACATTAACATTCTCCTGATAATTTCCTTCCCTCGTCAAAACATACATATTATCAAACACCTTATCTTTAAACTCCTTTTGATCACCATCATTCAGAAAAATTTGGTTCAAATCTATTTTACTTTTAGTTCCATTCATTTGTGGTTTTGTGTTATCAATACTTCTAACAGTATAACTATTCGATTTCTCTGAAAAAATTATTAATTTTTAGTAATAAAATATATATAAAACTTACCACATTCAATAACTTTCCTACCATTAGATGGTAATTTGTTTTCAAAGATATTACCATCATTTGATATACCTTTGTTGTTATTATCATTGTTAAAAATATAATCTAAAAGTACTGAGTTTTTATCACTATCTCCACCCTCAATAATAGTCTTTTTCTCCTCAACAATTATTATATCACCATCCTCGATTTTTATATCACTAATCGAGTCGATTGTTAGTGTATCCGAATCTAGTGTCATGAAGTTATCTTCCTTCCTAATAACTGTACCTTTATTCTTATTTCCAGTTAATAAACCATTTTCTAGAGAATAACCTTTAACATTCTCTCCACCCACCTGTTCTTTAGTCACATTCTTTCTCTCTCCTAAATTAATTACTCTATCATCAGAAGAAACATCATAATTAACAAAATTTTCTGATTCTCGATCACTAAAAATCACTTCCAATGGTATTTTATTTTGTAACACTTTTTTTTCACCCACTTTTCCATCATCCAAAACTTGTCTTCCAACAATAACCTTTTCATTCTCCACAACATTATCATCAATTTTTGAGTCATTCTCTGAACTAACCTTGTTATTATCATCCAACTGTACTTTTGTGTTGTTGTTACTCAACTGTCGATAATCAATGATCCCATTGTCATTCTTGCTATTACTACTATTATTACTACTACTCATAGTAGGTGAAATCTTTTCTGGTACCTCTTCATAATAATCTATCTCCCGGTTACTCTCCTCTTCCTCTATCTTTGTTATCCCCCTCCCGATAACCTCATGACTTTTGCTTCTCCTCTGACTATGTCTTCTAACCATATCCACAATCCAGTCATTTTTTACATTATTAATTCTTTCACCCAATTTAATTTGGAAGACCTCCTCTAAATCTATTGGGTTTCCGGTTTTGATAACCTTATCATCAACCTTCTCTTTTTTTCTCTCATTCTCGCAGATGGGACACATCACCTTAGTACACCTTGAACTTCCTTCAATGCCATCGGAATTAGGGGTGTGTGAATGGAAGATCTCCGCTTTTGAAGATTCTCCATCTACTGTCTCACCGTCGCAATCAAGTAATGTTCTCGTTTTGGAATCTTCACAAATTTTAGTTGTATTCTCTTGATTAGTAGCGGGTGATTGTAACAAAATTTCATCCTTTTGCTGGGATTCGGCATTGACATCTAGTAATATTCTTTTTTCTTCATTGGAGGGGATTAAAGTATGTGGGTTTGTGGGTTTTTCTATTTTTGATAAGTTGCATTCGTTGACTATATGATCAATGGAATCTTTTTGGTTTTTGTTTATGTATTTACCATTCTCTTCATCAGGTGAGAGATGGTCTTTGGAGGATTGGGAGATTTTCCTGACAATTTCTCTGTCACTTTCTTTTGGGTGATCAAGAAATTGGAGGACCTCCTTCATAACATCATCAGCCATAGCATAAGAAATAGAACGCTGACTCTGCAATGTCCTCCTCTCACAAAACTCCTTAATAATTCTCCCCATCTTCTCCATAACACCATATAGATCCTCTCTCTTCTGTGATAAACTAATAGCAAACCATCCCTTTTCATACCCATCAAAGTCTTCACCACCAATATGTTCAAAATAAATATCATTCTCAAGAAACTTAAGTAAAATACCCTGATCAAGATGTGATAAATTAAAGTAAATCAAAAATCCACCTAAAGGCTTGACAAAAGGTACCTTCAACTCCCTTAACTTTAACATAACCATCTCTCTATTTGAAGTTAACTCTTCATTCTTCGTTTTTTGAACCTCATCAAACCACTCACCATCGTGAAGGAATTCTTCTGCGAAATTTTGTGTTAAACCGTTTACTGCGTTGTAGTTTGAGAGTTTCTCCATACATTCGTAAGTTTTTCCATCTTCCATATATACTAGGGAGAATCCTAAACCAGGAAGGAGCATATCCTGTTAAATTATAATAATATTATTAAAGAGAATGGTAAAATTTACTTTACTAAAACTCCAGGTCCAGAAGATATTCTTATATTTATTACTTTTCTCAAGTTCTTTTAAAATACTCCCAAACTCCTTCTTTCCATCCTTATCATAGACAGTAAAAGCATTAGCCTCATCCATTATAAGCGTAATACCCTTCTCCTCACAAAACAATATCACTTCCCTCACTTGATCAAGGGAAAAAACACTCCCAGTAGGGTTATGTGGATTAGATATCAATACTCCCTTAACCTTCTTACACTTAAAAATAAATAAATAACTACTAATTGATTTTTAACTATATTATATGTATATATACAAGTTGTGTGCGTTAAAAAATGACAACGAATTTTTGTTGTAAAGTTATGTAAAAACTTACTCTTAAATATGGTGATTCAAATAGATTACGTGATAATTTTGGGGTATTTATGTCTTCCTAAAAATTATATATATATTAATATGTTTTATGTGATATGTTATTTTATATATGTATGTATGAAAAATGTAATTAGTTTTCATATTTTTGTGTGTGTTAATGATTGATTATATTGTGTGAGCTTTAAATTTTTAGTTAATTAATTTTATTTTGACAACTTATTTCACTTTTAATTTGGTTGTTATGGAAAAAGTTGTTCTGTTTGGTGTTTGGGACTTACAAAATGGATGGGAATAAGATTGATGCTGTGCTTGGTGGTGAATATTTCATAATACTTCTTGTAGTAGGGTGCCGGACACAATATACAATCATATGGATCAAAAAGTGCAAAAGCTAGCATATCTAAAGAAGCTGCTGTACCTGGGGCTATTATTAAGTTGTTAGGTGATATATTACAAGACAAATGGTTGGAAATAAAATTAGAACAAGAAATTTTTATGGATTCTATTCCTGTTGGAGAGAGAGGATAATGTGTAAGGGTTGATGGATTAAGATAGAAGGATTCTTTTGCTTCAATTATCTGTAAAAGATATAAGATAATATAATCAAGATGAATGTAAATTTTTTACCTTATTTTTGATTAATTCACTTTTATACCCATAAAGAGATTTACTTCTGGGGATGGAGAATTTTTTACCCTCTTTTTGTATTCTACTTTTTCTTTTTTCATTGTTTGTACCAATCACGGGATTTTTATTTATTTCATTTTTGTTTTCTAATAGTTTTTTACCTCTGATTGATAGTAAACAATCACTCTCTCTTTTATTAACTTCATCCACCATCATTCCTTAACTATCTTCCACCAAGTGCAATAAAAATCTAGAAACAAATAAAATAAAAATTTCCCATTTTCTTATCATATTTAAGGTAATATAAAAAAAAACAAAAAGAGGAAGTACAAAAAGTCTAACCTACAACTTCCCAAGACACCTCCAAAAAATGAAAATCAAAAAACAAAACAATAAATCAAGTATAATAAAACTACTTTAGACACCAAAAAAAGTATAAATACAATATTTTGTAAAAAAACTTTTTCTGATCACTGGAATACTCTCAAAAATATTATCATGCATATCTATTATTTTTAAAACGTGAATAAAAATTATATCTATGATCTGATAATCTTCACCCCCCCCCTCTCATTTGAATGGGAAATTTTTTAAATTATTTTATATTTTAATGAAATATTTTATATATATACATATATATATATATATATCAAAATGAGATATGTATGTTAATTGATATCAGTTTTGATTTTGTGTATGTATAAATAGTTAAAATATAATTACATATACGTTTTAAATATGTAACATTGCAGCAGGAGAAGAGATTAAAATATGTAATGTGAATGTTAAAATTTTAAATGATTTAATTTTGAAGGTACAAAAATGTAGATAAAATTTATATAGCAGAATGTGACATGGAATATATTTAGATTTCTGTTATATTGTTTCTAGTTTAGAGAAATAAATAAATAATGTTTCCGTTATTTTGTGTACGTAAAAGATAAATAAAAATAAACAATCTAATAATTAATATAACTTTTTTTAATAATATACTGATAGGAAGAATGGAAATAAAGAAGAATAAAATATGTTATTTAGTTAAAAAGTTTACTTTTATCTTTAAAAATAGATTAAAATCTTTTCTTTTTCTTATTTTGCGTGATAAAAAAATGTCGCTTTTTGTGTTTTGAGAGAAAAATATTTGTATAATGATTTTTTGTCATTAATTTATATCTATCCTAATTTATAAGTTATATCTTGGAAGTTTTATTATACATACTCTTTCATGTATCACTTTAATTAAATTAATTTTTTATAATATCCTTGTGATACAATTTAATTGTATAATAAATTAGAAGGTTGTCATCTGTAAATGAGACAATACTAATAGTAATTGAAAAAAAATATTTTTAAATTTTAATTTCATCAATAACCATGGAAGCTGTAATTGCAGGAGGAGGATGATGTTGATGGAGTATAGCGTGGTTAATATAAATAATAGAATGATCTTGAAGACATATATCATTCAACAAAAATATTTAAATATACCTATTGATATGGTATCAAAAAAGAGAAAATAATAATAATAATAAGGAGATTGATGTAGGAACATTTTATGGTGTTATGAAAATAAAAATATTTCAATAGATATTTTTATCATAAATACCATCCACCATCATAGAAGGTGGGGGAGTGAGAATAAAATGGTTTCTACAAACTGATCTTTTGTTAAAGAAATTTATACCCCTCACATTGTTGTGATATTCTTTTTAACATCTTTTTTTACCATTCCGCAGGTAGTTAAAAATATTTAACTATCTCCATTTTTTCATCATAATAAATCTATAAACTTTATTACTATCCTCTCATTTAAAATAAAATGATCTTTTTTATTATTTATTTAAAAAAAATAATTCTTCTTATCTTCAAGTGATTCCCTTTTTTTAATATTAATAGTACACCTTCTTAATCAAATTTTTTTTATTTCTGTAAATAATTTATATGTATACATAACATTATCATTTATCTTCTTGGTTTTATAGTATTATTATAAACTGATTATAGTTATGTAAAGTTATTGCGCAATGGTATTTGGTAAAAAAAAAGGTATAGTCATTAACTTTAATAGGAGAATTTTAATTTGTTTTTTTTATGATTAAAAAAAATTAAATAAATAAAGTCATTTAAAGTTCATATTGATTTTGATTGATGTGGTTTTATTAGTGTAGATTATTTGGTAATTATCTTGTACTCCTTTCCCATTTATCTGGTACTATTAAAATAATAATGATATCATTTTAAATAGACAGTTAATAATTTTACTGTCTATAAAAAGAAATATGTTAAAAGTTTACATTTTTGATCAATGTTTCACCATATCTAGAAATAAAAATATAAATGATCACACTCCAACTATGTGATATGCCTATCTAATTATAAAAATAAAAACCCAATAATACTTTTATTAATTAATTTACAGACACATAAATAAATAAAGCATCAGTTAACTTAAATGTCAAAATAATATAAATATCATGTCCTTGGTTCATTTAGAAATTTCCCTTTATTTTCACCAAATTTACACACAAATGCTGCTATTAAAACTTGTTAATGTTCAAATTTATGATAAAATTTTTAAATTAAATAAAAGAGGTATTACGTAAATTTAATAAATATTGTGATATTGTATTATTAAACTGGTAATTTTAATTGAAATATATTTTTCTTTAGTTTTTAGATAGATTATTGAGAGGATGACGTATAAAGGTCAAATTTATAAGCAAAGAGAAAATTTTCACCTTCTTAATTTTGGTAGTTTATATAAATACTGAAGTAGGAGTTTGTGTTTTCATTTCTTTCTGCTTATTAACTATGGTTTCATTATCTCTAGTATTACCTTTATTATTTGCCTCAAGCACACAAGGATTCTTGTGGGGCGGTTGTTGTAGTTATTCACCGGCTTCTTATTATGTACAACCTTCTGGATACTACCAGCCTTCTGTCTCCTATGCCTACCAACCACCAACTACCTACTACATGAAGGTTCCTATTTATGCTAAGATAAGTAATCTACCTTCTTATCCTACTCCATATGCCCAACCAAGTACTTATGCTCAACCAGGTGGTAGTTACCCATCCTCTTACGGTGGGGGATCATCTTCATATTCAAGCGTTGACATGAGCCACCTCTATGTCCAACCAGGAGTTGATCCAAATCAATTAACTAACGTTGTTATTTACGATAGACCAACAAATAACTATGTCACAGCTCCAAGAGTTCAACAAACATACCAACCTCCACAACAATCATATCAAGTACCACAACAAGGAATAGCTCAACCACCACAAGATTCTTATGATCCTTTCCCAAGATATGACAATAAGGCTGTAATCAAGACAGAGACTTCAAATTACTCACCAGTCGAAAGTACACAACAAGAAGAGGTATATAAGATTAAGAACGAACAAACTGGTCCATATCAACCAGTTGCTGCCACTGAAGCACCATACCAACCAGCTGTTGTTACTGAAGCTCCATACCACCCTGCCGTTGTAACTGAAGCTCCATACCAACCCGCCGTTGCTCCTTCAGCATCTTACACCCCATCTAGCGGTGCAAGTAATGCCCCAGGTACCAATGAACCATACAAAAAGAAAATATAAATAGATTGTAAATAAAGATAACACAAAAAAATCCACCCCCTACCATTTTTTTTTTCTTTAATGGTCTCACAAAAATAAAAAAACACCATAAAAACTCTTATATTTATTATATAAAAATAAAATTAGAATTATACATAAAAAACTTTCATAAAAATAAATCAGGGTAGAAAAGAAAAAATTAAAATTTTTACTTTTTTCTTGTATATAAATGTTTTTAAATAAAAATAATGATTAAGATAGATAAATATTTACATAATTTTGATAACAAACTAAAAATAATAGAAGAAATGTCTCTGTCTACATTAACATTTCGATTGGTTTTGAAGAGGAAGTTGTATGTTGGTTTTCTCTTCTTTTAGATTGCATATAGACTTTTACTGAAAGCAACATAATCATATGCTCCTGGTGGAGTATTATGATTTTTTCCATATCTCTCCATACCTCTTATACAATACTCTGCCTCGTGTGGGGGTAATTCTCTCCTAATTTCCTCTGCAGTAATGTATGGACGGCCTTGAGCAAGGATTCTAAATGAATCAATACACTGTTCAATGGTATCTGAATCAGCTGTCTCACGGGTCATAAAATCAAGGAACGCATCAAATGGTACACGTCCCATTCTATTAGGATCAACAAATGAAAGAACTCTCTCCATATCATGATCACCATCTTTTCCTGGTCTGATATTGTAGCCAACTGAAATAAGGCAACTTTTTAGTTGCTCTTCATCAAGACCAACACGGTCTTTGTCGAAGTAATTGAAACTACTCCTTATCTCGTTCAATTGTTCCTCTTTTATTCCTTTAGAATCTCTTAATAAGATTTGATTTTCACATTCATTAATTGTTCTGTTTATGGATGTTAATAAACTTTCCCAACCAACACGTAGAGATTCCATGGAATATCTGCTATTTTTACAATCAAAGACATAATTCTCCTGCATCTCTTGATTTATTCTCTCCAACTCATCAAGATGCTTTTTATATGGTTGAATATCATTCTGGATCTGTTTTAGTTGACTTATAGCTGTTTCAAGTGATCCTCTACCACCCATACCTATACTAATAACCTTCTCCAACTGGTTTTCCAACCACGGACCCATGGTATTAGCTTTATCACCAAACACCTGACGAAGGCGATCATTATTTTGTTGCCTATTATACTCACTCTCCAATCTCTCATCTCTTCTCGGGACAGCTCCTTGAACTTCACTCCATTTCTTAGACAAATTGGCTGGTGTAATATCAGTATAAGGATTCTTTCCTATAGATCTATCCAAACCATAACTATCAATCAAACTCTGTATCTCATGTTCAATATTAATAATCTCCTTAAACTCAACATCTGCAGCATTAAGAGTTGACTTAAACTTATTATGACTATCCAATAATTCATCAATCTCCTTAAATGATCTTACAAGTACCACATCAGCAAGATCTTCTCTTGTTGAGTCAAGCCAATTATTGAATGGAGCTGCTCTTTTGGCATAAGACAATTGGAGGGTATCAATTTTTTCTGTTACCTTCTCAACTTCCTCTAATCTTCTCCTGGCTTCTGAAAGTTTTCTTAATCTCTCCCAGTGATCACAGATTTCTTTGCATTTATCGTTTATTGGTCCAATTTTTGGGTATCTTAATGCATTAAGTTCCCTGGCAATTGCAGCTATTTGGTCAACTCTCTCTTGATGAGCTTCAAAATCACTCTCAAAAGCCTCATGCTTCTTGCGGAGGGCTTTAATTTCATAGACACGGGCAGATCTCCAATCATTTGATGTAAGGTAAGCTTCCTTTCCATTTGTCCATTCCTCATGCATAAGGCATTTTCTCCTAAATTTCTCAGCTAAATGTTCCAATCTTTCAAGTCTCATCATCTCACTTAACAACCACTCCTCAAAACCTTTTTCATTCCTCTCCAAACCATCCCAAGCTAAATTGATATCCTTAACAAGGTGTCCCTCTGATGGTAAGAAAGCTGGTCTATTAGATAATCTCAATTTAGTTTGAAGTGTATTGAATAAAGTTTCTAAATTTCCTTTATCCTCAACTTTTGGTGGTTTCTCACCAAGACGGTAATTTCTAAATTCATCCATCTTACGGCGGCAGTCATCTAATGTCATACCATCATGCCTATCAGCAAGCCATGGCATCCATCTTCTTATCCATGAAAGGAGATCAGATGCCATTGTCTCGTAATCCTCCATCATTTGCTCATTCTCCTGATTTACTTTCAATACACGGCAGATCCTGTTTGCTGCAGTCTCGGACTGTAATAAAAAACAACAAAATTAATCAACAGTTATTAATTAAATAAATAAAATATTATCAACCTTATGCATTCCAAGAAAACAATGATACAAACTGGACACATAAGTCATGATTGATTTATCATCAGGCTTGACAGAATTGACAATGGCTGAAAAAAAAAAAGATATATACATTGTTAGTAATTTTTAGTTGTTATTGTGTGTGTTGTAAATTTGATTGACAAAAAAAAATTTGAAGGACAAGTTTTAATGTTATTTTATTTACATATATGCATCATGCTCATTCAAATGATGTTTAATTTTGTTTTTCTTTTAGATGTGTATAAAGAAAAGTTTTATTTTTTATAGGATCATGTCATGCTACAGATAGGAGTGATAGAAATATAGATATAACCCTACATTTGGTACTAACTCAGCCTGTTGTTGGTGATTCTTGAAGGCATGATAGAGGCATGAGACGTATGTCATGACTGATTTCTCATCCGGTTTGGGATAGTATACCATGTCTAATTATAAGATTTTAGGTAAATAAAAGAAAAAGGGAAATCTCGGTTTATTTGGGGGAGAGGAAATAAATAATATTTAATAACTTACCTTCTGGATCGAGCATCTTAGGAATATCAAGATGTTTCTCAGCAATATCAAAAGCCAAATTCAAATTATGAATAGGATCATTCTTGCTTAACTTAGAATAATCTAAAAGTTCTGGTCTATGTCTGTGGATAAGAGCACAAAAAGCCAAACCATCCTTCCAACTGGTATTGAAATTCTGAACATTAACATTATTATAAGGAGCAGTCTTCCTTTGGCACCACAATAAAAGACCATCCCTAGCAGATAACTCTCCAACAGAGATATCTTGAATAGCAAAACGGAGAATAATAGTCCAAATAAGACCTAAAGTCATCTTAAGATTCCCATCAACAATCTCTTCAGCACCAATAGAGACTAATTTAACTCCTTTTGACTCAATATACTCCAAAGCTTTATTGACGTTAGCAATCTTGTGGAAACGCATTCTCCCGCGGTCTGGTCTTGGAAGTGGTTCACCAGAAATAACTTCAAGAAGAAGCATCAATTTAAGACCATTCTGGAAATCTTCACCTAATTCCTCAATTCCTGTACCAGCTTTTCTTAAATGACTATTACACCATGCTGTGAATGTCTGAAAATGGTGAATGTAATAATAAATATAAATGGATAATTATTAGTAGTTTTTAATTACCTTTCTTTGTTGTTGTTCCCAGGCTGGATCGAGTAACTGTTCTCTATCCCATTCCTCTTCAGGTTGAGCATACTCACATCCAGGAGTATAGTATCCCTGTGAATTTGGTGGTGGGGCATTCTGATGGTGTGGTGGTGTGTGAGGATAATTCTGGGGGATTGCTTGAAAATACCCAACCATTATATATTTATAAAATTATTAACCGTGAGATATATTTAAATTACTCTACGTATATATATATATATATATATCGCAAATTCTATTGTTTTTTCTATCGTTTATATTCCAATAATATAGGAGTGTGTAGTGATAATAATAAATACAAAATTTGTTGATAGGTATTTATTGTAGAGTTGGTAAAAGGTAGAGTGAATTATAGATAGAGAAAGGAATCTTTTTAACTGTAATTGGAGAAATAAGAGTAATCAAGATGATAGTACTTTGTTTACGCGATGATGTTGTTTTTTTTACTATGGGAGCTTATAATTTCCCAAAAAAAATGTGGCGGTGATAAGAGAATTATAGTGTTAATATTTGAGTTATGGATGGTAAAATGCAAAAAAAGTGTGAATAACAATGTAATAGGATGAGGAATTTTGATATTTAGATTTGGGAATTATAAAATTTTAATAATAAGATTTTTTTATGTTGATTTTATCTATTTAAATTTAGAAAAAGGAATACGCATTAAGATAACAAAAAATAAAATAAACAAGTATTAGTGATAAAATTAAGATAAAAAAGTGATCACTTAAAGGGTAAAAAGTAGAAAGTACATGAAAGAAATTTTTTCTTAGGGTATAATTATTTATGATAGATAAAATAAAATATATCTCAGAATATTATTATTGTATAGAGTATATGGGTGTTGTCATCGTTATTAAACAATAGTTAGAACATATATAACAAAATAAAATGAACTTATAATAAGAATTATTATGTATAAAGTTAGTAGATGCTAAAAATATAGTATAAGAAAATATAAAAGAAGTATTTTTAGTCTTGTAAAAAGCTATATAAAATAAAATTCGAATGTTTCTTAAGGTTTTTGCGATTTTCTTTAAAGTACAGGTGTGTGTGTGTACATTATTATATAATAAAGAAACAAAATGATAATAAATATAATATTTCAAATTATTTATATATTTTGTAATTATGATGATGATAGGATTAGTATGAAGATAAAAACTTTTAAGAAGTCAAAAATGTTTAAGAGGACCTTGTTTATGAAGAAGTTTTGTAATAAATATTTTGAAGTGTTAAGAATATTTTTATGTTAATTGTTTCAAGTGAAATAATATATAGATTAGGTGAAGGGGATTGAGTTGTTATGTATTTATAGGAGATAATGAGGAATCATATTTTTTTATTAAATATTCCTTTTATAATAATGAAATGGAAATCGTTAGTAGGTTAAAAATATTGATAAAAAAGATATTTATATAAAAATGATTTTTGGTAGAGTAAAAGGAATACAAATTAGTAAAGTAGAGCTTAAAAACATTGAAATGATAATCATTCCAAATGAAAGAGAAATAATTGGAGGAGATTTGGTATGGAAAATGAATTTTACCTTTAATAAAGTTTTTATTTGATCTAGTTTCTTCTTTTTAAAAAATATTTGTGTACCTCAATAGAATTGTATATAGTAGTAGTGGTTGTAGATATAAATAAAGATATATTTTTAGTAACTATTTTTTAACAAAAAAAGGGTGAAGTTAATGAAAAGAAAAAAAGATGATAGGTAATTAGATTTAGAGTAGTGTTTAGATATAATCAAATATGTAGACTTATTATTATTATATTTTTTTTTAAAATTAATAGAATATTTAGTGGTAAATGTATTTTAACCTAAATTGGGGATAGTTTAGGATGAGTTATGAAAATGAATGAATTTTATAATTAACCCATTCTTACAAAATTTTATCTATTTTGGTGGATAATAACAAATTAGGGGGAAGGGATATTTAATTGGTGATTCATCTATTAAATTGTAATACAAATGTATCAATAATGATAGATGATAGAAAAGGATATATAGCAATGATAATAGTAATAACATAATTGATAATTAAAATGAGTTAAAAGAAAGTGAGAATAGTAATTTAAGAGGAGAAGATAAAGTGGTATGGGGATATATATAGAGAGTTAGAATAGTCCATATATATATATATATATACAATACAAAAGGTGATATTACTTTGTTTATATTGTTAAGATTATTTTTGATTGAGTTTATTAAATATATATACATATATAGATATGTTTATGTTTAAATGAAAGCTAAATTTGTTGTAATCAAAGAAACATATTATATGCCTATTGTATTACTTTAATTTCAAGGTGTAATCTAAGTATATTCTTAGTTATAAGGTTGTTTGAGGAAAGATTTTAATTATAAGTAAACAAGAAAATATAATAATGAAAATGATTTAAAAAAATGATTTTTTAATTATAGGAAATCAAAATTTTTATCATGTAAATATAAATTAGAGGAATATTATAAAAAAAGTAGGAAAAAATTATATAAGAAACAAACAAACATAATTTTATTTATATTAAAAAAATACAAATATTATTATCAACAACAATCATTATAATTACCAGTTTTAATAAAAAAAGATACATACAATTAATATTGTTTCTCAAGAAAATGCAACAATAAAATATTATTTCAAACGATAATAATAAAATGACATATACATGATTGTTAAAAGGTATATTTAAAATGTGAAGAATGTTAAAGAAATCTTATAAAAGAAAAAATAGAAGAAAAAAAAAAGATTTTTGAAGCTTGAATCTGTCATAAGTCAATCAAAAGACATCTCTCTCCTTCATAAGAAACTTCTTCTTACACAAAAATCTATCTTTAATACCATTATCAATTTGTGGGGGTTGCCTAGAATATGAAGATAAGGTGATGGAATAAAGAGCTGTGTTTCTAGAAGAGTTTAAAAAGAAAGATAGAAAATTAGACCCTTCAACTTATTCTAACATATATCTATACCCATATGTTAAGGTATATATGTTGTGATATAATAAATAATAATAAAATATAAGATTATTAACAGCTAAATATAAAATATAATATAAAAGAACAAGCTTTTTGATTCTTTTACATTATCTATATATCACCTTTATCTCATTTTATATGTATCTTTAAAAGTTTCTATATCAGAATAAAATATGTGTTTAATATTATTTTGAGTGATGAATGAAAAAAATAATTATTAAATGAAAAATTGTTATCGGTGAGGTGAGTATAAATGTAATTTTGACAAAAAAATGTTTGTAAATGTATATTTGTTAAGTTATGTGTAATATTAAATAGTTAAGTGGTACAAATTTTTATATTTAAAGATATATGAAGGTAAGATATAATTATAATGAGGCATTAGAATTATAAATCTAATATTTTTATAGATTTATATATATGTTAAATTAATATAAAAATATAGATAAGAAGAAGAAGTAAGGAGAATATTTTAGATGGAAAGGTTAATTTGATCTAAAAGATATATGATGATAAAAATGATGGAAAGAAATATAAAATAATGGAGGAAAAATATTGGAGAAGTACAAGGATACATTTTTTAATAAATTTTAGTAATTTTAAAATATGTTTATCTTTGATAAATAGTTGTGTATTCCTGTGGGTTGTTAAATTATATCGTTAAAATAGTTTAAACACATTTTAAAGATACGAGAATGAAAATAGATATTTTTAATTGTTTTAATTAGTTAGTGTTTTTTAGAAAATTATCTTCTAAAATGTGTCAAAATACTTTTGATGGAGGGTAATCTCAAGAATGAGTATTAACAATCTCAAAATGCTTTTCAAATAAAAATTACATTAATAAAAATATTTAATTTCTTCTTTTTATAAAAAAGAAAGGGAATATTCTATATGAGATGACATTTGATAATATTAAACTTACACCTATATCTTTTTATTTTTGCAAAAATTTCTTTATTTAACAAAAAAAGGGAGAAAATGAATGAAATGGTACACCCAAAAAGTAAAATAACTATAATAAATGTAGAAGGTACCTTTATCAAGTATAATAAGATGAATCATAACTTTCTTTTTACATTCTCATACTTCAAAAAGAGGATTAAAGAACAAAAAATAAAATGTTAAGAAATGTACTTTTTTTGAGAATTTCTATGATAATTTTTTATCCATTAGTATGTGATTATTGGGAGTAATCTAATAACAAGCAATATGTACTTTTAGAATATTAAGATAAAAAATTGTTTTGAATCATATTCTACATTCTTAATTTCAGTGAATAATATTATTGTAATGTTATAATAAAAACATTTCTTATATTTTTATAAATATTTTAAATTATATAACAATAATAAATAAATTGACAAGCGAATAGATAAATTATAAAAGTTTTAGTTATCATTAAAAAATATATGTAAATATAATTGTTAACAAAATATAATATATTTGATTAATGGTGGTTATTTAGCCTATTAAAATGTAAGATTAGATATTATATGAGAAAAATGATAAATGGCTTTTTGGGGGCAGTTTATTTTATTGTTATTTATTGGAAGTTTAAAGATTAATTTGAGTTATTTCTTAAGAACGCAAGTGAGAAGTAATTAATGAATAGAGGTTTTTATATTTAAATAGTTGTAAATATATCCAGAGTTTATCAAATGATAAATATAATGGTGAATAAATGTTTTTATTTGTATAGAATTATTATTTGAATGATTTAGTCTTTAATTCTTTTTTTTTGTTTATTTTCATCAAAAAAAATTTTTCAAAATATTTGTTGTAAATATTTTGATGCAAAAAATTAATCTTTTGTACTTTTTGACGTTATATCAAGATTAAAGAATGCTCATAAATTATTTTTGTGTGGAGAGATTATATTTTAGTAGTGTCTCTTGTATTATTAAAATAAATATACTTGAAATAGATGATTTGAGAATTTTGATAATCTCAAGAATGGAGTATCGTTTAGTTTATTTCCAGTATAAGATTTATATTCAAATTTAAAAGAACATATTTTTAAATATGAGGGGAAAAAGACGTAGTTTTGGTACATGATAAATGATTTTTAGATTTTTTTAAGATTGAATCTTAAGAAATCAGATTTTTACAAAAAAATCTATTTATTTGTTTATTTCTACATTATAATTCAGAAAATTATTTAAAGCTACACTGATTTGTCCATTTTTGTTATATTCGAACTTCAATCAACAAAATAACTTGATTTTTCTGCAGCAAACTAAAAATGGTAACATGAGTATAAACCATTCTTTATTGTATAGTTTAAAATATTTTAAATCAAACACTAAAGAATTTTACTGCCTATATTCAAAAAGTAATTGATAATTAAAATTTCTTGCTCTACTGTTAAAAAATGATATGGTAAATAATATTTATTTCTGCATTTTAAAAAAAAAAAAGTTTTATTGGATTTGACAGAAAATATCTTGTAAAGTCTGTCACTGATAATCAAATTCTTTGCGTTATGTACAGTTTATTTCTATTTTAAAATCCCGTTTCTTTCGTTTTATAAAAACACATATAGTAATATTCGAATAAATAGATCCGTATTTTATAGTATTTATAATTATTATTAAAATTTTATAGTTTTTTAATGTTAGAAATTTATAAAATACATTGTATCGAAATTGTTTTATTATTTATTTTCTGATCTTAAGCTCAATTGATGCTCTAAGTTAGAATAATTTTCAACAAATTCCTAATTAATGAAAAATTACAATTTTATGTGATTATGAAAGATAGAAATTTAAAATACAGATTTAGTTTTAAAATTGACTATTTTTTTAAATATTAATAATATTAGAGATTGATTATAAACATTTTATAATTACTTAATCTAAAATAATCCAATTTGGGCAATTATTATTTATCATTTCGCATTTTGGTAACATAATAAAGAATACTTTTACAAATTTAATGTATACTTTTTAAAATATATTATGAAAAATAAAATACAATTTAGCAGTAATGTGTCTCGAATAGAAAATACAGTTGAGAAATATAAAGGTGAAATACTTATATCAACTGTAATTAATTTCAAAATTTTGTAATCTAATTCTATAATTATAACATATTATATTAATATTTTGTACATTTTTAGAAAAAGGAAATACTTATTAAGATCTATAAGCCAACACAATAATTAGTAAGAAAATAGTTTAAGGGTAAAAAGTAAGTAAAAAATTTTAAGTATTTAAAGTAATTATTGTAGTTGGCCAATTTTACCAATTTTATCATAATTTTACTACTATTTTAAAATTTTATTGTAAATTGTGTTAGGAAAATAAAGGGGTTGATTTGAAGTTCCTTATATATCCAATAATATTTTTATAAAAATAATACTATTTTTTAATATATTTAAAATGATAAAAATATTTTTCTAAGTTGATAACATTAAAAATAAATCAAAACGATTACTTGGACACTTTTTGTATTGAAGAAAATTTATTTAGACTTTAAAAAGCTACAAATATATTTAAATCAAAGTATTAGTAGTTTTTTTTTAAAAATATTAAAAAATTTATTTTTAAAATGTTTTGGTGAATGGTTTCTACCTAGAAATTTGGGTAATTTTTTTACAATTCTTATGAAGCATAACAAAACTTTAGATATTTCTACAGAAAAATATTTTATAAAAGAATATTAGTTTGGAGTATATTTACTCCACCCCAGAACTATTTTGAGAAAATAAGATAGTCGATAATTAAGTAAATTTATTATTAAATTACAATTATTATCAATATAAATTATAGATTCTTATAGTGACCACCTAGGATGTGAAGTTATTACTAAGACATAATTAGAACTTACTATAATATAACTTTTACTCTTTTGGGCCTCAATGTCTCCCAAATCAACTACGTAGATTATCTACCTCTTTACACCCTAGCTGAAGCACATAAAATTTAATTAATTAACATAGAGAGTACGATTAAAAATAATACGATTACAATTCAAAATTATAGGATTAATAACATCACAAGTAACATTAATTGTTTGATTTTTTGATGACTACCGTCACCTTAACTATGTGAAAAGAAAAAAAAGAAGTTCTAGAATTTTCCTCTATACATATTTTACTCTACATTTTTTTTAAAATAAGAGTTTACATCGTCATATTGTAAATTTGTTAAATTTATAATATGCATAACTAAATTGAAGTAGTTTGAAACAATTTAGTATAGATCATTTTAATATAAAAAGATTTTGAGTGAAAAATCTAATTTATTATAGAATTTAATGATATTAAATATAAATTTTGTTAAATTTTAAAAGGTTAAATATAATTCCTTTTAACATTTTTTATTGTGTCTTAGTAATTGTAGTATACTGCAATGGTTTTAAATATATTTAATCAACACAACAATTACATATATAAGATAGAAACCAATTTTCCCACCTATCCTATATACTATATTTTTAGAAATATAAATTAATATTTTAAATTGTTTAAAACAATTGGCTTAATGATTTCTATGATTTATTGTTTTCTAACGTTCTTAAAAAAATCATTTTTTGAAAGAAGAATAAAAGAACCAAATTTTGAAATTTAGTACTTAATGTGATATATCTCAAAAACAAATAGTGGATTAGAACGATCTATATATCATTTAATAGAGAATTTAATCCCATATAAAAATCTGTGAACAATTCATATTGAAAAAGTATCATCATTGCATACTCTTTTTATAAAATTACATAAATTGAAAAAAATTGCTTTATTTATGTTGAGATTATTCTAAAAACAAAAATTCAGATGAAACTAACATTTATTTTATCTAATCAGCATATTAAAATGAATTTTTTATTTTAGTAAAAAAGAAGTACATAAAACTAAAACCACTTTAAAAGGTAAACTATTCTTCTAGTATATAGAGGAATTTTTGATAACTTATATATTTCCATGAATCAAACTTTTTTTGGTAATTTTTTTTGTTTTGATGTAATAAGCATTAAAAATTACATTTATATGTAAAATTTTAAATAGAAAAATCATTATTGAGAGGAAAATGGAAGTAGCAATTTTTAAAGTTTGATACTTAATGAGATGTATTTCAAGAACGGATAGTGGGATTAAGATGATCTGGATGTCATTCGATAGAGAATTATATTCCACGTAGATTTTGTAAACATTTCATATTGAAAAAGTTTCATCTTTGAATACTTTTTTCTTAAAATTTAAAAATTAGAAAAAAAATTGACTAATTTGTTTTTTGACTAACTCAAGAATGAAAAGAGATAAATTAACGGTTAATATCTTAAAATGTTCGCAACAAATTTCTCTAGAGTGGAAATTCGAGTCATTCAAAAGAAAGTGACGTATTGAAACTTTTTCTCTTTCTTTAAACTAAAAAATAGCACTTTTTCAAAAAATTTATAAATCACTTTTTTCTTTATATCTCGAAAACTGATAAAGGAATCAAAATGATATATATATCATTTGATAGAGAATTTAATTCTACATAAAAGTTGCAAAAGACTTTATTTAAAAAAATTTATCTTGACATACTTTTTTTAAAAAAACACAAAAAATTTTTCTCAAAAAATTTATGATACTTAAAGTTATTAGATTTTCTTGAGATTATACTTAAAATTTAAGTTAAAGAAAAACTTAGATTAACATTTTTTCTTTTTATCAATTTCCTTTTCAGAATCCTGATATATCATTATAAAAATGTGAGAATTTAGGTTTTTTTTTGTCATTTTCAAAAATTTTTAAAAAAATTTGAAATCTCAAGAATGAACATGAAAATTTAACTTTTTTTATTTTTATACTATTAGTATCTAAAACTTTATATACCTGTAAAATTTCAGATAAAACGAATAACTCTAAGGTGTCAAGAATAATACACCAAAACACCTTTATGTAGCTATATCTCAAGGACGGGACTTCAGATTAAAATAATATTGTGTTTTTTGAAATCACCACATAAAGTTACATATATTAAGATATCAAAAAGTTTTAATATCGAAAATAATTTACACTCCCTCGTTACTCCTCTAAATTATATAGGGATAGCTTAAATAATAAACTTTTAACTAATGATGGACGTACAAGAATAAACATTTTCCATTCTTCAGTTTTTTTTTAAATAATCCATGTTTTTATGAATAGGTTCTTCACAACATTTCTTCAATCTCTCAGTTGGGTATCTATCAGATAATGCGAAGCGTTCTAAGACATTATCAGTAGTCTGACTATTATATATAGACTGTTCTGAAAATTCTTTTAATCTATCTAATTCATATATATTTGCAATTTCAAACATTTGATTAGCCATATTCTGTATATCCGAAACTTCACCTGTGTAGATGTATTTTAACATCTTCCTTACAACTTCGGCACTAAAATCTTTTATTTCAATAATGTTTGTTAGTGATTTATCAGATGTACTGGTAAAAATGTCATAAAAAACAGGAGATCGAGCAGAGAGGATTGCTTTATGAACTTGAATTTCAGTGTCTTCAACTTTTATAACGCAATCATAAAAAAATGATGAATCAAACATATTTCCATAGTCCGATATTAATTTTGATTGAGGTATAGAAATATTTATTGATGTCTCTGGATTACTACGGTTTTCAGTATTTGACTCAACAATTTCTAGATTTTCAAGGTTCTCAGATTTAAGGTCAATAATCTCTGCCTCACAAAATATTACCAAATGACCATTCAATAATAAACCATTTGATTCATTCAGTAAAAAATCTCTCTTAACAAACTGAGAAAACCCTAAACCCATATCTTTAACAAAGTTTTCCGATTCTTTAACAAATTTAACATTTTCCTCGTCTTTTTTGTTATTTAAAATAGAAAATCTATATTTTGCTTTTGCTTTGTCAGGCTTTATCAATGTTAGGAAAATTGATATATATCCTTTTGAATCTTCATCTTGACCATTAGGATATACCAATAAACACCATTCTGATCTTTCTTTGCTCCCAACAACAAAAGTTGGTGATATAACTTTTTCACCTATCTTTTCAGAACGTTGAAAAAAGTTTTCTATTGTGTATTTATATTTGAAATAATTGTCTGTCTTGTTGGTATAAAGAACGTCTGAAATAGTAAATATCATAGAAATAGTGGCAAGTTCAATGTTGTGACAGATAACATACCATAGGGTATACTATTCTCATGATTTTCAGATTCAAGTTCAAAAATTTCTGTCTCGCATAATATTGTCAAATTATCATTAACCAATAATCTATTTGATTTATCCATTAAAAAATCCTTCTTAACAAATCTTGGATACCCCTGACCCCAGCCATTAGCAAAGTCTTTGGATTCTGTAACCAGTTTAACATTTTCCTCTTCTTTTTTATCATTTAAAATAGAGAGACTAAATTTAACTTTTGCTTTGTTGGGCTTTAACAATATCAGAAAAACTGACACATACTCCTTCGACTCTTCTTCTTCACCATTGGGATATACCCATAAACACCATTCTGATCTTTCTTTGCTCCCAACAACAAAAGTTGGTGATATAATTTTTTCACCTGTCTTTTCAGGACGAAGTGAAAAGTTTTTTATTGTATACATGTATTTGAAATCGTTAACGCCTGTATGTAAAAGTTTAGAACCGTCTGAAATAGCAGATATCATAAAATTAGTCGTAAGTTCATTGTTGTGACAGATGACTTACTAAAAAGTTTACTATTTTTTTGACCCATATTAATTTTTACTCCAAATGTATGTTTCCAATGGCTAAACTAAACTCGTTTAGAAATTCTGAAACAAAAAATTCTCAAAGAATAAAAAGCCGAAATAGAATAGAAGAAAATACCAGAAAAGGTTAAATTAAAAGTGATGGTTAACATAAAATCATTCACTTATATACCAAGTATATTTGAAAGGTTGATTTCAACATGTAAAATATTTGTCGGTGAAAACTTTTTAACAGTCAATCAAATGGTAAAGAAAATTTTTGATAAAATATCTTACTAATCTCTAAAAGGTTTTTTAATATATTTCCATATTTATGAAGATGCACTTTCACTTATGATTTATGTAAAAAAAAAGTATATTTTCTACAGTCTTATCAAAAACTTGGTTAAAAAAAACATCCTAAGATAGAAATACAACTCAGTTTAAGATGATAATAGATACTTTATATGACTCATAAAATTCTAAAAGATAATGTTTTTTTTACACTGTAATTTCAATGAAACTCTTCCATATCTTTGCAATTAGTATCTATGATATAAAAAATGAAAATTAATGTTTTCTTCACCATAACTCTTTCAAAATTCGATCGATTATTATATTTGAAAGACAAAAGACATCTTTGTTCTAATATGAGGTGGAAAATGAGTCTCAATAATTTTAGGACATAATTGATCCTATAATCTTTAAAAAACACATCTCTTTGCTATTTACTCTTAAAAATAGGTTCAATTTTAAAAGAGTTATGAGTGAGGTAATTTTTTTATTCCTTTTTATTATAGAAAATATATGATTACTTTTCTATCATTTCTTCTAAAATAATGTATTTTATTAAAATTGATAATAAAAAAGAAGGAGACTAGAACAATTTCTATGGTGATTTGGTTTTTGTTTCAAACGAAAAATACATTACACTATGATCATATTATTTTAAACTTTTATTTATGTTAATAGGGAAAATCTAATATTCTGTTATCACTGATATAATTATTTTTCTTAGCCTTATAAAAAGAGAAAAGTTTTCCTTTTATAATGTTTATATATATTTATATCAAAAGGAAGAAAGCATGAAGTTATTTTATTCTTACGATAACTGTGACAATATTATTTCATAATCTTCAAATGATTAGTGGTCGTGCAGGAGCTGAAGATGATATGTTCATAACATGCAATATTGGTTGTGTACCAACAAAAAACAGTAAATCAGGGAAGAATCTAATATGCGTTAGAGGGAGTTTCCAAGGTACAAGTTGTAAGACACAAAAGAAATATGGTTGTGGAGTTGGTGAAAAAACTTTGAAGGAGTATGGTGGTGAGATTGTTAGTACAGCCAAGACACAGTGTTGTTTTACGGAGAGAGATGAGAAGATTCTTATGAAGCAGAATGTTGAAATTTTTAAGATGAATGGAGAGGGAACAATGATAGTGAATACTGGTAAGAGATTGATGGTTAGGAATGGAAGAAGGTGTAACAAAGATAATTGTAATGTTTTTAATAATTGATACTTGTAATAATTTTTTTATTAAACCAGCTTTAGATACACGGTAGGTCATAGCTTGTCCACAGAGCAAATTTTTTATAAAAGCATTTTTACACTAAATTTTTAATAAAAGTATGTGTATAAAAAAATTGTTTTATTAAGTTAGACTTTTCTGGAGAATAAAGATAACGGAAAATACATTGTTATAATATATAATATATTTCTGAGTTTAAGAATCATTTTGTAACGTTTACCTTTATTGAAACTGGTTAAGTTGAAAAATCCACACAACAAAAGAATTTTATTTATCTCCTAATGGTGAATAAAATGGAATATTTGAACCTTTCTAAGTAAATATTTACTGACTTCCATTTTATTTTTGAAATTAGTATAAGCAATTTAATACCATTCTTCTAGTAACAACATATTTATCTTAATTTTACAAATATGTAAATGGAAAAAAAAACAGAAAAAAATAATACTTAAAATAACTGCTTTCATTTTTAAGCTACAAACATCGTTTTAGTTCATGTTTTCAGTCCGACATTGAGCTATGTAATAATTTAGTTTTATTTGCTTTAAATAACTTTTCATAGAGCTATGACGATAAAAATTTTGATTTTTACTTAAAACAAATACTCGTCGCCTTTTGGTCCACAACTTGGCTAATTTAATTAACCCTTGTAACATTAAATTTTTCCCTCATTTCATTATTATACATTTAAAATGAGTAATAAACTAGAAAATTTTATTTATCTCGCAAAAATTATTTGAATGAAAAAAATACATCAAAGGTTTCAAAAAAAATGGTTTTTTTGAAATATATTTTGGTCATCCTTCGCCAATACTATGTTGAAATTTTTTCCACCCTCAAGTTGGAAAAAGAGTACTTTTTCAAAAAGAGTTTTATTTATCTAATCAAAGGGATCAATTAACGATAACCTTATTTATAAAAAGACGAGAAATTTTAAAAGAAAAAATTCAGAAAAGGATGACGATCTAGCACATAAATTTAAGGATTATGTTTTATCAAATCCTAATTCTAGTTTCGTGAGATGACAAACTCCATGGTTATAAAATATTAACAAGAAATATTTATTTTATATCAAGGGTTAATTTTTTTAGAGTACTTTTTTATTTTCTATATGTACTTCTTTTATAATATATATTTTTACTTTAAAGTTACAATAAAATGAATGATTAACTTTTTAGATATTACAAGTATCCAAATATTCTTTATCTTTTTTTTCTGAGTTACTTTCTTTTGAACTAATGTTAAATAATCAGCAAACTCACTTCGCACGTCGCTACTTGCTCGCAGGACTTGTTTTTTTAAATATTTTAAATTTTTTAGTTTAAAAAATCTTCTAAAACTTTTGTTTTATAAAAAAACATGTATAGTAATATTCGAATAAATAGTTCCGTATTTTATAGTATCTATAATTATTATTAAAATTTTGTAGTTTTTTTATTGTTAGAAATTTATAAAATACATTGTATCGAAATTGTTTTATTATATATTTTCTGATCTTAAGCTCATTTGATGTTCTAAGTTTGAATAATTTTCCACAAATTCCTAATTAATGAAAAATTACAATTTTATGTGATTAAGAAAGATAGAAATTTAAAATACAGATTTAGTTTTAAAATTGACTATTTTTTTTAAATATTAATTATATTAGAGGTTGATTATAAACATTTTATAATTACTTAATCTAAAATAATCCAATTTGGGCAATTATTATTTTATCATTTCGCATTTTGGTAACATAATAAAGAATACTTTTACAAATTTTTATGCATACTTTTTAAAATATATTATGAAAAATAAAATACAATTTTTTAATATATTTAAAATGATAAAAATATTTTTCTAAGTTGATAACATTAAAAATAAATCAAAACGATTACTTGGACACTTTTTGTATTGAAGAAAATTTATTTAGACTTTAAAAAGCTACAAATATATTTAAATCAAAGTATTAGTAGTTTTTTTTTAAAAATATTAAAAAATTTATTTTTAAAATGTTTTGGTGAATGCACATAAAATCAAATCCTTCTCTCACGAAGGCTGTTATGTCAAACTATTATTTTTTTGCATATACTTTCGTAGGCCTCGTTTTTGCATATACAAAATTTCACAAAATAAATGTATTTTATTTTTTTTTGTATATACAGTTAATATGATAAATAACTATTTTAAAATAATATGCTTATGTCAAAAATTAGTAAATGCATATACCCTTTGTTTTTAAAATTACTAAACAAAAAATAATGAGCGCAAGCATTCCTTTCATTTTTTTTTACATAATGTTTTTGTCTAATAATGGACATGAAAGAAATTATAAAATTTAGTTTTTTAAAATATTGAATACGTTAAAATTTAATAAATTTCTTTATTTTGTTTGTTTTTGGAATAGATATTACAAATAAAGATAGGAGATTTTCTTAATATTTTCCTAGCATATTGATTATAATTGTACACAAGATTTGAGTGCAAATGCATGTTATAAAATTTGGAAATAAATTATATTTTACTAAAACCTTGTATATACAAATATTAAAAAATGCTTTACTTTTCAAAAAATCAACTAAACAAAGTAAATATATTATCTTTACGATTTTTTTTCATCATTTGTTTTTTATCTAATCTTTAATAACATTATTTGAAACTAAAATTATATATCTATATATATGTTTTTAGATAAATATGTATAAATATAAATATTTATTACGCCGTTGATCTATTTTTTTATAACTTTTAAAAAGTTATAAATTTTGCCTTATACAAACTCTTTTGCATAGAATTTTAATCTCTTTCTCTTTAATAGTGTCAAAAAAGTTTGAAAAATGTGATTCTTAAATGCTAATTTTGATAAACTTTATAATTTACGATGTTTCTTGATTAATAAATATTTATAATTTTTCGAAGATATTTCTTTTACAATGTCAAAGTGCATTGATGTATCTCTTATTGGCACATAACATATTTAAAAAAATTTAACATTACATAAATTATCTCCAGATAGTAATATCGGTTGTAAAAAAAAAACTAAAGAAATTTTGAGTAAAATAAAACTCTATCTATATTTTAAACTGGGGTAAAGTTCATATACATGTAAATATAAACTCCATCTATGATTTGAGTTCAGACATGATTTCAGTAATCATTTAATAAACTGAAAAGTGTAAGAAATATAAAAGTATAAAATTTACAAATATATAGTCACATATTGAAAAAGTTATTTATTTTTTAAATTTGAAAAACTATGAACTGTTAGATGTTACATATCTATCAGATTTAATACTGTTTTAAAAAAGATGGTCAAAGAGTATGAATATTTGAACGAATATCATTAATACTTTAAAAGTACTTTCATAAAAATATTTCATTTAACTTTTTTTGTTTCAATATATTATTTTCTTAAAATAATCATAAATTCGAAATTGAATGGTGTCGTTAAGCTAAATCTATCTTCTGATGTAAGTTTAAATTTATGTTTTGAGATTGTATATTATTTTTTTAGGAAGCCAGCAAAACTTTAAAAAGAATCATAACTCATCAGTCTCAAAGTGAATAAAGAGCAGTTGAGAAAAAAAAAAGTTTTTAGAATTGACCAATAAGATTGAAAAAGTCGAGAAACGGGTATTGTGATTGTATATAAAAAACAAAATGTTTATAAGGTACATGATAATAAAAGAAAAGAAAATCATTTTTTTGCAAGAAAAGATGATAAACAGTTAACAGGAGCCGATCGATGTAATAATGAAGATTGTTTAAGAAATTCAATGATAAATCAGTGATAATTTATATAAAAATCCTTTCATATTCATGCTTATATTGTGTTGAAAAGTTTAACTAGTTAATAAAATGTTGTTATATATTTTATTTTCTTTAACTTCTTTGAATTACAATAAAAAACAACAATTAAAAAATATTTAAATTTTTTCTTATAAAGAAACAACTCTTATTCAGTGAGTAATTGACTGAATTTGGATTAAAAATCTTATGTTTGGCTCTAAGCATAGTAGAAAAAATTATTCTACACGATCAAGTTAAAATATTGTAAAAGATATAAAAAGAATTATGATAGAAAATATTAATCTATTTCAGAATTATTGTCACACTTATCCTTCATATTTTACTAATACATGATATTATTCATTATTTTTTTTAAAAAATTCTTTAAAATTTGATATTTTAACAGTACATAAAATATTTTATATATTAGAAAGATATAGTTGTGTTTCAAAAAGTTTTAAAAAATTTTCTCAAATAAACAATGTGTCATTATTATATATTGAAAAATTTGAAAAACATCTCCTGATTTTTATGGGTTTAGCAATAAACTTGATGGTTTTAAAACAATTCCAAAGTGCAAAGTTACTTCTAAAGATCGTAAAGTTAAAAATAAAATTTATTAAAAACAAATATTTATTAATACAAAAATTTTATAATTTTCTTATTTTTCCACCATGGTTTTTTAACCATGGGTAGACCTTCTTTTTCTGGGTTTACCCCCTTTCAAAAACTTATTGTGAATACACAAATATATATTAATGAATTCAGAAGCTATTATTTAAAGTGAACATAATCAGTTGATCATTAACATAAGATAACGTTAAGTAATAATAAAAATAATAATAACAATAAACAGTAATATTAATACAATTTCTTCTATCTTTTATTTTTATAGTATGACCATTATTAAAATTACAAAAATCCAATTGTATAGAATGTAAAAAATCTTTTAAAATAAGCTTTCTGTTAATTTTATTGTAACTTTTTCAATTTTTTGTAGTTTTACAAATATACAATCAAGCCCTAAATAACTAATTTTCAATTAACTTGTAAAAACGGTTTTTTTAATTATGCTTTAAACATGTAATTTAGAAACTTTTATATTAAAAAATCTTATTCATAATATGCAAGTGCTTTTCTTGAATTTGAAAATTAATATTTAAACAAAAATAAAATGAACTTGTTAATACTATCATTTGTAAACAATATCATGTATGAATGGTTACCAAAATGAAGAATATTTTTAAATTATAGCTAATTTAAATATATGCACTTATTTAAAAGTAAAATTTTAACTTTTGCATATTTTTATGATTAAATCCAAAATCACGAGATGAATTTTTCTGAAGTTAAAATATATCAATCAGATAATTGATTAAAACTTTTATTTGAAGGCATGTACCCTCAATGAAGATCATTTTTAAATTATAGCTCATTTAAATATATGCAATTATTTAAAGGTAAAATTTTAACTTTTGCATATTTTTATGATTAAATCCAAAATCACGAGATGAATTTTTCTGAAGTTAAAATATATCAATCAGATAATTGATTAAAACTAATATTTGAAGGCATGTATTCTCAATAAAGATCATTTTCAAATTATAGCTAATTTAAATATATGCTCTCATTCGAAGATAAAATTTTAACATCTGTATTGTATTTTTAAAAAGGTACTCTTATAATACAAAAATTTTTGAAATTACAGATAAATCAAATAAAAATTTAACTTAAAACATTCAATTTTCATATATATATGTATAACTCTTGTATAAGTATCAAGATATATATAGATAAATTTTAATAATTTTATTTAGAAAAAATTATGATTTGCTAAATTCAATAAAAATTACGGAATATATTTTTATAAAAAAATAAACAAATGTATTGTAAACCCCAGAGAAGCTGTGGTAACATTATCCAGCGGAAAGAGAAGACAAATGGGAGGAACGACAACCAGGATAAGACAAGACACTCTTCCTTGCAAAAGAGAGAGATATAAGATAAATATAGTTTTTGTTGTAATTAGATAAAAAAATACTTGTCTGTTAATAAACGTTTTTAATTTATATACCAAGTATTAAATTCCACTTTTGGGACCCCCTTTAGGGGTCCCCTTGAATCCAACCGGATTACAGTATTAGAAAATAACTGTTTTTGTCTATGTTATTAAATATAAGTTAAAGGTTTTCAAAATATTGTTATAAAGCTATTAAAAAAGGAGCTATTAAATATCAACAAAAAAAACTATAATAGAATGAATTTTTAGATACCATCTTTTTCCAGTGACAACTTTATTAAAAGATAATATTGTTTGTTTAATTATTAAATCATATAAGGATAACGAAACAAATGTATGTAGTTTAAAAAAGTTGTTTTTAGTGATCCTGATTAAATATTTAATTTTATAAAAATTAAAAAAAGTATATTTATTAAAAAATTAATTATATAGGTAAAAATTCAATAATAAAGTAAATTATAACATAATTATTTTAAACAATAAAGAGATAGCCTACCATTATCAAAGCTTGTAAAGTTTTTACTTTCATAACAATCGGTCATTTTAATATTATTACTAGTTTCTTTCCTTCAAATTTGAAAAGTCCATTTTTTCTTTAATTAATTTTTGTTTGAATTCTTTCAAAATTCTTACCATTAATATCTTTTAATCTTTAATAAATGTATTTTTTAAGTTAGAATAATGTAGTAAAGTTATTTATATTTTAATCGATAAAAATATAATAAATAGAAAGAAAGAATTTGCTTTTTTTATCTTCAATATCATCTTCAGTTATGTGGAGCCATTTTTCTGGAATGACATCATATAACTCATCAATAACAACTTTCTGAATAGCAATTTTATCGTGCCCTGTTACACTACTAAAACGAACTAACTAGGATGTAAAGAATGTTATTGCTACTTTAAAATCAATTTTATAATTACTAAGATTTTTAACAGTTTTTGTAAATTTACTTGCTTCTTTTAAAGCTCTCTAAACATAACTATTTTTTATTGATTCATATCACCACTTAATTCTTAAACCTCCATGTTTGTGATACTTATTTTCTTCAGCTACATCATTATCTGTTATCATAATTTCTTCTACATCTTTTACAATATCTTGATTTAATTGTGTAAAATAATTTTTTTTACAATACTCAAAGGGCATTGCACATTCTGAAAAATTTCTACTAAAAACATAAAAGTCTTTAAATTTACCTAGACAATAAACAATTGTTAAAGAATATATTGATTTATTTTCTTTAACTTCAGTTATATTAAATTAGTAAAAAGTAAAATTAAAAAGCTATTTCTTGAGATATAAAATTTACCATATCTGATCACTTCAATTGTCTTGTCATTTAAAAAAATTTATTTTATCCTAATTAGCTATATAGTAATCAATTATACTAAATAAACTTATCTAACTTCAATTTATGTCATTAAAACTTTTCTAAAAATTATAATGTTTTGTGATAACAGTACAGTTTTATTGGATTTATCAATAGCGTTGGTTACTTTAACTTAAATAAAATTTTATGTCTGAAGAAAAAAAAAAACGTTTAACTTTATTTAATATAACGAAGGGTCACTTGTCAAATAATCATAAAATAACTATTCCTTCGTTTTTTATTATAATATGTAAAAACAAAAAAACGTTATGTTTTTTATAAATCTTAGTATTCAATTTTTTTAAAATTAGACATAACAAATAAAAGAGAATTGTATGTATTTTATATGCTAGTAAATCGCTATTTTGATTTTTAAAACATTGTATTTTTTAAGTAAGGTAATACTGTTTGAATATAGAAATAATGTGTTTTTGGGAGAAAAAAATTAACATTTCTTATCATTTTGAGGGTTTTTTTTTCTTTATTCTTGAATAAATTTTTTGTTTATTTTTGTACATTTAATTTAGAAGAATAATCATAGTATTTTGTTATTTTTTAAATTAATCTTTTGAACCTACAAAATTAATTATTTCTAATTTTTTTGTCCATGTAAACAATAATAAAAGTGCTATTAAATTATTAAAAATATTTATATTATTTAAACCCTCATCATACGTATTGTAGACGAAGGATTTGATTTTATGTGTGGTTTCTACCTAGAAATTTGGGTAATTTTTTTACAATTCTTATGAAGCATAACAAAACTTTAGATATTTCTACATTTTTTTTAAAATAAGAGTTTACATCGTCATATTGTAAATTTGTTAAATTTATAATATGCATAACTAAATTGAAGTAGTTTGAAACAATTTAGTATAGATCATTTTAATATAAAAAGATTTTGAGTGAAAAATCTAATTTATTATAGAATTTAATAATATTAAATATTAATTTTGTTTAATTTTAAAAAGTTAAATATAATTCCTTTTAACATTTTTTATTGTGTCTTAGTAATTGTAGTATACTGCAATGGTTTTAAATGTATTTAATCGGCACAACAATTACATATATACAAATAAAAACCAATTTTTCCACCTATCCTATATACTATATTTTAAGGAATATAAATTAATATTTTAAATTGTTTAAAACAATTGGCTTAATGATTTCTATGATTTATTGTTTTCTAACGTTCTTAAAAAAATCATTTTTTGAAAGAAGAATAAAAGAACCAAATTTTGAAATTTAGTACTTAATGTGATATATCTCAAAAACAAATAGTGGATTAGAACGATCTATATATCATTTAATAGAGAATTTAATCCCATATAAAATCTGTGAACAATTCATATTGAAAAAGTATCATCATTGCATACTCTTTTTATAAAATTACATAAATTGAAAAAAATTGCTTTATTTATGTTGAGATTATTCTAAAAACAAAAATTCAGATGAAACTAACATTTATTTTATCTAATCAGCATATTAAAATGAATTTTTTATTTTAGTAAAAAGAAGTACATAAAACTAAAACCACTTTAAAAGGTAAACTATTCTTCTAGTATATAGAGGAATTTTTGATAACTTATATATTTCAATGAATCAAACTTTTCTTGGTAATTTTTTTTGTTTTGATGTAATAAGCATTAAAAATTACATTTATATGTAAAATTTTAAATAGAAAAATCATTATTGAGAGGAAAATGGAAGTAGCAATTTTTAAAGTTTGATACTTAATGAGATGTATTTCAAGAACGGAAAGTGGGATTAAGATGATCTATATGTCATTCGATAGAGAATTATATTCCACGTAGATTTTGTAAACATTTCATATTGAAAAAGTTTCATCTTTGAATACTTTTTTCTTAAAATTTAAAAATTAGAAAAAAAATTGACTAATTTGTTTTTTGACTAACTCAAGAATGAAAAGAGATAAATTAACGGTTAATATCTTAAAATGTTCGCAATAAATTTCTCTAGAGTGGAAATTCGAGTCATTCAAAAGAAAGTGACGTATTGAAACTTTTTCTCTTTCTTTAAACTAAAAAATAGCACTTTTTCAAAAAATTTATAAATCACTTTTTTCTTTATATCTCGAAAACTGATAAAGGAATCAAAATGATATATATATCATTTGATAGAGAATTTAATTCTACATAAAAGTTGCAAAAGACTTTATTTAAAAAAATTTATCTTGACATACTTTTTTTAAAAAAACACAAAAAATTTTTCTCAAAAAATTTATGATACTTAAAGTTATTAGATTTTCTTGAGATTATACTTAAAATTTAAGTTAAAGAAAAACTTAGATTAACTTTTCTTCTTTTTATCAATTTCCTTTTCAGAATCCTGACATATCATTATAAAAATGTGAGAATTTAGGTTTTTTTTTTGTCATTTTCAAAAATTTTTAAAAAAATTCGAAATCTCAAGAATGGACATGAAAATTTAACTTTTTTTATTTTTATACTATTAGTATCTAAAACTTTATATACCTGTAAAATTTCAGATAAAACGAATAACTCTAAGGTGTCAAGAATAATACACCAAAACACCTTTATGTAGCTGTATCTCAAGAACGGGACTTCAGATTAAAATAATATTGCGTTTTTTGAAATCGCCACATAAAGTTACATATAATGAGATATTAAAAAGTTTTAATATCGAAAATAATTTACACTCCCTCGTTACTCCTCTTAATTATATAGGGATAACTTAAATAATAAACTTTTAACTAATGATGGACGTACAAGAGTAAACATTTTCCATTCTTCAGTCTTTTTTTAAATAATCCATGTTTTTATGAATAAGTTCTTCACAACATTTCTTCAATCTCTCAGTTGGGTATTTATCAGATAGTGCGAAGCGTTCTAAGACATTATCAGTAGTCAAACTCTCGCACATAGCCTGTTCTGAAAATGCTTTTAATCTATCTAATTCATATATATTTGCAATTTCAAACATTTGATTAGCCATATTCTGTATATCCGAAATTTCATCTGTGTAGATGTATTTTAACATCTTCCTTACAACTTCAGCACTAAAACCTTTTATTTCAATAATGTTTGTTTGTGATTCATCAGATGCACTGGTAAAAATGTCATAAAAAACAGGAGATCGAACAGCAAGGATTGCTTTATAAACTGGAATTTCAGTGTCTTCAACTTTTATAACGCAATCATAAAAAAATGACGAATCAAACATATTTCCATAGTCCGATATTAATTTTGATTGAGGTATAGAAATATTTATTGATGTCTCTGGATTACTACGGTTTTCAGTATTTGACTCAACAATTTCTAGATTTTCAAAGTTCTCAGATTTAAGGTCAATAATCTCTGCCTCACAAAATATTACCAAATGACCATTCATTAATAAACCATTTGATTCGTTCAGTAAAAAATCTCTCTTAACAAACTGAGAAAACCCTAAACCCATATCCTTAACAAAGTTTTCCGATTCTGTAACAAATTTAACATTTTCCTCGTCTTTTTTGTTATTTAAAATAGAAAATCTATATTTTGCTTTTGCTTTGTCAGGCTTTATCAATGTTAGGAAAATTGATACATATCCTTTTGAATCTTCATCTTGACCATTGGGATATACCAATAAACACCATTCTGATCTTTCTTTGCTCCCAACAACAAAAGTTGGTGATATAACTTTTTCACCTATCTTTTCAGAACGTTGAAAAAAGTTTTCTATTGTGTATTTATATTTGAAATAATTGTCTGTCTTGTTGGTATAAAGAACGTCTGAAATAGTAAATATCTTTGAATTAGTGACAAGTTCAATGTTGTGACAGATAACATACCATAGGGTATACTATTCTCATGATTTTCAGATTCAAGTTCAAAAATTTCTGTCTCGCATAATATTGTCAAATTATCATTAAACAATAAGCCATTTGATTTATCCATTAAAAAATCCTTCTTAACAAATCCGAAAAACCCTAAACCAATATCACTAAAAATGCTTTTCGATTCCGTAACAAATTTAACATTATTCTCCTCTTTTTTGTCATTCAAAATAGAAAATCTAAATTTAACTTTTGCTTTGTCAGGCTTTAACAATACCAGAAAAACTGACACAAACTCCTTGGACACTTCTTCATTACCATTGGGATATACCCATAAACACCATTCTGATCTTTCTTTGTTCCCAATAACAAAAGTTGGTGATATAACTTTTTCACCTATCTTTTCAGAACGTTGAGAAAAGTTTTCTATTGTGTATTTATATTTGAAATAATTGTCTGTCTTGTTGGTATAAAGAACGTCTGAAATAGTAAATATCATAGAAATAGTGGCAAGTTCAACATTGTAACAGATAACATACCATAAGGTATACTATTCTCATGATTTTCAGATTTAAGTTCAAAAATTTCTGCCACACATAGTATTGTCAACTTATCATTATCCAATAATCTATTTGATTTATCCATTAAAAAATCCTTCTTAACAAATTTTGGATACCCCTTACCCCTGCCATTAACAAAGTCTTTGTATTCTGTAACCAGTTTAACATTTTCCTCTTCTTCTTTATCATTTAAAATAGAGAGACTAAATTTAACTTTTGCTTTGTCGGGCTTTAACAATATCAGAAAAACTGACACAAACTCCTTGGACACTTCTTCATTACCATTGGGATATACCCATAAGCACCATTCTGATCTTTCTTTGTTCCCAATAACAAAAGTTGGTGATATAATTTTTTTACCTGTCTTTTCAGAACGTTGAGAAAAGTTTTGTATTGTGTATTTATATTTGAAATAGTTGTCTGTCTTTTTGGTATAATGAACGTCTGAAGTAGTAAATATCATAGAATTAGTGGCAAGTTCAACACTGTGACAGATAACATACCATAAGGTATACTAACTTCATGATTTTCAGATTCAAGTTCAAAAATTTCTGTCTCGCATAATATTGTCAACTTATCATTAACCAATAATCTATTTGATTTATCCATTAAAAAATCCTTCTTAACAAATTTTGAATACCCCTGACCCCAGCCATTAACAAAGTCTTTGAATTCTGTAACCAGTATAACATTTTCCTCTTCTTCTTTATCATTTAAAATAGAGAGACTAAATTTAACTTTTACTTTGTTGGGCTTTAACAACATCAGAAAAACTGACACAAACTCCTTGGACACTTCTTTATCACCGTTAGGATATACCAATAAACACCATTCTGATCTTTTTTTGCTCCCAACAACAAAAGTTGGTGATTTAATTTTTTCACCTGGCTTTTCAGGACGAAGTGAAAAGTTTTCTATTGTATATAAGTATTTAAAATGGTTGCCTGTCTGGTTAGTATAAAGAACATCTGAAATAGCAAATATCATAAAATTAGTGGCAAGTTCAATGTTGTGACAGATGACTTACTAAAAGGTATACTATTTGCCAGAGCCATATCTATTTTTATTCAAATATAAGGTTTCCAATGAATAAACTAAACTCGTTTAGAAATTCAGAAACAAAAAATTCTCAAAGGATAAAAAGCCGAAATAGAATAGAAGAAAATACCAGAAAAGGTTAAATTAAAAGTGATGGTTAACATAAAATCTTTCACTTATATATCAAGTATATTTGAGAGGTTTATTTCAACTTGTAAAATATTTGTCGATGAAAACTTTTTAACAGTCAATCAAATGGTAAAGAAAATTTTTGATAAAATATCTTACTAATCTCTAAAAGGTTTTTTAATATATTTCCATATTTATGAAGATGCACTTTCACTTATGATTTATGTAAAAAAAAGTATATTTTCTACAGTCTTATCAAAAATTTGGTAAAAAAAAAATCCTAAGATAAAAATACAAGTCAGTTTAAGATAATAAACAGATACTTTCTATGACACATAAAATTCCAAAAGATAATGTCTCTATTATACTGTAATTTCAATGAAACTTTTCCATATCTTTTCAATCAGTATCTATGATATAAAAAATGAAAAATTAATATTTTCTTCACCATAACTCTTTCAAAATTCGATCGATTATTATATTTGAAAGACAAAAGACATCTTTGTTCTAATATGAAGTGGAAAATGAGTCTCAATAATTTTAGGACATAATTGATCCTATAATCTTTAAAAAACACATCTCTTTGCTATTTACTCTTAAAAATAGGTTCAATTTTAAAAGTGTTATGAGTGAGGTAATTTTTTTATTCCTTTTTATTATAGAAAATATATGATTACTTTTCTATCATTTCTTCTAAAATAATGTATTTTATTAAAATTGATAATAAAAAAGAAGGAGACTAGAACAATTTCTATGGTGATTTGGTTTTTGTTTCAAACGAAAAATACATTACACTATGATCATATTATTTTAAACTTTTATTTATGTTAATAGGGGAAATCTAATATTCTGTTATCACTGATATAATTATTTTTCTTAGCCTTATAAAAAGAGAAAAGTTTTCCTTTTATAATGTTTATATATATTTATATCAAAAGGAAGAAAGCATGAAGTTATTTTATTCTTACGATAACTGCGACAATATTATTTCATAATCTTCAAATGATTAGTGGTCGTGCAAGAGCTGGAGATGATACGTTTATAACATGCAATATTGGTTGTGTACCAACAAATAACACTAAATCAGGGAAGAATCTAATATGCGTTAGAGAGAGTTTTCAAAGTACAAGTTGTAAGACACAAAAGAAATATGATTGTGGTTTTGGAGAACATATCTTGGAGGACTATAATAGTGAGATTGTTAGTACAGCTAAAAACAGGGTTGTTTTACGGAGAAAGATGAGAAGATTCTTAAGAAGCAGAATGTTAAAACATTTAAGATGAATGGAGAGGGAACGATGATAGTGAATACTGGTAAGAGATTGATGGGTATGAATGGAAGAAGGTGTAACAAAGATAATTGTAATGTTTTTAATAATTGATACTTGTAATAATTTTTTTATTCAACCAGCTTTAGATATACCTTCGGCAGGTCATAGCTGGTCCACAGAGCAAATTTTTTATAAAAGTGTGTGTATTAAAAAAATTGTTTTATTAAATTAGACTTTTCTGGAGAATAAAGATAACCGAAGATCCATTGTTATAATATATAATATATTTCTGAGTTTGAGAATCATTTTGTAACGTTTACCTTTATTGAAACTGGTTAAATTGAAAAATCCACACAACAAAAGATTTTTATTTATCTCCAAATGGTGAATAAAATTGAATATTTGAATCATTCTAAGTAAATATTTAGTGACTTTAGTAAAATTATTTAAGTTTTGTTGGTGCTTAGCTTCAGTAGGAAATAGCAGTATGAGAAGGTTTCACACACAAATTAATCTTTTATTTAATATATCTTTACAATACAAAGTACAAACGCTAAAAAAATGGCCACCTAATGACAATTTGTTAATTATAAGATTCATGGGAACTTACTTTTAGCTACACAAATTACAATCTAGACAAAAATAGACAATATACTAAGAATCCTCTACGTTCCCTTGAATCTTACACTAAAATAAAATAGGTTAGTACAATACTTAATGCAATAAAAAAAACAATGACATAGTGTTTTACAAAAATGACAAATATTTTGAAATATTTTGTTTATATATTAAACTATAAAAGATATTTTCCTTACAGGATAACACAAAACTAAATGAGAAGAAGAGTTAGGATTACTATTCTCTTACTCTTTCCATTATATTTTTGAAATTAGTATAAACAATTTGATACGATTCTTTTATTAACTACATGTTTCTCTTAATTTTACAAATATGTAAATGAAACAAAACAGAAGAAAATAATACCTAAAATAACTTCTTCCATTTTTAAGCTACAAACATCGTTAAAGTTTCATGTTTTAAGTCCGACGTTGGCTATGTAATAATTTAGTTTTATTTGCTTTAAATAACTTTACATAGAGCTATGACATTAAAAATTTTAATTTTTCTTAAAAAAAAATGGTCGTCACCTTTTGGTACACAACTTGGCTAATTTAATAAATCTTTTTAACATTAAATTTTCCCCTCATTCCATCATTATACATTTTAAATGGATCTTAAACTAAAAAAATTTAATTAATTTTTAAAAATTAATTGAAAGAAAAAAATATACCAAAATTGCCTAAAAATGGTGTTTTTAACAAATAATTTAGTTGACCTTTGTTAAAACTACGTTGAAATTATTTTTAATTTTCAAATAAAAATACTTTTTCAAAAAGATTTATATTTGACCAATTAAAGGCATCAAAAAACGCTAACCTGATTAATAAAGAGTCGATAAGTTTTAGGAGGAATAATAAAGAAGAGGAAGATGGTCTAGTATATAAATTAAAGGATTTTGCTTTATCAAATTCTGGTACTGGCTTCATAATATGACAAACTTGATGATCACATAATAGTAAGATGAAAGATTTTAATTAACATTAACTTTATATTAAGGATTAAATTTTTTTGTTCCTATATATATTTCTTCAATGAAATATTTTTATTTTAAAGTTACAATAAAATAAATGATTAACTTATTAGATATTACAAGTATCCAATTATTCTTTATCTTTTTTTTCAGAGTTTATTTCTTTTAAACTAATGTTATTTGACTTAAATAATAAACTTTGAAGTAATTTTGGACGTACAAGAATAAGCTTTTCCCATTCTTCAATTTCTTTTAAATTATCTATGTTTTTATGAATAAGATCTTCACAACATTCTTTCAATCTTTCAGTCGGGTATTTATCAGATAATGCGAAACGTTCTAAGACATTATCAGTAGTCAAATTATCGCACATAGAGTGTTCTGAAATTGATTTTAATCTATCTAATTCATATATATTTGCAATTTCAAACATTTGATTAGCCATATTCTGTATATCCGCAACTTCATCTGTGTAGATGTAGATTAATATCTTCTCTACAACTTCAACATTAAAATCCTTTATTTCAATAACATTTGTTTGTGGTTCATCAGAGGCACTGTTAAAAATGTCATGAAAAACAGGAGATCGAGCAGCGAGGATTGCTTCAAGAACTTTAATTTCTTTGTCTTCAACTTTTATAACACAATCATAAAAAAATGATGAATCAAACATATTTCCATAGTCCGATATTAATTTTGATTAAGGTATATAAATATTTATTGATGTCTCTGGATTACTACGCTTTTCAGTATTTGACTCAACAATTTCTAGATTTTCATGGTTCTCAGATTTAAGGTCAGTAATCTCTGCCTCACAAAATATTACCAAATGACCATTCATTAATAAACCATTTGATTCATTCAGTAAAAAATCTCTCTTAACAAACTGAGAAAACCCTAAACCTATATCTTTACCAAAGTTTTCCGATTCTGTAACAAATTTGACATTTTTCACCTCCTTTTTGTTATTTAAAATAGAAAATCTATATTTTGCTTTTGCTTTGTCAGGCTTTAACAATACCAGAAAAACTGATACATATTCCTTCGACTCTTCATTATCACCATTGGGATATACCCATAAACACCACCCTGATCTTTCTTTGCTCCCAACAACAAAAGTTGGTGATATAATTTTTTCACCTGTCTTTTCAGAACGTTGAGAAAAGTTTTGTATTGTGTATTTATATTTGAAATAATTGTCTGTCTTGTTGGTATAAAGAACGTCTGAAATAGTAAATATCATAGAAATAGTGGCAAGTTCAACATTGTAACAGATAACATACCATAAGGTATACTATTATCATTATTTTCAGATTTAATTTCAACAATTTCTGCCACACATAATATTGTCAACTTATCATTAACCATTAATCTATTTGATTTATCCATTAAAAAATCCTTCTTAACAAATTTTGGATACCCCAGACCCCAGCCATTAACAAAGTCTTTGGATTCTGTAACCAGTTTAACATTTTCCTCTTCTTCTTTATCATTTAAAATAGAGAGACTAAATTTAACTTTTGCTTTGTCGGGCTTTAACAATATTAGAAAAACTGACACAAACTCCTTCGACACTTCTTCACTACCATTGGGATATACCCATAAACACCATTCTGATCTTTCTTTGCTCCCAACAACAAAAGTTGGTGATATAATTTTTTCACCTGTCTTTTCAGAACGTTGAGAAAAGTTTTGTATTGAGTATTTATATTTGAAATAGTTGTCTGTCTTGTTAGTATAAAGAACGTCTGAAATAGTTAATATCATAGAATTAGTGGCAAGTTCAACATTGTGACAGATAACATACCATAGGGTATACTATTATTATGATTTTCAGATTTAATTTCAACAATTTCTGCCACACATAGTATTGTTAACTTATCATTAACCAATAATCTATTTGATTTATCCATTAAAAAATCCTTCTTAACAAATTTTGGATAGCCCAAACCTTTATCATCAACAACGTTTTCCAATTTTGTAATTCTAATATTATTCTCCTCTTTTTTGTCATTTAAAATAGAGAGACTAAATTTAACTTTTGCTTTGTCGGGCTTTAACAATATTAGAAAAACTGATACATATTCCTTCGACTCTTCATTATCACCATTGGGATATATGTGTAAACACCACTCTGATCTTTCTTTGCTTCCAACAACAAAAGTTGGTGATATAATTTTTTCACCTGTCTTTTCAGGACGAAGTGAAAAGTTTTGTATTGTATATTTATATTTAAAATAGTTCTCTGTCTTGTTGGTATAAAGAACATCTGAAATAAGTAAATATCATAAAATTAGTGGCAAGTTCAATGTTGTGACGGATAACATACCATAGGGTATACTATTCACATGATTTTCAGATTCAAGTTCAACAATTTCTGCCTCGCATAGTATTGTCAAATTATCATTAAACAATAAGCCATTCGATTTATCCAGTAAAAAATCCTTCTTAACAAAATTGGGAAACCCCCAAAAACCTCCTTTATCAATATTAATAATGTTGTCTTCTGCAAAACATGTATTCTTTTTTTCTTCTTTATCATTTAAAATAGAGAGACTAAATTTAACTTTTGCTTTGTCAGGCTTTAACAATACCAGAAAAACTGATACATATTCCTTCGACTCTTCATTATCACCATTGGGATATACCCATAAACACCACCCTGATCTTTCTTTGCTCCCAACAACAAAAGTTGGTGATATAATTTTTTTACCTGTCTTCTTAGAACGTTGAGAAAAGTTTTGTATTGTGTATTTATATTTGAAATAGTTGTCTGTCTTGTTGGTATAAAGAACGTCTGAAATAGTTAATATCATAGAATTAGTGGCAAGTTCAACATTGTGACAGATAACATACCATAGGGTATACTATTCTCATGATTTTCAGATTCAAGTTCAACAATTTCTGCCTCGCATAGTATTGTCAAATTATTATTAAATAATAAATCATTTGATTCATATAGTAAAAGATCCGTCTTAATAAATTTAAAAAACCCCCAACTACCTCCTTTATCAATATCAATAATGTTATCTTCAAAACATGTATTCTTTTTTTCTTCTTTATCATTTAAAATAGAGATTCTAAGTTTAAATTTTGCTTTATCAGGCTTTAACAATGCCAGAAAAACTGATAAATATTCCTTCGACTCTTCATTATCACCATTGGGATATATGTGTAAACACCACTCTGATTTTTCTTTGCTCCCAACAACAAAAGTTGGTGTTATAATTTTTTCACCTGTCTTTTCAGGACGAAGTGAAAAGTTTTCTATTGTATATTTATATTTAAAATAGTTGTCTGTCTTGTTGGTATATAGAACATCTGAAATAGTAAATATCATAAAATTAGTGGCAAGTTCAATGTTGTGACAAATAACATACCATAAGGTATACTAACCTCATGATTTTCAGATTTAAATTCAAAAATTTCTGTCTTACATAGTATTGTCAATTTATCATTAATCAATAAGCCATTAGATCTGTCTAGCAAAAAATCCTTCTTAACAAATTTGGGAAACCCGCAACCACCTCCTTTATTAAGATCAATAATGTTATCTACAATACGTGTATTATTCTTTTTTTCATTATCATTTAAAATAGAGATTCTAAGTCTTAATTTTGCTTTGTCAGGCTTTAACAATGCCAGAAAAACTGATACATATTCCTTCGACTCTTCTTTATCACCATTGGGATATACACATAAGCACCACTCTGATCTTTCTTTGTCTCCAATAATAAAAGTTGGTGATATAATTTTTTCACCTGTCTTTTCAGGACGAAGTGAAAAGTTTTCTATTGTGTATTTATATTTGAAATTGTTAATGTCTGTCTTGTTGGTATAAAGAACATCTGAAATAGTAAATATCATAAAATCAGTGGCAAGTTCAATGTTGTGACAGATAACATACCATAAGATATACTATTATTATAATTTTCAAATTTAAATTCAAAAATTTCTACCACACATAGTATTGTCAACTTATCATTAACCAATAATCTGTTTGATTTATCCATTAAAAAATCCTTCTTAACAAATTTTGGATACCCCAAACCTCTATCATCAACAACGTTTTCCGATTTTGTAATTCTAACATTATTCTCCTCTTTTTTGTCATTTAAAATAGAGAGACTAAATTTAACTTTTGCTTTGTCGGGCTTTAACAATATCAGAAAAACTGACACATACTCCTTCGACTCTTCTTTATTACCATTGGGATATATGTGTAAACACCACTCTGATATTTCTTTGTTTCCAATTACAAAAGTTGGTGATATAATGTATTCACTTGTCTTTTCAGAACAAAGTGAAAAATTTGGTATTGAACATATATAATTAAATTTATTAATTTTTGACTCCATGTTATATGAGTGGTAAGAAATGTTATCTTAAAATTAGTGATGAGCTCAATTTTGTAACAAATGATTTACTAATAGAGTTCCTACTCTCAAAGAACCACGCCAACTTCTCTCCAAACTTAACTATCGCAAGGTGAAATTAAACTCAGAAGAAAATCCCAGACCAAAACTTAAATTAATCAATCTTGAATAATAAAAAACCAAAGTAGAATATAAGAAAATACCAGAAAAGGTTAAATTAAAAATGATGATTAGCCTAAAATCATTCACTTATATACCAAGTATATTTGAAAGGTTGATTTCAACTTGTAAAATATTTGTCGGTGAAAACTTTTTAACAGTCAATCAAATGGTAAAGAAAATTTCTGATAAAAAATCTTACTAATATCTAAAAGGTTTTTTTAACATATTTCCATATTTATAAAGATGCACTTTCACTAATGATATATGTAAAAAAAGTATATTTTCTACAGTCTTATCTAAAACTTGGTAAAAAAATATCCTAATATAACATTACAAGTCATCTTAAGATAATAAACAGATACTTTCTATGACACATAAAATTCCAAAAGATAATGTCACTTTTATATTGTAATTTCAATGAAACTTTTCCATATCTTTCAATTAATGTTTGTTATAAAAAAATATGGAAATAAATATTTTCTTTATTACAACTCTTTTAAAATTTAACGAAATATTATGAGTTAATAGTTAAAAGATGTTTTTTTATTTTGTGGTGAAAATAAGTCTCAAAAGTTTAGGTCAAAGTGAGCCAAGTTTTCTTTATAAAACATTTTTTTTTGGTTTTATTTCTAGTAGAGTTCTGTACGGATGATAAAGTAAATTTAAAAGATTTTTGGCATATACTTTATAAGAAATAGATCTACATTAGTTTATCACAAACTTTATTATCAATTAACACAAAATTACACGAAATTACACAAAACCCCTAAAACATACAAAAATATAGTGACATATAAAAAAAGACAGGTATTACAAAGAGAACATAACATAAAATGACTTAAATTACAAAATCTCTTTATATTTTTACTGATTTTTAAAAAAGACATAAAATTTCAATTTGTATTTATTTCATTATAACTTTATTTAAATAAACAAAATTAAATGATCAATTTTAACACTAGAAAGATCTAATGTCAGAATGAAAGGAACACTTTTATCATAGATACTAATCATAAACTATCCAAATTACAAACCAAAGAGAAATGACTATTTTATTTAAAAAAATATAAATATAAAATTTTCAGTGATAAAAATAGACTTTATTTAAATAAGGTCTTCTTATTATCTAAGCAGATAATAATATAGAAAATGAATAAATTTAATGTCTTATATATTCTTATTTTGTTTATTGTTTACTTTTGGTTAGTTGAAACAAAATTTTTTCTGGAATGTTAAATATTCATGATGTTTACATAAATAAAATATATTGAAGTACTAAGGAAAACCATGCGGAAGTACAGTTATCGGGTAGTACAAAGAAATAAAATTACAGAGATATGTTTACTAATTTTGATTAACAGGTGCCTAAAGTTGGTGATCTATTTGAAAATTCCTAAAATTAACTATAATCTTAAATTTTCATATTTCAATTCATAGCTGATTTTAAAATTGGATAAACTAGACTGGCCCTATTCGGCTAGTATCTACTTTCTTATATTTCGATGGGAGTAAATACATACTAACTCAATCAAGGTAGTGTTGCTTTACGATATAAAGAATTGTTATTCAAGCATATAGTGTAACCATGTGGCGTAGAAGGATGGTTCCACTCAAAGTCAAAGTGTCACCTGTAGGTGATAATTTCAACATTGTCACCTATAGATAACAATATTATTCCTGAATAAAATTTTGAATACGTAAGTTTATTCCAATGTTTATTACAACATAACACAAAAAATATTTTCTCTTATAAAATATTTCGGCATATTTCATTTTGTAAATTTAATATATAATTAATTATATTTTTAATTTTTTATTTCAGGTATTTTTGTCTATAAAAAATTGATAACGAGGATGCTACTGGTAATATTATTAAAGATAAGTTTGATGTAGCATTTTAAATCTCATTTAAGTTTGTTTATATTATTTTTTAGAATGATGTTACATCAGTCAATGTGAATTATTATTGTGAAAGAAGGACGAAAAGATGCTCAAGGAAATAAAAAGATATGTTTGTTTTAATGCTTCCAACATTATGCAATTTTATTAGATTCTATTTTAGGGTAATGCGGATCTGAAAAAATGGAATTGCAGTTGGCAGAAAGATATTTGCATTTGTTTGTGAAGCAAAATTAGATAAGAAAAACAATTATTTTGTAATTTCTACAGTTTAGATAAAATTATTAAGGGAGCAGTGTTCGCTGTGGATAGTAAAACATTAATATGAAGAAAGATAAGTGCGTGTAGATAATTTTTAACATTCTATTGTTTTTTATTTTACAATTTATTAAATTAAAAATAAAAAATTTGAATATGAGGAATTTAAAGATTTTAAGGTGACAATGTCTTTTGTATTTTTGATAATGTCACTTGTAGGTGACAATATTTGTTTTTTCTTGACTTTGATTGTCTTTTTAATTGTTACATGTTTAATTTTTTTACATACATTAAAGTTTTTATTCAAAAATCTTTATCTTTTGTTAATATTACATACATTTTTTTCAAACATTATCAATTATAATGTAACAAGAATTATTCAGTATATGCTTATTAATGTTAAAATTTACTATTGCGTTTCATATTGTGCCTGTCAGCGTTGGAGATAGTGAATATAATGCAAATGGTTGTCATTTTAGTTTATATAGAATTATCTCACTTTTACATAGTCTATATTTATATTTGATATCAAAATCATTATGCATTCAGCGTCTATCAATTTTGGAAATTAACGTTATGCTTTGTGATGTTTCTGTAAACTTTACGAATCAGGATTACATTATTCACAGTTATATTTGCCTAGATTGGAGGTCGTGGTTTGCCGACACATCAGTAATACCACTAGATTTTAAGTTTGTTATTGACCCATTTTGTTGTAATTTTTTATCCACTTTTACTTAATTGACTTTTTATTATTTGTTTTTTTCTTTTGACTGCATCAATATCTTGTGGTTGACTCCTTTGTTTCAGTGTTAGTTACTCTTCTCCTCATAGTTGTTAAAGATTATCTGTGTTAGATAATAACCTTTTTTGCTAAAATAATTCATGTCACATCAACAATACACTTTGTTTTACATTAGCGTCTGGCTCTGTTCCTGTAGCTTGTTTCTTTAGTAAAGTTTCTCTGGTGTAGTGGGATTTCTCTCTATTACCACTAGTAGTTACTTTTTTTGTAAGGTATTTCTTCGTGTAATTATGATTTCTTTATTCTTTTTCGATATGATCAACTTTATGGTTCTATCGTCTGATTTCTCGAATAACGTTAGAGTAATGTAACTGTATCATGAAATCTTAATAACGTGTCTTCTTGTTTTGGTTACTTTTATTTATTTTCTCATCTGTCTTTTTCTCTTCAACTACTCTATGTGGTTTGATGATTAATGACTAGTGTTTCAACTCTTTTTGCCGTGGGATTAGTTTTTTCATTTACGTAGACTTGTTTAAATTTATGTTGTTGTTTACACCTTCAGGGACCAGTTACATCTTGATAAATTCATGAGATGCCCTACTTTATTAAATTTTGGTGAGAAGATTATTAAATTAATAACTTCAAATTTACTACATTTAATAACAGGTACTGGAAGAGAATTACTAATTTTCGAATAAGTAAGAATCATGTATATAACTAGCTAAGTATTTTAATAAACAAAAAAAAAACATAACAAAATCAATAGATTTACAATTCACTTTTAACATTTTCTTCAGTGAGAATCTCGTCTTCTTTAGTTTGGTCTTCAGATTTGTCTTTTTCCTCTCCGCTACCCTCCTTAGCTTCCTCTTTCAATTTAATCTCAACCATTTCTCCACCCTCTGGATGTTTGTCATCTTCCTTAAAAGCATAAGCTTTCATATCTATAGCCTCATCTTTGGAGCAGAAACCTTTCTCTATATGGCACCATTCCATAACTGGGAAGATATGGTCTTTCTTAAAGAATCGAATCAACTCCTCACGGAAATCATCAACCATTTCCAAGCAATCATTCTGGAATTGTATTGTAGAATTTCTAACGAATTCATATCTCCCACCAAGAGATTCTCTAGGAAGGTAAGTATAATAATCAGTTGTTGTGTTGGTATCTTTAGCCAGTCCGTAAAAGTATGTTTTCCCACAAACAAAACTCATTAAATCCTCCAGGTACATGTCTGATTTAACAGCATCAATCTCAAAATTAAACAAAAATAGTCTTGGTGGTAAAATAAAAAAGTTACCTGTTGATAATTTAGAATCTTCTCTTCAGTGGCATGAAAACCCTGTGTTTGCAAGTCAAATGTTTCCCTCCTAGCAAGATACTGTTGATAAAAGGCTTCTCTAATTATAAGATTACATATATCACACTGATAATTTGTTGCTTCAATCTCACTAACATCTCCGGTTGTTCCTGAAATTATATTCACCAACAAGAAGACAATAAAAAGTATTTTCATTTTCTATGTTATCAAAATGTTGGTAAAATACCTCTTGATAAAAAAAGAAACAAGGTAAATTTAATAATTTTTTATCACCTTTCACAATCCGACACGTCACAAAAAGAATTTCATCTCATTTTTTGAATTTTAAAAAAATTATGAGAAATTTATTTACAGGTTTTTTTAAATTTAATCTTTGATTATTAATGTTGATTAAAGTGACTCCTTAATGTCATTTTAATTCTATCATAATGATTGAAAAATAAAATATCCAACGGTTTATAAATGGTGGTCCATTAAGTAACAAATTAAATTGAGAACAACTTTTATCTCCTTCACATTTGTAGTGTATAAAAAAATAAAGATAAAAATCTTAAATATATATATTTAATAATATCATGACGATGCGTTCAAAGATGAAAATGTTATTATTTATACAATGAAATTAGTAAACTTAAAAAGTTTTTTAAAATTCTATTTTTTTTTATCTTTTCTAATACTTATTCTGATAGTTTTATTTCTCCTAAATAATGGATTGTTGGTAAAAAAGAATAGTAGATACTCTGAAAAAATTATTATATATAACGAGATTGGAAAAGAAAAATCAACTATTATTTTACTCAATAATTTCTATAATGGTCTTAATGAGTATAGGTATAGTAAAAATTATAGAATATTATCGTGCTTTGTTCATAAAAATATGTGTACTGTTATGAGTGAATTATTATGCCTTCTAGATTATCCTAATTTGTATACCAATGATACAAAGATCACTGATAAGTCCTATACTAATAGAACATGTAAAAAGGTGAACGAAAAGAATACTATTGACTTCATCCATGAACCAAACACAATATCAAAAACAAATAATTCATGGATATATTTAATGATAATTAGAAATCCAATTGACAGATTTATCTCCGGTTTCCTTGATCGTTGTGACAATGACCGTATAGATACATCTGATCCCCAAATGTGTTACGGGTGTAACAGAAGTTTGTCATGTGCCATAAATAAAATCTACGAAAGAATGTCTGCATTATTTTTCGATAAATATTCTCTAAAGAAAAATCCTGATGATTATCACTTCTTCCCTCAGACATGGAGATGTAATTTGGAGGAACAATTCAACTTGTTTACTTTCCTCAATTACTCACAACCAACAACATTTTATCCATCACTTGCTAGAAGTTTACTGAAAAATAATGTTGAAAATAAGGTGGTTGATAGGATTCTTTATGACCTACAATATTCTAGAACATCTCATGCAACTATTAGGTCAGAGAAGCGCAAGAAAGTTATCAATACCCTTTATAATGATCCTGACTTAATGGGACTTCTTTTAGGTATCTACTATTATGATTTTATTACCTTTAATTTTACTATTCCAAATTTTAATTATCGTATAATTTAATAAATTTTGAATAATGATAAAATTATAATTTTTCATCTATAAATGTAATGAAAAAAATATATGGAATTGATATTTTTTTATCAATGATACAAACGGCTTACCTGTTATACATTGCTCTTCAATGCATTATCATCTGTATGGGAACTTCAGACATTAATGGAAATGATAGTGATTCGAATGTTACTAAAAGTCCTAAGTTTACACAAATTAAGGACTATGTTAATGAACCTAACCCATTAAAAGGTGCAAAATACCAATGGTTTTGTGGGCCAACACCTAAGAGTAGAAACGAATCACTAGATACTCTAATAGAAGGCCTCGTCGGAAAAACACTCTTCTATAAATTAGAATCAACACACGATAATCCAGTTCCAAAAAAAGTATATAAACAATATTTTCCCTTCACAACAACTTCCGGAAATAGGAAATTTCACGATTATGGAGCAATACCATTCCTCCATAGTGTAAATAGATGTTGTATGGATTACAATCTATGCAAGGTAGTAAAGAAAAATTCTACAGATTGTGGGTATGTATATATGTATTGCCTTGGAGATACCTTCAAAAACATTTGGAATCCCATACATCTCCTTGGGTACTGGATTGAATTTTATAAGTTAACTATTGATGCTAATGATCACTACCTTATTTTTGAGTTGTTGAGTAAAGAGAAGAGTGTTTAAATTAATTTAAGTATTTTTATTTGATTACTAACTTTGAAGTCAACAGTAAAATTCTAGTATTATTTAATTGTTTTTTTTTCATTTTATTCATTAATACCACAGGTAAAGAGTAAAAAAAAGATTCTATTATATTTCTGTCTTAATTTACATTCATTCCAATAGAATAAAATACATAAGCATTTTTTTGAATATAAACTGTATCAACGTTCAAGGTACACAAAAGAAAATGATTGTATGTGTGGTAAATTTAATTAATAGAGATCCTCAATCACAACGTACGCGAGACAATTATGGTGGTCTATATAGCTATCCAATAACCCTCTCTCCCAAATTAATATATAAACCACTTCATACCACCTAATTGTCCATTCATTTTCATTACCTACATTCTACTAAAATTATTATTTCTTTCTACAAAAAATTCAGATTTTTTGGGATACCTAATTAATTAAAAAAATAATGAATATTAATAATACCTTCGATACTTCATTTACTAATAAACCAGAAGTAAATGACAACATGTCTACAGAGGAAACACCATCTGACCAAGTTAAAAGTTCAAGAAAAAGCACCGTCATGCTCTCCAATTACCGTCTCCAGACACATGTAACTGTCAAGAAATTCAAAGAATTATTCCTTGCTGGAGAGTTAAACGACAATATGATAAGACCCAAGAATAAAGGTTTATTTAAAGATTGCAGCATTGGTATTATTAAGAAAACACCAAACTCCATCAAACAGGAATGTTCTTTAAGAGGAATGATTAAATTACCATCAAGAAAGAAATTCCAAATAGGGGCACAGGATAAGTTTGAGATGGCAAAATTCAGTGCTGGTGACATAAATTTTAATTCCTTAACCTTTACCATGACGACAAATAGTTGTTTTATTCATAATGAATCTTCGAAAGAGTTATTGAAATTCATTATCCCATTCATACCATCACAACAAACTCATACTTTAACGAGAATTGATGGAGATTGTAATGAGGTCTACGAGATAGAAGTTAAGATACCCCACTCGTCTATTGAGAGAATTTACCCAGATTCAACGAGAATTAAACTTGATCTTGCCGATTGTATTGGTAGTGATTGTATATCGTTAATTGAAGATGCAGAGGAGTTGATTGAGTTTAAGAAAAATCACCGTGAGGAGGTTTATCAACATTACCTGAAGCAGATAAAAGAGAAACTGTCTTGTGTAAGTGTAATTGAGTTTACTTTAATGAAAGCTCACATGGTATGGATGAATTACCTTCTCAAAATCCATTTCCCACTACTTCAAAGAACTTTAAACATGGAAGCTAATAACAGAACTGAGATAAGGAAGTTTCTCAAAAACAATCTATATGGTTACTCACCGGCAAGAAGAGTAACAAAGTCTGTAACTAAATTTAGCGACATCCAGATACCATACCTTCCTCCTCTATTATGTGATAACCAACCACAAGAGAATTATTTTAATGTCAAGATAACAAAAAACATGGAACCTAATGATGATGGAAGGAATTACAGAATTTGGATTGAAAATAATAATTCTTTTATTGATGTGACTTATCAGGTTATGGCAGATTTCATCCAACTCAAACATATCGATGGTATACCACTTAAAATTCGTTTTGAAGGTATTTCTTTTATTAGAGAATAATTTTTAGTTTTTTTTTAATAAAATATTAATATATAATTGTTTTTTTTGTGTATAAAATTGATAAACCTGATTGTAGGTTTCGAAAAATAATTATTTTAGATGTTTTTAATTGTATACCTATGTAATTATTGATACTCTAGTGATTGTAATTTTCTTTACATTATTTTAATAATTATTCCAGTTGAAAAAATCACTAAAAAAGGAGGTTATGATAATTTTTGCGAAAACTTTTATAAATAACTTTCTTACTCATAAATTATCGGAACATTTCCGAAATATTCTAGAAATTGTCATAAATTTTTATAAAACTATGTACCATACAATATTTTTTCTATCTTCAATATATCTTACTCATAAAATGATATTTTTATATACGAAAAATGATTCATCGACGTAGGAGGTATTGATAAAATGTAAATATATATATATATATATATTTTAGTCTAATTTTTATTCATTTTATCACCGTCGAAAAGATATTTTAAGTACTTATGGAAAAAAATTTTTACATTACCTATCAATTTAATTAAAACCATCATATTTAAAGTGTTATAGATATAGTGTTTGTTAAAACGTTTTGAATAATCTCCCATTCATAGAAATGTCATAACTATATTTAAAGGTAATAATTTTATTCATAAATAAAGGTAATTAAATAAAATCATAGCTATATTACTATTGAACTTTTATTTATACACCATTATTTGTGATATCTTTTCAAATATAAATATTATTTTTTACATACCAAGTACCTTTTAATTTACTTATTATTTACACTAATAACACAATTTTCTACACTAGCTTTTTATAACAATAATTACACTTAACTTTAATTGAATGCTATCTTTTATTGTTGATAATTTTTAATTAAATAAAGTACTCCTTAAAAACTTCTTCTTTTATGTTAACTTCTTCATTTATAACCTTCAAAATTGAAATTTTAAAATAATGTTAACAAAAAATACACATGTTAGTTATAGAGTTTTGTAGTTTAAAATATAAACAAATTTTAATTAATTTTCTATCTCCTAATCATCTACCTAACATTTCGAAAAAAAACCTTTAACCTAATAGGAAAAAGAGTAATAACTCTTTGATTGTTATATTTTATCATTACATAAAATATACAATTTATGAAATCGTATTTTTTACCTTTAAAATAACATACAATAAATAGAATTTTTGCCTTATATTATCATATAACATACATTAAATCATCTATTACCTATATTTTTTATTATTCTTCTCCTATCGTTTGTGTATATTTATATAAATATAGATGCATATTACATATGAATAATATTTTTTATCATTTTTATTATTTTGCATGTATATGATTGATTTTTTTAGAATAAATTTAAATATCTCTATAACTTCCAACGGGAATTTTTGTTGTCCTGTTGTTTATATGACCAACCTCAAATATGTACTCTTATTTATCACCATTAACTTGTTAGAAAAGTTATATAAATTACTCTCTTAACTGTAATATAAAAATTGTATTTGATAATGAATTATTTAAATATTAAAATATATATAGTTATTTGTGTATATATACACTTTACTGATACAATTATATTATCACTACCAATAAATTGCAAAATATATTAACATTATTATTTACATTATACTCATGAATTGTGAGTAATTATTCAAAGAATTATTATATACATAATTTAAGTTCTTTTTTGATATCTCAATCACCCTGACACTCCCTCTTCTTCAAAATTTCTTTTACTCATTCTTATACCACCACAAATCTGGTATTAATAAATAATAAACATATACCAGGCAATATGAAATTATACTTAAATGATAAAGTTGCATATTATATAGATATTTATTTAATAATCTATTTATAATTTTTTACCCTCCCATAAATACACACATTGAAATCCAAAACACCATTCTTCATCTCCTTTCTAAAAGTACATCATCTTCAAAATAGGACATTCCACTAGATGACAAAAAATATTTGACATTAAATAACAAATAAAAAAAACCCCTTTAATGTCTATCATTTCTTTGAAAACGTTCTTGATGTTCCAATTATCATTTAACAATATTTCATCATATGTATTATGCAATATTTAATATAATCAAAAATTGAAAGACACATACTAAACATATACATAGAAATATCCATTCATTTCTGTATACATAACTTTTCTCTCATTAAAACACAGAAGACGTGATTAACTCTCTTCAATATAAATATTTCTACAACAATTTTGTACAAAATTTTTTAATACTCCAATGGAGAAAAGGTGTGAGAAGATAAGTATGTGTACTTTAAATGATCAGGTAACGTTTCTATACCATCCTTTTCTTTCAATCGCTTTTTGAGAATGTTTAAGAATATTTATTATGTATTTGAAGATTATCAAAAAAATATGTTTCTTTGTTTGTTTGATAAAAATATGAAAGATTTTAATTATTACTTCTTTTGACTTTATTCTTATCATTATTTTGTGCAATAAAAATATACATTAATTTTGTTATCCTCCCATTGATACTAATTGTTAGGCCTTTATTATAAAATAATAATACATCATTGTTATTATTTTCATTTCTTTTTTTAAACAACATCGTTAAATGACGTTTTCTAAAAAAAAAAACTACCCCTTTTATGTAATAACGTTTTTTCCACCATTTTCAATCCACCTTACTATCCTAATTATTTTTTAAGATAACACATATGATACATATACAAATATTATTTTTTTATCATTAAACCTAAACACATATATATGTAAAATTATTTAGGTAAAAATTCATTATCTATGAAGGATAATACTATTTTATCGTTAAGTAAATATGCTGGTGAAGAATTTGATTTTGATCTTGGAATAAGAACTGTCTATGCTGGTAAAAGGAGAGGTATGTATATAATTATAGATAATCTCCTTCTTCTTTTTATGTTATAATAAAAATTAGATAAGGAAGAGGAGAGAAAAAATTTTAAATAAATAATATCTTTTTCGTTGTTATAGCAACTGATCATAGGGAAGATAAGAATATCTTGTTATTTGGATTATCAAAAGTGTATAATTATTTGTTAATTGATGGAATGTGTAATTTTTTGTATAATAATGAGTTTAAGAATAAGAGTAGGTATCATGTTAGGAATGAAAATGATGAGGATTATGATAATAATGGTATCATAACAAGGTACATTTTTAATCAGGCGCAATTATCGTTCAGGCCCATCATATATGAAGTTTCACCTAATAATAATTACTCGATCATATCACAAGTATCAACAATTCTTGAAACAATCAAAAATATCACTTCTCTATGTATCGTTATATCTACAAAAAGTTATGAAGATCAAGAGTTACCTGAAACAATCCAGACACTTCTTCAATTATTTTCCACTAGATCTATCAACGTTAACATTTCACTACTTATCTTATTAAATACAGGATCATCATATTTCAACACATCAACACTCCCAAGTTCATTTGACAAATTACAACTACACAACAAACAAAAATACTATTTCAATGTCGAGGCTATATTTTCCAAATTTATTAAAGGTAAGATTTAATCTCCTACCACTTATTAAAATATATACATTAATTATGTAAATAATAATATTAGATAACAAAAAAAACATGATTTTTACAATTTTTTATTAATATTCCAGACCTCAATAATAAACCTGAATCATCAGAGAAGATGTGGAATTTTACAATGACTAATATGGCAGGTTTTTTCCACTACATATCAACTCTTAAAAATAACTCAAATAACAAGAATGGTGATAATAATGATGTTAAAGAAGTTAAGTTAACATCTATCTTATCATCTTCTACTGGGGCGTTAAATGAAATTGGGAGTAACAATAGTTGTAGTAGTAAGGTAGAATCGTTGAATAACAATAATAAGGATATTGCTACTTCTTGTGTAAATAATAAGGACGGAAGTAAAAATGAAAATGTAAGTGACCACCAGTTAAAGTATATTTGTAAGAAAAAAGATAGTATAAGTAGTAAGATATCTACCTCAACTACTATTTCCTCTGTTAGATCTGAAACAACCACACTCCCTAAGGACGATATTATTAAAGAGGTCATAATTGAAGATATTAAAGAGTGTTTTGGGGAAATTTCACTCTCTCCTGTTGATAGAATGATTCCTAGTTTAGGTAAAACTACTTATATTGTAAGTTTTTAATATCTTTTTTCTATTAATTTTTCCTTTTACTACCTTAAGAACGGTAACAATACAACACCACTGGAGATGAATAACATACCAACATCAGTCTCTAAATATCCTTCATTCAACTCATTGGCATCCCAATCAAACTCAATACACACCAACCAAACACAAAGTACAGTTAAAAACTTTCACCAGCCAAGCATCAACAGCGGAATCCAAATGCCACCCAAAAAACCATCCTTATCAGGATCCTTATCCAAAGAAGGTTCATTAATAGTGGGTATCAACGAAGATCCCCAGGCAAGACAACCAAAACGCCAGTATACCCCAAGATTTGAATCAAAACCTCATCACTATCCCATCCACGAGGAGGATGAAGATGAAAAACACCACCTGACTTCAAATAATCTTTCACACTCAATTTCACTCCTCTCCGAGACGGCATCTATTAAGCATATAAGAAGCTTCAAGAACCGGAATAATTCAGTTTGTGGAGATTGTGGTAGTTGCGTCTTCTACCTCCTGGCTCCACTTTTTATTATAATGGTGTTCTTAATCGTTATTTTAACTATTATTTTCTTGACATAATTAATTGTTATTATGATGGTGATGGGGTATCTATAAATTTTAAAAAATTGTAAATAATAATAAAGAGTTAATAATTTTAGTATTTTAATAGATGTAATGTTGTTTTATTATTTCTTGAGAAGGAAAAACAATGGGGGAAGTAAAGGAAGTCTCGATGTCAAAGGTAATATGGGAGGTAGTATTTATTTACCAAAGCGTATTACAAGTTATCAGTATGAGACGCTGTCAGTTTATAAGGGTGGGTATAGGTATGTTCAGAAAATATTTGTATGGAAATTTCACTACATACATAAAAAGGTAATTTGATTTGTTCCATACTTAAAATAGATACATTCCTTCCATTCTCAAGATGGTTTTTACGTAAAAAAGACAAGAAAAAGGGAATCCTCAATGTTAAAGTACTTGGTACCCAAATGTTTGTTTTATGAATAATTCCTTTTGTTAATTTATTACTAATTATAACTAATAGAATTACAGATTTTAATGAGATTGTTTATGATGATGTATACAATGAATTTAGGAAACAATGTAGTCAAGAACAATATTGTTATAATAACGCATATTACAGTATTGACGAAGTTAATAAAACATTTTTTAATTTGTTATCATATACATTGAGCTATACTTAAATTAATTGTTATTTTGTAGTAGTATTTTTTTAAAAATATTTTTAAAACAATAATTAAAGCAAATATGTTAGTAAAATTTTATTTTAAATACATATTTATAAAACAAAAATACAATTATATACAATTTACAAATCATTTTTCAGAGTTTTGATATACAAATGCACAGAATGAGGTAATTGTATATCAAAAATATCCTAATGACTTCCTATCTTTACGATTACTTGCCATGTCAATGAACAATTTATATGTACAAAACCTGATTTTCTCCAAATCCTCACTTCTTCTAACATTATTTTCCATGTTATGTCTTTCAGATGCTACTTCAGAATTTGCGAAAGTGTCAACCAAAACAATATTCACTACACTCTTCATTTTTACTAGATGTTAAAAGTTCCCTTGTCCGCGATAGTACTATTTTCTCTAATACTTTCTGCTTTAGGACTATTGTCCAATAAAAATGAATCGGGAACAGTTGTATCATCTGAAGGAACCTGACCACATTTATAATCTAGAAATATGGAAAAAAAAATTTTTTAAACTATTATAACATACTTTTACGTCTTCTTGTTATTTTTGAGTCTGAGATTACTCTGCTTTCACAAAAATCACAAGAGTCACTAAAAGATTGTAATCTTCTAGATGTTTCAACACTTACAGGCATAATAATATTGTTTAGAAATGTGGTAAAATTTTATAAGAAAAAAGATGAACTAAACTAAAAAAATCATCATTATTAAAAACAGGAATTCGTTTAAAACCCTATCTTGATAAAACGTCACTTAAGTATTAAAAAATTTACTTATTCAGAAGATGTATGGTTTTAAATAATGATAAATTTGTTTTAATAAAAATTAATAATTCATTTAAAGTTGTTTTTTTAATATTTATATAAATGAATCCCACAAACAAATATAACAGATCATCACGTTTCATACCATCAGTAAACTAGATGATAAGTTTACAAAAATTTGAAAATAAATTAAAAAGGATAGGTGCCTAAATTAAAGTATATACTTATATTTTAGCAAAATTTATAACATAGAAAAAAGAACATTTAAAAAATTTGATCTTCGGTGTGTTCAGACATGTCCTCTTATTTTTTTACTTATCGAAAAGAATTCTCTCATCAGGGTCAGTATATATAAGTTAAATCCGGGAGAAAACAGTAGTAGTAGTACTTACATTAAACGGTTTTATAATTAAAAATAATTAACTAATTGGCTTTCTAATAAGCTGATAAAGTAGACTTTAAGTTATTAACTTTATTTAACATCCCAAATTATTATATATTCTTCTCTTATTTATGTTTAAATTTGTAAATATAAATGATAAATACTAAGATGTACAATATTAATATTCTACTTAAAAATTGACACGCCTTCTCCTTATATTAGTGATTTTTATGATTCAAGATGTCTTTTAGAATGAAAATGACTTTTAAACATTTATAGAAAATAAAATAAAACATTTTGAGAAATTAAATTTTCATATAGTATTATTTAAAAAAATGTTTAAATTGATGAGGTGCTTGTTTAAATATATATTTCAAATTTTTAAAATGTTTTTTTAATTCAAGAATATAGAAAATATCTCAATAACTATAATACTATGATTAATGATTAAATTCAATAAAAGAGTAGTCACAAGTCTTGATATTCATATTAAAGTCTTATTTTTTATACCACGATTCACACTCTGTATAATATTTGGATTATGTGAACTTGGTGCAACCACGTTTTCCTTAAACAACTTCTTATATAAAATATCAACTTTCAAATTCTTAAAAACAGCATCTCTCAAAGTTTTTGATATAGAAATTATTGATATTGCATTTAAAAATATCCAAAAAACACCGACAAATGGATCAAAAGCTATCATAATATAACTTATACTCTCATCATATCCATTAATATTTAATTCAATATAGTAAAAATGTTCTTCAATTAAGCGAATCAATTGTATGATTCCTATAATTATTACATAACGTGTCATACGTTTTTCTTTATTTCTTTTTTTTACTGCAATGACGGAGGATTCATTTGATGTTTTGTTAAGTTTTTTAATTTTATATATTGTCATTATGGTTAAAATTATAGAAATAACTATTAATGAGTGTACTAATGCAACTGATATGAAATGTTCCTCTTTGTATGTATAACCAAAAAGATATTTACAAATGAATGTTCCTTTTTTAGCACCATTAAAATACATGCTCTCAATATAATTATATGGCAAACTACAGTATATTTTGTCTAATAGTGGTAATATGGCTGAATAAATTACCAATGAAATTTGAAAATATATATAATTTTCTTCTATATACTAAAAAATAATAAGTTACAAATAAGTGATACGCATAAAGTTTTACCTGATAATAGTTATTTGGATAAAAAACTGACAAAAATCGAATGATGGAAATAAAAAAAAGTTCATATCTTGCATATTATATGTCCAATGTAGGAAGAGCTTCTAATATGGCCCAAACAACTAAATGTATAGTGTTGGCATTCTCCTTCAAATATTCTACTACAGTACTTACATCAGTAGTAGTAATGGATAAAAAAAATAGGTTACTATTTAAAATATAATTAAAAGATCCAAAAACAACCACCTTGAAGTATGAAGAATTTAAATAATTACTAGTCTTCCAGCTTTTAATTATCGTAACTGCAATAGTTGCAAGTAACATATTTGATAAAGATGCAAAAAAAAAGAGAAATGAAATTTTATAGACACCATAAGTTGGATAAATAAATGGTAAGCATTTACCTATTTTGTTAATTAAAAGTTCAGGATCACTGTTATTCATATTTTCTGTCTCTAACTACTTCTTCATTGAAAGATAAAAATATAATTGATACCAAGTGAGATAAAGTTAGTATTAATTTTAAAAAAATAATAGAAACAGAGATTCACAAATGTTCTATATATTTATGCCTTGCATGATATGAATCTTAAAGACAATAAATCAGAAAGCAATTTTCTGCACCATTACATTTAATAGAAAATATAAATTAATATTTGACATCTTTTTATTACAAAGCATTATAAATATTTATTGAGGAAATAAAAAACATATAAAAATAATAAAATATATTATTTAGCTCTAATTAATTTGTTACAAAAGGTGTTTTTGTTTTTCTTGTTTGAACCTTTGAATGTATATTAAATGAAAAAGCTCCAAGATTCTGAACAGTCTCCTTCCGAAAAAATAACTTATACATCACTATAGTTCTAAATGTCCTAGTTATAGCTTATCTTAATGTTTTCGAAATAATGATAAATTATTAAGAATTAATAAATATCCATAAAACATTAATAAAAGAATTCATCCCATTGATAATGTGATAAATACTTTCATTGTGACTAACAAAATGTACTAGTATATAATACATTTGATTCTCTAGAATCCGACGTAATTAGAGAATTGTCAGAACGGCAATACAGTGTTCCATAAGATATTAATCCTTCTTTTTCTTGTCATTTTTGTTATTAAAAATATTTATATTTGACAGTTTTTTCATTAAAAATAAGTAATAAATTAGCGTTCTAATTAGCTGATAAAGTAGTTTAAATTTTTCAATTTTACTTATATATTCCAAATTATTTTATATATTTTTCTTATTTAAATTGATAAGAAAAAATAATAAATGTAATTGTCTACAATATTAATGCTCTTCTTAGAAATTAATACACCTTCCCCTTATAATTATCAATTGTTATCATTGAGGATGGCCTTTAAAATGTAAATAGTCGTAAAATGTTTAAAAAATTATACTATTTATAGAAAATACTAAATAACCTTTTGATGAGATAATATTTTAATACATTATTATTAAAAAATATTGCCTAAATGATAAAGTGTTAATTTAAGTATATATATAGAAATTTTAAATGTTTTTTTGAAGTCAAGAGTATATATAGTATTTACATAATGATAATGGTATGATTAAATTCAATTAAACAACAAATAGAAGTTTTGATATTTATATAATAATCTTTTTCTTTGTAACAGGATTCAATGTCTGTATATTTGAATTTTGTACAACTATAATTTCCTTAAACAACTTCTTATAGACAATATCAAGTTTCAAATTCTTAAAAACAGCATCCCTCAAAGTTTTTGATATAAGAATAATTGATGATGCATTTATAAACATCCACAAAACACTGATAAAAGGTCTCAAGCCAGAGGTAATGTATCTTATACTTTCGTCATATCCATTAATTTTTATTTCATTATAATAAAATTGATCTTGTATTAGGCGAATCAATTGCATGATTCCTATAATTAATACATAACGTGTCATACATTTTTCTTTTTTTCTTTTTTTTATTGCATCAAAAGAAAATTTATTTGTTGTTTTGTTTACTTTTTTATACTTATATGTCAAAATTATTGTTAAAATTATAGAAATAATTGTTATTGAATGTACCAATGCAATATGCATGAAGTAATATTCTTTTTTTGTATAATTGAAGGGATATCTACAAGTAAAATCTCCTCTTTTACCACCTTTAAAATATTTTTCTTTCTCATGATCATAATTATATGGCAAATTACAGTATATTTTGCCTAATAGTGGTAATATGGCTGAAAAAATAATCACTATGATTTGTAAATATGGATAATTTTTATCTATATACTAAAAATAAGAAATTTAAAAAATGATATCTACTAAATTTTACCTGATAGTAACTACTTTGATAAAAAACTGACGAAAATCGAATGATAGTAATAAAAAAGAAGTTCATATTTTGTATATTATAAGTCCACTTTGAGAGAGTATACAATACAATTAAAATAACTAAATGAAAAGTATTACCGTTCTCCTTTAAATATTCTGCTACAATACTTAATTCAGTAGTAAAAAGGTATGAGAAGAATAAAATATTATCCATAATATCATTAAATGACCCAAAAACAACCAGCTTGAAATATGAAGAATTTAAATAATTACTAGTCTTCCAGCTTTTAATTATCGTGACTGCAATTGTTGCATGTAATATATATGATAAAAATCCAAAAATAAAAATAATTGAAAATTGATAGACATCATAAGTTGGGTACATAAATGGTAAGTATCTACCTATTTTGTCAATTAAAAGTTCTGGATTACTGTTATTCATATTTTCGGCCTTTAAGTGTTTCTTAATACAAAATGGAAAATTAATTAAAAACAGGTTAGATAAAATTAAGATTAATTTAAAAAAATATTAAAAATAAAGATTTACACATTTTCTGCCTGCATATATATGGCATGTCACAAATACCACAGATAATAAATTACGAAAAAATAATTTGTTGTACTATTATAATTAATGGATTAAGCATTATAAATATTTATTGACCAAACAAAAAACAAATAAAAAATAATAAAAAAATATTTTATTACAATTAATTTAGTATAAAAAGTGATTTTGTTATTCTTGTTGATTCCTGGACCGTAAATCTGCTGAGAAAGCTCCAACATTCTGAACAGTCCCTTTCTGAAATAATTTTTCAAACATCACTTTGAATCTAAATGTCCTTATTTTAGTATCTCTTAATGTCTTCGAAATAATAATAAGTGATAAAGAATAAATAAATATCCATAAAATACCAATAATAGGATTCACCCCATTAGCAACGTGATATATACTTTGATCGTAACCATTAATTTTTATTGGTATATAATACATTCCATACTAGAGAATTCGGCTTTGTTAGGGATGGTTAGAACGATAACATAGTGTATCATACAGTGTTCAGACATTTTTTTATTTTCATTGATATTAATAGCACTCATATTAAGCAATTTTTTGTGAAAAAACATATAAATAGTCTTTTAATCGGCTGATAAAATACTTTTTGAGTCAATAACTCTATTTAACATCCAAAATTATTACATAACATTCTTTCATTTCAACTTAAATTTATAAAAATAGATGAAAAATGTTAAGTGTACAATGTTTTTATTCAATCTAGAAATAAGTACACCTTCTCGTTATATTCCTTTTATTTTATGAATCAAGATGCCATTTTATAATGTGAATAACTTTAAAATATTCAAAAATATAAACATCTTATAGTGGTAATAATGTATAGCTTTCTGAGGAAGTAATTTTTAATACATTATTATTGGAAAAAAATATTTAAAATGAAAAGGTACTTGTTTAGGTATTTATTTTAACTTTATAAAAATTTTTTTTAACTCAAGAATATAGATAGTATTTATATTACCTTTATATAATGACATATTAATAAATTCAATAAAACACCAATAAGAAGTCTTGATTTTCATGAAATAATCTTTTTCTTTGTATCACGATTCATATTCTGTATAGTATGTGAATTATGTGAAATTGGTGCAACCACATTTCTTTTAAACAACTTCCTGTTTATAATATCAAGCTTCAAATTCTTAAAAACAGCATCTCTTAAAGTTTTTGATATAAAAATAATTGATAATGCATTTAAAAATATACATAAAATAGGGACAAATGGCCTCAAACCATTGATAATATGTTTTATACTTTCGTCATATCCATTAATTTTTATATTAACATAATAACATTGATCCTGAATTAAACGAATCAATTGCATAATTCCTAATATAATTACATAACGTGTCATACGTTTTTCTTTATTTCTTTTATTTACTGCAATGACGGAGGATTCATTTGATGTTTTGTTAAGTTTTTTAATTTTACATGTTATAATTATTGTTAAAATTAGAGAAATAACTACTGCTGAATTTACTAAGGCATCATTTATGAAAAGAAACTCTTTAGCTGTAAAACCAAAGGGATATTTACAGTTGAATTCTCCTTTTTTACCACCATTAGAATACATTTGCTTATCATAATTATAATCATATGGCAGATTACAATATATTTTGCTTATTAGTGGTATTATAACTGAATATATTATAAGGGAGATTTGAAAATACAGATAATTTTTATTTATATACTAAAAAATATGAAATTAAAAAAATGCAATATATACAAATTTGTACCTGATAATAACTATTTGGGTAAAAAATGGACAAAAATCGAATGATAGCAATAAAAAGAAGGTTCATATTTTGTATACTATAAGTCCAATTTACAAAAACGTATACTATCACCCAAAAAACTAAATGTAAAGTATCTGCATTCTCTTTCAAATATTCTGATACAATGTCTACATCAGTAAAAGAAATAAATAAAAAAAACAGAATACTATTTAATATATCAATAAATAATCCAAAAACAACTACTTTGAAGTATGAAGTATTTAAATAATCACTAGTCTTCCAGTTTTTAATTATCGTAATTGCAATTGTTGCATATAATATATATGCTAACAATGCAAAAAAAATGATGAATGAAATTTTATAGAGACCAAAAGTTGGATAAATAAATGGTAAGTATTTACCTATTTTGTTAATTAAAAGTTCAGGATTACTGTTATTCATATTCCTATTCTTTAACCATTTATTAATTACAATATAGGAAAATAATTGATAACGGATTAGATAAAAATAAGATTAATTTAAAAACTGTAAAAATAAAGATTCAAGAATTTCCTACCTATTTATACTTGGCATTTCATAAGTATCTTAAAGATAATAAATCAAGAACCAATTTTCTGCACATATACATAATTGGAAGGTATAAATTTATTTTTGACATCATTTTATTACAAAGCGTTATAAATATTTATTGGCAAAGCAAAAAACACATAAAAAGATTTTTAATTACAATTAATTTACTTTTAAAGTTGATTTTGTTATTCTTGTTTTATCACTCAACTAATTATCCATTTAAAAAGCTCTAATATTCTAAACACCCATCTTCCGAAATAATTTATTATACGCTACTCTAGGTTTAAATGTCCTATTTATATCATATCTTAATGCCTTCATAATAATAATAAGCGATAAGGAATTAAAAATTATCCATAAAACACTAGTAAAAAGGATTCACTACATTAGCAATATAATATATACTTTCATCGTAACCACCAATTTTCACTGGTATATAATACACCTGATCTTCTAAAATCCGACTTAATTGAAGGATCGTCAAAACAGTTGCATAATTTATCTTACGGTGTTCAGCTTTTTTTTTCATCATCTTTTGTATTAATAATATTCATATTAAATAGTTTTCTTTTTAAAAAATATATAATCAATTAGAGTTTTAATTAGTTAATAAATTAGTTTAAATTCTTCGACTTCAATTTACATCCCAAATTATTATATATTTCTCTTGTTTAAATTAAAAAGAATAAATGATAAATGTTATGATGTTCAAAATTAAGGGTAAATTTAGAAATTACTACAGCTTCTCGTTATATTTCTTTATTTTTATAATTCAAGATGCCATTTACAATGTAAATAACTTTAAAATATTTAAAAATTTAAACATTTTATAACTAATAATGCATTCCCTTCTAAGGAGTAATTTTTTATAATATATTAGTGAAAAAAATGTTTAAATTGATAAAGTGCTTGTTAAAGTTTTCATTTAAAATTTTTTAATGTCTTATTTGAAGTCAAGAATATAGAAAATATTTATATTGCTATCGTGGTATATTATGTGATTAAGTTTAATAAAATACTAGTTAGAAGTCTTAATATTCATATAACAGTCCTATTCTTTATACCTCGATTCATATTCTGCTTAATATTTGGACTATGTGAACTTGGTACAACTAGATTATCCTTAAACAACTTCCTATATATAATATCAAGTTTCAAGTTCTTAAAAACAGAATCTCTCAAAGTTTTTGATATAAAAATAATTGATAATGCATTTATAAACATCCACGAAACACCGACAAATGGTCTCAAACCAGAGATAATATATCTTATACTTTCGTCATATCCATTAATTTTTATTTTAATATAATAAAGTTGGTCTTGAATTAAGCAAATCAATTGCATGATTCCTATAATTATTACATAACGTGTCATACGTTTTTCTTTATTTCTTTTTTTTACTGCAATAACGGAAAATTCACTTGTTGTTTTGCTAATTTTTTTAATTTTACATGTTATAATTATTGTTAAAATTATAGAAATAATTGTTAATGAATTTACTAGTGCAATGTACATGAAATGATACTCTTTTCTTGTATAACCAAAAGGATATCTACAGTTGAATTCTCCTCTTTTACCGGCTCTAAAATACATTTCCTTTTCATAATTATAATCATATGGCAAACTACAGTATGATTTGCTTAATAATGGCAATCCAACTGAGTAAATTATCAATGAAATTTGGAAATATAGATAATTTTTATTTATATACTGAAAAATAAGAAGTTACAAAAATATGATACATAAAAATTTCTACCTGATAATAGCTGTTTGGATAAAAAACTGACAAAAATCGAATAATAGCAATAAAAAAAAAATTTTAAATTTTGTATATTAAAAGTCCACTTTGGAGAGTATAAACAACATCGAGAAAATAATTAAGTGTACAGTATTACCGTTCTCCTTTAAATATTCTGCTACAATGCCTAATTCAGTAGTGAAAATAAATAATAAGAATATGATATTATGTATAACATCATTAATAGATTCAAAAACAACAACCTTGAAGTAGGAAGAATTAAAGTAATCACTAGTCTTCCAGCTTCTTATTATCGTAACTGCAATTACTCCATGTAATATATATGATAATATTGCAAAAATAAGAATAATTGAAATTTGATAGACATCATAAGTTGGATACATAAATGGTAAGTATCTACCTATTTTGTTAATTAAAAGTTCAGGATTACTGTTATTCATATTCTCTTACTTTAAATATTTCTTAATTAAAAGATAAAAATATTATTAATACCAAGTGAGATAAAATTAAGATTAATTTTAAAAAATTATAGAAATAAAGATTCTTATATTTTCTAATTATATATACTTGGCATATCACGAATCTCATAAAAATAATAAATCAAGAAGGAATTTGCTGCACCATTACATTTGTTGGAAAATATAAATTTATATTTCACATCATTTTATTACGAAGCATTAGAAGTATTTATTTGACCAAAAAACTATAATAACAAAAAAATTGTAAATTATTTTAGTAAAATATGTGTTTTTTATTATTCTTGTTTTATTCTTCCACTAATAATCCATCGAAAAAGCTCTAACATTATAAGCGGTCACCTCAAGAAATAATTTATTATACGCTACTCTAGGTCTAAATGTCCTATTTATAGCATATCTTAATGTCTTCGAAATAATATTAAATGATAGGGAATTATTTAATATCCATAAAATACTAATAAAATTATTCATCTTATTAACAATGTGATATATACTTTCATCGAGACCAATGATCTTTACTAGTATATGATACATTTGATCCTCTATATACCGATATAATTTAAAATATAGTTAGAATGGTAACATAATGTGTCATACAGTATTCAGCCTTTTTTTTGTAATCTTTTTATATTTATTAAACTATTACAAACATTAATTTTCTTATCTTGATTTGGCAGTTACTGTCATTATGATATATTTTATTATTGATGATTAATAAATAAATCAAGAAAAGTAACAAGTAATAATATATTTCAATTAGTATATTAAAAGTAAACACACATTTTTAATCACTGAGAATACAATTACAACAATCTATTTCACTTTAAACATAATTATTATAGGGAAAACGTCAATATATTGACTGTGTTAGTGTAAACTGAAAAAAATAACTTAAACCTGATTACGTTTGTGATAGAAAAATTTAAGTTCTTTTGCATAAAAAGAATGTAATTAGTCTAAATATTTAAAAAATAAACTATTTATTTAAATTTCTATCATGGTATGATATATGATTAAATTAAAAAAAAATCTAATTAGAAATAGCGATATTCATATAACAGTCCTAGTTTTTGTACCACGATTCATATTCTGTATATTATTTAGATTATATGAAATTGGTGTAACTACATTTTCCATAAACAACTTCCTATATGGAGTATCAAGTTTCAAATTCTTAAAAACAGAATCTCTCAAATTTTTTGATATAAAAATAATTGACACTGCATTTACAAACATCCATAAAACATTGACAAATGGCCTAAAACCAAGGATAATATACTTTATACTCTCATCATATCCATTAATTTTTATATCAATATAATAAAATTGATCTTGAATTAAGCGAATCAATTGCATAATTCCTAATATGATTACATAACGTGTCATACGTTTTTCTTTGTTGCTGTTCTTTATTGGATTAACGGAAAATTCATTTGATGTTTCGTTAAGTTTTTTAATTTTATATTTTATAATTAATGTTAAAATCATAGAAATAACTACTACTGAATGTACCAGAGCAATATATATGAAATGATACTCTTTTTCTGTAAAACCAGAAGGAAATTTACAGTTGAATTCTCCTCTTTTATCACCTGTATAATACATTTGCTTACTATAATTATAATCATATGGCAAGCGACAGTATATTTTGCTTATTAGTGGTACTATTGATGAGTATATTACTACTGAGACTTGGAAATATATATAATTTCTTTCTATATACTAAAAATTAAGAAGTTAAAGATATATGATGTCTAAAAGATTTTACCTGATAGTAACTATTTGGATAGAAAACTGACAAAAATCGAATAATTGCAATAAAAAGGAAGTTCATATCTTGTATGATGTATGTCCACTTTGAGAGAGTGTACACTACCGTCAAAATGACTAAGTGTACAGCATTACCATTTTCCTTCAAATATTTTGCTACAATATCTACTTCAGTAGTAAAAAGGTATAATAATAATATGATATTATCTATAATATCAGTAAATGATCCAACAACAACCACCTTAAAGTATGGGGAATTCAAAAAATTACTAGTCTTCCAGCTTCTAATTATTGTAATTGCAATAGCTGCATGCAAAATATGTGATAAAAAAGCAAGAAAAAAGATAAATGAAAGTTCATAGATATCCAAAGTTGGATAAACGAATGGTAAGTATCTACCTATTTTGTCAATTAAAAGTTCTGGATTACTGTTATTCATATTTTCGGCCTTTAAGTGTTTCTTAATTAAATGATAAAAAAATAATTGATACCAAGTGAAATAAGGTTAAAATTAATTTTAAAAAATAATAGAAACAGAGATTCACAAATATTCTATCTATTTATACCTTCCATGTTACGAATATCTTAAAGACAATAAATCATGAAGCAATTTGGTGCACCATTACATTTAATGGAAAATGTAAATTAGTATTTCACATCATTTTATTACAAAGAATTATAAATATTTATTGACAAAGCAAAAAACTAATAAAAATGATTTTTTAATTACAATAAATTTACTTTAAAATGTAATTTTTTATTCTCGTTTTGTTCTTCAAATTAAAATCTATTGAAAAAGCTCCAACAGTCTGAACAGTTGCCTTCCGAATTATTTTATTATACATCACTCTAGGTGTAAATGTCTTAATTAGAGCTCATCTTAATGTCTTCGAAATAACAATAAGCAATAAGGATTTTATAATTATTCAAAAAACCCTAATAAAAAATATTCACTCCATTGACAATGTGATATATACTTTCATCATAACCACCATTTTTATTGCCATTTAATAAATCTCATTCTCTAGAAATAGGTGTAGTTGAAGGATTGTCAAAACGGTAACAAAAGGTGTCATATGGTATCTTCTCTTCTTTATTTTTCACATCTTATATTTATTAAATTTTCACAAAAACTAATTTTTTTCATTTTACACATCTAGAACAAACACACAATTTACTTCACCAAGGATAAAATCACTAAAATTTAATTTACTTTCAACATAATAATAATAGGACAAATGGTAATATATTGACTGTGTTGATGTTAAATAAAAAAATAACTCAAAACTGGTTATGTGTTTAATTAAAAAGTTAAAAGCATTTTGCATAAAAAAATACAGATATCTAAATATTTTAAAAAATTAAACTATTTACAGAATATAAGACCCTTTGAGGAAGTTATATTAAATGAATATTATAAAAAAAATGTTTAAGATGATAAAGTATTTTATTAGATATATTTCAAATATTAAAATCTTTTTTTATGTTAGAATATTGATAGTATTTATGTTTTTTTTATGGTATGGTATATGAGTAAATTTAATAAAACACCAATAAGAAGCCTTAATATTCATATAATAATCTTTTTCTTTGTTCCTTGATTTATATTCTGTGTAATATTTGAATTATATGATATTGATGTGACCGCGTTTCCCCTAAACAACTTCCTATATGCAATATCAAGTTTCAAATTCTTAAAAACATCATCTCTCAAAGTTTTGGATATGAATATAATTGAAACTGCATTTACAAACATCCATAAAGCACGTATAAATGGTCTCAAGCCAAAGTTAATATATCTTATACTCTCGTCATATCCATTAATTTTTATATTAGCATAATAACATTGATCATGAATTAAGCGAATCAATTGAACGATTCCTAATAAAACTATATAACGTGTCATACGTTTTTCTTTAGCTCCGTTTTTTACAGTATTAACAAAAAATTCATCTGTTGCTTTGTTAAGTTTTTTAATTTTAAATAATATAGTTATTGTTAAAATTATAGAGATAACTATTGTTGAATGCAACATAAGAACATGTATGAAGTAATACTCTTTTCTTGTATAACCAAAGGGATATTTACATTTGAATGCTCCTCTTTTACCACCATTAAAATACATTTGCTTCTCATAATCAAAATTATATGGCAAGCTACAGTATGGTCTGTTTAATAATGGTAATATGGATGAGTAAGCTATCAGTGATACATGGAAATAAGGATAATGTTTATCTATATACTAAAAATAAGAAGTTATATGACACAAACAAATTTTTACCTGATAATAGCTGTTTGGATAACAAACTGACAAAAATCGGATGATAGCAATAAAGAGATAGTTTATATTTTGCATATTATAAGTCCATTTTGAGAGAATATAGAATGTTATATAAACAACTAAATGTACAGTATTAGCGTTCTCATTTAAGTATTCTGCTACAACACTTAATTCAGTGGTAAAAAAGAATATATAGAATGTAATATTGTCTATAATGTCAGTAAATGATCCAACAACAACAACTTTGAAATATGGAGATTTTAAATAATCACTAGTCTTCCAGCTTTTAATTATTGTAACTGCAATAGTTGCATGTAATATATATGATGGAAATGAAAAAATGAAAATAAATAAAAGTTGATAAACATCATATGTTGGATAAAGGAATGGTAAGTATCTACCTATTTTGTTAACTAAAAGTTCTGTATTACTGCTATTCATATTTCCTGCCTTTAAGTGTTTCTTAATGAAAAATGGTAAAGTAATTGATATTTGGTCTCATAAAATTAGAATAAATTTTAAAAAATAATTGAAATAAAATTTAACAAAATTTCTAACTATATATACCTGCCATATCACGAATATCATAAATAAAATAAATTAAGAAACAAATTGTTACACTATTAAATTTTATGGAATATATAAATTAATATTAAACATTGTTTTATTATAAAGCATTATAAATATTTATTGACCAAACAAAAAAACTCATAAAATCAAAATGTAACAACAAATAATTTGCAAAACATTACTTTGAGCATAAATGTCTTAATAATAGCATATCGTATTGTGTTCGAAATAATAATAAGTAAAATAATAAATTAATAAATATCCATAAACACTAATAAAAGGATTTAGCCTATTAGCGACATGATATATACTTCCATCTTGACCAATGATTATTATTGATATATATTAAATCTCATCCTCTAGAATCCGATATACTTGGAAGGTCTTCAAAACGGCACTAAAACATGTCATACAGTGTTCAGCCTTTATTTACTTGACATCTTTGATATTAATATCACGCATATTAAGCAGTTTTTTATTAAAAATAATCAAATAATTAATGTCTTAATTGTCTAATAAAGCAGTTTTTGAGTCATTAACTCTAACTTAATTTCTAATTTACTAAATATTCTTCTCCTTATTTAAGTTTAAATCAACAAGAATGTATGATAAATTTATAGGTGGGCAAAATTAATGCTTTACTTCAAAATTACTATACTCTCCTATTATATTCATTAATTTTTATGACTAAAAATCCTTTTTAGAATGTAATTGACTGTTAAAATATTAAAAATTAACATTTTATATAAATTGATATCATGTTATGATATATGATTAAAGTCAATAAAACAGCTGTTAGAAGTTTTGATATTTATATAATAATCTTCTTCTTTTTTTCATGATTCATATTCTGTATGATATTTGGATTATATGATATTGATGTGACCACGTTTCCGCATTAAACAACTTTCTATATGCAATATCAAGTTTCAAATTTTTAAAAACAGCATCTTTCAAAGTTTTGGATATAAAAATAATTGAAACTGCATTCACAAACATCCATAATGCACATATAAATGGCTTCAAACCAAAGACAATATATCTTATACTCTCGTCATATCCATTAATTTTTACATTAGCATAATAACAGTGATCTTGAATTAAGCGAATCAATTGAACAACTCCTAATAAAACTACATAACGTGTCATACGTTTTTCTTTAGCTCCTTTTTTTACAGTATTAACAGAAAATTCATCTGTTGTCTTGTTAAGTTTTTTAATTTTAAATAATATAATTATTGTTAAAATTATAGAGATAACAATTATTGAATGCAACATTATAACATGTATGAGATAATACTCTTTTCTTGAATAACCAAAGGGATATTTACATTTGAATGCTCCTCTTTTACCACCATTAAAATACATTTGCTTCTCAAAATCAAAATTATATGGCAAGCTACAGTATGGTCTACTTAATAACGGCAATATGGATGAATAAACTATCACTAACATTTGTAAATATTGATAATTTTTATCAATATACTAGAAAATAAGAAGCCAAAAATATTTGATATCTAAAAAGACTTACCTGATAATAACTGTTTGAATAAAAAATTGACAAAAATCGGATGATAGCAATAAAGAGATAGTTTATATTTTGCATATTATAAGTCCACTTTGAGATAATATAGAATGTTATATAAATAACTAAATGTACAGTATTGGCGTTCTCATTTAAATATTCTGCTACAATACTTAATTCAGTGGTAAAAAAAAATGTATAAAATGCAAAATTGTCTATAATGTCAGTAAATGATCCAACAACAACAACTTTGAAATATGGAGATTTTAAATAATCACTAGTCTTCCAGCTTTTAATTATTGTAACTGCAATAGTTGCATGTAATATATATGATGGAAATGAAAAAATGAAAATAAATAAAAGTTGATAAACATCATATGTTGGATAAAGGAATGGTAAGTATCTACCTATTTTGTTAACTAAAAGTTCTGTATTACTGCCATTCATATTTTCTGCCTTTAAGTGTTTCTTAATAAAAAAGCGAAAAGTAATTAATATTTGTTCTTATAAAATTAGAATAAATTTTAAAAAATAATTGAAATAAAATTTAACAAAATTTCTAACTATATATACCTGCCATATCACGAATATCATAAATATAACAAATTAAGGGACAATTTGTTGCATCATTTACATTTAATGGCTTAAGCATTATAAATATTTATTTATCAAACAAAAAAAACATAAAAAAATATTATTAAGTTACAACTAATTTGTTAAAATAAGTGGTTTTGTTATTCTTGTTTGATCTTTTAGATGATAATCTACTGAAAAAGCTACAAATTTCTGAATAGTCGCTATCGGAAATAATTTATTATACATCACACTAAGTCTAGGTCTAAATGTCTTAATTGTAGCCTCTCTTAAATTCATAAAAATAATAAAAAATAGTAATGAATTCAAAAAATATACATAAAACAACAATAAAAGTATTCACGCCATTAGCAATGTGATAAATACTTTCATCGTGATAACAAATTTTTATTGGTATATAATAAATTTCATTCTCTAGAATTTGACGTAGTTAAAGGATCGTCAAAATGACAGCACAATGTGTAATACGATATTCAATTTCTTTTTTTTTGTCATTTTTGATATAAATAATACCAATATTATACAGTTTATTTTTTTTATAATTTATAAAAATATTTAATTTATTAGCGTTCAAATTTGCTGATAAAGTAGCTTTTAAGAAGTTAACTTTATTTTACAACTAAATTAGTATATATTCTTCTCTTATCTAAATTTAAATTAATATGAACAAATGATAATTATAAAAGTGTACAATATTAATGCTAAAATTAGAAATTAGTACACATTCCCATAATAATTTTTATGATTCAAAACGTCCTTTAGAATGTAATTAGTTTTCAAATACTTTAAAAACTAACTATTGTAGAAAAGAATATTAAGACCTTTGGGAAATTAATTTTTAATATAAAATTATTATAAAAAATTTAAAATGGTAAAGAATTTGATTAGATATATATTTAAAATTTTTTTTTCGTGTAATATTATGATAGTATTTATATTGTTATTATGATATATGATAAAATACAAGAAAACACCAGTTAGAAGTTTTGATTTTTATGTAATAATCTTTTTCTTTGTATAACGATTCATATTCTGTATAGTATTTGGATTATGTGAAATTGGTGCAAACACGTTTCTTTTAAACAACTTCTTGTTTATAATATAAAGCTTCAAATTTTTAAAAACAGCATTTTTTAAAATTTTTGATAAAAAAGAATTTATAATCCTCCTATCAAAATCCAGAGAACATTGAAAAATGGAAAAGACAAAAGATACTATAGCTTATACTTTCATCATATCCATTAATTCTTATTTTAATAAAATAAAGTTGATTTTTAATTAAGCGAATCAATTGCATTATTCCTAATACAATTAAATAACGTGTCATACGTTTTTCTTTATTTCTTTTATTTATTGCAATAACGGAAAATTCACTTGTTGTTTTGCTAATTTTTTTAATTTTACATGTAATTATTGTTAAAATCATAGAAATAATTACTATTAAACTTATTTATGCAAATAATATAAAAAAATATTCTTTGTATGTATAACTAAAAGGATATTTACAGCTGAATCCACCTAGTTTACTGTCACCATAATAAATGTTTCCACCATATTAAAATGGCAAACTACAGTTTATTCTGCATAATGGTAGTATTATAACTGAATAAATTACCACTAAGATTTCAAAATACTGATAATTTTTATCCATATACTGAAAAATAAGAATTTAAAAAAATGTGATACATACAAATTTTTACCTTATAATAACTATTTGGATAAAAAACTGACGAAAATTGAATGATGGTACTAAAGAAAAAATTGATTTTGTATATAATTAATCCCATTTGCGAAAACTATTAATATTATCCCAATAACTAAATGTATAGTATTGGCATTCTCCTTCAAATTTCTGCTACCATACTGACGTCAGAAGTAACAGTAAGTAAAAAAAACAGAATTTCATTTAAAATATCAATAAACGATCCACAAGCAACCACCTTGAAGTATGAAGATTTTAAATAATCACTAGTCTTTTTAACTTTTAATCATAGTAATTGCAATTGTTGCATGTAATATATTTGCTAACGATACAAAAGAAATAAAAAATAAAATCTTGTAGACACCATAAGTTGGATAAATGAATGCTAAATATCTACCTATTTTGTTAATTAAAAGTTATGGATTACTGTTATTCATATTATCCTTATTTAATTATTTTTTAATTAAAAGATAAAAAAATAATTGTTACCAAGTGAGATAAAGTTAGTATTAATTTTAAAGATAATCGAAACAGAGATTCACAACTGTTATTTCTATTTATACCTAGAATGTCACAAATATCTTAAAGATAATAAATAAAGAAGCAACTTATTGCACCATTACATTTAATGGAAAATATAAATTAATCTTTTTACATCTTTTTATTACAAAGCAATAAAAATATTTATTAACCTACGGAAAAAAACATAAAAATGATTTTTTAATTACAATTAATTTACTTTATAATGTAATTTTATATTTTTGATTTATTCTTCAACTAATAATCTATTGAAAAAGCTTCAACATTATGAACAGTCGTTTTTAGAAATAGTTTATTATACATCACTCTGAGTCTAAATGTCCTAGTTATACCTTATCTTAATGTGTCTGAAATGAAAAATTGAAGATAATAAATAAGTAAATATTCATGAGGCACTATAAAAGGGTTTCTCTTGTTGGCAATGTGATATATACTTTAATCTTGACCAATGATTTTTACTTGTATATAACGCATCTGAATCTCTAGGATTAGATATAATTGGAGGATCGCCAGAACGGCAACACAGTGTATCATAAAGTTTTAATCTTCCTTTTTCTTGTCATCTTTTATATTTATTGTACTCATATTAAGCAGTTTTTTTATTAAAAATAATTTATTAATTAGCCTTGTATTTATACGGTAAAGTAAGATCTATAGTCATTACTTTTATTTTACATACCAAATTACTTTGTATTCTTCTTTTATCAACGTTTAAATTGATAAGAATAAATTATAAATGTAATGGTGTACAATATTAATGCTAAACTAAAAAATTAAAACACCTTTCCTTTATATTAATTATTTTTTATGATTCAATTACCCCTTTATAATGTTAATAACTTTAAAATATTTAAAAATTAAACCATTTGTTTATATTGATATTTTGGTATGATATTCAAAAATTGAAAGAAGATTGTCATAATCATTCAATAGAATTAATAGGTACTGCAATTAACAATCCTGGACCGACAGCTGAGGAGAGACAAAAATTATTTGATGCTATGCAACAAGAAGCTTTGTTACGAATAATAAGTACACATTGACATCAAATCCTTCGTTTACAATACATATAATGAGGGTTTAAATAATATATATATTTTTAATAATTTGATAGCTCTTTTATTATTTATTACATAGATAAAAAAATTAGAAATAATTTATTTTGTAGGTTTAAAAGATTAATTTAAAAAATAACAAAATACTATGACTATTTCTTCAAATTAAATATACAAGATAAAAACAAAAAATGTATTCAAGAATAAAGAAAAAAATCCTCAAAATGATAAGAAAAGTTAATTTTTTTCTTACAAAAACACTTTATTTCTATATTTAATAAGTATTAATTTACAGAAAAAAATACAATGTTTTAATGATCAAAATAATGATTTAATAGCATATAAAATACATACAATTCTCTTTTATTTGTTATGTGTAATTTTAAAAAAATTGAATACTAAGATTTATAAAAAACATAACGTTTTTTTGTTTTTACATATTATAATAAAAAACGAAGGAATAGTTATTTTATTATTATTTGACAGGTGATCCTTCGTTATATTAAATAAAATTAAGCGTTTTTTTTCTTCAAACATAAAATTATATTTAAATTAAAGTAACCAACGCAGTTAATAAATCCAATAAAATTGTACTGTTATCACAAAACATTATAATTTTTAGAGAAGTTTCAATGACATAAATAGAAGTTAGGTAGGTTAATTTAGTATGATTGATTACTATATAGCTAATTAGGGTAAAATAAATTTTTTTAAATGACAAGACAATCGGAGTAATCAGATATGGTAAGTTTTATATCTCAAGAAATAGCTTTTTAATTTTACTTTTTACTAATTAAATATGACTGAAGTTAAGGAAAATAAACCAATATATTCTTTTACAGTTGTCTATCGTCCAGGTAAGTTTAAAAATTTTTAAGTTTTTAAGTAATAATGTTTCAGAATGTGCAATGCCATTTGAGTATTGTAGAGAAAATTATTTTACACAACCAAGTCAAGAGGTTGTAAAAGATGTAGAAGGATTTGTGATAACAGATAATTATGTATCTGAGGAAAATAAGCATCACAAACGTGTGGAGGTATAAGAATTAAGTGTTGCTGTGGATCAACCAACAATAGTCATGTTTAGAAAGCTTTAATAGAAGCAAGTAAATATACAAAAACTGTTAAAAATCTTAGAATTTATAAAATTGATTTTAAAGTATTAATAAAATTTTTTACATCTTATTTAATTTGTTTTAGTAGTGTAACAGGAGTCGAAAAAATTGCTATTCAGGAAGATGTTGTTAAAGAGTTATGTGATGTCATTACAGGTAAATGGCTTCAAATAACTGAAGATGATACAGATGATATTAAAGACAAAAAAGCAAATTCTTTCTTTCTATTTATTATACTTTCATTGGTTAAGATATAAATAACTTTACTACATTATTCTTACTTAAAAATATATTTAATAAAAATTAAAAGATATTGATAGTAAGAATTTTGAGAGAATTCAAACAAAAATTAGACTTTTTCTACTTTGAGAGTCAAGAAAATATTAGATTGAGAAATAAATAATGGCTGCCGACAGAAAAAATGAATTAAGGCAACATTCATTTATGTTTATGTTAAATAAATCAATCAAAATAATACCCATTAGAATTTACACATTTTTCTCAATGTTCTAACAGCTTTTGAATACCCGTTTTATAAGATTCAAGACTTTTGGATCTAATAAAAGTCACTAAAATGGCTATCTGCCGACTCCTGATTCGTAAACACTTTATTCTTAAAACATGTGCATACAAATGCTTAAATAAATCGAAAATTGTAAAAAAAAGAACAGGAAAGTATTGAGGGTAAAATAAAGCTCCATATTTTAATTCACATCAAGTTTTTTTAAAATTAATTTTGAAAATATGACACCTTACCTTGTCAATCTATAGTATTAGGTTATTCCTATTTTTAAAGCATAATGATTTCCAGTTTTTCATTCATTTTCTTATGTTCCTGGCAATATATTTTAACTCTCTTGATGACTGATTTAAATTTAGTTCTTCAATCTTTCACCAATTTTGAGTAATGGTAGTAAAGGATCCTGCTTTACTCTCTTCATTATTGAAGTAAAAATTAATTCCTTAAAATTTCTTAAACTACTGATACAAAGGGCGTTTAGAAGTTGCCCATCCCTATGCATTCACTATATTTCGATATGCTTTAACTCTATTACATCTAAGTTTGAACTCTCTAGAGAAATTTACCCATAATTTCCTTTTTAACAACATTTTTTATGATTCAAGTTAACTTTAATTAAAATTAAATTAAAAATTCATGTAGAATACAAAATATTATTAGAAAAAGTATCCCTACATTTCTACATAAACACTGTCGTAAAATAAATTTATTTATTACAATTTTTTACAGCAGAATGTAGCGATAAAATTTTGCGGCCATTAATTATTCCCCAATCTAAAAGTTATGATATAAAAAAGATCAAGTGTGATGGAAGTAAAACTTTACAAAGTTTGGATATGGTAGAGTATCTCTTTATTGTTAAAAATAATTATGTCACTATTTATTTTATCATGATTTTTTCGTCTATTTTAATAGTTTGTAAATAAATATATTTATACTTAAGTATGTTGATTAGAATGTGTTTCATCACATATTAAAAATTTTGAAAAAGTAATGTTTTGTTCTTAAGCATTGTGATTTTAATGTACCATACCTTATTAATAAATAATATATATAAATGTATAATAAATGTTTTTTTCAAATACTATAAATGGTTATTATGAGTTTTAAAAAACGGATAAAATATTCAAGTATGTTTATTAGAATGTGCTTAATCACATGTAAACAAATTAGGGAAAAAAATTAGCTTTTAAAATTAATATTCTAGTTATTTTTCTTACTTTACTAATACATAATATTCATAACTTCTTTCAAAAAATTCATCAAATTTTGATAGTTCTGCAATCCACAAATTTTTTTAACAAAATATTTCATATAAAACAAAGATATTGCTATGCTTCAAATGTAATCCTACCCAAATAATATGTGCTATTAACCTATCTTAATAAATATCTGTTATATTTCTTTTTATATTAAATTGTCAGTTGGTAAATGTTACAATAAAATACCTATTTTAAATTGAAATTTATTATACTGTAGAGCCATAACACAAACAGTTTTAAAACATTTTTTAAAATAAACAATGTGTTATTACTACGTATTAGAAAATTTTTTAAAAATCTCTTGATTTTTGAGATCTTAACAATAAACTCAATGCTTCTAAAAAAGTGCAAAGGCAGTATGACTTCTTAAGATCGGTAAAAACAAAAACATAAGAAAAAGAATATAAATTTAAAAATAAAATTTATTTAAGAAGTAATGTTTTCTAAAAAAAATTAATAGTACGTAAGGAGAAAAAATAATGCTATAATTTTGTTCTTTTCATTTAAATTTTTTAACTTTCATAAGTGAAACGATAATTACCTCGTTTCTTTTTACCCTTTTAAAATTAAGATAACCGATAGTCAAACCTAACCCAGACATTATTGAAAATGTCTTTATTTAGAACAATATAGCTATTCAATAAGAAAACGTAACAAAGTGCGTGATAAAATAGTTTAGAATAATGTAAGTTGAAGTTGCATGATAGAATATTTCAGTCCTTATAATTTAACGTAGTTCGATAGTAGAAATCAATAAGAATAACGTAAGTTTAAGGTTGCGTTGTAGAACGCAAATTTGTAAAGTTGCGTGATAGAGCAAATTTTAGAGTTGCGTGATAGAACGCAAAAATAGAGTTACGTGATAAAACACAAATATAGACTGCGTAATAAAACGTAAGTTTAGAATGCGTGATAGTTCGATCCACGTAAATAGGAATAGAAGAATAAGATTTATAGTATAACGCAAATATAGAGACTGCGTGATAAATAACGTAATTTCAAAAATTTCAGTTTACGTAAAAATTAATTACACGCAAAATCAAATTCTTTATGAATCTCTTTGAAACTTAGAATAATATCTTAGGATTACCTTGAATAAAGTGACCAAGGTTGAAAAAAATTTCTAAATTCTTAGCCCTAATGATACTTTCTGGAAGGGCAATGAACTTTTGCAAGAGTACAGTGATAAATTTTTCTTAAGAAGAAGAGTGACTGTACCAATAACAACTGAAATGCTTGTATGTGCTAGATCTTAAAGCCTTTTAGTTGCGTCACGGGTGCTTTGAGATAGATACATTGAAGAATACAGCTGATAAATGCTTGTTCTTATGAAGCTAATGGAAAAATTTGTCAATAAGGTTACCTTAATGAATATGTATATACTGTAGATTGAAAGTTTCTATGTTGCGTGAGCCTATACATATAAAAAATAAATTATGGTGCTTTCCCCTTTGTAGGCTAACAGTTACTATAGACTATAATAAGAGTAATCAGGTCAATAAAATCTACATGCAAACAGTAGTGTGGCCAAATGAAGAAAAAAAGAATAGGATGCAGATGAGGATGACTTTTAGGTGTCGGAAAAGTGGTTGCTGACTACCCAAGCCTCCGAAAGATTCGTCCCTTTAGATGCTAATATAGAAAATTTTCTGTTTTTGGTAATAATTTGCACCAACTATATCGTATAAAACCACTAGTATGTGTTTTCGAGACCAGTATCCTGCGTTTGTATGTTACAACTTTTGCTCTCCCTAAGAGCAATATGATCTCACTGAATTGCGTTTGATTATGTCTTACGCTGACAATAGTTTTTATCTTGCTAGAAAATTAGTATATATGGGTGATATATACTAGGCTGCTTTAGAATAGAAAAATAATAGACTGAATAATACTGAATAACTTAGTTACGGAATAATAGAATAGCCAAATAATAGACAAATAGTATATTAAAAAGAGTGAAATAACTGAATGATAGCTAATAACAACAACTTTAGACTAATAGATAAATGGGGCTACTGGTGTTGAAAACGGTCGATTCTAAAAGTAAAAAGTTCAGTTCGGGTTATAATAGTGTTCCAGATAGAAGAATATCCTGTTTTAAATTGTTCTTACGAAAAAGAAGGAGTTAAGTTGAAGGTTTTTTCTTGTTACAGCGAAAAAATTGGGTCGTCCACTAACACCATATAGTGTCCAAATATGCGAGTAGTTGGTTAATCTTTAGAATACGGGCTCCCATTTCATATAACGCTGAAAATGTTAGTTTTTTTGGCGATAAAATATATTTTTGTAGTAAATATGCATAAATAATAACATTTAGCAGCATTTAAAATTATTTGCAGCAATTTTTTTTTTGCAGTATTAATGTTTTTTGTAATTTTTTATAATTTTTTTTAATAAAAAACATTATTTTTATTCATTTAATTAAAAGCATGTAAATTAGCTTTAATAAGACTAGTAAAATAATTGTTGTCCTCCTTAGCTATTGTAAATCAAGCTTAAAAGCTTGATGTTTGTGTTTATCATCTTTAATTGTAACGATTTCTAGGGTATAAATACCAACAAAATTTTGTATAGAGACAGAGTTTTTTTTATTTTATTATTCTCACCATTTTTGTAATCTATCTCTAACCTAATAAACTATTATCCTAAATTAATTCTAACATTCCAACTGGAGAGTAAGGCTCCAGAACTATACATTTTTCTGACTGGTGTATATATTAAAAATCTAGAGCATTGCATTCACAAAAAGGAACAGCGTAATCATTAATCACTTCATATATAAAAAATAAAAAACACAAATATTTATACAAATAATTTATTTTTAATAATGGATGGCCCTAAAGAGGGCCGTTGGATTAAAATTGTTAATTACTAGAGAATTAATGCAGCAGAATAGAAAGATCTTATTCTTTTTTAGTTTTTTTGTAACCGGTGAAGCTAATGGGCTACTTAACTGCTCTATATTATCTAGATGATGTTAATCACCAGCCTCTAGATTCTCATCAATGGATCCAGGACCATCTTCGATAGCTAACAGGCCGAATGTTTTATCCATTGGCACTGTGTTAGGATCTAGATCTCGCCTTTGTATGTTTTTGAGAGCCCATATTGGCGCTTCAAGTCGTCTTCCCTTGTTTATACAGTAAAATTTATTTATTGGTCTTATCAATCTTTAAAACAATAAAATAATAAGAACAATAATTAATTAAAATACCTTAGAATCTTTTTAAATTTCTTCTAAATTTCAACCAGTGAACCTACTGATCTTTATTTATTTTTAGTGATTCTATAAAATAATAGTTAGTATATGTATAAAATAATAGTGATATTGTCCATGACTTTCCAGGTTATTTATAGTCCCTTTTAGTCAATATCATTCTTTTCTTTCTCTTTCTTAAACAGAGTTTACTATACGATGCCATATAAACCCCCACAAGTAGTCATCAATGACTTCACGATGTCTACACCTCAATGGGATTTTCAATTTTATTCCTAACCATGTTATTTCAATGGTATTCGTGTGAACATCAGTTTCCGAATCACGAAATTGCAAAAAATGGTTCACCGTCTCGTGGATGTAATCTAATTGCCCTAATCTTGCGTATCCACGCCAACATTTGGTGCGGATAGTTGTTTCTGGAAGAAAATGCTGCTGAATTATTGGTAATAAGGTCTCGGCATTTCTGCTTTTAACGACCCGAACAAATAATTTCCTTTCGCTTGTTGATTCCACGCCGTCTAGGACCCAAGCTCCTTCCACTCTGTGACCTCGGTGGTGTTTTCGTTTTTCGAATTAGGATTCGTCGATTTTGACGATTATTCCTGGACATCTGATTTTAACGTCACATTCATTGACGGCATTAGCTATAAGTTGACGAAAATACTTGTGAAGAGCAGCATTGGTTGCACTGATTATCTTTAAATACATTTCAGTCTGGTTCTGACGTGTATTAAAAATAAAATAATAAAGATAGAAAAGGATCACATTTAATGGAGCTTTCATTTTACTGAAGAACGTACCATCGCGTACGGTTACCTTTGCTCTACAAGTTTTCTTGCCACATCTCAACGATTGGCTGTTCAATGACATTGAGTTCCCGCATTTTGGACAATTCTTGGAGCTGGGAAAGATTTCATTGTCAAATAAAAATTTTTCAGCGAGTTCCGGTGTTTAAAACATATGAAATGCTTCAAACATAGAAGAAATATCATTGAATCTTGTGGTAGAGTCCATAATAGCAGAATAAATTTAATAAGGGTACAAATGACGAATATATCAGGTTGTAAAGATTTTGATGTTTTTTATTTCTTATATACCTTTTTTTTGATGACAGAATTTGATCATTTTTACTTATTCATTGTTTTATTATTCAAATTCTTTTTTTCCAAGCTTTTTGTGACTGTTTTTATTTAATAATTTTTTTCAAATACCGCATTTTTACCATGCGTTTTTATTATTTTTTGATCAAAAAATTTATTTTCAAATATTCAAAAAAGTTTTTAAAAAAGTTTATTTTTATAAAAAACAATTTAAATTATCATTATTATGTCACAATTATGCATAAAAAGCTGTTAAATTATGTCTAATATTCAAATCATAAGGAGGCCCGTATTCTAAAGATACTTCAAAATAGAGCTAGAATACGTGAAATATAACGATTTCAGTAGGATTGTGAAAGATCCTTCCGTTTACCAACAACGGAATAACTTGACCAAGAAAGTGATGCAGCTTAGATGCACAATCCTACTTGTTAGAGTAAATAAGATCTTCTTACGGAGCTCCCAGCTATTGGTAGATAAATTCCTTCACTTATTCAAACTTTGAATTACGTACCATTGACTAGTTTCAGGTACGATAAATTAGTGAATTGTTGTAAAAATCCACACCAGGACTTCACTTCCAGCAAAAATATAAATAATTTGCCTGGTCTGTAGTGGAGGAGAATTAAACTCGGGTGGTTAATATAGAGCTTCATTATATAAATATACTATACAATAAAACCACCAGTAGTAATAACAATAGTGAAAGTTTTTGGTTAGCCAAATAAGGGTTATAGAGAGTTAGGTTAAAAAGAATAGATAATAAAACATTCACAACTAATATATTATAAAAAAGCACACCTAAGGTAAATCGAACCTTCTTTAAGTAAAAAGACTCTTTCAATAATGTCTGGGTTAGGTTTGATCATCGGTTATCTTAATTTTAAAAAGGGTAAAAAAAAACGAGATGGTTATCGTTTCACTCATTGTATTTCAAGTCGTCATTTATTTTACTAATAAGAAATTATAAAGACAGTAGAAATTTATTTTAATTTTTTATTAAATTAAAATTTTAAACAAATAATTATTAAGACAAAACATTTTAAAAAAATTTAAAATTTTTTTTTTTTTCACTATGATACTTTAACCAGGAGTAGACTCTTTTTTGGGTCTACTTCTATTTCTCTTCTCTCTACTATTTTTCTCTTTCTCTCCAGTATTTTTCTTCTTCTCTTTACCTTTCTCTTCATCTTTTTTCTCACTCTTTTTTTCTCTTCTTTGTTCTTCTCAAATTTTTTCTTTTCCTCCTCCTTAAATTCTTTGGAATGAATTTGAAAATAGGAGGGAGGAGATCTCCTACCATCATTATTTTCTTCTTCATTCTTTCCATTTACCAAGGGATGATGGTGTGGAGAGAGAGGAGCAAAACTTGCTAATCGAAGTTGAAAGTAGAGAATTTTAAGATCTGCATCTAACTTCTTCTGCTCCCTTTTCAAATCTCCTTCAAATTTACGTACTACCTCACATTAATTTAAAAAAATTTGTATATCATGGGTTATTAGTTCACCATGATTTAATAATTCTGTCTTCAGATATTCCTCCATTTTCCCCATATTTCTGAAAAAATATATTTAAAAAATAGTACAAATTTATTTAAAGTAAATTGATATGTACGTCACGACAATTAAAACAAAATATAAATTTAAAATTATAGTAAAATTACAAACATTAAATAACAAAATATTTAGGAAAACTTATAATAGGTAAAATTAAATATAACGATAATAAAAATGTCTGAAAATCACCGTATAAAATAAAGGGGTAGACAAGACCTTTTATTTCACAAAAAAAAAAGAAAAAGCACAATTAAAAAAATAATCTATCTATATATAATATGTTCTCACAAAGATACATCATTTTACAGGTCTTGAGACAATTAGATTTTTTTAGAATCCCAAAGGTGTTCTTTTAGAGATACGACAGAAAAGATAATATTAAACAGCAAAATTATAATAGTTTGCTTGGTCACCAGTAGTAGGGAATAGAACACGAATGGTAATATAGACTTTTATTATATAAATATCTTATACAATAAACCATCATTGGAATAGTAATAGTGGAAAGTAGAGTTAGCCAAATATGAGGTTAGAGAGAATTAGAGTAATTAATAGGAATAATAAAACTTTCACAACAATAATAACATAAAAAGCACACGTAAAGAAGATCGAAACCTTCCTTAAGTAAAAAGATATTTTCAATAATGTCTGGGTTAGGTTTGACCATTGGTTATCATCTTAATTTTAAAAAGTTAAAAAGAAACGAGGTAGTGACCGTTTTACTAAACATAAAAAGCTATAACGTAAAAACATTTTAGATTAACTGACAAAAACTAATTTCACTATCCTATATAAATTAAACAGCAAAAATGAGAAATTATTGTAACACTACTTCTCTATACTTAAAAAATATCTATCAAATTTTTCAAAAGAAAATCAGTTTCCTTCTCACTAACTATTATAAATATTAGCAAAATATCATTTTCATTGAATAACAAAAAGAAGATATAACAAACTTTTATTACACTTAACTATTAGTAGTCACCTAATAGAAAAATAAATTAATACAATAATTAATAATATGAAAAATCTAACTTACTTATATTTAAATACGTGGATTCTCAAATTTATAAATTCTTGAGATGTGCTTAGCTAACTTATTAACTCTTCCACAATTAAATTATATAATGTTAAATAAGTATACAAAAATATATAAATATTACACGATAAATGATAAATTAATTATGTGGTAAAATTGAAAAAATATTTGGGGTTAGAAGTTATCAAAATATGATTACATATTTCAACATCTTTAGGTGGTTTGTAAATGAACAAAATAAAGTTATTTTGAAATATATATGTGTATGTGATTGTAATGTCACTCATTTTAGGTATCTTACAACCACTTTAGTTATCTCATTTTAATTACTTGCGAGTATTTCGTCTCTTTTTTTTCTTTACGAGAGAATTACAATTCTTCTCAAATAAACATTACAAAATATATCATGAGCAACAGTGATAAATATAATTGTCGAATTTTGCGTTTAGGATAAAAAATTATATACTCGGAACGAAAAATTAAAACTAGAGACAAAAATTTAAAACTCAGAACGATTTTTTGTAAAAATTTTTCTGTGTGTTCCAACATCCAAAAGTTTGTCATGACGAGACTCAAAAAATTACCTTAACAGCTCCACTTGCCTCATCAGCATTATAAAAAGGTTATAAAATATTATTACATAAATATGATATGAAAACATTCTTTACCGATGATTAAACAGGTATTTGCTAAAAGTTTAGAGAGCTATCTTATCATCAAATATTGAAGAAAATTTGCCTGCTGACAAATGTAGACGTCTTGAAATTAGTGATAGAATACTTGTAATAACTAATCGATTTACGATGAATGAAGTAACACAAGATGTAAATCGTATAATTTAAAATACTAAAGATTCAATTATTTTATTAGCAGAGTTTGATGTTATAAAGGCACCATTATCAAGAATATTGTCTGTTAAATTAGTAAAAAAGAAGTAATCACATTGGTATTAAATGTAAATTAAGAGATGAATATAAGGGAAAAAGGTGAACCACTTATCGTTAATAAATTATTCAAGAATATTTAACATATAGATACGGTTTAATACATATTGGTGATAGAAATATTTCAATTGATGATGTTTCAATAAGTACGTGTACAATTGCTGAAGGTATTTGTTTTCTTCATAAATGTGGTTGTGTTCTTCATCTCTTAATACAAAAAAATAATCATATTATAGAGAAACAAAAAACAAAATAATTGTAGATAAATTTATGGTACTGGTATAAATAGAAAAATTGATTCGTTTAAATTATATGATGAAAGCTAAAAACTAATTGTTTAATTTTTAAAAGAAAAATTTACATTTATATGAAATTTAGTTTTGTAATACTCTTTTTCAAAATTATGAGAATTATTTATCTTTTGTTCTTTTGTCGTTATATATTTTTCAGATGATTTTCTTAATATCGCTGATATATTTTCTTTTCTAGCTATTAAAGCTACACGTTTTGTAATGCCAAATACTTATAAAAAAACATCTTTTATTTATAAAAAACATCGTTAGAATCTAATTCTTTTCTTATAACTGTACATGAATATGCAAAAATCATATTTTTTTGAATAGTTAAATGTTATTGAAATCGGTAAAAAAATGTTATCTTCTTGTTGTAGTTTATTAAATTTTTTAAATAATTTTTTATTTATATTTTGATAATTTTTATTTCTTATGCTAATTTCAGATTGATATCAATAAACAATGCTAATTGCTTATTAAATGCATTTCTTATTTCTTTTTGTAATAATAAATCACCATTCTTAATAGCTATAGTTATAGATTTTCTTAATTCTATAGCCTCTGCATTCAATTTATTTTTTTTCCATGAAGTTTGTAATTAGTTGAATTCTATTCACGTTGTAAACATTCTTGAAAACATAAACACTATCTATTCCAGACTTGAGTATTAAAATGCGATAGTTTATAATGAAAAATATCTTCGTTCATAGTAAATAGCATTAAATATTTAATTTTAGATTATTAAATAAAGAATAATAATAAAAATTTAAATTAATTTTTTATTTAAATTAATGATATACTACAAACAAACAGAAAAAATTTTTATTCATCGTCATATAAAACACAACTTTTAAAATAAATATAATTTATATGCTTTTAATGTACAATTTTTAGTATTCTGATTCACATTTCTTTTAACAAAGCTATATTTATTATATTAAATAAATTTCTTATTACAAAGACAAAAAGAAATTGAAAAGTATATAAAAATTTTAACTTTTCAATATTTTTTTATAGTTATCTTATGAATCGGTTATAAAAATAATGTTTTACTATCTATTCTTTAAATTCATATTCACCATCTTGCTCAGTACATTTTGTATTTTTTTCGTTAAGTATTAATTGTAAAGTCTTCATAAGATGAATTAACCCGAAGTTTATACCATCAACGATACCAAGATAAATATAATTGTTTGAAGTAATACAGTATATCGTGAAGTATCAGTTTTTGTAAATTTATTAATAACAAATTTATTCTTAATCAAATTAAAAAAAGATCTATCCTTCATTGTAACCAGAGCTTTTCACCAACGTAATAAATGTAATGTTGTAAACATGTTTATATAACACTTAACTTTGAACTTATTTTCTTGTGTATCAATTCTACTTCTAGAATATTTATATGTTATAGTTCCTTTATTACAAATGAATTTATAAACACATAATAATTTATTAGTTGAATTGAAAAAATCAATGTGCATATGATTCAAATTTAATTCAATTAATTTATTTAATTATTCAATATTCTTAATATCGTGATACTCAGTTACCTTTGAAAATGTATTCAAAATGATTTTTTCCTTAGGTTTTGATTTTGGTGCTGATTTATTTTTATAATAAATTAAACTTTCAGAAATAGATTCTCTAAAATGATTAAATGATGATAATGGTGATCTACTATTTTCGACTGCTGAACCAGACAGTAATGATAAATTTTCTGCACGTGGATTTTCCGACTGGAAACTTTTAGTTGAAATAGGAGTCATGGATAGATTACTAAACTCGTAAATATTTTTATCTTGTGTTGAGAGACTTTCCAATTGTTTAAAAATCTTATTAACATTTCTGAAGTATTTTATTCATTCATTATTTGTCCAAGATATTTTTGGCTTAATGTTTGCAATTTTTGGTAGAAAATTCGCAAGTTTGAATTAATATTATACAAGTAATATGATCAGCTTTAAGTCAGTTTGCCATATTTTAACATTCTTTTATAATATTCTTCTAATAATAATTTTAGCTTTTTATGAGCTAAAAAAAGCATTAAAAAATTACTGACTGACTTACTTGAGAACAGTTTTTTTCAATTTCTTTAATATCTCCGTTTGCTAAATTAGCAAAATTAATATGTTTGTTCTGGTCTCCATGTAGTAGAAATATTACTAGTGGAATAATAGAAGTTTACTATATAAAATACTTTTTACAATAGGTCCACCAGTAATGGCAATAGCAGGAATACAATAATAGGTAGTAATAAGGGTTAATAATACAATAGGGTAAAAATAAGTAACTCAACACCTAGGAGATATTGAACTCTCCTTAAGTAAAAAGACAATTTTAAGGATGGCTGGGTTATGATACCTACTAGTCATCTTTATTTTGGAAGAAACGTAATTTTTATCGTTTCACTTATCTAATAAAATCGAATAAATCTAGATTAATATATGTCTAAAAAAGAGACTATCTAGCATATAAACAAAAATTCAAATTTGAATATGACAAAAGATGGAAATACATTTTTTTTATTTTTCAAAGATATAAAACAATCTTTAACACCATTACTAAAAATGTTTGAGTAAAAGAATGATCTTAGAACGATTGCTTGATCATGGAATGGTTTGTAATGGTTAATTAGTTGACCTATATTGTTCTATGAATATTATTCATTTATACATTTTAATAAATTTTTATACGTGTCTTTTTAATATAATTTAATTTTATATTATGTGTAATTGTTGTTTATTATAGTTAGTGAATCAATAAATAAAAATTTACCGTTTGCTTTACTAGATAAAATTATGTACTGGTTAAAAAATGTCAATAATTATAATTTTACGCAAGCTATACATTTTTTCTATAGTTTAAATCTTTGCTAAGTCTCATGAAATTAATATATTACTTGAAAAAATAGACTATCACAAAGGTATGATAATAACAGTGAATGGAAAGTCGAAATTCCTTAAAATAATAAAATTTTTATCTTGGAAAAATTTCTAAATTAATGTAATACAAATAATATAATTTTATAGTACCACTAAAAAATTAAATTGTGAGATGAGATAAATTTTTTCACAATATTTAACAAATCACTGTTTAAAAGAATTTGATCTACTTCAGTTTATATCAGACATAAAGATACAAAAAATTTTTTTACTACTTTTAATATTGAATGGAAGATTATGACCATTTTAAATATAGACGTATTTAAATATGATGATTTATATTCAAAAATTTTAAACAAATATTTAATAGTTATAGTTAAGTAATTCAGTATTGTACCATAATTAATTGTAAAATATAAAACTTTCTCGTTAAACTGATTCAAATGTTTACAATCAAAATAAAATTTCAGCAATGTCATATCAGTTACAGTTCGTGGATAACAATATTTTTTTATTGTCAATAAACGATTAGAAAATGTTTTTTGAAAGAATTTACAAATTTTTGAAATCCATTGAATCTTCCTGATGATATTTGATCATAACAACATCTTAAAACACACATTCAATATTGAAATTTTCTATAAATATTTTTTGTAATTATCTGCATCATGTTTGTCTTTATTATTCCGTTAAACATTAGCAAAAAATGCATTTTTTCTATGGTTGTTGTCATTATTTTACGTTTATTTTATGAAATTCTACTAATATCTTTTAAAATTTTGTTTGATGCATGGAAATGAAAAATAATTGTAGTTAGAAAAAGACACACAATACTTTTGTTAATTTAAAAAATTAGTAAAAATTACACCGACATTTATAATTTTTTCAAAAGTTAATGTAATTATGTACATTATACATTATGTCAATAGACGAATGTAAAAATATAAAAAATTTTCTTCAATTTTTTTACAATATAACCATAATAATAAAATAAATTAAGTAAAATATTTTATTGGTGAACGCTCTATATAAAATAAACAATACATAAATATTAATATATTAATTAAATAATTTACCTAATTACTTATAAAGTTATTCGAGAATGGTATTCGGATTTTTTTCTCAAGCCTCGGTTAAGGTTAGTAATTTCTAAAAATGACAAAACATGATTACAATAAAATAAGTACAATCGTAGAATGAGAAAATCTTTACAAAAACATGTCACCGTTTATACCATGCTTATATCTATAGAAAATCAAACAATTCGTTTTAAGATGTTCCAAAATTTGCAAACTGTTCACTATTATTACTTTACATAATTTTGCATGGATTGAATCATTCTAAAATCAAATATTAGAAATAAATTTTTTATATTTAAAGTTTTACAACTTGTCTAACTTTGTTTTTTAAAAAATGTTTTTTAATGCATTATTAAATAAATAGAAATTATAAAAAAACTGAAAAGCAGCAAATGACTAAATGTTTTGAAAAGTTAAAAGAAGAATTAAACTTATAATGTTTCTTGTAATACATCTTAATTAGTGAATCATTTTTAGAAAAAATTTATTTTAAATACTTAGATAAAATAAGTTTTAAAAAATTATGTTTATTTTTCATCAAATTACATTTATAAATTATTTTAATATATTTTCTAAAAAAATTACAATTTCAAATAAATATTTTAAAATATATCATAAGCGACAGTACTGAACATAACTGTCATATTTTGCGTTTAGGATAAAAAATTATGTGCTCGGAACGAAAAATTATAATTCAGAACGTTTTTCGTGCAAATTTTTATAAGTGTTTAAATGAACAATATTTTTTAAGGAATCTTATATTATTTCATAAAACTTCGAGTACCAATTTTTGAAAGTATTATTTCAATAACTGAAAAAACAAAAATTTTAAACATTACTTAACTTTAATCATTTGAAAGTGATCTTCAAACGGTACCAGTTAAAAGATTTAACTACACTTCAATGAATAGAAAATTAAATGACGATGAATTAAATGAAAAAAAGTTTAAAAATTTTTCTAATTTAAATCACTTTATTAATTAATATGATAAATTTTAAATTAACATTAGTGTTTTAATCATACTACTTCGTAAAAAATTTATACTGAATATGCTAAAACATTCAATGCAGTATTTTGTTATTCAGAGATAATTCATAAATGAATTAATAAATTTTAAAATTAAATAAAAAATTATATTATAATAGCATTAACTTAAAAAATATCAAGTGTATTTTTAATTAATAATTTTTTAATAACTGTTTCATGTACAATTTCTGATAATTAAAATATTATATATATTGTGCGCTTTTGATAATAAAATAAAAGATCTTAACTTTCACATTCTTGGTTCATACTTAGAAAAACCTTAAGGTCTTCAAGACAACAATAACATTTTTAAAATAACATTTTTAAATGGTAAAATAAATGATAAAATGCTAAAAAAAATTAAAAAAATTGAGTCATTTAATCAAAAATTATATAAACGTTAATTAAACAATAAAAAAAAGAAAATAGCATGTCTTACGTAAAAATTTTTATTTTATTAAACATTTTTCAAATTATAAAAGCTAGATATGGTTCAGCACCTCAACAAGGTTATGGAACACATCAAAACATTATAAAACCAGGAGGCTACAATAATGTACCACAAAATAATTATCTATATTACCCATATTATTATTACTACTATTATCCGGATATTTCATATATTCTAAATTATCCACCTTTTTATTATCAATTTGAATTATGCGAACATTATTATAGTAAAATAATAAAACAAACAAGCTACGAAATCATAAAAACAAAGAAAATTCTTAAGTACTTAGAGTCAAAAATGGTAAAAATCTTAAAAAGTTTAGAATATAGATATATGAGAAATAAAATTTTCTTTGATCTTAAAAATAAAATAAAATATTTAAATAATATTCTAAAAAAATTAGAGAAAAAATTGATATACTATAAGCAAAAATATAATAAATGTAAATGGAATTCAACAACAAAAAAACCAACAACAATTGTAACATCAACCACTGAAGATTCTTCTACAACTGAAGTTACAACTACTAAAGTTTCTTCTACAACTGAAAAATACGACCACTGAAGGTTCTTCTACAACTGATGTTACAACCACTGAAGGTTCTTCTACAACTGAAGTTACAACCACTGAAGGTTCTTCTACAACTGAAAATACAACCACTGAAGGTTCTTCTACAACTGATGTTACAACCACTGAAGTTCTTCTACAACTGATGTTTCAACTACTGAAGATTCTTCTACAACTGAAGTTACAACCACTGAAGGTTCTTCTACAACTAAAATTTTAACTACTAAAGATTCTTCTACAACTGAAGTTACGACTACTAAAGATTCTTCTACAACTGAAGTTACGACTACTGAAGATTCTTCTTACAACTGAAGTTACAACTACTGAAAGTTTTTCTACAACTGAAGTTACAACCACTAAAGATTCTTCTACAACTGATGTTTCAACTACTAAAGATTCTTCTACAACTGAAGTTACAACCACTAAAGATTCTTCTACAACTGAAGTTACAATCACTGAAAATTCTTCAACGACTGAACTTACAACCACTGAAGGTTCTTCTACAACTGAAAATACAACTACTGAAGATTTTTTATCGACTGAAGTAACAACCACTGAAAATTCTTCAACGACTGAAGTTACAACCACTGAAGATACTCCTACAACTGAAATCACAACAACAAAAAAAGCTTCAACAACTGTAATACCATCAACTACTATTATACCATCAACGACCAAAAAATCGACAACCGTTAAACCATCAAGTACTAAAAAATCAACCACCAAAAGATCAACAACTTGTATACCGTCAACACATAAAAAATCAACAACTGATGTACCATCAACAACAATCAAATCGTCAACAATTAAAAAAACAACTTCTATTGAACCTAAAAGGAAAAAACACAAGCATCATCATTTTTTTTTCAACTATAATTTTTAAACATTTGAGTTGTTAAACTACAAAAAAATATGCTTAAATTTTAATTGCTAATTTTTCATTTTTTTCTAAAATTACTTCTGATGACTTTACTGTTAATGGTGTTTAAGTTACCAACTATAAACTTTTTATAACACTTAGTTTTTAAATAAATAATCATTTTTTCAAAAAAACAAACTTTTTTCAGTTTTTGTTAAATTTATTTCACTATAGATTCGTTTTAGTTCGTGAATATACAAGGTGCTTTAGAATTAACTCTCCATTTGGAAACGCTTATAACTTTTTCGTACTTAAGATAAAAGTGTAAAATTTTGTGAATTAGAAAATAAGCGAAGTAATATCTTCTGTTTCATGAAAATTTATAGGCTTATTAGAACTTACGGCTATTGAAAAAAAATTCTTTTCCTCATTTGTGCATGTAACTTTCTTAAATAGAAAGAATACGAAATGATTTTATACAGATTAAAACTTCATTTCTTTCATACTAAAATCTACCATTTCATAAATACTTTACCCTTTTCACATTCTTTTATTTTTAATCAATTAGCCTTAGATCTACATTTGGCAGGTAAGAGCTTATCTGCAGGGCATATTTTTTTATAAAAGTATTTTTATGTAAATTTATTAATCAAAATATTTGTATAAAAAAATTGTTTTACTAGATTACATGTTTATTGAGAAGTAAAATATCTAGAATTACATTGTTATAATATTTTTATATATAAAATATTTCTGAATTTGAGAAAGTCATTTCATACCGTTTGACTTTTTTGAAATATTTTAAAACCCATTTTGTCAGTCAGTCAAATATTTTTTTAAAATTTTGTACAACTAAAATTTCGACGCCCTCCCCCCCATTTTTATTTCATTATTAAAACAAGCAGCCAAAAAAATGTATGTTGGCAAATTTATAGAGCCTGAAAATTTGAGACACAGCTGTAGCAGTGAGTCAAATTTTGAAAAATTGATTTTTACAAATTCGGAATGAATAGTTTTTTTTAAAAGTAAATATTGTTTTTAGGGGTAATTTTTTATAAAAAAAATGAATGAAAATACTTTCAGCTTGATTAATTTACGTCTTTATGGTTTTTTTAAATTTTTTTTTAGTTTTTTTACATTTTGGGTACAAAAATGGAAAAAGCGCATGTTCTCACTATGCTCATTCGATTTCTAATGTAATTTTACATTTAGATCTATAAAAATTATAAAAATAAATTGGGAAGGTAAATGTGTTCTTATACAAAATATAGATCCCAATTCAATATAGTAGAATATTGGTATACTTTAATAATATATTTCGAATTTTTTTACGATAAATATTGTTTCTGACAGTAATTTTTTATGAAAAATCGAATGAGCATAGTGAAAACATCGCTTTTTCTATTTTTGTACTCAAATGTTAAAAAATTTATTCTAAATGAAAAAGCTTGTATTCTTCTTCATTCATGATCACATTTTTCTTCTCATTTTATTTTCATAATTTTCATGGATCTAGGTGTAAAATTACACGAAAAATCGAATGAACATAATGGAAACATGCGCTTTTTCCATTTTTGTACCCAAAATGTAAAAAAAACTAAAAATATATTTTAAAAAACCATAAAGACGTAAATTTATCAAACTGAAAGTATTTTCATTTGTTTTTTCAAAAAGAATTACCCCTAGAAACAATATTTACTTTTAAAAAAATCTATTTATTCCGAATCTGTAAAAATCAATTTTTCTAATTTTGACTCACTGCTTCTGCTGTGTCTCAAATTTTCAGGTCCTATAAATTTGCCAACATATATTTTTTTGGCTGCTCGTTTAATTAATGAAATAAAAATGAGAAGTCAAATTTTTAGTTGTACATCGAATCTCTAATTGACTCAAAAAACGAGTTTTAATATATTTTCTAAAAAAATTACAATTTCAAATAAATATTGCAAAATATAACATAAGCGACAGTACTGAACATAACTGTCATATTTTGCGTTTAGGATAGAAAATTATGTGCTCGGAACGAAAAATTTTTTAAGAACGTTTTTTGTGTAAATTTCTCTAAGTGTATAAATGAACAATATTTTTTAAGGAATCTTATATTATTTCATAAAACTTCGAGTACCAATTTTTGAAAGTATTATTTCAATAACTGAAAAAACTAAAATTTTAAACATTACTTAACTTTAATCATTTGAAAGTGATCTTCAAACTGTACTAGTTAAAAGATTTAACTACACTTCAATGAATAGAAAATTAAATGACGATGAATTAAATGAAAAAAAGTTTGAAAATTTTTCTAATTTAAATCACTTTTTTTTAATTAAAATATGATAAATTTAAAACTAACGATAGTGTTTTAATCATACTACTTCGTAAAAAATTTATACTGAATATGCTAAAACATTCAATGCAGTATTTGTTATTCAGAGATAATTCATAAATGAATTAATAAATTTTAAAATTAAATAAAAAATTATATTATAATAGCATTAACATAAAAGAATATCAAATGTATTTTTAATTAATAATTTTTTAATAACTGTTTCATGTACAATTTCTGATAATTAAAATATTATATATATTGTGCGTTTTTGATAATAAAATAAAAGATCTTAACTTTCACAACCTTGATTCATACTTAGAAGAACCTTAAGGTCTTCAAGACAACAATAACATTTTTAAAATAACATTATTAAATGGTAAAATAAATGATAAAATGCTAAATAAAGAAAAAAAAATTGAGTCATTTAATTAAAAGCTATATAAACGTTTATTAAACAATCAGAAAATTAAATAGCATGTCTTACGTAAAAATTTTTATTTTATTAAATATTTTTCAAATTATAAAAGCTAGATATGGTTCAGAACCTCAACAAGGTTATGGAACACAACAAAACATTATAAAACCAGGAGGCTACAATAATGTACCACAAAACAATCTACACTATCCGTATTATTATCACTACTATTATCCGGATATTTCGTATATTCTAAATTATCCACCTTTTTACTATCAATTTGAATTATGCGAACATTATTATAGTAAAATAATAAAACAAACAAGCTACGAAATCATAAAAACAAAGAAAATTCTTAAGTACTTAGAGTCAAAAATGGTAAAAATCTTAAAAAGTTTAGAATATAAATATATGAGAAATAAAATTTTCTTTGATCTTAAAATCAAAATAAAATATTTAAATAATATTTTAAAAAAATTAGAGAAAAAATTGATATACTATAAGCAAAAATATAATAAATGTAAATGGAATTCAACAACAAAAAAAGCTTCAACAACGGTAATACCATCAACGACCAAAAAATCGACAACCGTTAAACCATCAAGTACAAAAAAATCAACCACGAAAAGATCAACTACTGTTATGCCATCGACGACCAAAAAATCGACAACCGTTAAACCATCAAGTACTAAAAAATCAACCAAGAAAAAATCAACTACTGTTATACCATAGACACATAAAAAATCGACAACTGTTGTACCATAAAGAACAATCAAATTGTCAACAATTTAAAAAACAACTTCTATTAAACAAAAAAGAAGAAACACAAGCGCCATTTTTTTTAACTATAATTTTTAAATATTTGAGTTATTAAACTACAAAAAAATATGCTTAAATTTTAATTGCTAATTTTTCATTATTTTCTAAAATTACTTCTGATGACTTTACTGTTAATGGTGTTTAAGTTACCAACTATCAACTTTTTATAACACTTAGTTTTTAAATAAATAATCATTTTTTCAAAAAAACAAACTTTTTTCAGTTTTTGTTAAATTTCTTTCACTATAGATTTGTTTTAGTTCGTGAATATACAAGGTGCTTTAGAATTAACTCTCCATTTGGAAACGCTTATAACTTTTTCGTACTTAAGATAAAAGTATGAAATTTTGTGAATTAGAAGATAAGCGAAGTAATATCTTCTGTTTCATGAAAATTTATAGGCTTATTAGAACTTACGGCTATTGAAAAAAATTTTTTTCCTCATTTGTGTATGTAACTTTTTTAAATGGAAAGAATACGAGATTATTTTATACAGATTAAAAGCTTCATTTCTTTTATACTAAAATCTACCATTTCATAAATACTTCACCCTATTCACATTCTTTTATTTTTAATCAACTAGCCTTAGACCCAAATTTAGCAAGTAAGAGCTGATCTGCAAAGCATATTTTTTTATAAAAGTATTTTTATGTAAATTTATTAATCAAAATGTTTGTATAAAAAAATTGTTTCACTAAATTACATGTTTATGGAGAAGTAAAATATCTAGAAATACATTGTTAAAATATATTTATATATAAAATATTTCTGAATTTGAGAATGTCTTTTTATACCGTTTGACTTTTTGAAACATTTTCATTAAAAAAAAATTTACCTAATAAAAAGAATTTTATTAATATTCAAAAGGTGAATAAAAATGAATATTTTAATAATTTCAAGTAGTCATTTTAGTGGTATTTCATCATAATTTTTGAATTGTTATAAACAATTCGATATCATTCTTCTATTAACTGTGTATTTATCTTAATTTTACAAATAAATAAATGAAAAATTGAAGAAAATTAATACTTAAAAATAACTTCATTCGTTTTTAATCTACAGATTTCATTATAGCCTTCATATTTTTATGCTAGACTTTATTATATGTGCTAAATTTAGTTTTATTTTCTTTAAACAACTTTGTATAAAATTATAATATTAGAATATTTTAATTTTTTTAAAAAAATGAGCATTATTTTTTGATTTATTACTCAATTCATATTTTTCTAATCTTGTTAATATTAAGTTTATCCCTTATTCTTTGCTTATATCTTTCAAATGAGTTATAAACCATAATAGTTCATAAACTTTAAAAATAGTTATATCTTGAACAAAACTGTGCAAAAATGGGTCCAAAAAAGTGATATTTTTAAAATACAATTTGCTCAGTTAAATAAAAGACGTTTTTAATTTACTTTCCTCCAAAGTTGGAAAAAAATACATCAAATAACTATTTGACTATAAAAATTGGTTAAGTTTGTAAAAAGTTATGTCTTGAACAAAATTAATTTTTACTAAACAAATAGAAAAAAACAATAAATATGATACTAAAATTGGCATAAATTGATATCTAGATAAGCTGTAAACTGTGCAATAATCTTATTTTTTAAGTTAGATTTAGATCTATTTAAAAAAAATCATGTCTACTTTATTTTTTTAAGTTTTCATTAAGTAATAACTATAAAACTTTTTAATTTCTATTAAAAAAGTAGTTGTCACTTGTTGATCCATAACTTTGTTAATTCAATATTAATTTTAATGTTGTCTTGTTTTCCTCTTATCCTTGACTTGTATCTTTCAAATAAGTCATAAAACATAAAATTTTGTCTACTTTTACAAAAGTTATCCGAAAGACAAAACTATACAAAAAAAAGTGTCTAAAAAAGGGATATTTTTAAAATACAACTTGGCTACTTATAAGTCATAGATTTTTAGTACCATTTTTTGCACTAAATTGAAAAAAATGTCAAATGGCTATTTGACTGTAAAAATTGATCATGTTTGAAAAAAGTTATTTTTGGAACAAAACTAATTTTTACGAAAAAAATGAAAAAAAGGCAAAAAAGTTGGTATTAAAATTAATATAACTTACTTTCGTAGTTGAGTTATAAAGATAGTTAGACCCTTATTTTTTAAGCTAGACGTAGATCTCTATAACAAACATTACTTTATTTTTTGTTGAAAAGTTATGACTAAGTTATAGCTATTTAACTTTAAAAATGTTTTTTTTTTTAAATAATCACCACTCTTAGGACTATAACTCGGCCAATTATTAATCGAATCCAATATCATTAGGCTTCTGAACTATTCTAGAATTTCACCTTTCGAATGAAATATAAAGCATTTTTTTCGTTAATTTTAAAAAGAGTTACTCGAGTAACAAAATTATGTAGAAAAGGGTGTTTTTTTTAGATAACTTGGCTAATTATGGTTTAAAATATCTAACACCCATTTTCCCCCTAAGTTAAAAAAAATACGTCTTTTAGCTATTTATCCATTAAAATCAGTCAACTTTGAAGAGAGTTATGTCAAAGACAATTTTTTTTCTTTATTTTTTTGATATAGTAATATAGTATTCAAGATTACAATTGTTTTAATCATAAGATACTCAAACAAACATTACCGATGCGCTAATGTTTACAAATAAAAAAAACTACCCGAATTTTAGTTTCAATTACAGTTATAAAACTAATTTAAGATAATTGATAAAGCAAAAATAGCATTTATTCTAAGTGTTAATAAACTTTTTGTTACCTATTTTATGTTTGAAATCAAATACAATGCATACATAAATACTTATTATTATAATTTTTCTATTATTTTTAGTAATTATTTTTTTGTTAAAACAATTTTAATTTAAAATATTGAATTTTATCTAAAATAATTCTCTATCTTTTGCAATTTGTAAAATCCGAGTTTTTATTTACTATAGACTTTAACAAAAAAAAATTTATAATAATAATTAAATCAACGTTTTCAATTATTGATATTTCACTTTAAGAATATTCTAACATATTTATACTTTAATTTACTAAATCCTCAAGTTTCTAATATGTTCAAGATATCTAATAATAACAAATTTTTGAAATATTAACCCAAATAAGTAATTCCTAGTTTAGTTATTTTTGTCGTATAACTTTTGAATCGAGTTAGGAATCTCATAGACTGAATTTTAAATTCAATATATCAAATTATTATGTAACTATACTAATTAGTTCAGGTAGATCAGTAGTTGAAAATTATTAAAATTTAAAAAATTATCAAAACATTATATAAAACCAATTTGTTTAATTAAAATAAAAATTTTACACTAGTAATATTTTTAACTTCCTTAACTTATTAGGATTGATTAATTTGTTAATTCCTTTAAACATATTGTATTATTAATGTGTCAATTTTTTATTATTCTAAACTTATTAAATCAGGGTAAGTAGATTAAATGTAATGTTATTAAACATGATATAATTAATAAGTGATGAAAAATAAAAATTATAGAAATAATATACTATTATGTTAAGTTGATTTTTTGAAAAGTAAAGCATTATTTAATATTTGTATATATAAAGTCTTAGTAAAAAATAATTTGTTTACAATTTTTATAACCTGCATTCGTACTCAGATCTTGTGTACAATTACAAGTAATATGCTAAAAAATATTATTAAAATCGTTTATTTTTATTAATATTTTATACTCCAAAAACACACAAAATGAAAGTTTTTAAATTTAAATGTATTTTAATATTTTCAAAAATAAGTAAATTTTACTATTTTTTTCATGTCCTTTTTAGACAAATACATTATGTAAAAAAAAACAAAAGGGATGTTTCCGCTCATTATTTTTTGTTTAGTAATTTTAAAAACGAAAGATATATGCATTTAAAAATTTCTGACATAAGCATATTATTTTAAAATATTTATCTATCATATTAACTGTATACACAAAAAATAAGAAGAATATTTTATTTTATGAAATAATTTATATGCAAAAAAAATAGTTTTATATAACAGCTTTCGTGAGAGAAGAATTTGATTTTATATATAAAAAATCTAAGAAAAGAAAATTTATTTAACATTTAAAACTTTTCCTAAATTAAATGGCTGAATCATCTGGTGATTCATCAAAAGTTGTTACGATAGATTATAAAATTTGTCAAAAAAGTATTGTAGCAAAAAATTAAGGACTTTCATATATTTTGGCATGTTGGTAAAGAAACTGAATGTCCAACGTATTCTTATAAGTTATGTGATTATAAACACGATAAATCTGCAAATGTTAAGCAACATATTGCTAGTGAACATAAAGAAGATGTTTTTGCTGAAGATCTTATTACAGTGAGTCTTATTATTAATTACTATTATATTAAATTCCCAGTTGAATCTTGATCTCGTAAAGGAAGTAATTAAAAATATTTTTGTTCTTTTATAATGTCAATAAAACAAGAGATTCTAGATATCTCAGAGGGTAATATTAATATATATGAAACCAATAATGAAAGAGAAGCTCATAATGATGAGAAAAAAGAGTGCTTTTATGAGAAGGATAGAGATGATTGTGATGAGGAGGTAGAAGATGAGTATTAAACATAATCTTATACATTTTTAAAAATTATTTTCCCCATAAATTAGTAATTGTAACACTAATAATCTGTTGACTTTTCGTTAAGAAGTTTTATTTATTTCAATTGTACAAATAACAATTGATAAAATAAAGAAGAAATTTTCACACCGTTTGTTTTATACTCTTTTATATTATGGCCAATGATATCGATTATACCAAGTATCTGTAGGGATGGGTTTTTTATAGTAGTATGACAAGACTGAAGCAGATATTGTACAAATTACACTTTCTATAGTTGCTGTAAAACTTAACGATAAAACTAAATATCTGGGCCCTTTTATCCCGATTACACAACCATGAATAATGTTTAGAAGAGTTATTAAGATTGACAAGCCAAGTAATGTATAAATAACAGGTAGATATTCCTCTCTAATATGAAATATTACCACTAGGCATACAATTAAAGTTGATATTACAATAATTGAGGTTAATGCAATTGATGTTGTTAGGTACTTCGATGAAAGTTTATATGATACTAAAAATTATATATTTATTAAAAAATGATTAGTGTTAATATAACTCACTTGCTGAAAACATAGACCAAAGAGATAGAACTCCACCAACAGTACTGCAAAGAAAAATAATACCACGTAATTTTACTTTTTTATCTAGCATTATTAAAATAATTTGAAAAAGTTTTTAAAGTAACATATCAATATATTTTAGCAATTTATGTGTATCGTGATAACAATATTTTTATCAGGATAACTATTTATAGACCATGATAATGGAAGAGGAAGGTAAAAAAACGTATAAAATTTAATCTATCAAGAGCAAGAATATATAACTTGCCTTCTTTATGTAATTAATCACACATCTGATGAGTGATGTTTATATAATATCATTTTAAAACATTTATTCGTACACAAAAATTTCTTGTCAAATATTAAATAAAATAAAAATACTATTAAGTTATGAGTTTTATAGTTTTAATTTCCTGTTTATTGATATTTATATGGGATATTAATGGTTCAAAAATATTTAATAGTGTTGGTGAAGTTCCAATTACTGCTTATAGTTTATGCTCAGTAAATCAGTAAATAGTATTTTTCCGATTTCATTATCTTTACAACTTGCGATATTGTTCGTATTTGAAACTCGACCATCACCTATGAAACGTTTAAAGATAAGGGCCATTTCGTTTTTGGCACTCCTGATAACATCATTTTTTTCATCATTTTTATTATAGTTCTTTTTTTAGTAGTGATATTGCCATAACGACATGTACATCAAACAAAAAGATATTTTTAAAGATCGAAAAATCTGAAACCTCCTTTAGATTCACTTTATCCATAGAATTTATATTACTATCATGGTATGATACGTGATTAAATTTAATGTAATACTAGTTAGAAGTCTTGATATTCATAAAATAATTTGTTTCTTTGTACCACGGTTAATATTCTGTATAATTTTTGCATTATGTGAACTTGGTACAACTACATTTTTCCTAAACAACTTCTTATATGCAATATCAAGTTTCAAATTCTCAAAAATAGCTTCTCTCAAAGTTTTTGATATTAAAATAATTGATGCAGCATTTACAAACATCCATAAAACACTGACAAAGGGATCAAAACCACGGATAATATATCTTATACTTTCGTCATATCCATTAATTTTTATATCAATATAATAAAATTGATCTTGAATTATGCGAATTAATTGCATGATTCCTAATACTATTATATATTGTGTCATAAGCTTTTCTTTATTTCTTTTTTTTATTGCATTAACGGAAAATTCAATTGATGTTTTGTTAATTTTTTTAATTTTAAATGTTATAATTATTGTTACAAGCAGAGAAATAACTATTACTGAATGTACAAATACAGCATATATTAAACGATACATTTTTTCTGAACTACCAGAAGGATATTTACAGCTGAATGACCCACTATTACCACCATTAGAGTACATTTGGTTATAATAATTATAATCATATGGTAAACTACAGTATATACTGCTTAGTAGTGGTATTATAGCTGAATAAATTATCAATAAGATTTGGAAATATAGATAATTCTTTTCTAAATACTAAATAATAAGAATTTAAAAAATATAATATACACAAACTTTTACCTTATAATAACTATTTGGATAAAAAATAGACAAAAATCGAATGATGGCAATAAGAAGATGATTTATACCTTGTATAATGTAAATACATTTTAAGAAAACTTCAAATATCATCCAAATAACTAAATGTACAGCATTGGCATTCTTCTTCAAATATTCAATTACAATACTTGAATTAGTAACAAAAATAAATAAAAAATATGAGATACTGTATATAATATCAATAAATGATTCGAAAACAACAACCTTGAAGTATGAAGAATTTAAATAATTACTAGTCTTCCAGCTCCTAACTATCGAAACTGCAATAGTTCCATGTAATATATTTGATAACGATGCAATAAAAAAAAGAAATGAAATTTTATAGACACCAAAATTTGAATAAATGAATGGTAAGTATTTACCTATTTTGGTTATTAAAAGTTCTGGATTACTGCTATTCATATTCTTATCTTTAACTAGTTGATAACTATAAAATGGAAAAACAATTGATCCAAAGTGAGACAAATTAGAGATTAGATTTGAAAATTAATATAAATAAAGATTCACGCTTTTTTAGCTATATATACTTGAGATGTCACGAATATCATAAATAAAATAAATTAAGAAACAATTTGTTGCACCATTAATTTTAATGGAAAATGTAAATTAATATTTAACATTATTTTGTTACCAAAGTATTGTAAATATTTATTGACCAAACAAAAAAACCTATAATAACAAAATCTAATTACAATTACTTTGCTAAAATGGGTGTTTTTATTACTCTCTTTTAATTCTTCGCTAATAATCTATTGAAAAAGCTCTAACATTATAAGCGGTACCTCACGAAATAATTTATTATACGCTACTCTTTGTCTAAATATCCTATTTATAGCATATCTTAATGTCTTTGAAATAATATTAAATGATAGGAAATTATTTAATATCCATAAAACACTTATAATAAGATTTACACCATTAGTGATATAACATATACTTTCAACATGGCTACCAATCGTTACTGGTATATAATTAATCTTATCCTCTAGAATCCAACGTAATTGGAGGATCTTCAAAACGGCAGCACAGTGTGTCATATGGAATTAATTCTTCCTTTCCTTGTCATCTTTGATATTAATAGTACTTATATTAAGCAGTTATTTATTAAAAATAATTAATTAATTAATTAGCATTGTAATTATAAGATAAAGTAAAATTGTAAGTAAATCACTTCATTTAATATTCCAAATTACTATTTATATTTCTCTTACTTATGTTTAATGCGATAAAATATATGTTAAGTATAAAAGTGTACAATATTAATATTCTACTTAAAAATTAAAACACCTTTTTCTGGTATATCTTTTAATTTTTATGCTTCAAGATACCCTTTAAAATAAAAGTAACTTTAAAATACTCAAAAATTTAAACTATTTATAGAAAATAATGCATAATCTTTTGATAAAGTAATTTATAATACAATATTTTTGTAAAAAAATGTTTAAAATGATAAGTTGCGTTTATTTAAGTATTTATTTTAAGTTTCTAACTAACTGTCTTTTTTAAATCAAGAGTATAGATAGTATTTAAATTGCTATCATGATATATAATTAAATTCAAGTATACACCAGTTAGAAGTTTTGATATTCATATAATAATCTTTTTCTTTGTACCATGATCAGTATTCTGAATAATATTTAGATCATGTGAACTTGGTGCAACCACATTTTTTCTAAACAACTTCTTATATGCAATATCAAGTTTCAAAGTCTTGCAAACAGCATCTCTCAAAATTTTTGATAAAGAAATAATTGATAATCCTCTTATCAAAATCCACAAAATACAGATAATTGGATCAAAACCAACGAGAATATATCTTATACTTTCGTCATATCCATTAATTCTTGTATCAATATAAAAAAAATAATCTTGAATTAAGAGAAAGAATGGTAAGATTCCTAATACAATTAAATAATATGTCATACGTTTTTCTTTATTTCTTTTTTTTATTGAAGTGGCGAAAAATTTATCTGATGTTTTGCTAATTTGTCTAATTTTACATGTTATAATAATTGTAAAAATCATGGAAATAACTACTACTGAATGCATCAATGAAGTATATATCAAGAAATGCTCTTTTTCTGTATAATCAAAAAGATATATACATTTGAATCGTCCTGTTTTACCATCACTATAATACATGCTTCCATAATCAAAATTATATGGCAAACTACAGTATATTGGGCTTAACAAAGACATTATTGCAGCATAGATTACCAATGAGATTTGAAAATATACATAATTTTCTTCTATATACTAAAAAATAATAAGTTACAAATATATGATATGCATAAAGTTTTACCTGATAATAGTTATTTGGATAAAAAACTGACAAAAATCGAATGATTGTAATAAAAAAAAAGTTTATACTTTGCATACTATAAGCCCAATTTCCGAGAAATATTAGTATCATCCAAGAAACTAAATAAAAAATATTCGCATTTTCCTCCAAATATTCTACTACAATACTTACATAAGTAGTAAGAATATACAAAAAATATGCTATACAACTTAAAATATCTATAAACGATCCAAAAACAACCACCTTGAAGTATGATGATTTTAAATAATCACTAGTCTTCCAACTTTTAACTATCGTAATCGCAATAGTTGCATGTATTATAATAGTCAACGATGCAAAAGAAAAGAGAAATGATATTTTATAGACACCAAAAGATGGATAAATAAATGGTAAGTATTTACCTATTTTGTTAATTAAAAGTTCTGGATTACTGTTATTCATATTCTCCATCACTAACTATTTCTTAATTACAAGATGGAAATATAGTTGATATTAGGTTAGACAAAATTAAAATTAATTTTTAAAAAACATAGAAATAAAGGTTTACACACTTTTCTTAATATATATATGTTTGGCATGTCAAGAATATTTGAAAGATAATAAATCAAGAAGCAATTTGCCGTACCAATATATTTAATAGAAAATATAAATTAATGTTAAACATCATTTTATTATAAAACATTGTAAACATTTATTGAGCAAACAAAAACACATAAAAGCAATAAAAAATAATATTTAATTACAATTTATTTGTTACATAATTTGTTTTGTTGTTTTTGTTGGAAATTTGGACTGAAAATCTACCGAAAAAGTAACAGCATTCTCGACAGTAGCCTTGCAAAACAATTTTTTAAACATCCATTTGAGTTTAAATGTCCTAATTATTGCCTCTCTTAAAGTCTTCGAAATAATGATGAGTGATAAGGAATTTATAAATATCCATAAAACACTAATAAAAGGATTCACTGCATTAGCAATGTGATATATACTCTCATCGTAACCACCAATTTTCATTGGTATATAATACATCTGATCCTCCAGAATCCTAAATATTTGAAGAATCGTCAGAACAGTAACATAATGTGTCATACGGTATTCAGCCTTTTTTTTCTTGTCATCCCTAATATTTATTGAACTATTATGACTATTTAATTTTCTTAACTTGTATTTGACAGCTACTGTTATCACGATAGATGTTATTATTAAAGATTGAACCGTAATAATTAACAAGTAATAATATTTTTCAGATCCCATATTAAAAATATACATACAATTCAACCCACCAAGGATACAATCATTACAATAAAGTTCACTTCCATCATAATAATAATAGGGTAGATGACAATATATAGATTGTAGTAATGTAATTACTATAGCATAAGAAACAACGAAAATTTGGAAATAAAGATAATTTTTCTCAACAATCTATAAAAAAACCAATAAATAAGAAATCTAATAATAAGAAATGATTACCATATTGTATTTTGTTGGTGAATAAACTGATACAAAACGTATAAAACTAAGTAAACAAAAATTTAAATTTTGCATGTAATAAGTCCAATTCATGAGTACCCTCAAGCCAATCCAAAACACCAAATTTGTTGTCGTTTGATTTTCAATAAAGAATTTTACAATAGAGTTAACTTGATTACATATATTGAATATTGTGAAGAATATACTATTTGCTACATCAACAAAACAACCAAATGCCACAGCTCTGAAATATGATGATCTAAGCTCATTAGACTTCTTCCAGCTTCTTATTAAAGTTATGGCTATTGCCATATAGAATATATATGAAGTTCCAGATAAAATAAAAAGAATTATGATTTTAGGAATATCAAGCTGTGGATAGACAAATGGTAGATATTTACCTATTTTATGAATTAGAAGATTCGATTTATTCAAATTTCAAATCCATCCTCTCGACTGTAATTGATTCCAAAAACTTTTAAATATAGTTTTTTATACCAATAAAAAGTAGAATAAATTTATCAAAATTAGTTTGCCTTTAAAATTTACTAATCCTTATTATCAGTACAAATGTCACCTATATCATCATCACCATTATATATCTATTATAATAATAATTACACTATGATATAAATAAATAAATAGGTGTTAATTATATATTTTATTTATCAAAATAAATTAATTTAACATTATTCATAAACCTATAAATAGATGTTATTTTTTTAATAGTTATTTTATAATTACTTTAATTTAAATACTAGAATAAAATTTATTTATAAACTCTTTCTTTTGTGAATTTTGTTGGTTATGGGTATAACAAAATTTATTAAATCTTTAGAATAAAAATTATAAAAAAGGTTGTATATAAAATTTGTTTTAATAATACTGTCTACAGTAATAGTCTGTATGTAAAGAATATTAAGGCTACACAAAAAATCACACAAAATTAATTCATTCCCAATAAAAATAAAGTAAAATACTCACATTAACGGTACAACAAGTTAAAAGTTTATTAAGACAATTATATATAAAATGAGTTAAAATTAATGATAAAAGAATTGCATCAATATCATTGACTTAGCTTTTAGCGATGGATTATTTATAAATTTGAATCTCGTTAATTAAATTATTATATGAAACTTGAAACCATAATGGAATTTTTAAATTTCTCACTAAAACTAATTACAAAACTTATACGTGAAAAAAATATTAATAAATTGAATAATAAAATTATAAGCGGAAAAAGATTTAAATCTTATAAATAAATTTAGCTATGATGAAACAATTCCTAGAATTAGTCCTTAACTTCCCCAATACCCCAGAGCATATTGTTAAAATAAATATATATAATTTACATTTAATTTAGTAATTAATAAATAATTTAAGTTAAAATAATTAATTCTCCCCAGACTATATAAGACTACAATTTTTATCCTTATGACATTAAATCAGGATATAACAAATTAACACCTCGTTCCTTTCATTCTATCAAAAAATGCTATAATAATGAAAAAATATAAAACTTTTTCATCAAAACAAGGAAAAAATATTAATGATTTTTTAAAAAAAACTTAAAATACCACCAAACATTATCACGTTTTTTTAATTAATAATTCAAGATAATAAAACATATGAATATATAAAATTTTCTCATAATTTCCCCCACCCTCTCTAATTTAAAAACAGTCCATTTCTAAAAAAATTTTCATATTATTACAAGAAAATAAGATAACATTTTCACTTGTTTTTATCTAAAATCAGTTCTTTTATAAATAATTTTACTGTCTAGTAATTATATATACATATTTTCTTCGTCATTTCATGTGAAGATTAGTAATAATTTATAAAAGCAAGAAATTATAATAACACCGAAATAATTCTTTAATTATTGTTTTTATTTCTTATTTAAAGAACACACCAATTATTCTACTAATAATTCAACTTATTTTTTTCAATTCCAAATACCCAATTTCGTGTACTTTTTTAGTAAATAAAAAGACTAACCTTTAAAATTATTCCCAATTCAATACAAAATAATTAATATTATTTTTAAATATTTTTATTAACTTAAAAAACAATAAAGAAAAAACAAATTGAATTATCTTTTCTTGTCATAGATATACTAAAAATAACGAAAATCATATGAGAATAGTTATATGCATTGATTAGAGCATTGAATTCTTGGACTGATAAATTGAAGCAACTGACTAATTGGACAGGAAGCAAAGTCCCAGACGTAGATATTCTGACTAGGGATATTTAATGGAGCTAAATCACCTGGATTTATTGCTGTACCAACAATGATAAAGTTGATAGATCCTCCATTGAAACTATTGACTATTGGAATTGAATTTTGTATCTCTGTTGGGTTATTAACTGAAATAAAGATAAAAATACTTGATGGCATGGTGTTTGTCATTGACTGAAGTGAAGTTAATAATGACGTCAATTTGGATCCGCTATTTTGTTTCATTATATAAATATCCTGTTGGAAATCACCTTGACTTCTTATTCTTCCAAAATTATATGTTGTATTTGGGTATGTATCCCATGGTACAAGAGCTGTTGTTAGGTAGTTCTGAGATTGAATTAACGTTGATACATTTTGGGCAATAACACTCATTTCATAGGCAAACTCAGTAGGCATCAAAATATCACTTGAGGTATCTGGAGCTATAACTAAGTTACATGTTTGTTGTGAAACTGGTGTACCACAAACAGATGAACAGACTGTTAAATTAAAGAAATTAACCAAACCATTATCACATAAAGCCAAGTCATACTCAAGAACATTTGATGGATTCAATGGTTGGACATCAGATAACTTAACTGCTGTTCCAAGTAAAACAAAGTTAACAAGACCACCATTTGTCTTCAAATCTTGAACCAATTGTTGGTTAGTAGCCAAGTCACCTTGAGGTGGTACTGATATCATGATATATGAATTCAATGTACCACCACCTGGAGGAGAGAGTGTCTTCAATTTCTGTAATACTGCTGTCAAACTTGATCCCGATGTTTGGGATGTTGAATCAACTGCATAAACGAAATCATTTTTGTTATTCATTGTTCCAAAATCTTTAAGTACGGATGCTGTTGAACTGTATTGAAGGAGAGCTACTTGATTGAAGTTTCCAAGAACATTTGACACGTTATACATGAAGGATTCTTTTTCATGTGCGAAATATGTTGCATCTAATGCATCGCTACTTGTATCTAAAGCAATAGCCACATCACAGACGGTTTTTTTGCATTGACATTGTGGTACTGGTGTTGTTGTTGTAGTTGTTGTCGTTGGTGTTGGTGGAGGTGGAGTTGGTCCACATTGATTACATGAGTCTAAGTACTTATATATAAAGTTAAGAAGAGTAGTGGTAGTTTCTTGACAATGATCAGCACCAATAGTGATGTTATCCTTTGGATTTAAAGGTTGAAGATCACTAACCATAACATCATTCTCAACAATAATAGCATACAAACCTCCTTTAGCATTCAAAGATGCAGCAACACCTTGAGAAATACCAAATTCATATGTGTCATTCTTAGTTAAGAAGACAAATGTAATCAAATTGGTATTTGGATCTTGGAGTGGTTGGTTATTAATATCATTCAAAACATCATACAAATCGTAACCTGGAGCTTGAGTCATTTGTCCAACTGCGTTAGCAAAGTCATTATTACTATTAAGACTATTAAATGGAGCAAGCAAGTTAGATTTTGAATTGAATGAGTAAGCAGAAACTCGTTGATAATTAGCTCCTCCTTGAAGTGGGTAATTTTGAACTAAAATTTTGTATTCAGCAAAAAGATCAGGACTCAAAACATCAGAAGAAGCGTCAATTGCGAAAGCTACATTACATTGAGTTTTCTGTGGAACACATGCTGGTGTTGTTGTTGTCGTAGTAGTTGTTGTCGTTGGTGTTGGTGTTGGTGGAGGTGGAGTTGGTCCACATTGATTACATGAGTCTAAGTACTTATATATAAAGTTAAGAAGAGTAGTGGTAGTTTCTTGACAATGATCAGCACCAATAGTGATGTTATCCTTTGGATTTAAAGGTTGAAGATCACTAACCATAACATCATTCTCAACAATAATAGCATACAAACCTCCTTTAGCATTCAAAGATGCAGCAACACCTTGAGAAATACCAAATTCATATGTGTCATTCTTAGTTAAGGAAGACAAATGTAATCAAATTGGTATTTGGATCTTGGAGTGGTTGGTTATTGATATCATTCAAAACATCATACAAATCGTAACCTGGAGCTTGAGTCATTTGTCCAACTGCGTTAGCAAAGTCATTATTACTGTTAAGACTATTAAATGGAGCAAGTAAGTTAGATTTTGAATTGAATGAGTAGGCAGAAACTCGTTGATAATTAGCTCCTCCTTGAAGTGGGTAATTTTGAACTAAAATTTTGTATTCAGCAAAAAGATCAGGACTCAAAACATCAGAAGAAGCGTCAATTGCGAAAGCTACGTTACATTGAGTTTTTTGTGGAAACACATGCTGGTGTTGTTGTTGTCGTAGTAGTCGTTGTAGTTGTGGTTGTTGTTGTTGTAGTTGTGGTTGTTGTAATTGTACATGGAGTTGTACAATTCAATGCCTTCTTAAATAGTGGGATAATTTTGCTAGCATCACAAATAGCTAAATCATAAATAACAACTTCTGTTGGATTGAACAAAGCAACATCTGAAGGCTTTACATTTGTACCATCAATAATAATGTACAATGGACCTTTTGCGGTTAATTGATCCACAGCAGGCTTAGCCAAAGCAAATTGATTTGGATCATTCTTCGAAATAAAGGCATACGTGGACAATCCAATAGTTGAATCTCTTAAATTTACTTCATTCATTGTTTGGAAAGCATCTGGTAAATTATATCCTGGACCTTGAGTAGCTCTCTTTACTGCATCAATAAAATCGTTTTTGTGTTGAAAGAGTTCCATAATTTGCAAGGAAGTTCACATTTGCATTGAATGAGTCTATGGCAATCTTGGAGTAGTCAGTGAATAATCCAGAAATGTTGACTAAAGAATTAATTTCTGCTGCGAAGAATACTGGTACCAATTGGTCAGTTGAGGCATCAATGATAATGTCTACGTTACATTGTGTTTGTTGTGGAATACATGATGGAGGTGGTGTTGTTGTTGTAGTTGTTGTCGTTGGTGTTGGTGTTGGTGGAGGTGGAGTTGGTCCACATTGATAACATGAGTTTAAGTACTTGTATATAAAGTTTAAGAAGAGTAGTGGTAGTTTCTTGACAATGATCAGCACCAATAGTGATGTTATCCTTTGGATTCAAAGGTTGAAGATCACTTACCATAACATCATTCTCAACAATAATAGCATACAAACCTCCTTTAGCATTCAAAGATGCAGCAACACCTTGAGAAATACCAAATTCATATGTGTCATTCTTAGTTAAGAAGACGAATGTAATCAAATTGGTATTTGGATCTGGGAGTGGTTGGTTATTAATATCATTCAAAACATCGTACAAATCATAACCTGGAGTTTGGGTCATTTGTCCAACTGCGTTAGCAAAGTCATTATTACTATTGAGACTTCTGAATGGAGCAAGTAAGTTAGATTTTGAATTAAATGAATATGCAGTAACTTTTTGATAATCAGCTCCTCCTTGAAGTGGGTAATTTTGAACTAAAATTTTGTATTCAGCAAAAAGATCAGGACTCAAAATATCAGATGAAGCATCAATAGCAAAGGCCACATTACATTGAGTTGGTTTTTGAACACATGGTGGTGGTGTTGTTGTGGTTATACATTGAGTATAACATGTCTGTGATTTATTGAAAAGTGGAATAATTTTGCTAGCATCACATATTGCTAAGTCATAAACAACAACTTCTGTTGGATTGAACAAAGCAACATCTGAAGGTTTTACATTTGTACCATCAATAATAATGTACAATTGACCTTTTGCGGTCAATTTATCTGCATAAGGCTTAGCCAAAGCATATTGGTTTGGATCTTTCTTTGAAATAAAGACATACGTCGACAACCCAATACTTGGATCTTCTAATTGCAAATCGCTCATTGCTGAAAATGCACCGGATAAATCAAAACCTGGACCCTGAGTAGCACTTTTTACTGCATTGATGAAATCGTTTGGTGTTGAAAGAGTTCCATAATTTGCAAGCAAGTTGATATTTGAGTTATATGATTCTATAGCAATCTTAGAAAAATCACGGAATAACCAAGAAATGTTAGTTAATGAATTAATTTCTGCTCCGAAAAATACAGGTACCATTTGGTCAGATGAGGCATCAACAATAATACCAACGTTGCATTGTGTTTGTTGGCCGATACATGATGGTGGTGGTGTTGTAGTTATTGGTGGTTGGCATGGAGTATTACAAGTAATGTACTTTTGGAAAATATTTTGTAAACCACCATCACATTCAGCTAACTGGATGACGCTGACATTTGTTGATGTCAACATAGCAACTTCCTCTGGTCTAACGGCAGTTCCTAGGAGAACAAGTACAAGTGAACCTTTTGCGTTAAGATTCTTTGACAATTGGATAGATTTCATGAATTCAGCTTGGTTGTTCTCTGATATAAAGACAAAAGTTGTCAAACCAATACCATTTGTTATTGGCATATTATCAATATTCTGTAACGCTCCAGAGAAATTGAATCCTGAATTTTGTTTGATATTATAGAGTGAGTTAGTAAAACCAAATGAATTACTCATACTTCCAAAATTGAAAACTGGAGTAACCATACTATTATACCCTTGGAGGGCAACTTTAGTAAAATCACTGAAAATTGTTGATGAGTTAGCTGAAATAAGATCTAATTCTATTTTGAAGAAAGCACTTTCCAAGATATCACTTGATGCATCAACTGAAATAGCTACGTTGCATTGAGTTTGCTTTGGAACACATGATTGAGATTGTGTAGTTGTTGGGGCTGGTGTTGTGGTTGTAGTCACAGTTGTTGGTGGTAAAACTGTAGTTGGGCATACTACATTGCAATTCAAACTGTTACCAAATAATGAGGTAACTTCCGAGTCTTCACAGCTTCCAAAATCAAATATTACTAATCTAGTTGGATTTAATACTTGAAGATCATTTGGTGATACATTATCTCCAAGAATAATAATATTCAATGATCCTTTTGCAAGTATTTGAGCTGCAATTGGTATTGATTTTTGGAAATCAGCTGTATTTTTCTCTGAAACAAAAACGAAAACTGATGTACTAAGGGAATCTTTTGGAATCATATTGTTAATTGCAACCATTGAATCATAAAAGTTATTACCAGGTGCTTTATTTATAGAATTTATAATGGATCTAAATTGACCAACATTTTGAATGCTATTAAATGAAGCCAAAGTTGAAACTTTTGAATTATAAGATTGAATAGCAACTTTATTGAAGTCACTGAAAATTAGGGAAACATTATCACTAATTACTTGTTTTTCTACACTAAAGAAGAAGTCAGTCATTTTGTCAGATGATGCATCAACAGAAATTATTGCATAACATTGGGTTGTTCCAGAGTTACAGGTGGATGTTGAACATTGAGAACTTCCGAAAACTAAGGATTTGTAGTAGAACCCTTTGATTACAGTACTATCAGCATTGTCGAAGTTTAGTTCAACAATATTTGAGTAACTTAATATATCTGTAACTTGTTGTTTAGTGACAGTAGGTCCATTAAGAATAAAATTAAGAGATCCTTTTCTCTTTAATGAATCCGAGTAAGGAATAGCTTTTTGGAATTCATTGGCATCATACTTTGAAATAAAAACAAAAGTTGTAAGTTTACCATTAGTTGGTGGGGATAATGAGTTTAGTTTTGCTAATACTGTGCTTAAACTTGAACCAGATTCTTGAGTAAGAGTTGATAAGTAATTTGAAATATCTTGTTGATTCTGGAAATTATTGAAATCACTAAACTGTGAAACTACTTGATTGTAGGATATTACAGCAACACGAGAAGGTTCACTAATAAGATTAAGAATATTATTTTTTACCATATTAACTTCACTGGCGAATGAGTTTAATGGAAGGACATCACTTGATGAGTCAAATGCAAAGGCAATATCATTAAAAGCTCCACAAGATGTATCTTCACCCTCTGGTACACCTTCATTTGGTGAAAAACTTGGACAAATCTTATTTATAAGCCATCCGGCCGTATATGGAACTTCATTCTTACTTTCACCATTAAATGAATAAACCAAATCTGATCTTCCAACTAAAAATTCAGCATCAGCTTTGTATTTTGAATCAAATATAACACCAGCAATTTGAACATTTGGATATGCAGTCTTAATTTTTTGTAACATATTTTGTGTTGGATTTTTATCTTTAACGTAAGAATTTATGAATAAAACAATAATGGGATTCTTTGTATAGAGATCACTATTTGAAAGATCAGCATTTAGCCAAACGTCAAGAACTAATTTGTAGAAAGACACTGTTTCATTTGTTGATAATGCGCTTGAGATATCACTAAATTGTTTCTCTAATAAGCTATAATCAAAAGGTTTAACGGTATTAAGAGGGTTAGTTATTTCATCATCAACTTGTGATGACGCAGCAACCAAAGAATTGAGAGATGGTTTGAAATTTGAATTGAAGAAATCTTTTATTATTTCTTTTTGTTTTTCGATAATTGAACTACCGCCGAGGGATTTATCCATGAAAAACATTCCATAAAAATCACCACATTCATTGTTGGCATTTTCACTAACTACCTTTGATAATGCATTTCCATATATTCCTTCTGATATACTAGATAGAAATAGAAGAAAGAATAAACTTCTAAAACTCCACTTCATCGCTAAAAATGTACCAAAAAAAATTATAAATGAAATTGTAACTTCTCAAAAAGCAATAATTTTGATAATATACAAAACTGTAAAAAAACACCATTATATAAATATTTCTTATCAGCGATTTAGTTCTTTTCTTTTTTAAGATTACGCCAAGTATCTAAGAATTTCTTGCAAGAAGAAACGATTAGTGATAAGATAACATTTTACTCATGTTAATGCCTACCACCACAAGGTTTCATAATAATTATTAATAATATTGTAAAAATTTTGGTTTGTCATTGGGTAATCAGTTATACTCTGGGTTATTCAATTTTTATTTCATTTGATTACTCATAAAAGGTTTAGTGATAAACCTATAATTGATTTAAATTTTTATTTCAACTTTCCATTTCAACCTGTAAAAAAAATCATTTAACATGATAAGGAAATTATTGTATAGTTGATATATTTCATAAAATATTATATAAAGATTATGCAGTTATCATTTTTTAGTAATCTTTAAATATGCTAAAGAATTTTTAAATTCTCATGATTTCAAAAACTTTTATGCATATAAACAAAGGCGATAAAACTTAGAGAACATTAAATACAACTCTCGTACTAATTAACAACAAATAAAAATTATACACCTGATAAGAGAAACATGAATTAAATTTTTATAAATATCTTATCATTGTCATCCAACAAACTTATCATTCTCCCACAAACATATTCTCTCTCTCACACAATGTTATAGTTTACAATTAAATTTTTAATCAGTAGTTATATAATTTACAATTACTTTCTCCTAAAAACATAAAAATTTATTTCTATACATTAAAAAGATTTTTAAAAATATTATGTTTAATAAAAGAATTATCTGTTTTAATTCCAATACTGGTGATATTGCAATTATTTTGTGATAAGATCAAAATTTTGCAACATTTATTTGAATGGTATTAGAAGTTTTAGCATTAATAAAAATGCTATTTATAAAAATATTTAATTCGCATGAAACTTTATGAGTATTTAAAACTAAAAAAAGAATGATAAGATAGATAAATATAAGATGACATTATGATGTAATTTTAAAATTTACTAAAACATTTTTATGATATCATTCAATCTTGGGATCAGGTTGTTTTAAAAAAAAATTGACAAAGAAAAATATTTATTAATCCTTAATCATTATAAAAATAATCGTAAATTTCTTTGAGTATTAAGATAATTTAAATTTTTAAGATAGTAAAAGAGAATATAGGATGAAGAGAGTTTTCCGCCAGCCACCCTGAAAAGAAGTATTGGAATAAAGATTACTGCATGATTATTTTCTTTACCAATAAACAAACGTACATTATTTCTAATATGCTTCGCCTTCCATGTACAAGAATTGATGTCAAAGCTTCTGAATTGGATTCACTAATAAAAGATCTTGATTCTTACAGGGTAACTATTATATAGTAAATCTTATCAAATCTCTCTCTCTTTTTCAGGATAAATGTGATAATAGAAATGCTGGAAAACGATATAGCAACCTAGGTACCACATCACCTGATATCAAAAAGCTTCTAGATGGAAAAATAGACCCAACCAAAGAGTCACCATCAAGCAACCACGAAACAAAAGGCCCTCTTACAAGAAGTAGAAAACACGCTTTGGAAGGTGATAAGGATTTATAATAATTTGATTTTTTTTTGTCCCTATTACTATTGTAAATAAAAATAAAACTCTTTTTAACTATAACTGAAAAGTAAGTAAATCATTTATATTTTTCTATTCATTTAGGCATTGGAGTTAAACGAAGGTACATATTCTTCGATGGAACATCAATAGGATCAATATTTTTACCGAACAACAATTCAGCATCAACATCAGAGAGTGATTAAATAACTATACATTTGTCATCATACCTTCAATTAATAGAGGTGACAACTTTCTTGGTAGCTGTAAGTTGTAGAGAATCTATAACACGAAGTATTTCATCGAAGTTTCTTCCTGTAGTTGCTGGGTAAAAAATACAGAGTGTGAGTTGTTTTCGAGGTCCAATAACAAAGACGGTCCTAGCTGTAAGTGCCATTCCATCTGGATCTATTTCTTCTGAATCTAACATCCCAAGTTGATTGCCAATTCCCGGTTGACGTCAGCGATTATTAGAAAGGGAATTATGCTTTCTTCATTATAATTTTTATGAGTTCCCACGTGTTTTACACAAGTAATGATGTCATGATACTTTTTTTTGTAACATCCTTCGTCATCAATTGATAAGGCTATCGTCTTAACGTCTCTTTTCTCAAACTCTGGTGCAAACTCGACAACCTTAGCGAATTCTGTTGTACTAACTGGTGTAAAATCTGCTAGATGTGAAAATAGAACACCCAACTTGAGTTAATTCATTAGTGAAAGTCTTCCATGTTGCTCATGAAAAATTTGAAAATTGATCTTCGAGTTTAATTAACATATTGCATAGTACCAAAATGGAATAGTATTTAAAAATTACAATATAAATAAAATGCAAATAAAATCAAAAGCTATGTAATCAAGAACTACAAATACTTTTACAACATTTATTCCATAGGATTCGGTGTACATAGAAGTATTTACAATACAAAATAGAGAAAATGACAAATTTTTTGTTAATATATCTTCTTGACATCTGGTCAACCAAAAATTATACAAAAAATAATTAAATAATAAAACAGTATTGATAAACGATATCCTGTTGGTATACAAAATAACATTTACAATATAAATACATAAAATTAGTATAAATTTACTTCATTTACAGATTGTGATTAATCCATTTATTTCTTTTTTCTTTTTTTTGAGTTTCTTTTAAGCCAATTATAGATATTCTTGGCTTTTATTTTATTAAGTTCATTGCGTTTAAAAATATTATTTAATGTTGCTGCATACTCAGTAAGATAATGAGAATTCGGCGATATTCCTCCCTCTGATTTATGGTAGTTATACCATCTTTCTATAATAGATAACTCCAATTCTCCGAATACTATTTTCTTGCACTTCTGACGTTCAGTACCTGGTTGGTCTTCCTCGTGGACTAGTGATGATGGTTCTAAAGTTAAATATTTGCCCCTCTAAATCATACTTCTCTTTCTTATATTATAAAAAACTTCCATAATTTTTTCAATATATTTATTCCCATCTTCAACTAAACAATAAATATATATCGTTCTCTTGATTAATGTTAGCCTCAAATTGTTTACCTCCACACAAGAATTTAAAAACTACAGAAAATAAATAACTTCTAAAGTATACGTTGATTAAACAAACCATGACTTGTCATGTATGTTATCAATACAACCGATGCAACATGGATTTCCTTCATACATGGTAAAACGATGATTGGATACAACAAATATTTTCCCCATTTTTTTGTTGTATCTACCTCCATTATCTATAGCAACATATTATCAACCTCTTTGTCATCATAAATTAATTTTCCACTGAATACAATTCCCTTCTTCTTCTGATTGTTTTCCAAGAATAATGAATGCGTCCTCCATACCATCGTTTTTTAATGCCTCTGTTTGGGCTACAATCTCTGTCCAATTAATAAAGTTTCCAATAACCATATTTCTATCATCAATATTAAAATTTTGAACAAATATGATATTTTCAATAATTAATTCATTATTTTTTGACTGAAAAAATAAACTCTTATACATATAGAGATTCTCATTTTAAAATTTGAGTTATTTTCTAAAACACATTCCAAGTTTGAATTATTAAAATTATATTTTTTAATGAAATTAAAAATATTTAAATAACCTAATTTTTATATTGTTTTCAAAATCATCTTTTTAACTAAAAATTATGAAAAGTCACAAAGCATTATACACCTTTCGTTATACTAAAAAAAATCTAAATATGTTAATTAAAAAAAAAGAACAAATACAAAAATAATATTTTTAAATAATTACTTTTTTTTAGATAAATAACTACGCTTTCTTAATATCAAGAAAATTCTAAACTTTTTATGGGGAACAAATAAAAAAAACACAAATTTAAAGCTTTTATTAAAAAAAAGGAACAATAATTGGTAAAATAGCCCTATTTATAATTATTTTATAATCAAATTTATTTATCTATTATTTAAATTTCACGTTTTAATATTTTAATTTTATGTAATGCCAATGTATAACAAACGTGTAAAATTATTTTTCTTTCTCAATTATTTAAAAGCATGATCCTCGTTAAAACGTTTAGAACTTTATAAAACTAACTTCTAATAATGTACCTTAAGATATCAAATGTATTTATTTTTTGTAAAAAAAAGGCAAAATTTATGCGGCAATCTTATACTATATGCCGTTTAAAGTAATTTTGTTGTCTCTTGATAATTTTAATGAATTTGATTTTTTTAATTCGTAAGTCATTTTTCTACAATACATTTGATTTTCAAAAATTTGTCTCATTTTTTGCATTTATAATTTATGCAAAAAAATTATATTCATATTTCTATTGATTTAATATAAAATTAGAATAAACTTATGTAAATTTCAGTATAAAAATTTATTATTTCAAAATGAGAAATAATAGAGTATTTCAACTTATTTTACAATGTTAGTAAAATTTCTACTTTTTTTACTAGTTATCCTTCAAGCTACCAAATCTGATACTGGAAAAGTTACCTTTAGAATACATACTTGTGGTTTTTATAAAGTGAATAATAATGAAAAATTAACCTTGGAGTTCGATAAACTGGAAGAATTCAAAACTGAGCAAAAAGAATATATAAATGTAAAATTTGATAAAATTAGAATTTTTCATCTTTCTTTGGATGGCATTAATGATGGAAAATCTCCTTGTGGTTTAGAGTTAATAGATTCTGATAAGGAAGGATATCACATTTCTTATTCTGCTGGATACTATAAAGGAAATAATTTTGATTTTTTATTGCCTCTTTGGTGTTTGATTCAACAATATGAATTGGGATTAGTATTTTTTGATAAAAATAAAGACGCTGATACCTTGAATAATGTAAATGAAGTTCATACGGTTGAACACGCTGTTTTGATAACCATTAAATCAATCAATAATAAGGTGTTATTAGGATCTAGACTACATAATAAAGATAATATAATAATAGGTCTATGCCCTTATATTAATTGGGTAAATAAAAAGAGATGGATAGAATTTATACCGGAAGACCACATTAAAGACAACGGATTTTTTGAAGAAGAAAATGGATATGCACATATAGTGGTGCCTTATTATAAGAAAAATCACAATGCAAAAGAATTTATTTGTGGAAAATTGAAACAACCAACATTACCGGATTTGTTAATTGGATTTAAGTTAAACGAAAATGATAAAACTAAAGAAATAGATGGAGTGATCAATCCACTAAATGAGGAGATAAAATGCCAATCTTCTGATAACCCACAATATTATTACCATTTTGGATATTCAGAAACAGATACGAATTATATGTCTGAAAGAATGATGGATGCAATGGAGATTCGTAATAAGGACTCAAATTACAAATTTTATGCAGGACAAAAGATATATATTTATAAATGGGACGATATTTCTGATAATTTGAGAAAACCGGGTGAACATTTTAGAATTACAGGTAATCCTCATGTTACTGAAGAAGCGTCATGTATAAAAAACTTAAACAGTGATATAAAAGCTAATATATTGCCTACGATAGGATCAGTGGATTCAATACAAAAACATCAAAAGAAGAATATATTTTACCGGCTTATCAAATTGGACGATCTCTACCAAAACTTTATCTTCAGATGTTTATCAAAAGTTGAAGGGATAAACAAAGCTCATATGGATGAATTCTACTCAAGAGCAGCTGAATATTCTATAAAAAATGAGGAGAAGCCCAACATCATCTACACTTCATCTAAAAATGGAATAACTTTTGATCGGGAGAACATTGATAATTATGGCTCTTATAGATGTAAAGAATTAAAAACAACAAAATTCTTTAGCAAAAGTGTTATTACCATGGACAAAGTATATTATTTGCCTGATGAAGGTTCTGAGTTGTTATTAAAGGATTTAAAAGGTAACAACAAGCAATATATTGGTTGTGTCAAACAATATGAATCCCTTGGTGAAATTAAAAAAATAAGGATTGAGTTTGGGGATAACGTCAGGAAACCTATAAATATTGAAAATTTCTCCAAAGCAACAAACGAAATAGATATTAAGGAGAATCTGGTTATTTATAAATCGCCTAAGGATGTCTCTGGGGTATTAATTACATGTATATACCAAACGCCAGCTGAGACAACCTTCTACACAAAGCGACAAATTAGTTTTTTTATCAGAGGAGGTAATAAAAACAAAAATGTTACAATATTTGCTACAAGTAATGACAAGACTGTAGACCAATACGTAGATAATTCAGCATCTTGGATAACAGCAATCGTAGCTACTGTTATTTTATCTTGCATAGTAGTAATTATGGTGGCACATATGATTGTTAGAAGGACTAGAAGAAAGAAAAATGGAAAATGGTTTGTCATCATCAATATCTTTTTCCGGATCATCTTCACTCTCCAGAAGTAGCAACAAAGGATCAAACGGTATGAGTGGTATTAAAAAGAAAGCTACAGGTCAAGGTAAAGATAATTCTAACTTGATTATTATAAAAATGAATAAAAATGGACATGATTCTAAAACATCCACCACTTCAAATAGTGTTACTGGAAATTCAACTTCTACAAATCCCGGTAAAAATCATTTCAAGAATGTTAAAATCGTAGCTAAATAGTGAAAAAAAATATTGTGTAGTAAATTCTTTTGTAACAATTTAAAATTTTTAATGTATTCATTATTATGAAATTATTGTAATTTAATAGTCAAATTGTAAATTGTTACCACAAGAATATAATAAAAGTTTAATTAAACCATATTTTTTCCTACATCTAGATAATATCTTCTCTTTTTGAATATTATGTACAAATATTTTTTAATACTCAATGAAAGTATGTGTCTCTTTAAATTCATAGTAGTAAAATTACTCTTGAAATTCATCGAAAATATCATTCTTAAACACTTAGTATCTTGATTACTTAAAGTTTTATCATATTTGAATAAATGTCCAATACATTTGGTTTAAAATAAAACAATAGTTAAATGATAACCTTCTTTCTATCTGTTGAAATTGTATATAATTCTTATTAATTCATTACCTAAATGCAAATTTTATTATATATAAAAAAATAAGAATAGCAAGATTGTTTTTACATATTTCTTTTTAACTTTTATTAATTTTTATGATTAAATAGTCAAGAAATGTTATTTTTCCTAATTTAGGAAAAAAATATTTGCCAAGTTTTTCTTCATGATGATTTTTTTTATTTTTAGCATAATTTTATATAGAGAATAGCTTTTTTAATTGTAAAAATAACATATGGCTTACTTGTAAGATTTAACTTTACAATAAGAGAAAACATAATAAAATAGGCATCTATAATAAACTAGTAAAGTTATAGACCAAAAAAGTAATGACCATTCTTTTTAAAAAAAATGAACTGCTGAAATAACTATTACTAAATTTAATTTTGATAAAAACAAATTAAATGAAATTTCTATATAGATATCAGTCCAATCTAATGAATGAAAGTGTGAAAAATTTTATTACTTAAGAAAAAAGGGCTACATCAATTCATGAGCCAAATATTGTCCTTAAGCACCAATAACAAAAATATGTTTTCTGTATGGTAATGTCTAATTATTAAGGAAACGAAAATGATTTATTAAAGGAAAGTCATATTTAATGGTAATAAAGATGACCAACAACTTGATCTATTATTGTAATTATATTTTTTAGAGAAGAATTTTTTTAATAAAAGTGATATTTTACTTAGTTAATTTGCATTCTTTACACAAAAAAATGGATCACGCAGCAGTTTAAAATTTGGAAATTTTACCCCATCTTATAAAAATAAAATTTTTTGGATTTTCCACCATTTTATTGAAAATATGTTCCATGTGAATGTTAAAAGAATAGTTAAGAAACTATTGTGAAGGTGTTATCATAAATAACGATAAATTGTTATTATTATTAACATGTGTTTTTTCAATTATACTAATTGTGTATATTTATAGGGGATAGTGACAAATAAAATAAATTTTACTCTATTAAAAATATTACTTTTTTTAAAACTTTCATAAAAGTAAATTGATCCACTATTTTTTAGTTTGATTAATTAAACGGTAATAATTTAAAACTACTTTTTCTCTTTCAACTTTTTAATTTAGAAAAAGTAAACCGTATGTAATTATTGAAATTACTGTCAGAGAAATTGTATAAATTATTCCTATTTTTGCAATTAATTATATGTTTGGTATTTGAAAATCAAATTCTTTAAAATCACTGTAATATATTTCAATAAATTTTTCTATAACATCTTTTTCTTTATAGAATGTTTTAATAAATTCAATTGTTTTGGCTTTTCCAGTTGTTAAATGTCCCATCCTGTAAGTTTTTATTTCTTTAACTATATATTCAACTTTTTCAGGAGGCACATTTTGTTGAATAAATATTTTTTCTAATGATTTATAGAAAGTCTCTAAATTTTTTGGATCAAATTTTATTACAACAAATTTGTTTTTATTTTTAGAATGATCACATTGCCTAGAATGTTATTTATTGAGATATTTTTTTAAGCATACATTGTTTGAGGATAAAAATGAGTTTATGTTTGATAATAAGCAGGAATTGTTGATTTATATCCAGATGTTAAAATACTATACAACTTATTTACAAAACATTTAAAATCTTTACCACATCTTAAACAAAATTGTTTATAATGCCGTACTTTATGTGTATAACATAAATGGACAAAACCACTAATAAATCTTTCTATAGGATTTCTAACGACCATAATAACTTTCCATGTTTTTAGGAAGTTAACTTCATCACCTTTACCATAAATTTTAATTAATTCACCAAACGATTTTAAATTATTATTCTTCTTAGTTACGCAAGTTCTATCTTGAAAACTGAAATCAGCTAAATGATTATATCTTTTTGAAAAAACTTTTTCCATTTTTAGATAGCATAATATACTCGTTATCATACTACTAAAGCTTTTATGTACAGCACATGTTGCTAATTTGTACCTAGGAGCTACAAAATAACTTTCCTTAACAACTTTCCTGTTATAGATAACTCCTTTGTATTTATCTGTAGAATTAGAATTAACTATCATATGTGATTCCATAACTGATAGTAAAGTGAAAATTAAAAATAATAACATTATATATTTCATTTGTTGGAGTAAAAATATTTTTGTAGCATTTGATTTTTGAAATATAAAATCATTTAATTATATATTCCTTTTTTTTTTATTTAAAATATATTTATAAAAAGTTTAAATGTTGTTGTGGCATATATAATAAAGATGTTTTTTTTACAATTAAATATTTTTTAGTTTATTATAACTAGTAATTTAATCAAATTTAATCTTTTTCCGTCGTAAAATGTCAAATTATCTTGAAATAATTTTTTTTAATAACTATTTTTTTAGAATTTATAAGTTTTCACATTATAAAAAATAACCTATTTTTATTTGCTGATATGTCTAATTGTTCTGTAATATTGCAACACATCACATGGATAAGTGCAAATAGATATATCATTACTAGTGAAATCGTGATATTTACCTATTAGATATCCTTTAATATCATGAAAATCATGATCTTTCTAACGTTATTGAACATCAATCAAGAATTTCCGTGTTGCCTTTTTTTCACACATCTTTTTAGTATCTTATGTTAAAGAAGGTTGTGAATTAAGTTATTTATATTCCACCATCAGAAGATTATCTGCACATACTAAAATTTTAACTAATACTAATGAAATTACCCTCTTAAAATTGTTCATAACAAACAAAAAATCCAATCTTGAAATGGGTCTTCTCGATCTCCAGAGGGTGTTAGGAATCTATAAATAACAACTTCCAATACCTTTAAAACATTTAACCTAGATTTTGCTTATACATTGACCATTCCATTTTCATCTAAGTAAATGGAGATTTCATCTAATTTTGTACCTAAAAAAGTAAAAATGAATTTTTAAATGTAGGTTAACCCAACTTTTTTGACATTGACAATTTTTAAATCCATTTTGTTTAGAACAATAATTGTTAGGAGTTTTTTTCAAATGCCCACTAAAAATTTGAAGCTGTCTAGTCTTGAATTTCTTGATTAGTACCAACAAATAAAACAATACCATTACATGCTGCTAAACTTCTAACAACTTCGAAACTTAAACCCATATGTTTTGGATTATCAATTAAATTGATAAGATAATCATCACATACCATTGAACATATTTATGCTTTCACTTTAATAACTTCCTCCTTCTCAACCTGTCGTTTTTCAAGAATTTGTGTATCCCCAATTTGGATCAACAACATTGTCTAACTGTAATGTTCTACCAGCGAATGCACTTTTCTATAGTCTACATGAGTAACTCTGGAAAATTAAAGAATATTTTAAAGAGTAAATCCTTCTAATGAAGTACTTCTTCAGGATCATTAGATTTAATTAGTCTCTTCCTAAAGGACTTCACTTTTTGCATGTTTAAAATGTAATTAAAAGTAAAAAAACATTAATAACATTTGATAATACATTTTAACAGAAAACAATATTCATATAAGGCTAATTTATCTTTACTCAAAATTAAAATTAAAAAGTTATACATTAAAGACTGAAAATGACATGGAAAATTTTATTTCATAACATTTTGTTACTTAAAATATTTAAAATACATCATTACATGGTAAAACAACTTTATTAATATTATATTTCATCGGTAAATAAAAAACAATATTAATAATATAAAAATAAATTTTTAAACATATTTAAAGTTTTTTATAAACAACTATATTTATTATTACATTAATTGTGGGATGGAGTCTTAGTTTAAAGATCACGAATAATTGATTCCAGAGCTTCGATGTGATCCTTAAAAGCATCAGATTCTAAGTGATCAAGTGAAGCTGTGTTCTGCTGTGGTCCTGACGCAAAATTACGGGTAAGATCCCTATCAGGTACTTGTAAAAAGCGTCCACTCATGCTTGTGTTGTTCCAATGACGTGCACGAGCAGTTTCATCCATATTGAAGAGATTATCAGAAGGAAGCCCTCTAGAAGAATGACCTTCAAACTCATTTTTTGCAACCTAAAATACTATTAGATTGTGAAAAATTATCAAAAATGCTTACCTGAATGGTTGGATTTGATATTTGACTATTATTGTCGCTTATTCTAGAAATCAAATGCTTGATAATCCTTTCATAAACTCCATTGGTTTCTGATCATTTTGCCACACTCAATAAAAAAATTCCTAAAATAAGCAAAGAAAATAATTTTTAAAAAAATTCTGAAAACTTACGTTGGCAATAAGATTTTTATTGCTAATATCTCATTAAACAAAAAAGCCATGGACCCAATAGGAGCGTTCATGTCGACGAAATATTTCTTCCAAGGGTAGTATTCCGAATCAAGGTGTCGGACATATACTAAAAAAAATAAGTAAATAAATTTATATTATGACAAATTACCTTGGAAGTTATCAGCTACATGCCCCAAGTCATACCTATCCATGGTTAATCTTTAGAATACGGGCCCCCATTTCATATAACGCTAAAAATGTTAGTTTTTTTGGCGGTAAAATATATTTTTATAGTACATGTGCATAAATAACAACATATAGCAACATTTAGAATTATTTGCAGCAATTTTTTTTGCAGCATTTGTGTTTTTGTGTATTTTTGAATGGTTTTTTTAATAAATGACATTATTTTTATTTATTTTATTGAAAGCATGTAAATTAGCCTTAATTAGACTGGTATATATATTGAAAAATCTAGAGCATTGCATTCACAAAGAGAAACGGCGTAATCATTAGTCACCTCATATATAAAAAATGGATAACACAAATATTTACACAAATAATTTATTTTTAATAATGGGTGGCCCTAAAGAAGGCCGTTGGGTTAAAATTGTTAGTTACTAGAGAATTAAGGCAGCAGAATAGAGAGACCTTATTCTTTTCTAGTTTTTTTTGTAACCGGTGAAGCTAATGGGCTACTCGACTGCTCTATATTATCTAGATGATGTTGACCATCAGCCTCTAGATTCTCAACAATGGGTCCAGGACCATCTTCGATAGCTAACAGGCCGAATGTTTCATCCATTGGCCCTGCGTTAGGATCTAGATCTCGCCATTGTATGTTTTTGAGAGCCCATATTAGCGCTTCAAATCGTCTCCCCTTGTTTATACGATGCCATATAAACCTCCACAAGTAGTCATCAATGACTTCACGATTTCTACACCTCAATGGGATCCCCAATTTTATTCCTAACCATGTTTCTTCAATGGTATTCGTGTGAACACCAGTTACCGGATCACGAAGTACAAAAAATGGTTCACCTTCTCGTGGATGTAGCCTAATCGCCCTAGTCTTGCGTATCCACGCCAACAATCGGTGCGGATAATGGAACCTGGAAGAACATGCTGCTGGATTATTGGTAATAAGGTCTCGGCATCTCTGCTTTCAACAACCCGTACAAATAATTTCCTTTCGCTTGTTAATTCCACGCCGCCTAGGACCCAAGCTCCTTCCACTCTGTGACCTCGGTGGTGCTTTCGTTTTTCGAATTTGGATTCGTCGATTTCGACGATTATCCCTGGACCTCCGATTTTAACGTCACATTCATTGACGGCATCAGCTATAAGTTGACAAGAATACTTGTGAAGAGCAGCATTGGTTGCACTGCTTATCTTTAAATACATTTCAATCTGGTTCTGACGTGTACCAGAAATGAAATAATAAAGATAGAAAAAGACCACATTTAATGGTGCCTTCATTTTACTGAAGAACGTACCATCGCGTACAGTTACCTTTGCTCTACAAGTTTTCTTGCCACATCTAAACGATTGGCCGTTCAATGACATTGAGTTCCCACATTTTGGGCAATTCTTGGAGCTGGGGAAGATTTCATTGTCAAATAAAAATTTCTCAGCGAGTTCCGGTGTTCCAAACATATTAAATGCTTCAAACATAGAAGGAATATCACTGAATCTTGTGGTAGAGTCCATAATAGCAGAATAAATTTAATAAGGGTACAAATAACGAATATATATGGTTGTAAAGATTTTGATGTTTTTTATTTCTTATATACCTTTTTTTTGATGACAGAATTTGATTATTTTACTTATTCATTGTTGTATTATTCAAATTCTTTTTTCCCAAGCTTTTTGTGACTGTTTTTATTTAATAACTTTTTTCAAATACTTCATTTTTACCATGCGTTTTTATTGTTTTTCGATCAAAAAATTCATTTTCATATGTTCATAAAAGTTTTTAAAAAAAGTTTATTTTTATAAAAAACAATCTAAATTATCATTATTATATCACAAAAATGCATAAAAAGCTATTAAATTATCTTTAATATTCAAATCAATAGGAGGCCCGTATTCTAAAGATACTCCCCTATCCATAATACTTTTGCATAAATCCTTAATTAATAAATTCGGATCAAGTATTATGGTGGTTTCAATTGCCAACTCGGCCAATTGTGGATCTTTCATATCCATGAAGCCGAGAATTGGCTTGAGAATTACTTTTGTGGCGACTCCACTTGCCATAGTTCAACTATTTAATTATTGAAACCTGAAAAAGAAATACAATGAAAAAAAAGTTTACAAACACCAGTTATACTAACTAATGTAACAGTGATAATGGTGAATAAACTTTAGCAATATATAGACGACAATGTTGATTATCTGTCAATAAAAAGAAAATTCGAGAATACCTTAAGGAATGTGTAATAAAACTTTTGTAATCAAAACTTTGTAATCAAAACTTTATTATCACCTATATTGTAAATGATGTTTGTTATTATGTTGATGTGTTTTTAAAAAGATGACTTTAGAATTTTAGATAGTATTGTTATTACATCCTTTAGGGTTAAATATTAGAAGAATATATTCAAAAAAAAACTTTCCAGAAAATCAAAAAAAAAACTATAATACAATTGTTTAAGAATTTTTATTAAATAAAAATATATATTTTTAACTAGTTTAAAAAAATCCCACAGTAGTGAGGATCAGAATATCAGATATTGGAAATTTAAAATAAAACAATATAGTATATCATAATTAATCAAGTTCATCGTTATCAATTAATAGCTCTCTGATATTCTTCGTCGGCTCCTGAACTTTAACTTCATTTTTGGGTTCAACTTTAGTAGGAATCTCCTCATGGCAGTCTTCAAAATATTCAAACAGCTTATCGGTCATACTCTCAATACTATGGACATTTGATGTTATTCCTAATATATCTTTATCACCTACACGACTATCACTAAATACCTCAACAACCTCCCCTTCCTTCTTAGAACTTTTACCACCACCAAAGGTATTCATCAAATTCTGCAACATATTCCCCCCTGAATTTGATTTTTCCTTTTTTATATTATAAAAAACTTCCATAATCCTATCAATATACTTATCCCCATCCTCAATTAAACAATAAATACATTCTGTTCTCTTAATTAATGTCAACGTTTGATCCAAATACTTCCCCTCCAAACATGCAATAAATAACCACAAAAAGTTACCAACTTGTGAAGCATATGCCGGTTTTTGTTGATTAAACAAAACATGATTTGTCATGTACATCTTCAAAACAACCGATGCAACATGAACCTTCTTCATGCACAATAAACGAAAGATTGCAAGCAACAAATATTTTTCACATTCTAATGTTGTATCTCCTTCTGTAATCTTCAACAACATATTAGCAACTTCATTTCCATCGTTTCCCATCATAAATTGATTTTCTGCTGAGACAAAATTTCCTTCCTCAGCTAATTGTTTTCCAAGAATAATGAATGCATCCTCCATACCACGGAGTTTCTCAGCCTCTGTCTGTGCCACAACTTTCGTGTAATTGATGAAATTTCCGATCAACTTATTTCTGTTATCAATGTTTTTATCTTCTAAACAATTTTTAGGTACTGTTTTTGGTAGGGTTTTAAGGAGATAGGTGAAATTTGCCAAAATATTTCCATCACACGGAATTTTGCCATCCTTTAATGAATCTACGTAGAGGTAGGTCAAATCTTCGCCACTTGAAATCTCTCCCTTCTCAAAAAGTTTAGTTAAACCTGACCATAGAATTTGTGAAAGCTTATCAAAATCCTTAGATATTCTTAATCTGTTATTTATTGTTCTACAAACCTGATGTGCCTCATAATAGTTCCCATCATTGAAAGACTCATCCAATCTCTTTAGTAGCTTCTCAATCTTAAGAATAATGTAAAATAAAATATATCACGATAACTTACCTTGGCCATATCCTTATTTTAGTTGGACTAATAAAAATTACAACAACTCCAAAAAAAAAAAAAAGTAACATTGTCAGTGGCCCTCAGAGCAATTCTCCAATTTATTCTTCTCAAGACAAATTAAAATGGTACAAAAAAGATAAAAATATTATTTTTCATAAAAAAAATTAGGAAAAAAATATCATTTATTTACATTTCCCAAAAATAACGTTTTACATAATTACATTTGTTTGTAAAGTTTCAAACATTTAACATATGTTGAGTGGTATAAATGAAAAACTTCCTTATCTCAATCAAAACATTTCCATACTCCTATTGTTTGTTATATAACTGTTCACATAATAATTTCATTTCCTTTTATCCTCCCAAAAGATTCCTTTTTCTGGAGTTCTTTATCATTTTTAATCCATTATCTCATCAGAATATTATTGTGGTTATAAAAAAAAACCATTCATGTAGAAGACAATTGCATGTCTCAACTCAGTTAATAGTATTTTTATCAAAATAGATTGAAAAAGAAAATTATAATAGCATCTAAAACATGGTGTCTTTTAAAAGTTGTCTTACCACAATTAAAGGAAACATTAAAAAGGAAAAGGAGGGAGGAACGAGAAAAGTTACAATAATTTTAAGTTTAGAAATCAGATAACAAAATGAAGATACAAACACATTATAAAATGAAGATGGGTCCTTTGAACAAAATAAAAATAATGTATAAATTTATATATATATGAGACTATACACATCATATCTATACAAATTTCCTTTTCTTTTCTAAGAATAAGTACAAGTAAATAACAATCTTACGCCTTCTATTTTTCTTTTGTATTCAGACTCCTTCCATTACATGGATACTCCTTCTCGTCCACTCCATTATATTAAGTATGATAAATACTTTTAATAACCTTTCACTAATATATTGAAGTTTAATCAAATAAACTTTTTACAATTCCCTTTTTATGACAAAAAAAATGAATAGGGAAATAATAAAACAAATTATTACACTTATACTTTCTTTTTCAGCACCTTATCAATAAAATAGCCATTAAACGAATTACACAACTGTATATCCACTTTTAATTTTCTCCAAAATCAAATGAAATTCTTTAGTTTCTAAAAAAAAAACCTAATTCTCCATATTATCCTCAGTGGAATAATTCTACTTTTAAGTAATATAATTTTTTATCCCTCTATTTTAACTTTACTTTTTGTCTTCCTCAAGAATATACATAATATTTTTGACATTCAAATAAATTTTCTTCTTAATCGCTGAATATGAATATATTCATATAGATACATTCATATATAAACTTTTTTCTAGTGATAAATTATCATTTTTTATATAACCATAAATTAGCTTTAAAAATACTGTTTTTACCATGTAAAATGAAGTAATTTATTATTAATTGCCATAAATAGATATAAAACGTTAGCACCTTCATTAGTCTTTTAAACAATATTAAAATAAAATATTATAAACAATTTATATTTTGAAATATTATTAATTTTATTTTTCAAAATTTTTAACACTATTTTTGGAATATTTTAAAAAAAGACTAAATAATTAATAAACAAAAACAATAGAAAGCTTTATACAGTCATAACTAATATCTATCCTCCCAACTTTAATATATTCACCTGACCGTAACAGAAAAAGTAAAAAATACAACTTCCATTTATTATTTTCTTTCTCAAAAAATGTATCCACATTTTCCTAAAATTAATATCAATCTAAAAAAACATTGTTGTTTAGTATTTTATTACCATAAGAAATTTATATCTCCACTCCACAACTATACCACTCTATTATTTTAAATCTTACATAAGAAGATAATAAATAGAAGTATTTAAATATAGTTGATTTGAAAGTGTATAAAAAAATTCTTAAAATACTTATATGTCCTAAAAATATTCCTTATTATTTGTTTTTTTTTTCTCCCATATGGTATCTTGAAGTACGGTTAAATGATTACATTAACTAAATAGTTAATTCTTAGAAAAAATAATCTTCAAGCATGGAAATTAAAAAAATAAAAAGTTTTAAATTATGTATTAAAACTTGATATATTCCTTAATATAGACCAAAAAGTTCTTACTCTAATTTATTTTTATTTTTTTGCTTTTTATTTTTATGTATTTATATTTAATATTTAGGAATAATTTCTTATTGGCATTTATAATAAGTTTTCAAGGAAATTGATGGCAATTTGTATTTGTATTAGGGATTCTCCTTAAAGAAGTTAACTAAATAATATAATAATAATATACACTCGTTCCATAAGAATACTCTCTTCCTGAAGCATTTTAAAGCTGTAATAGGAAAAGTTTATAGATTAGGGTCTAAACTTTAGAATGCTCCACCATATTAGGTTTAGAAAATGGCAAAAATTATAAAATCTCCTTGAACAGAAGTGTATAAAAGTGCCTTAATTGTACTTTTTCTTTAACTTCTAATATACCATAAATTTAATTTAATTTAATTTCATCCACATAATATATTCTATTTTTAATATAACATATCTTATCAGCCATAACAAAAATCAACTAGTAAATACTATTTTCTTCATTAAAGGGTAATATATCAATAAAGTTTATATATTTTAAGTACTATAAATAAAAAACAAGATTAAAATACTACTATGGAAAAGTTCAATATTTCAAGGCAGTTATTAAATCTACATGAAACAACCCGTCGTTTCTCAGCATTCACCATCGACAGAGGTACGTTTAGCTTTAAATAATACTTTATTTTCTAAAAATAATCTCTATTATTCTTTTATGTCTCTAAGAATACAAATGTTAATCATCAAATAAATATTTAATATCATTTCTTTCTATTACTGGATTTGTTAGTTATCATAACATACTACAAAAATGAAATTCCCTTTTTTTCCCACATAAGGTTTGTCTACCACTCTATAAATCTAAAAATAATTTGATACTCCCCAATCTTAGTAGACTTAATTATTAATTCATATAATCATTAATTTATTTTTCATTGAAAGTCTATAAGTAGTGTTTAAAACGTAGATATAGTATCAATGAACATACATAAATCATGCATTATACTTTTTTTTACTTCCACTTTGATAATATGTATTTATTTTAGATTATATAAAAGATATTTAAAATTCAATTCCTTTTTTATATCTTTTAAATTCTTACTTTTTTTTTATTAATTTTCTATTCCATTAATATTGATATTTTTGTTATGGATGGAAAAAATATATACATATATGGAAATATAGATTGAGGTATCAGTAGGTGAATAAATTTATATCCTTTCAATGATTACATTTTAATCATTTATCACATTCAAACTCCAAACATCTTCTCATTAATTTTACTTATATTGAAAACATAAATATTTAAAGAAGTATTTTAACCTTTTTTACACCCTTGTATTTTTATGGTAAATAGAATTAATCATTTTTTAATCTATATATTATCTTTCCAAATAGATAGTATACTTTTGGATTTATTTCACCATAAAATAGGCATACATTTTCATAACCCTTAATTATGAAAAAGATAATTTCATTTTCCTATCACATACTTAAAAATTGAAAGTTCTCACCCTGATAATTATATTTTTATGACAAATTTATATAACATAAATATTATTAATAAAACTTTTAATTATACTTATTATATAATTTCAAAAATCAACAACAAAACACAGTTAACAGTAGGTTATGTCTCTTTTAACCATTTAATTTTCCATTAAAATATTAGAGAAGTATAAAACAAGAATAATTATTATGGAATGATAATGATAAAAAGTTACATTTCTACTTTGTTTTAATATTAATCTTAATCATATATTATTAAAAAATTCACTCTACCATTGTTATTACATAATTTGTGACATCAAATTTTTTTTTCTATAAACTTAATATAAATATATATATTTTTATAAATATTATTATTTTATATTGAATATAATTGTTAATGATAAGAATTTTAACAAATAAATTTAATTGTAACTTTATGCTTATTATGTATTTTGTATTCCCCCCATTCATTTATCATTTCTTCTACACATTTTGATTCTTTTATTATCATTATACTTAAAATAATAAAAAGATGATTGATGAGATGGATATTTAATCATACATATTATTTAATTTTAAAACAATATCCATCACACTCCATTTTTTATACTTCATAATATTAAGAGGACATCGTAAAAAAACTTTTTAATGAAATTTTTTATGTTTCACTAAAACCATCAAACTTATATAACTTACCCCAAAGCATATTCTATAAAAACAAAAAACTAAGTCCAAAATTAATAAGAAAGGCACTTATTTTAAAATTAACTTATTGTTTAACAAAAATTTAAATCTTATTTACATAAATGTTTCCTTTTCATCTAATAAAAATCTCATTCTTCTCATATTTAAGTATAAACCTATTCTTTTTACCATATGAATATCCTGTCAAATATATGATAAACTTTATTTTTAACTTCCTTCTTACATTTTTTTTTCATAACTATGAAACTTAAATATAGAATAAATTTATTTTACTTGAAGCGTCATACAGTGTCTTGAATGTTACCCATCCTCTATGGAACATAAATTTTTTCATACTTTTTTATTTATAAATATTTTTGACTTTTTAATTATCATTTACTCTACTATTTTTATAACTATAATTATTTCTAAACTTATTCCTTTTCATAGAATTTAAACAACAAATATATTTAAGCAATTTAATAACATTTCCTATCGTCTACTGTCTCTCCAAATAAAGAGGTAATTGACTTTTCCTTCTTAATTAAAACAAAATTATATTTAAAAAATTGTTTATTTCTAATATGTTATAATATAGAAAAAAAATCATCAAAAATATACATGTTTATATATAAATATATCTTTAAAAATATATCCATCTAAGTTCTATTTATAGAAAACTGAAATCCAGATACAATTCTGGTACATTTTTATTCTATTTATACTTACTATATATATATTCTCTTGAAATATGACAAAAAATTTTTAATTTAATTTTTATCCTCAGCTCTCCTTAACATACTACATTTAAATGATAATATAATTTATCATAGCTTTTACTCTTGATTTTTTTTACCCCCACACAGACGTGATTATCAACTCTCTCTTTTCTAAGTATGGAGAAGTAATTATTTGGGTTATTAGGAGTTTTGGCTAAATTTAATTGTTCCCTAACAACATCCACCAAATTACTTGTAGCTTTCATTAATTACATTATCAAAATACATCTTTTAAGATTAATAAATTTTTGAATAATAAAGAAAGAATTTATTAATTGAATGACAAAGATACTTTTTTATGGGCATAACTTACATTACAAATCATCTTGTTTCCCTCTCTCACCAATGAAAATAAATCTCAAAAATTCCTGTAAAACAAAAAAAATAATTGGTAAAAATTATTTCCATCTAAATAAATAGCTATTGTAAAAAAAGAAGGAAATACGGAATAAAAAAAAATCTTTTCCTTCTAACAAAATACAAATATGAATATCTATATATTTTGCAATTATCTTTATCTACTACAATCCAAGTATATTTTTAAATGTACTTGACAAAGCTTTAATTATATATCCCTCATATATTTTTTCATCTCTCACACTCTTTAATTGGTTAATCTTTTTTTAAAAAAAAAAAAAATTTATAATGAAAATACTATCTAAAATGACTTTATTTTTTACTATCTCATTTACACTCTCCACCACGATGAGTTCTTTTTTATATTCCCTCTTTTTTGGGTATCCACCATCCATCAATGGGTACTTTTTCTTAAAACACAAATAAATTCCCAATCTCCACCATACACATACACACACAAACAAAACTCCTTCCACACATCTCCTGATTTCTCCTCTTTCATTACAAATTACATTTAAAAATAAACATTACTTCAAATTGTAATCTTCTCTCCTACACTTTGTTTCTTTCACATTATTATATATCTATACACATTTATATTTATCAGTTTTTTAATACATTATTGTCTCTTTATTCCTCCCTCATAACATCTGTTTTTAATTACTTTTAACCTTTTATAATTGTATTCGTAATTTGAGAGTTATATATATATATATATATATAAAAGTATTTTAAAAATTTTTCTTTATACATTTTAATGGTAGAAACTATTTCTTATTTTAACTATAAAAATGTTACAAAATTCCTTTTTATTAACCTCTCCTCATAATAAAATCCTAAAAAACACTATAAACCAAAAAAAATAATTAACTTTAATTACCTTAATCAAAATCATTTACAGATTGTTGTAACTCTCCAACAATATTTTCAACAACCATGGATGAACGGGTTATCCTTAACGTTGGTGGAATAAGGCATGAGACGTGTCAGACGACGTTAAAGAAAATTCCCGCTACAAGGTTGTCGAGGTTGACACCCTCCCTGGCTAATTATGATCCTATACTTAATGAGTACTACTTCGACAGGCATCCAGGAGTTTTTCCTATGATACTAAACTACTATAGGACCGGGAAACTTCATTATCCCACTGATGTATGTGGACCTCTCTTCGAGGAGGAACTAGAATTCTGGGGTTTGGATGTTAATCAGGTTGAACCATGCTGTTGGATGACATACACACAACACAGGTAAATATATATCCCTATCCTTAATACCCCAATAACCTCTAATCATATATCAACATCCTTTCAGAGATACTCAAGAAACACTGGCAGTCCTCGATAAACTAGATTTCGATATCCCCGAGGAGGAGGATCCCCAAACACGAGAACAAAGGATAATGAAAAAATTTGGTTGGGAGGAGGAGTATTGGCAAGGGAAAATAACATCATGGATGCGCCTTAAACCTCAAGTATGGGCTCTCTTTGATGAACCATACTCCTCAAAATTCGCTAAATGCATAGCCATAGTATCAGTCTGTTTCATAATAGTCTCAATTGTCTCGTTTTGTTTCAAGACTCATTCAGGTTTCAAGACATCAAATATTGTTGTTACGGATATTTATATGGCTAATGGTTCAGAGAATTTTGATGGGTCTTCTAGTTACCTGTCAGTGGATAAAACTAATGTCGAACCTTTTTGGATATTTCCACAGATTGAGTTTGCCTGTAATATATGGTTTACTTTTGAGATTCTTATTAGATTTACCTTCTGCCCCAATAAGTTAAGCTTTTTTAAGAGTCCTTTAAATATTATTGACTTAATAGCTACGATTAGTTTTTATATAGATGCTATTCTTGTAAGGTTATTGATCAATGATGCCCCGAAGGATGTTGCTGAGTTCCTATCGATGATAAGAATTTTGAGGTTATTCAAATTAACACAACACCATCGTGGTCTCCAGATCCTCATCCATACATTTAGAGCCTCAGCCAAAGAATTAATATTACTAGTATTCTTCCTAATCCTCGGTATTGTTATGTTTGCTGCTTTGGTTTATTATGCTGAGAAGACGGAAACCAATCCGAATAATCAATTTAATTCTATTCCTCTCGGTTTATGGTGGTATGTTGTTTTTTTGTTATCTTTATAATTAAGATGATTGTTTTTATTTACATGTTTTTACAATTAATATGTTTTGTTTTTTTTTTGTTTATTTGGTTTTTTTTTTTAATTATTGTCTCAATTTTCAGGGCTATTGTTACGATGACAACAGTAGGATATGGTGATATGGCTCCATCAACATTTTTAGGAAAATTAGTGGGTAGTTTATGTGCCATTATGGGTGTGTTAACGATAGCACTTCCAGTTCCTGTAATTGTATCTAATTTTGCTATGTTTTATTCACATTCACAGGCCAGGGAGAAATTGCCGAGGAAGAGGAGGCGTGTCCTTCCTGTGGAGCAGGTTAGACTTCAGGCACGAAGGTATGCTCAGGCGATGGATGGTCTCTCTACCAGTAGGAGAAGGAATGCTATTTCACTTCAAAATGATAAAGGTATGTTATTGTTTGGGGGTGTATGTATGTGTGAATATGATCTAAATGTTATTTGTTTTTAAATTTGAAAACGATTTCCATAATTAGCATTCTATTATACATGGATGATGACATCATTTTATAATGACATTATTGTGTTCTAAAAATAGATGCGTCTATGTAGCGAAGGTAATTTATATAGCGAATAGATTATTAACTTTAAAATCTATTATTTTTTATGTAAATGTTAAATGTGGTGAAATATATTTTTTACTGATATCATACATAAATTAGTATAAATATAAGATTATGAGAGTGATTTAACAAATAAAGAATAATCCTTTTTACCATATATGATATCTCTGTTTTTATGATTTCCTATTTTCAGAAAATAATAATATTATGACAACAACATCGAAGATAAGTAATAATACAATGTCGTTAAATAATAATAATAATAGTGGTAATGTTAATAATAGTAGTATTAGTAACTCAATAAATGGAGGTACCCCAAATGAGGAGGTCAACCTCCAGGAAAGGAAGGTATCCAACATCAATTCAGCGGTCAATGAAGAAAAAAGTAATAGTATTAGTACAATATCATCACCTCCAACAGGAAGCCTCTAAATATATATATATCCGAAAAATATCATGTACTTCATTTAGTGTATATACATCCAAATACCCAACACATCTTTATAATATCATCCATAAAAAGAGAAAAGAAGAGACAAGAAAGAAATTGTTAAGAAACAATTGAAGGAAAAGAAAAGTCAATTTAAAATGATTTATTATTAACTTGATATGATATTAAACTCCAACACATAATAGATTTCTATATTTATAATTTCATTCATCTTCTTTTTCTTCCCCTCCCCCTAACTATACATATGCATATTTTTATTTAATTCCATAATTTATATATTTTATAATATAAATATATAAGTTTACAATAATTGTAAAATTACATTCATTATATTTATATTACAATTAGTTTATCTTTTTTTTGTATCATTTAGTTTTGAATATCCTTTTTCAATATTAGAAACTTGCATATCATTATTTTTTATTATTATTACTATTTGTTGTGTGTATTTATTAAAACTTCTATTATGATGTAATTATTTTTTTAGACTAATGACATTGATATGTTGATAATCATCTGTCATGTTTTTTTTTTGGAATATTATTATATCAGTATTAATAATAATAATAATAATAATAATAATATAATAAAATAAGTGTGATTTTATGACGGTGTATTTTAAATAATTGAATAATTTTTAAAAATTATTATAAATTTGGTTGACATTTTTAAAAGTTTGTGTGATTTTATGTTTTGCTCTTTTCGCTCTTTGTTTTATGCATACCTCCGGGTGGTGGTGACGTCAGGAAGTGTTTTAATAATCTAACTATATAATAAATTCAGTGAAGGTCCACGTAGGAATTTATTTATATGACTCATGAAATTCACTACTAGTTTAATATATAAACAAATTTCACAAAACTCCATAACAATTATTAATATTTTTCTCTATAAAACATAAAAAAAATCCCACATTACCTTATTTTTAGTGATATAATGATTAATAAATCAACTCTCATTCTACTCCTGGGTATCACAATTTCATTGGCACTCGACACCCCATCAACCTCAACATCTTTCCCATTATGGGCCCTAATCGTTGGGGGTGTCTTTGCTTTCACTCTTGGTATGGGTATGGGTGCCAATGATGTATCAAATGCCTTCGGAACATCTGTTGGAAGCAAGGTATTAACTCTCAAAAAAGCCTACATCCTAGCAATAATCTTTGAATCTCTTGGATCAATACTTGTAGGGTACAATGTAACAGATACCGTTAGAAAAAGTGTCGTTGATATTAATCTATACTCCGGTTATGAGAAAGATCTCTTTTTCGGTCAGATAGGTACACTTGGTGGGTGTACTGTATGGTTATTTTTAGCTACAGCCTTAAATTTACCTGTCTCAACGACACACTCCCTTATCGGAGCAACTGTTGGGATGAGTTTGGTTATGAAAGGTTTCGATGGTATACAATGGAAGACTATTGGTAATATTGCTTTATCATGGATATTATCACCTCTCCTTTCTGGTATTATTTCGGCAATCTTATATATTATTGTTGATCACCTTGTTCTTAGGACTGATGATTCATTTAAGAGTGGTCTTACATTCCTACCAGTATTTTATTTTTTCTGTTTAGCATTTAATTCATTTGCTGTAATCTTTCAAGGATCCAAAATTTTACATTTATCATCCCTTCCAATATATGTAGCGATTCCTGTAGCATTAGGAATTGGGTTATTAGCTGCTCTGGCAGTACAATATATCCTCAAACCACGAATCCTAAGATGGATCAATGATACTCAAGAAACAAAAGTAGAAATAAATCTCCAAAAAAGTAGTATTCAAGTAGTAATCAAAGATGACAGCCCAACAGTTAAATCACAACCTGAAAATACCACCAAAAAAGATGATGATAAAACAAGTTTTTTAAAATGGTTACTGCCAACACGCGATAGAAGAATAAATGAAAAAACGCTAAAATTATTTACAACCATCCAAACATTTACTGCATGTTTTGCTGGATTTGCTCATGGAGCTAATGATGTTAGTAATGCTATTGGTCCATTCTCCTCTATGATTGGTATTTATAATGATGGTAATGTTTTTCAGAGGAATGAAGTTCCTTTGATTGTATTATTTTTTGGTGTTTTTGCTATTTGTGTTGGGTTGGTGCTCCTTGGACATAGGGTTATTAAGACTGTTGGACAGAGGATGTCTGAAATTAATCCTTGTAGTGGATTTACTATAGGTAACTTTTATTATGATTAATGATAAAAATTTTTCTCCAGAATTTGGTGCTGCTGTAACATCATTATTAGCCTCCAAAGCAGGTCTTCCAATATCAACAACACACTGTTTAGTGGGTTCTGTTGTTGCTGTAGGTATAGTTAGATCAAGACAGGGTGTAGATTGGAAAATCTTCAGAAATATCGCACTTTCATGGGTAGTTACACTTCCGGCAGCAGGTATTGCATCAGCAGTCATCGTTATGATCATTAGGTTTTTTGTATTCTAAATTGATATATGTATTTTTTTATATAATAAACTTTAAATATTTTTTTATCATATCTTGTAAATTTTTGTGATAAAATAAATTATAAATTTACATTCATTCTTGATCATATTCATTTATTAAATATTGGAGATTATAAAATAATAAATCAATCCAGTAGGTGATCATTGATCATCTAATAAATATTTCCTTGATCAAAATAATTAATAGAAAAAATACTTGATTTATTACAAAATTAACTAGAAAAACAAAATTCCAACATTGAATAATATACATACAAGGAGATAATTGTCATAAACTTTGGACTCCTAGAATTTCATTTTCTCTCCTACAAAATGAAGTACCATTATTATGATAAGGTAAATACACCTTTACCTAATTGATACACATTATACAACGTGTCTCCATTTAACTGATGATAAAAAATATCTCTTTTATTCATAAAAGGTTCCGATTTACATTAGACAGTACCAATAAAAAAGAGAGCTGGTAAATCAAAAGAACAAGACCATTTCTCTTTAGGGTAATTGAAAGAAAAAAGACATTGTCAGATAATAATTTAATAAAGCAATTATATAATACCTCATTAATGTAATATGTACATTTAAAGGACCACCATGTAGATAATAAAGCATTTTCCTTTCTATTAATAATACCTTTACAATAACGTCCAAATATGATAAACTTATTCTTACCTTATTATTATTATTATTTTAACATGAAATTTTTTTGCCTCCATCTATAGATATTAATATAATATATTCTTAGCATGAACGTTTATTATTATTTTACATATTCGTGTAATAAAAAATTATAAATACCACACGCATTTATTTATTGTTTTAAGCTTTTTAATTTACCTTACTTTATTGGTAATAATCTTACTCACCATACCTTTCTCTCATACAATTTTCGCGCTCCATTCACATATATAAGCCCTTTGTTTAACTCCATCAATGTGCCATTTTCACAGAAGTCCCATTCATTATATCTACAAGTCATCTACCATTTTTCCATCAACTTTCCATTATCTATCACACACCTCAATATCCCTTTTATACACTTCTAAATTTTGAATCTTAAACCATTCATAAATCTTATATTCAAATTTTTAATTAAATATTTCCTTTCTCAGGCATCAAAAAAATTTTACCCTCATTCTACTAAGATCCCTCTTATATCATATAAGGATCTTAATTATTATTATAAACCACTCATCTTTCCTTCTTCAAACTCCAAGAAAGAAAACCAACAAAAACTCTATCACACCAATAATGAGTGACGTCGCCAGTTGCCCAGAAAAGATATCTGAAGGAGGAGAATTTTACAACGATGTAATAGGTACACAAGATTTATGCGAAACTCCAAATCAAGGTAATATATCACCAACCCCTCAATGTACACCATCACATTTCTCCTCTTTTTGTTCCTCTGGTTTCGGTGACATTGACTCAACAACCACCTTTACAAATCTTCCTCTTACATATACCAATAACTCTTATGGTACCTGGAGTTTAGGTAATGATACAACTCAGGGGAATTTTAATAATTATGGTTATTGTAATTATATTCAGGAGATTGATAACAATACTGGAGTTTTTCAGAATTATTACTCTCAGGGATACCATTACAATACTCCATCTATAAATAATTATAATGATATGTAAGTTTCCCTAAATTACCGGTAATATAATGTACCATTCCAGTCCGATGGCATATGTAACCGAGACATATGAGGAGAGATCCCAGACAACCACATTTCAGAGGACAACTCTTGAATCATCCCAAATACTGGAGGGTACCTGTAATCAAATAACAGAATACCATAGGGAGGATACACAAATTGAGGAACTTTCAGGTTACGATCAAACATACAACCCACCCCAATATCATATCCTTGAGAAGGGGGACTGCAAATCTAAGGATTTCACAACCAAAGAACAGTATTATGATTTTAGTTATTCCCCAGAGATGATGGAGGTTATAGAATTTTTTCGTTTCAACAAAAAGTCAATCTTCGAGAGGGGTGTCCAGGGAATTGATTGTAGTTACAATAAAAATAATAATGATAATAGCATTGATAATATAGTTAGTTGTGTCTCTGTGGATGATCAAGAAGATATAGGATGTCCCCCATCAAAATTACAAAAAATGGATACTGAAGATAAACCATTTCCCGAAGGCACCACAACCACCCCAAAAATACTTTTCCCCTCAGAGTTGACAAAAAAATTCCAAAACGAGATGATTGTTGAGGGTATTGAGGCATTTGCATCAAGTTTCAAGAACCAAAGAATATCATACGGTTTCACTCAAGGAGACGTCGGCCGCCACATAGGACTCCGATTCGGAAATGAATTCTCCCAAACAACTATCTCAAGATTTGAGGCTTTGAATTTGAGTTGTAAAAATATGTTGAAGTTAAAACCAAAGTTGGAGGAATGGCTTATTAGTACACACCACCTTTTCCAACAGGGATACTCGGCTCTCGAGATTAATGAAAACAATTTACATAATAGAGTTAGTTTAATTGTGGTGTTTTTTTATTATTTGTTTTTAGTTCCCTAAACCATCGATAGCTGAACAGGAGGCTAAGCAAGAGGCTGAGATAAAGAAAGTTAAGAGACAATATATTACTGATACCTCAAGGAAAAGACGTAAGAGAACTAATCTTGTACCGGAGCAAAGGAATAATCTTTATAAGAGGTACCTTCAAGATAATAGGCCATCGGAGGAGGTTCTTAAGGAGATTGCTGATGATAATGGTTTGGATGTTAGTGTCGTTAAGATATGGTTTTGCAATAGAAGACAAAAAGATAGGAAGTGTATTAAGAAGAATGAAGCGTAGGGATGGGTGATTCATGGGATTCAGATACTTTTTTATTTAATTAATGGAATTTTATGTTATTTATTATTGTACATTTTTATCGATATAATAAATTACCTTACATGTATTTTTTCTTTTTTTTTCTAAACTTCTAACGCTTCATATAGGAATACTTTCTATTAACAATAGATACCTATTGTTGGAATATCAAAATCTATTTCATAATCTTGATAACAAAACAAATTACCTCCACATGTGCACTATCCCAACTTGTCTACAAAATTTCCTTTTAAGACATACCACAGCATTCACCCCTATTTGCTCCAAATAATTCTTATCTATCCCCAATTTCTTATACATTATGCCATCCAGTGACACAGACAATGACATTCGCGAAAGGGATGCATTAGCAAAAAGGATAAAACAACGTGATAAGGACAAAAAATCGGATGGTAAACCATCAAAGTCCAGGAATCGGGAGCAGACAAATGATAGAAATGAAATAAACCGTCTACGTTATGAAAGTAGAAAGTCATATCTTAAGAAAAGGAAAGATGATAAGTTGGATGAGTTGGAGTTACTTGTAAAGGATGATGAAACAATATTTTCTAATGAAGTGTAAGTTTTTTGATTTGGTTTTAAGTTTATTGTTTTTTTTTTTTTTTTTTTGTAGGTTGACGAAGAAGGAGTTAGCTGATAAGGAGTATCGTAAGAAGATCTTGGATGCGGCGAAGAATTATGATAAAGCAGGAGATAAATTGAAGGAGAAGAGGTATCATGTACCTGGGGCTAAGGATATTGATGAGGGGGCGAAAAAGGAGCTGGAGGACGAGTATATTAAGAAGGCTGACAGACTAAATTGGGAGGATGAACAATTCAAAAGTGCCCTGGGTATTGCCAAGAAAAAGGATAAGAAGAAATCAGGTTTCGACTTGGTCTTCGATGATGGTATCGACTTCGTGGAGGCAGTCACCCTGGCTGGGACAAACAACATAGAAGAACTGAGGAAGAAAGAAAAAGAGGAGTACCAACAGAGGCGGAAGACAATAGATGAAGTTCGTAAATCCCTACCAGTCTACTCCTTCAGGGACGATTTCATAGAAGCTGTCAAGGAGTACCAAGTTCTTATCGTTGAAGGTGAAACAGGTTCCGGAAAGACAACACAACTCCCTCAATACCTAATGGAATCCGGTGTTATAGAGGAAGGCAAAATGCTAGGGTGTACTCAACCAAGACGTGTAGCTGCTATGTCTGTTGCAGCCCGTGTAGCAGAGGAGGTTGGTACTAAATTAGGACAGAAAGTTGGTTACACAATTAGATTTGAAGATTGTACAAGTGACAAAACAGTAATCAAATACATGACTGATGGTATGTTGTTAAGGGAATTCCTCAATGAACCTGATCTGGGTTCTTATTCTGTCATCATTATCGATGAGGCTCATGAAAGGACTTTGCATACAGATATATTGTTTGGTCTTGTTAAGGATATTGCCCGTTTCCGTCCAGATCTTCGTTTGATTATTGCCTCCGCCACACTTGATGCAGAGAAGTTTTCCACCTTCTTTGATGATGCACCGATATTTAGAATTCCTGGTAGGAGGTTTCCTGTTAGTATTTATTATACAAAAGCACCTGAAGCTGATTATATTGATGCAACAATTATTACTGTCCTTCAGATTCATTTAACTCAACCGTTACCTGGTGATATTCTCGTCTTCCTAACTGGTCAGGAGGAGATTGAATCAGTCATGGAAGCTTTGATAGATCGTATGCGGCATCTAGGATCTGGTTACAAAGAATTAATTGTTCTCCCAGTTTATGCCAATCTACCATCTGATATGCAGATTAAGATCTTCGAACCAACACCTCATGATGCCAGGAAGGTTGTCCTTGCAACGAATATAGCTGAGACTTCAGTTACAATAGATGGTATAGCGTACGTCATCGATCCAGGATTCGCTAAACAAAATTCTTTCAATCCTCGTAGTGGTGTTGAACACCTTCACATAGTAACAATATCAAAGGCTGCCTCAAATCAACGGGCCGGAAGAGCTGGAAGAACAGGGCCAGGGAAATGTTTTCGTCTCTACACAGCATGGGCTTATCAACATGAATTGGAGGAACAACCGGTACCGGAGATTCAGAGAACAAACATGGGAAATGTAGTATTGCTTCTAAAAAGTTTAGGAATCCATGATTTGGTTAACTTTGATTTTATTGACCCTCCACCACATGAAACATTAGCTATAGCATTGGAGCAATTGTATGCACTTGGTGCCTTGAATCACCGTGGGCAGTTAACGAAGTTGGGAAGGAGGATGGCTGAGTTTCCTTGTGATCCTTGTTTGTCGAAGATGATTATCTCCTCGGAGAAGTATGGGTGTTCCTCGGAGATTATTACTATTGCTGCAATGCTCTCTGTAAATAGTGCTATATTTTATAGGCCTAAGAGTCAGATTGTCCATGCTGACACGGCAAGAAAGTACTTTTGGCATCCATCTGGTGATCATCTTACACTATTAAATGTATATAATCACTGGAAAGATTCTGAATTCTCCCAACAATGGTGTTTGGAAAATTTTATTCAATACAGGACAATGAAAAGAGCTAGAGATGTAAGAGAGCAGTTAGAAGGACTTTTGGAGAGGGTTGAAATTTCTTTAACAACAACCACGGAACCTGAGCCTATACTAAAGGCCATAGCTTCAGGATACTTCTTTAACTGTAGTGTTTTGGATAAAAAAGGTGACTTCAAGACTGTTAAACATCGCCATACAGTTCACATGCACCCATCGTCATGCCTTTTTGGGGAACCTCAACGTTGTGTGTTGTACCATGAACTCGTATATACAACTAAAGAGTATATGAGGGAGATTGTAACTATTGATCCTAATTGGCTTTATGAAGTTGCACCCCATTATTATAAAGAATCTTCTAAAGGTATACCGGAACTTTGTTAAGTTATTTTTTATTGTACATATTTGTATTTATATTTTTGTGTATAGAATAATAACTTTTGTTGATTAATTGAAATAAAATTACTTTTTTTTTTAAATTTTGTAATAAAGGTGGTCTGGATGAGAGGGATTATAATTTTATTGGATTAATCAATGTGGAGTGATGATGTACTTTTGTTACATGAGTCGTTCTTGAAATACAAAATATGTTGAGGTCTGGAGTGTATAAAACATTGTAATACCTTCTGATTACGAGTATTCTCTCCTAACATAATATATTTGGTGTTTATTTTTTATTTTCTCACACAAATAAGTTAATGAAAACTACTTTCCAAGAATATATTCTTGATTACATAACATTAAATGACACATTTAACTATCACCAATAGTCATAACATCAAACTCTTTAACATAGAGATGTTTATTTTTTTGCATTAATTATTAACAAATATATCCATATGAAACTAGGAAAAATAAGTAATTGTCTTAATTAATCTTAAAATAAGACTTAAATGCCTCTATTAGAGGAGGTATGACAGATGAATAAATCACTTGTTGCCTTGCACTTTACTCCGTATCTTTGATGTTATAACCGGAAGTATGAAATAAAACACAGAATCCTACTATTAACCTTCATATACTCCTTCTATGAAATTAAAGTACAAACATCTTTTAACTAATTTCTCACGATAAAAATTTTTAAAAAACTAATCATACAAAATCTACTCTAAATATCCTACACTACCCCTCCTACTGATAAAGGGTACTAAAAAACAACTCCTCATAAATATAACACGCATACACAAAAATAACTCTATCACCAAATCACAAAATACCAATATTCACTTCTTCCCAATAATCATACCAAAAACACTAAATCCCATTGATATAAATTATTTAAAAATTTGCCTAATTCACTCTTACATATCACTGTTAACAAATATTCAAGACATGATATGATAGGTATATATTCACAAAATATATATCTATTTTATTTCATTACTCTATATCATAATTTTCATTTTCTTATCTTTAGATGGTACATTGAATATTTAATATGAGTCTTTTTTGATTCTCATTTAGTGATCCTTTTTTTATTGGTGTTAGGTGATAGGAAATAAAGAAAAGTGAATATAATGTGTGGTTCTATGTGTATTATTATTAATTTATCATTATCATTCTTTTTTAGTATGCCGTAAGAGTAAGGGAAAATTAATTTATTGTTTTAGATAAAAAAAATACCTACTAAGGATGGAGAGTATGACAATAAAGTTTATCATTAAACCTATGTTAAGTCTCCAAACCTCAACAAACACCATCTTATTTGAGAAGGAAATTGAAAGGAAGATGACTGTCGATAGTAATGTATTATTAAAAGATACTTGTATAGATATTATGCAAAATATTGGATTAAAACACTTAGCATCAAATGCAAAAGGTAAAATTTATTTTATATGTATTCAAATGATTAGTATGTAATTTTTTTTTAGTTTCTATTAAGATTTCTGAATGCAAATACCATACTTTTGAATCGTTTATACCAAACTTGGATTTGAATATTGGTTCTTTAAAGTCTATCTTTGGGAATTCTTTGGTATTTAAGATTTTAGTTCCTGGGTATGTTTGTCAACACTGTCTTTTTTTTCACTGTTACATTATCTCTATATTTTTAGGAAAGTAGAGGAATTCAACGCAATAGAATTAAAAAAAACTTTCTGCTCCAATTTCCTCCACCTAATAATCATAAGATACTCATCCATTAAAAACTGTATAACCGATCCTATCTTTAAAGTAATTTTAACCACATTTTTTATCTTTTACCCTTACACCTACTTTCCAGGATATCATTGAAAGTATTGAAAACAACACAATCGAATCTCTCTCCTATGAAAATTTACTCCAGATGAATGAAACAATACAGGAAGAGTTAAATTTCTCCAACAACTTTAAAAACGAACCAAAAATACTCACAAATATTGGTATACAATCTTATCAAAATTCAAATTCCCTGTTACTAGGTTCACCAATAAATTTGAATCTCAAGATACCAAACACAATACCATCTATTGTCCCGGTAATCAATGATAAAGGTAATATAACCGAGGATAATAACATTCCAATACCTCCACAACCATATTTTGTCCCGACAAACAAACCCTTCATCGAGTACCATAAGACACTCCTAAACATCCTCCAAAAAACACCTCCCTCAATGGAGGGACCAAACATCATCGAGACAGTCTTCCCAACAACACCAAAAAAAGGTCCTCCAAACAGTCGTTCAAGGATATGTTTTGATCAAAACACCGAAACACCCATCCTAGAGTTATGGTTCGAGATTACAAGAACACCCTCACCATCACAGTTACAGGATTACGCTGATCACCTCAATAACCTCTCCAACCGCTCCAATGATGATAAAATAACTTCCCATAACGTTAAAATATGGTTCAAGAATAGGAGAGCAAAAGAGAATAGAGTTAATAAATATTTTAACAATACTGATTAATAATGTGACACTTTTTTATTGTAAATATTTCCTTTATTATTTGTTATATAAGTTAGGTTTCAATAAAAAGAAATAGTATAAAGAGTTCACCTTTTTTTTTTTTCTCATACCCTTTATCATGCAATATAAAATAATTAATTGTATATAGTATCGTTAATCTTAAATTAATTTTCCCATTAAAGATTATTGAATAATACCAAGGCACAATAAAAATCTTTTACTCATAAAGAAAGAATTGTAGGTAGTTGAAAGGATTCATAATAAAGGCAAATTTTTGTACTTTTGCCTAAATCTCTAGTAGTATATAGATATTTTACTAGAGTCAATAGAGTAGTGAAGAGACATCTAGTTAGGTAGATAATGGGCAAATCTTCTCTCTTATCTAAAGAGACCACACATATTTTTCGGAGGGGTGGGTACTTTTAGTATTTAAATGAAAGATAGGTAGGTTTTTTTTTCATTTCTCCTTCCCTCGTTTTGTAGTGTTTTTTATATTGGATGAGTAGACTTTTTTTTTTTTGGTGAAGGATTTTTTTTATTTCATTTTGTTTTGTAACATTTTTTTGATTACGAGATATTTTTTATTGTTGGGAAATTATTTCGTTTTGTTTCATATTACCTTTATATTTGAGAGGTAATGTTTATGTTGGAAATTGTATTTTTTTATGGATTCATGCTTTCGTCTACGATTCATATTACTTTTAATAGTCTTTTCTTCTTCTTTCAGGTGGAATACCTTCAAATCTAAGGGAAGTGAAATGGTTAATATTAATTTAAAATTTGTGCTGACTCCCTCAGCACATATACAAAATTGCCCACAAGTATCTCTGCCATTAACTAATGCTGAAAGGAGTGTCTCTGTATCATCTGATGTGGAGTTAAGAGATATCTGCACCGGGATTATGTGCAGTATTGGATTGGGAAATATTGTAGAGTATTCTAAAAGTAAGTTTTGAAGTTTATATATTTATATGTGGTGTTTTTTAGTTTCTATAGAAATAGCTTCTAACAAGTACTATACTCCGGATTCGTTTATCAAGAATCTGAATTTAAATGTTGCCTCTATGATGTCAATATTTGGAAATGTATCAACGATTAAAATACTATTTCCTGGGTATATTTTTAAAGGTTTATGTTTATATTCTTACTTATTTTTTTCAGAAAAATAATAAATACTAACGACGAGGAGGTTATGAGGACTTTATATAGTAATTACCTTCAACTAATAATTATGAAATATCCAACAATTCAAAATTGTATCGATGATCCTATTCTCAGGGTATGTAACTTTTCAATAGTCTTTGATTTAAATAATTAATTTCAGAATATATTTCGAAACATCGAAAGCGGATCACTTTATGCTCTACCCTACCACTCATTTCTCCAAATCAACAACATGATTAAGGATGAATTATTTTCTTTGAAGAGGGAGGAAGAAACAATACTCAAGAGTAGGGTACTTGGATCTGTTAAATTAAAGAAAGAATCAAGTCCTGTTACCTCAATAACACCGGAATCTCCAAGATCTGTTACTGAGGCACTCCCTCAACTGAAACCCCAAACAATCCCCTTCTTCCAGTCAATTACTGAATCAATCCAAGGTTTCAATGAATCTTTTTTATCAATCCTCCAAAATACACCACCTCCGAGTATCTCCAACTTCGGACCAACAAATGGTACCAAGAAGTACCGTTCACGGATTTGTTTCAACCAAGAAACTGAAACACCAATACTTGAGGAATGGTTCAAGATTAATAGTGTACCATCACTGGATCAATTACAGGAGTATGCAGATTACTTAAATGGATTCTCTGGACGTGATGAGGCATCAAAGATATGGCCTATTAATGTTAAGATTTGGTTTAAAAATAAAAGAGCTAAAGGAAGAGGGAAGAAGGAGTCTTTTAGTGAGTAGGATTGAGAATTTAAAATCATTTTTAGTGTTTTTTTTACCTTCCATATATATTGTATGGTGTATTTTATTAATTTTTATTTCTTTTTTGTTTTTGTTTTTAATAAACTCTTTCATGGGGAGTTTAGTTGTTTTGTTATGAAAATAATTTCGTATCAGAATGCCCTCCAATTAAGATAATACCCATTTCAAGGAGATCATCACTAACAAAAAGTTAATCGCCATCATTTACCCATTAAACTTATACTCAAAAAAAATTGTCATAAAACAGTGATGTTTGATAACTCAACAAAAGACCTAAACTAAAAAAGATATGTACTAATTGAAAGAAAAACTATTACCAACTGTTATTTTGATTATGAAAAAGAATGAAAATTAACTGTCTCTTATGTGTATTGGGTTAAGGTATGAGAGTGTCTCAGTATAAAAAAAAGTTACGATAACAACTAATAAAAAGAAAGAATAATTTACCTTTTACCAATAGAAAATGATGAAAGCACACCTCTTGATAGATTGATAAGCTATAAACCAACAATTGTGTTTTATTCTGTACCTCTGGTAATATATGTATATTGTTATTTCATAATAATTATTATATGAGATGCATTTTTTTATTATTAGTTTTGTTGATTTAGTGGTGGTGGGGTATTTTTTTTGTGATTTAAACTTTTTTATTGTTTTAGAGGTTTTGAGTTTTTAATTGATGAGACTTCGTTGTTTTTTAGGTAATTTCTATTGATGATTTTTATTTAATTATTTTTATTATTAATTATTAGAGTGTAGAAGGTATTTTACGCGTTTTTATATATCATTTACCCTAAAAACTATTCCTGAACACCTTCCACCATTAATAAAATAAAAATGTCTAACAAAATCATGATCCATAGTAACAAGTACAACATCTAACACATACCTAGGTTTAATTCTTTTTCCCCTCTATATATAATAAAAAAAAATTAAGCCTTTACCTACACACTTTTAACTTAATACAACCCTTTAAAACTTATGTTCCATATATTATCATAAAAAAAAACGTGTATAAGATCACTAATTAAGAGGATGTATACATTTCTTATTATTATATTACACTCTCAAATAACATACCACCATTACATTATTTTGTTGATCTCTCAAAAGGTATCGTATTTAATGAGAGACAAAATTATGGGGGAGTATAGGAGTCTTATCAGTTCTTTTTTATAATAAATTATTATCTTATAGACACATACACACACACCATCTCAAATATGATTCTTTTATGTATCTGTATTCATTTTTATCTTTGTATTATATAATTTAAACTGTTACGTATATTCAGTGCATTTATCACAAGTGGTATTTAATATAATTAAAGTTTTTATCACTTTGACATTTCTTTTCTCACGTTATTCTTTCTCCTGTAATATTTAATAGAAAATGGTAATGATAAACTCGATTATTTTTAGATCATAATCAGAAAAGAAATTAAACCAAATATGGAAGGAACTTTTTTGAATGTTATCATTGAACCATTGTTAAATATAAGAAAGACGCTCAATCTTTCTTTATGCGAGAGGCATATTAAAAGAACTATTATTGTTAGTCCGGATGTGGTTATTGAGAATATTTGTGGTGAGATTTTGACTATCGTTGGCCTGGGACACCTAACTAACACCTCTGAAGGTAATTTAACATTTATAAATTAATTTTTTAACCTCTTTTTTTTGGTAGCTTCTGTATTTGTACCAAATTCAAAGTTTTCTCCAGATCTTTTTTGTTTATCAAGACCTGGAATTACTGTTGGACATTTAAAAGGTATCTTTGGTGATCAACTTTTTATTAAAATATCAGCTAAAGGGTATGTATGTGTCATCTTTATTGTTAATGGTTTTTTATTATAGAGAGCCTACTGATTTTACTGAAGAGTCAATGAATAAGAATCTTTTTATCAATCTTATTAGAGTATTTATTAAAGAAGTCCCATTCGTTGAGAGTCATATTGTTGATCCATTTTATAGAGTAAGTTTGTTATTATAATTATTGATTTTTAATCTAACTTTAGAATCTTATCGAAAAAATAAAAACACCTTTAATTGCTCCGAGATTACCTGGAGTCACATTACAGTCATTGGTTGGGTTGAAACAGTTGATTGATTCAATATTGTGTGATAATATTTTTACTCCAGTTGGGCTTTTGAATGAACAACGGTTATTTACGAGCACTGCTAATGCACTTATTGATACTATTTCAAATTTTGGTAATAATAATAATGGGAGTATCAATAATAATATTCAGAATGTTTTGGAGGGTATTCCATCATCATCTGGGATTGGTATGTCAATAACCAATAAAAGTACTGAACTAAAACCTCAGGAACAATCTAGTCCAGGATACATTGGGATACCGATAAGAAAACCATCAGAAATAAAAGAACCTGAATTAATAGTACAAGCAACACCCTCAAGAAATGAATTAAACACCAAAGAGAGTGGAGAATTACAAAATAATTACCTGATACCAAAAGAAGAAGTAGAAACTCCAAGGAATACAGAGGATAATGATAACAATTACCAACCACCAAATGTGAATGATATCCTCGAAAGATGGTACAAAAGAAATCCCCAATTACCTTCTTTCTATCAATTATGTGTATTGGCACAACACCTAAATACAATCTATGAACGTCCCCCAGAGTCACAATTAACAGGTGAATATTTATTTTGGTGGTATATAAAAAAAATGTATAAATTGCACTAAATAATTATTAATTTTTATTATAATTATAATAAAGTTATTTTGTAATGATTCTTGAGATTTTGATTTCATGATAGGAGGGGAAAAATAATAATCTGAAATTTAAAGAAAACAAAAGGATTATATTAAAATTTAATAAAGCAAAAAATAAGATTTCAAAATTACCACAATCAATAATACGATTTGATTTGATTTAATGATAACAAAAGATCGCGATAGAAAGGAGATGTGTTAAACATAACAAAATACTTTAGATTTGTAAACTATTTTTATTTTCTTTATCTTACACCAAATTTTGTAAACAACTATCTTGTTAGTTTAAAAACAAATTATTCTTTTGATTCCCAGATAGTAAGCATTTTTAATGATATTTTACCTCTTATTTCATGTAATTAAAATATTTTTTTGTATTTACCTCTTGTACCATCGAATGTTAACATATTTTCATTATCTTTTATTGGTAAGGCGCTACAATAAAAAGGTAGACAACCACTTTTATTGTTATAAATTTTTTATGTTCAAAATACACGGGGCGAGAGACATAAAAAGAAGTTATCCTTTTCTTTTATTAATAATTTATAATGTATCACCTCTGCGACTATGACAATACCCTGACACCACCCATAAAGCATATTATAGCACAAAAAATGACGTTTTTTCTCATTTCACATAAAAAGATGATAATGAAGTTAATTTATCTTTTACCTCATATTTTATATAATACACCCCCATCTTCTAAATATCAAACTATCATTCCACAATACCTCTAACATTTCCATTGTATTTTAAACTCTCCATACCACTAAATATACTAATCCAATTACCACACAATTCATCCATACAATCTAAACAAAATCACAGATAAAAGTAACTATTTTATCTCTCAAAATTTACATCCCATCACACCTTTACCCGATTCCAAAGTACCTAAATATTCGGACAGGAAGTTAATCAACAATCCTCTCCACATTACACTAACACCAAAATTTACTTTACCCCCACCATATATCTACACCTCATCTAATGATAAATTAACATTTTTTCCATTCCAGGTACACTACCATCACCACCACCACCACCACCATTACAACCTAATGGAATATTTAACTATTAACTTAATCATTGAACCTGTAATAGTTAACCAACAAACTTCAAATCCCCCACCGTCGTATGGGAGTATCAAGATGACTGTTACCATTAATCCTACCATCCTTATTAAAGATATCTGTCAGGTGGTTATGAATAAGATTGGCCTCGGACACCTAATACAATACTCTCAAGGTAATTTTGTAGTTTATTTTTTTTTAAATAAAAATTATTTACTTTTTTTTGCAGCTTTTATAAAATATCCAAGGGTAGATTATTTTATATCGGCTTATTGTTTTACCAACCAAAATGCAACTGTTGGTAATCTTGAGGAGTGGCATAGGGAGTATGTTACTGTTAAGATTTGTGCTCGGGGGTATGTTTTGGGGTTTTTTTAAAAAAACTTTTTATGGTTTTATTTTTGTAGGAATGTTGAGGATTTTTGGGGATTTGAGGGAAGAAATACGTTATATAGGAATTTGTTGGAGCTTTTATTGAAAAAATATCCTTTTATTAGGAATCAGGAGAATGATCCTTTTATTAGAGTAAGGATAAATTTTTTTTTACATTTTAACCACATTTTCAGGAAGCAATAGATAGGATAAACGATTCTTCACTTTTAAGTTTGAAACATTCATACCTTTATTGTGTAAATGAAGTTATTGTCAAGGAATTAGTTAACCTTCCATATACAACATCACATTACAATTACCCTGAAAATGGAACATCTCAGGAGTATGAACAAGGAAGAACAAATCAAATGACACCAGAAAGTACATTAACACATAACCCTCCTCCAACAGAAATGACTCCACCAAAATCTGTACAATCAATACCAACACCATATATAGGTTTTTTCAATCAAATTCAGTCACCCTCTGATGAGGTTTGGATCTAATCCTCCATCTGATGGTGAGAGATCATCCATATCAACAATAAGACAACCTCAAGTTAATAATACTTCACCTATACGTAAAAGAATCATATTCAATAGAATGGTGGAGATCCCCATACTTGAGGATTGGTATAGAAAAGTGAAACTTCCCATCAGAATACCAATTGGAGGTTATTGCAGGTATTGTAAATGAAGCCAGTGGACGTTCTCTGGATAGGAAAGTTACTCCCAAGAATGTCAGCAATTGGTTTTCACATAAAAGATCCAAAGATAAACGGGGTGGAGGATATTAATGGTTTTTTTTTTGTATTTTTGATATCTCCAAATTGTATAAATGTAGTTTTATGTGTTATTGTAATTTTTCACCTTTAGAGTATTAAATAAACTTTAATTACTGGTGAAAAAATTTATTCCATCTCCTCGTTATTTGTAAAAGATTTTGATATTTGTTAATTAACAATATCACTTTGATGTAGTATTAACTACCCACCAAATAATTGATGAAAAATCCACCTTCACTACCTTCATACAAAATGTACATCAAATACCTCATGAGGCCTTGAATTTCACATTTGATTCTACATAAAATTAAAGCATAATGGTTCACGAGACAAAAGATTAACTCTTTCCTATAAACGAATGTTCTTTGGAAATGTTTTTTGTAAACCTTACAACCTATTTAATTTCATCCATATTAGAGGACATTTTTACTGCCAAATCTTTCTCTCAACATCAGCCATCTTACTCAGGAATCCTAATGATATCGGAGGGGGTGGTATAGTCTCCAAAGTCCATGGAAAGATTGAGATGATTGGTGGCAAAGACCGATTTTATGAATACCTTCTATATACCCCAATGAGGTAGTCACTTCGGTCAAGTTACTGTTCAAGACCCTATATCTTTATCTGTAAGTTTTCTCAACACCCTCTTAGTGGTTAATAAATTTCTTTACAGATCTTATATGAAGGATATCCCTTGCTTAGAAAAAATCTGGAGTGGAATTATTTTGTTGGAAAATGTGTTCTAGAATGTATTTAACCAACAATCTATCAAGATTGATATAAATAAGGTTAATCTGTATTTTTTTTAAGTGTATTTATATGTATTTTTATTTGTATATTATTGTATTTTTATTTGTATATATTTGTAAATATTTATTTATTTTTTTACTTAATAATTATTTAATAAATATAATTTTTGTAGTTGTTATTTTTATTGTACATTCGAATTTCTAATTCTTAAGAGAAATTTTTTTTAAGCTTATCAATTGACCGGTAATAATATCACTTAGATAAAATAATAACTTCCCAGTAAATAACTGATAAAAAATCCACTTTCACAACCATCCAACACTAAACACATAAAAAACCCCACAACACCATAGAATCTTACATGATCCCTCATCAAAATTAAAACTCCCTAACTTCCAAGAACAAACTACTCTCTCCCGAAACGAGTGTTCTTTGGAATTCTATTTTGTAAACTTTACAACCCATCTTATTACATTCATACAAAAAGTATATATCATTACACCTGAAAACTTGTCTAAATATTCTAATAATGGTAGAAAATCCCACCACACTCCATGAGGTGCTCGGGAAAATTGAGTTAACTAGAAAGGATAGTAATCTACTTGATACCTTCTACATCTGCCAATGGGGTAATCGATCTGGGCATATAACGATTCAAAGTTTTGAATCTCTATCTGTATGTTTTTTTTTTACCTTTTTTTAATTATTATTGAATTTTTTTTAGGAGTATAAAAGAGAGGTAGCCAGGTACGAGGGTGCCTCAACCACAAATCGTTTTATTGATAAGTATGTTTATATTTTGTTTATTTGTTTGTTTTATGAAAGTTGTTTCAGGAGACCTGTTCAACCTGCTGATGGGGGTATGTCAAGTGAGCAGATTAGTTTTTTGTTATCTGCTATCAAACAATGTGAGAATCCTCCAGGTACCTCTGATGGAGGGGGATCGTTGTATAGGGATAAGGGTAAATCTGGATACAACTCTACAGAGAGGAACCCAACATATGAGATTGGTGTTGGAGGTACTGGTACTTTTGAGGATGATGATGATGATGATGAAAAAAATCTACTGGAACAGGGTCCACGCAATCAACCTCATCAGAGGATACCAAGTCATCATCTCCAACACTTTCTGATGACAATTCTTCTGATCGTGGTATTGATAAGGAGATGGATTGTGGTGGTATCCCACAAGATGAAATGCATCAGGAGGAGGAGATGCCAAGTTGTATGGAGATATCCGATGTTTTTAAGGATGATTTTGGAAGTGAACCATACTGTAAACCTAATGGAGAGGGGGTAAATGTTAAAGAGAATGGTGAAAGAAATGATGCCTTAACATCATCTGTTGAGAGTGATGATGATAGTAGTGATATGTCCCAGACAGTTACTGATAGTGAGGATTCAATACCAGATATTGGGGGTTTCACAGAGAAATACCCTAATTCACCTCAATCCTGGTCGGGTGATTTTACCCCAGTTGGAGGGTCCCGTTACTCTGAGGAAGGTTACAAAAAATGGCGAGGTAAATGGATGAAGATATTGAAGGAGGATATGGATAAATCTCAGGAGGGACCTGACTGGAGTAATCTTGAAATAATAAGTGAAATGGAGGTGGAAAATACTTTTCAATTTATTTGTTATGATACCAAAACAAACTTAATATCAATGGTTGAGTATGATCAAGTTCCGGCATCTCAGAGATACAAGATTCGCCAGTTAAAAAAATTTACTGGTCCGAGGAATGTTGTTAGATCCGGGGGAAAGGATAAATAATTAATTTTTTTAAATGTATTTATATGTATTTTTTAATGTATATTTTTGTAGATATTTTCTTATTTTTTTAATTGTTTTTTTTTTTTTGTTTACTTATTCATTACTTAATTAAATGTAATTTTTGCAGTTGTTTTGTTTTTTAGTTGTTAGTTGATATATATATATACGTTTTTTTGTACATGGATGTAGAAGAAATGTGTATTTGTAATAAATTTCTCATAATGATGAAAATCCCTCAATTTGGCATGATCCTTTAATAAAAATTGTGTTAAAACAAAAGTTTAATTTGGTGGCAAAAATTTCTATGAAAAAAAGAAAAATTAATCCTAATTGTTTCTTTCATACCAAGAGGGTACAATATATCATGTGTATACAAAATTTATTACTGCAAAAATACTATTTAATAATACCACAAATATGGGTGATTTACACTATTTCTTAATACCACACAATTCAGGAGTGGTGATAGGAGATAAAGTATTTAAATAGCTACAGGAGGTGTCACTATACATACCATTAAATGTATATTTTTTACCAATGAATATTGCTGAAATTACTTATTTATAAAAAAGGCGCAAAATGGGTATATGTGTGAAAGAAAATCCATGTATAAATAGTAAATCCACCATTCTTACACATCTCCAATCCTTCTATTTCACATCTTTGTCTCCCAAATAAAAAACGAACATTTTCTATTTTACTTTTATTCATTTCCTAGACATCTTAATAAATTTTCTTTTAGGTTAAAAAAAGATAAGGATGGTTGAACAACTTACAGTCAACACAATCATTGAACCTTTTATAAATAATCCTGGTGTAGGGAACTTTACATCACCGGAAATGGTTATTAGGAAAACATTTTTAATGGATTCTACAACATTATTGAAGGATGTGTGTAATGTTGTCATGGAAAGGATTGGATTACCTCATTTGTCTCATACAACTACAGGTAATTAGTTTCTTAATATTCTTTACCAACTAATAACTTTTATTATTCTTATTTTTAGCTTTTATTGAAACTCCCAAATCTATTAACAACAACACTAGTATGATAATTAATAAATTACCGACAGATCTTGGTGGAATTAAAAATTTTACCGGTCAACCAATAAATATAAAAATAATCGTCCATGGGTAGGTTGGATTTTCATTTACTTTCCTTTAATTATCTTAAATACCAACATTTATTTTAGAAGTTTGGATGATTTTGTTGTATTCAGTAGGCAGACAGAGGCATCTGGAAATGGATTATTGCATGAAGAGGTATCTAACGATAATGACAACATATTATATAGCTTAACTAAAGTAAGTTACAAATAAAACCCTTTTTCATAACATATTTTCTTTCATAGGAGATCATTGATTGGATAAGAGAAGTCTCAAATGAAGGAATCACTTTTGATTACCTTTATGTGATTAGAGGAATTATAGAGGAAAAATTGAATATAATTTTTTGTAGTAGGGGTGGATGTCTTTCCTCCATATTGTCGATTGTTAATGAATATTTTCTTCATGATAGCAGTAATATTAATGGATACTTGAATGATCCCTCGAATGTATATAAAAAGACAATCTCAAAATTTGATCCTCAAAACGAAGAACCAATTCTCGAGGTATGGTATCAACACAACAAATTTCCCAAAAAATATCAGTTAATACAATATTCTAACTATTTGAATATCCATTCAGGAAGATTTTTATTCAATAGAGTTACCAGTAAAGATGTAAAAAAATGGTTTGTAAAAAGGACATCATACGAGATGGGAGAAAATAATGCATCTAATTGATGGTATTTCTTTCGATATACCTGTTACATTATTTCATAATCTTCTTTTATTCATTAATTCTTAATTACCTCATGTTTATATTGTTTATAATGTAAAAAGTAAGATAAATTGTATTGGAAATAAAAGATATGTATTCATAATGTTTTTTATTTTATTAATTATAAAATAACTTATTTTTAATCTTTAATTTGACCTTTGGATGTTTTGAATATGAAAGCTAACCTTAGATAAATCATCATTTTACAAAGTACATTTATGTGAATGAAATTGTTTCAAGAAAAAATTTGCACTTTTCACAAGATGTTTCTTCTTAATCATATGTCTACTTTTTTTCTTTATTACATTTCAATTATAGCCACTGGTGTTTGTTATTAATGTAGTCAAAATACCAAAATTTATCTTTTATTCCTCATGTACATCTAACTTTTTTTATACATCTTGAAGTAAAAATTTTATCTTAAAATTTAAGATTAGATTATACATTTTAATTGTTTGTACCTTTGATAATCTGATACTATTTTATATAAAAAAATATATATTTTTAAAAGATTTCTTCATCATTTAATAGCAATCTCGTAACTTCTTCTTTTTCGAGAGAAATTATTTTTCATCAACTATAAAGTGCACCATAACTCTTAAATGAAGAGAGGTGTTAAACTATTAAATATCTCGGTCGGTTTTAAAAAGTTTTTATATAATGATTTTCGTTTGTTTTCAATATCCTCGTGTCTTAGATTGTTTTTCAATAAATCTTTATTTCAGTTTAACAAATTCTTATTACTTACATATTATTTCAAGAATGTATTCTCTAAATAGAGAAACCACTAATATTGACGTGATTTTCCAAGTTATGGATTATGGAAATAATAACGATAATACAATTTACTTACCACAACCACCAACACCGAAGATAAGTTTATTCATTTACTCAAATACATTTTTAAGAGATGTTGGAGAATCTATTTTGCAGGCAGTCCACCTAAATCACTTAACTTATAAATCAAGAGGTAGGTGATATGTTTATTTTTTATCATTTCACTCTTTTTTCAGCATTCCTTCTCCTTGACAATGGTTGCCTCCTTGATACAGAGACATTCTTCCCTCTTCTTGGCATCAACATCAGTATGGTTAAATTTGTTCTTGGTGAACCAGTGACTGTAAAAATTATTACATTCCGGTAAGTTTCATCATTTCATACTTCCATTAATATATATATATATGTTCCAGAAATACACAAGATTTGGAGAGATTCTGTGAAAGAACAACACCAAATTCTCTTTTTGAATGTCCTCCAATTATCATGATCACTAATTCAAGTATTTACACCATAACTATCCCAACACCTCAAGTAAGTTTTCAGTAACACCATCCTCTGAATTAATCAAAAATTTCAGTTTTTACCTCCTCACACTAACAACAACAACCACCACCACCACCAAATGGAGTCAAAAGAAAATGAAGATCCAGGTAGACAAAAATCTCCATACCTCCACTTATACAGGTACCCAAGATATAGAATCCGTTTCCACCCCTCCAAGGAGACACCCATCCTCGAGAGGTGGTACCAACAAAACCACCATCCAACAAATCTCGATTATGAACTTTATGCCTATCAATTGAATGTCCTCTCCAATCGCAATAAAAGTTCCCAGATTTGTGCTGATAACATTAGGACATGGTTCCAGAATAGAAGGAAGTCTAAGAGGAGTAGAGTGATCATGATGAGGAATAATTTATGAGTAGTGTTTTTAAATTACCTACTATATTTCCTATTCTTTATTTTCTTATCATCCTATTTTATTGTGGTATTTTCTATATTTTTTATATTAAATTGTGTATATATTTTTTTGTTATTGTTAATGTCTTTTTTTTTAATGGTACTTGTTTTAATGATATAGAAGACTAATTAGCATTACCTGTACGATGGTTTTTAGCATGCGTTAATGCAAATAGTCTTCTCTGATATTTAATCACTATCAAAAAAAGATCATTGAGATATCTCTTTTTATCATAAGCTATTTAATGAAGTTATGAATTAATCACTCCATTTTCATTGCATTTACCTGTCAATACCAAAGGAACAAGACAAAGAGAAGATTATAAAACAACATTAAAACGTCTAGAAAATTCGAGAATCTCTCGTTAACAACGAAATGTTTATAGAGTATAATCCAAAAACATAAAGATATCAAACATTAAAATTGTCATTACATTTTCAGTCTCTTGTTAATGGTATCTGTTAATCATACTCTTTACCCTTGTTTTATCCTTCCTTTACCCAATTGATTTCTTTATTCTTACTCTTTCTATATTGTATTTTTTTTTCAGAATCTACTAACAACTCACCAATATGAATACAAAAGAAATAAACATCCTCGTTAAGCCAGTTCCAAATGGGGAGAACAACAATGGGAATCGTTTCTTAGCTGTCAAGGATCTCACCACATCAATTGAGATAAATTCAGATGTCCTGTTAAAAGATATCTGCAAGGTGATCCTGGAGAAGTTTGGCTTAGGACATCTCTCCCCTGAATCTGAAGGTTAGTTTCTTTTTTTTGAAAATGTGACTTCTTTTTTTTTTTTTAGCTTTCATCGATGTCCCAGGTTCGCAACTTATCAACTGTGCCACCTTCTACCCGGATAAGCAGATTAATGTTGATATACTTCAGTACCTTCTTGGGAGATCCTTTAAGATTGTTGTTTTTGTCCATGGGTAAGTTAAAGTATACTTGCGGGAGTTTTATTATAACTTTTTTTCAGAAAATTCCAAGACTTTATTGAGTTGGATGAAAAGAGGGTAGCCATAAACAATTTGTTGGATCTTCTTTTGAGAAGTTACCCATTCATAAAAGAGTGCATCCCAAGTGAGACTGTTAAGGTAACTTGGAGTTTTGTTGTATTTTTACATTTTATTTTAGGACTTCATTGACTCCTACATGAATGGATCAATTGGAGGTCTCTCACGTGAAGACTTGACAACAGTTAATAAGGAAATGGGGAGGTTGATGAATACCCTTGCCCGTAATACTGAGGGTTCCTCAACACAATCCAACAACAATAATGAAAAGAATGAAAAGGAAATCAAAACTTCTCTATCTCCTCCATCAATAAATGAATCAAACAATAAGGATGCTCAAAATGAAAATAAGGCAACATTTGCCGAGGAGGTTGATCGCACCCCTAAAAATCAACCAAACACAATAAAAAGGGAGATCTATGAATCGCAGAAGGGAGTCTCTATTTTGAAACCAAATACAGAGGGTGGCAGGAGAAGGAGGAGTGGTAGAATTTTATCCTACAACATGACGACACCAAGGAATGTCCGCTTTGAGGATGAAGGATCAACTCCATCTCTTCAAACGATTCGTAGAAGTCAGAAGATTCAGTCATCTTACAAGACTCCATTGTCAAGATTATCAGAGGTAGTTAACTCAAATGTGAATCACTCCGCCAAGAGTATAACAACAACAACAACACCAGGACAGGTGTGTAGTGGAAGGAAAAATCTTCTTGCCAGTGAATTTATTAATTATACTAGGAAACTTACTGCCCTCAACAAACGTTCAAGGAACTACAGGTTATCTCCAACACAGATAAATAGACTTGTAAGGAAGAGATTGGCATTGATAAATAGGAGAAATGGATTGCCAAAGGAAATTGGAGCAGTAGACCCAAACATTACACTTTAGGTGTATTTTTATTTTATTTTAATGGTTTCACCTGGGCCATAAGTCTTTTGTATGAAATATGTGTATATATTTGTAGTATAGATATACCTTTTATTGTTTTTTTTACTGAATTTTTGTATAGAGATTTTTTAAGTTATAGAAATTGTGATATATAAAAGTTTTTTCTTTACAATTCTTGTATTTAATTATTTTCTAACTTATTTATTTATTTGACACATTCCAAGAATGTTTTTGTAATAAGGTATCAAAGAAAATGTCGTAATATGGTTGTTTTCAATGTCTAATCTTTAAATTATCTCTAATGCTTATCAATTAAATGTAATACCAAGAGAAATTGTATTTTTCGAATCTTGTCCTCAATATTCTTTCTTTGAAATAAAATTAATAGATGATGACGAGTGTAAAATAATGTGTGGTGAAGATTATAATTACGATTACATATTCAAATGATAATTCAAATAAAAAAAATGACATCACTGGTACACCTCAATAACAACATTTCTCAATAATTCATAATTTATCACAATAAAATGCATACGAATCACAAAATCTCATTATCTCTTAAGAATCCACATGTTTAATATTATTTCATTAGACTAGATAAAAATAACGATTCTGAGAAGAATAGAATCTCCTAATCCATAAATTTAATGAAGAAAACCTATAATCTTCCATTAGCTTTTCATCATTCCATCGTACATTCCAACAACTTCTAATCGTATTACAGTTTTTTAAACTACCAATGTTATCTTATGTTTTCATAAAGTAGAAATTTAAGAAATTATAAAATGTATTTTTGTTCTTATACTTTTTATTTTTAATTTTGAGATGTATTTGTGAACTTTACGTTTGATTACTTAGTTGTGATTTTATGTATGGTAGGATGTTAGGGAATTATCTTTACTGAGAGTATTTTGTGTTTAGAAGTAATTAAATAAATGTCCATTACATATTTCAGAAATCGTAATGAAAGCATGCAGTAAACATAGATAAAAACAATTACTTAACTTCATCTACTCTTTTTCGTTGAAGAAAAAAAAAGACTAATCTATAGAAGATCTGAGATATTGAAATACCACATAAACTTTGAACTTAACATCTTAAAAAAAACAAAAGATATCTCTCTTATACAATAAAAAAGACAATCATAAACATATATTAAATTTGCCTTCTAATATAATTATTTTAAAACTTCTTTTCTAAGCATTTCATTATACCACAGTTTCAGGCAATTACACAAAAACATCTATCACTATTGGATGTTAGCTCCTCTCTAATAGTATATAAGTATAGATTATTGTTATACCTTTCATAAATTCATTTTTACCAATAAAAGGTTTTCTCTATCACAAGGATTAAATGATATATCTTATTGTTAGTTATTGTATTTATTTCTATTCTCCTATTATTTTACCTCTCCTCGATAAAACTTTTTATTATAATACACTCGGAGATTCTTTTTTTCATCATACTTTCTTTATATTGTAACGATTTTATTTTTTATAGTTAAGGTATAAGGAAAGCTACAATAAAAAAAGATTAAAAGTCATGGATATGCAGAACATTCCAATCAAAGTTATCGTTAAACGAGTAATAAATGTTCAAAACTCATCTGATTCCTTTGCTTTTGAGGCTGAAAATGAGAGGATTGTCTTCATTAATCCTGGGACTTTGATAAAGGATGTCTGTAGGGAGATTATGAACAAAATTGGACTGGATCATTTGATAAACAATTCTCAAGGTATGTTAAAAGTGTTTTTTTTGGTATGAAATATAATATTTTAATGATACTTTTGTAGCTTATATACAATTCCCCGGTCCAAGATACTTTACTTTTGAATCATTCTTCACAAATTTGGATGCTAATATTGGGATTGTTAAAAGTTTATTTGGGGAAGCTTTGGTTGTTAGAATATCATCTATCGGGTAGGTTATATCACATAATTTTATTTAATATTGTTCTTTTTATTTACAGAGATGCTAAAGATTTTAGTGATTTGGATATGAAGAAGAGTGTCTGCAGTAATTTGATTCAGTTACTTCTTAAGAAGCACCCCTCAATGACACAGTACATTGAAAATCCTGATGTTCTTGTAAGTTTAATCTTAAACATATGTTTTTATTGATGTAATTACAGGATATCATTAATAGTCTAAACACCACATCAGATATCAAGATTCCATACCAAACAATCTTCAACATTAATAGAGGACTGGAAGATGAACTGATTTCAACAAATCTCAATGAAATTAGACCAAGCTCCTACTTCAGGAACTCTGAACAACCCCCAACACCATCTTCATTAACTGGTGACCTGAATCCTCAAAAACCAAAAGAGGAATTATCACCAGATAATGGATCTTTTATAAAAACCATCCTACAAAATATCTCTTCCCAACAAGGTTATATGAAAAGTATTCTGACTCCAGGATCAAGACAACACTACTACTCCAGGTGCCGAGTCTCATTTGACCCAATCAAGGAAACTCCAATCCTCGAGAAGTGGTATGAGGAAAACAAAACTCCGACATCCTTTCAATTACAACATTACGCCAACCACCTAAATGAGATGTCAAACCGAACCCCAAATGCGAGGATAACTAGCCATAATGTCAAGATATGGTTCAAGAACAGGAGAGCCAAAGAAAATAGAGTCAGTAAATTGCTGGAGAAGAGTAAATAAATAAATAAATTGTATTTTGTGTAATTAAAAAATTTTTTATGTGTACCATCTACACACTTTCATACTCATTTCTTTAAATCAAATTGTAGATATTGTAGATATTAATTTAAATTTTTTTTATATCATTATTGTAAATATTGTAGTAGATTTTGTAATAAATTATTTTATATCATTTACTATATATGGTTTATTATATTAATTGATATATATATATATAAATCTTGATGTGTGAGAGTGTATTCTTCTATCGTGTTGTAAAGTACAACAATAACTTTAGTCATGTAAATTGTAAGTTTATAAATAGATAAATATAATAGTGATAGTAGTATGTACATAGGAATCGTTTTGTTATCTATTACATATCTCCCTACTAGACAGTCTCTGTTGGATTTTGTGGTGCTGGTGGTTGTTGGGTACCTCTCCTTAACAATGATAATAAAGCCATTTTTGAGAAGTAGTTTGTTATCTCAGATGTGGTATTCCATCTACATTTGATATATCCATAAGCATTAATAGAGGTCATGACAAGTCCCATACCTGCTAATATCATCCATACCCATTTGAAGGTAAAAAAGTCAACAATAACAAAGAAACTCCATATAGAAGGTGCCAAAAACAAGATACCCCAAAAGATTTTTCCCTCAATTGGGTCATACATAGCCATATTCTCAGCCTGTTCATAAACCCACTTAGTTTTACCTTCATCATCCGTCTGAGCCCACCAACGAAGACCAACCAAAAGCCTACCAGAGATATTTTTAACCACCCAAAAGTCTATTGTTATCAGGATGAGGAATGTGACCATTTGGATGATAAACCCAGCTTCAAGAAGGTTAGAAAATACATAAAACAATATTGGTGATATCCTGCATAGGATGTGAGCTAACGACACCCAGGGATGTTTTAGTTTTTTCCATGATTCTACTAGAGAAGTTGTAGATGCGGACATGTCTCCGTAACTTTGACCACCGATTGACATATTCTGATCAAAGGGTGTTGCCATATTTTCTTAACTTACAAAAATACCTGGAAATAAATAATAAAAAAATGGTGGATAAAAATATTCTAAAAAAAATAGTTAATTAATCGTTTAAAATTTAACATTACCAATCATTCACCTAACAAAGAACACTAAAAAATAAGTTAAAACCTTATTAATAAATTAATAACTGCAACGTAACGTTTATTTGTCAACTCACATTAGCCGCGTCATAAATAAACATAACTGTTATATACTCCTCAAGAGTACCAGGCATTATTCCAAAAGAATGTAAATTATTTGTTGTAGGAGAAGTGCCCTGAAATTTTAACTTTTTTTTTAAAAAATATTTTTAACTCTTCCTACCTAAGAGATATAAAAATATTTTTTTGTTTTGATTGTTGTTGTTGGGTATATTTGTAAGGAAGGTAAAGTCATGAATATCCGTCAAGCTGAGCCGGAGGATTATATACGTATCCAGAATTGTAATTTAATGTGCCTACCAGAGAATTATCAGATGAAATATTATATTTATCATTCTTTATCATGGCCACAGTTATCCTATGTCGCAGAGGATTTGAATGTAATTTTTAATTATTAATAAATGTATTGTCAATAAATATTTTTCAGGGTGAGATAGTAGGGTATGTCCTGGCAAAGATGGAAGAAGATCCGGAGGAGGAACCTCATGGTCATATAACATCTCTAGCCATAAAACGTTCCTACCGACGTTTGGGGTTGGCTCAGAAGATGATGAATTTGACATCCAGAGCTATGATAGAAAATTACAATGCTCGTTTTGTTTCTTTACATGTCCGTATCGGTAATAAAGCTGCACTACACCTGTATAAAGAAACCCTGAAATTTGAGGTTAGTGAAGTTGAACCAAAATATTATGCTGATGGAGAGGATGCCTATGCTATGAGGAGGGATTTGATATCTTTTGCCATTGCTAATGAGATAGAACCAGCTAATAAGGATTTATTTTTTAAAGGGAAAGAATCAAAAAATGAGAAAAAACATTAAATAAATTTATGTACACTATTTATTTTGGTAATTAATTAATTAGTTATATTATAAAGGTATATGTAATAGTTTTTATTATTTCTTTTTACTGGTAAACAATTGTGGAGCTGAAACTTTGACTTTGCCTGGGATGTTCCTTGCAACTTCCTCGTTTGTTTGGAGTATTTTTATTAATTTTTTCTCTGTCGCTGAGGCACTCTTCTCTTTCAAGAATAAATCTATTGCCTGTTTTGCTGCTTTACCTCTTTTTCCTGTACCTGGTGTTAATTTTACACGGTATTTATAGTTGTTTAGAGTTTGGTAGGGACCAACAACGATTAAAGATCCGAGGAGTTCATCTTCTGGGAGGGGGTTTCCGACTAACATGTTTATTATTGAGAGGTCATCATCTTTTTTATCATCATCCTCGTCATCTGTATCCTCTTCAGGTTCTTGAGCCTCCTCTTTTTGTGGTTTTCCATTATTTTCTACCTTCTCATTCTCTTCTTGTTTCATTTTTTTCATCTCATCTACTGTTACGATTTCCTCACTATAATCACTATCATTATCCTCATCCTCTTCATCACCTATATCAGAATCTGGGTGTCTTTGTAAAGCAACAACTTCTTTAATTATTTCTGTAGCTTTTTTCTCTAATTTATCCCATTCCTCATCCTCTTTTTTGTTATTCTTACCACCTTTTTTCTTACCTTTAACAACTTGTTGTTTCTTCTTCTCCCTCTTTGCCTTCTTAGCTTCTTCCTCCTTCTTTTTCTTATCTTTTAGATATTTCTCCCTCTCCGTTAACTCCTTCTTCCTCGATGGATTGGTTGGACCAAGTTGTATAACCACATACTCATTATCCTCTTTCTTATCATTTAAATTTATGTTTACTTTAACATCTGGGAACTCCTCATCTTCCACCGTATTTTCAGGTTCCTCCTCAATCTCCATAAGATTACTTTTCCTATCATCTTTATGCCTCTCAATAGATTCCTCATCAATTCTAAATAAAACACCAAATCCCATAACAAGTTGTGATGTTGGAAGGTAATTTTTTTTACCCCTTATCATAAAAGAACCTGTTGAAAGGTACTCTCCAGTTGGTGCTGTCCTTGATACCTGACTTTGTCGTACCCACCAGGCATTGGAGATAACTTTAGCTTCCCAGGCTGCTGAGTAACATATAGCCATCGTTCCAGCTTCATTTAATGTCTTTGGTGGGATGTCCTTTCCATTAAATGGATTCCTAATAACAACTGATGAGGCACCATGTAAATCAGCATGAACATATATATCACTTGGCCTTAGGTACTTCTTAACAATAAGTTCATTCTGTTGAGCATCTCTACCCCCAATGACTAGGTAATTCTCCGAAGATATAAACCAATAAAATTTCTCGAACCAGTATGATTTTTTACTCCTCAAAACTTCGACATTAGCTTTAACTTGACTTAAAGTTTGTTGTGCCTTGACGTGTGCTGATTTGATGGCTTTCTCAGAGGCTTGGATGGTTTTTGTCTCTTTGGCAGCGGCGAGTTTCTTGTCGATGTAGTATGCTCTGGCATTTTGGTTGGCTGTTAAATTTACATCAATTGCTATATTCATTGGTTCGTTTGTTGGGTCAAAGGGATCCGGTAGTTTCATGATTATTTTGTTGTTCTTTAAGTCAAATCCAACGATAGCCCTGGCAACATCATTTCCTTGTTCCTGACCCTGTCTTGTCATCTCTTCAATATCCTCCCATGACATTTGATTTGCTATGGCTGATTGGATGACAAGAAGTGCCTGATCAATTAACTCAACGTTAACCTCAATCCTTTCTGCTTTTTCTTTCTTTGTTGCCTGTGACATCACGAGATTTTTTAATCTCTCCTCGTGATCCTTTTTTACATTCTCCACTTTCCTTAAAGCATCTCTCTCTATTTGTAAGGCTCTTTTTTCACTTTTTTGTGAATCTAATTTTGAATAGAACTCATCAACAGCCTCACTGAATTCGGTATACTCCTTTATTAAGACTTTACTGTTTTCACCTGTGAATTGAGCAAATTTCATTGGATGGTATTCAATGAATTTCTCCATATCACTGCCATCGATTTTTTTGACATTTTGATATGTTATGTAACCTTTTGAAGGGGTATCCTTGATATTATCGAATTGTTTTAAAGCCTCCATAATAGCATTATGTATCTTATTTGCTTCCTGTTCCGTTGCCTGGACATGAACACCAACCTGAGAATTTGGGGGATACCCTTGGAGGATTAAGGAATGATCAATTAATGCAGGACCAAAATTAGTTAAGGGTGATAATATTCTTTTGGTTTGTTGGCCTTTCTTTGCCTTCAACAAACTCTCAAGGATATCATTAACACCTGGGATTCTTTTATCATACTGAGCAAGTTCTAATGGATACCTCTCCCGAACGGTAAACCTAACATCATGATCTTTGTCAGTCCTTGGTCTGAGAATATTTAATATTGTATAATTGTGATCAGTTAGGAGAACATTACCCCTGTCATATAATTCAATGATAACATGACAGGCACGATCCTCATCACCGAATCTCAAATCAACAACCCTATCCATGCCTATTTGCCTGATGTCTTCGAGTCTTTTTTGCCTGATGTGTTTACGGAACTTCATTGAGAATGATGAGGGGAACATCTGTTTAGGCCAATCGTATATTGTTTTGTGGATCCGAATACCACTCTCGAATAGGATTACAGCTTTACCATCGGGTTTGTGAAGTTTGATAAGGTATGTCTTTGAATCGATGTCATAAACGTTTACAACACGCATGCCTTTTAGTGTTTTTAGGTCATGAATTATTGCAAGAATATCTAATGATGAGAATCTGTTTTTTACACCAGTCTAAAGTTAAGAGTAAATATTTTATGATTTAAATAATAATAACTTACAATGTTAATTTGTATATCCTTAGGTTTAAGATCATCCTCCTCATTCCTGGGTTCTGGAGTAATAATAGGTGCATTGGCCTTCTCCTGTGCCAACATCTTCTGGAGGCGAACTAATTTAGATCTAAGCATCCCAAGATGGTTCTCGGTAGCCTTATTTTTTTGTGTTCTCGAGATCTCCTTCTCAATTTCTTTTATCTTCTCCTCAATACCCATAGTTGTGGACTGGAAATAAATATAAAACTATTGAATTGAAATGATATATTTTTATTGAAATATGGTTGTGTTTATAGATAACCAAGAAATTTCGAAATATTTCATGGTTTATGATAAAATACATGTTATGGGGTGTGTCATTAATATTAATTGTTGAAATAAAAAGAAATATTTTAGTTATCTTAAAAATTTTCCATGTCATCTACTTTTAGTTGATTGGTAATTTTTTTTTAATCGTTTTACTTTTTAGAGTTATTAATTATAAGAGTTGTAAAATATATTTTAGAATGTTAAATTTATTATTACGCTATATTGTAGAGATGGTTTTGGATGTGTTAAAAATGAAGTTAATAAATTATCAGGAATATATTGGTTAAAATTAATTAGAATTTAGTAAAAAGATATCAATATTAAAGTATGTATCAGTGGCCTGGAGGAAGGTATCAAAAACATTTGTTATCAATAAAAATAAATATTTAGGGTATAAAATAACTATCCAACATTAATAATAGCAATAAATTAAAATTAAATAGTTTTTTTTCTTGGAAAAGCGATAGAACAAAAAACAGTTAACTGATAACAAGTTACAAGGTGACGCGGTAAAATTTTCTCATGGTAAAATGTGTACATTTATTTATCATATAGGATAACAAAGAAGTGGTTTCTCAAGATTGGTCTATCAAAAGATAAATGTGTTAACATTTCCCCAGAAAATGTGGGAATTTGAAACGATATTTTTGTGGAAATTTGACTATGTTTCAAATAATAACTGGGGCACATCATCAAAGATAAACATAAATCACTTTTATTTTAATAATCTAATATTCAATCGAGGTAAAAAATTTTCAAATCCTTGATATGATAATCTACTTCTGTATAGAAGATGGATGTACGTATGTTACCACTAGGCATATTTTGATAGTCACCTGGTAGTGATCCTATATGGAAAATAGTTGTAGTTGGATTGTGATAGGAAAAAATTAGAGATTCACCATGGAATTTGTGAAAACAATTTTTTTTGTAAATTTCCTCCACGTGAGGTTGAACATTTGACTACGTGGAAATTGCATATTTTTTGTTGTTTGATTTATGAAAATAATTTTTGATTTTCAGTAATTTAATAAAATATACCTCATTTTTTATGGTAGAAGATGTTTCAAAGAGGTTTTTACTAAATTTTCTTCACCGTTTTTGATTTTGTCAACATTCTCCATTAGTTGTTAGGTCCTCTAAATGATTAAACTTTTATTCTCAGTGTACAATTACAGCATGGATATAGAATATATTAGAATACGAATGGTTAAATTAATTGGTAAAAAAAATAACAGCAAATATTGAAATAATGATATCTTTATTAGAGGATATATAATAAACAAAATATTAATGTCAAAAACTAAGCTAATCTAACACTTCTACTCTGTCTATAGCCAATTATTGAAGGAAGAATCAAGTTGAAAAGATGTTCAATCTTATATCTTGAGTTTATTGTTTAGTCTTTCATTTATAATCCCAGAAATCCCATACAGTGAGATATATAAACGAACGTATTCTTCATCCTGTAACTTCATGAAAATGTTCCATCTGTTTTCAAGACATTCTAGATAACACCACATTCATCTCCAAATAACCTAACAATCTCAAACAAAGATTAAACAAATCAGTGAAATCATTACTATAACCTAAAATTAATCAAATTTTAAATGATAACAACATTAAGGTGTTCTCTACACTTTATTATAATAAAGGAGAAATTATATATATATACAAATACACAATTTTATAATACAATTATCAAAGTACAAATAAAAAAATTAAACTTCTAAGACATTGTTGTTTTCCTCCAAACTCCTACCACATTCCTGTCATATCAGCTTCCATTCTGCGCACCAACTAACAAGATAGCACTATAATCCAATCAGGGGAGGAAGAATGTAATATCTCCTCTTTAAATCCCAACCCTGGTGGAATGCTAGGTAGGTTCTATCAAATTTATCTAAAAGTAAGTAAAAAAAGACAACACCACTAGAAAACCTACAAATAATTGAAACTGGATAAGGTGCTTAATGTAGGCACCAACTTCATAGTCAGTTACATCTTGAAGAGAAGGAGATTAATTCACTAAAACTGACTATGGAAGAGAATCTCTCAGATGTCTTCATCTATTCCATATCTTACTAAATATAGAAATTATTATTAGATCATTTAAAACTTACATTTCAGATGGAGGAGTCCCGACACCAAGGACAAATTAGTGGAGGAACAGCAAGAGGTTTCCAAAAATTAGTATATCATTTTTAAAAAAGAAACAATTTTTATTCTTTTATATAAAAAAACCATGGTATGGTGATTTGTGGACAATCGTTTTGATATCAATATCATGATTTTCCTTGGAATTATGGCTATAACAATTTAATGATATATAACACTCTTCATTTGCAGTCTTAATTTTAAAATAATTGTAAAACACTTATCATTTTTAACTTTTTATTACAACAAAAAGATAGTATAAAAGAAATAAAATACCAGTTTTGAGAGAATTAAAAACATTAACAATCAAATGAATTATTAAAAAATCTTAGGACATCGTTATTGTTACTTAAGTCCCATCGTTGGATGTTAGATGGATTCAAAGTCATTAACATTGTCAACTGCTGTGATGTTATACTACTCCCATTAATGATGAAATTTAAATATCCTTCCTTGAGGAGGTTCTCAGCGAACTCTCTTGATTTCTCGATATCATCAAGATCAACCTTAGATATGAAGATAAATGTTGATGTTTTGAAGTTGTTTTTATTTTGAAGGTATACTAATGAGGAGAGGAGTTTACTCAAACTAGAACCGGGTCCTTGAGTTATCAGAGATTTAAGAATAATGTTAAAATCTGTTCTATCTCCTATGGTGTTGAAGGAGAAGAATGTTGATGGGACACCATTGTACCAGGATAATGCAACTCTATCGTAGTGGGTCCAATTTGTTGTTATGGTGTTTTGAATTAAATTCAGTTGTTGACTGAAATCATTTGATGTCATGACATCTGATGATGCATCAATGGCTAGGATTATATTTGTTTGGCATGGATAATATGGTATTTGAGGTGGGAGTGAGGTTGCATTTGGTGAGAGAGTAGATATTGTAATTGGATTCTTGGTTCCTTTTGAAGGCGCAACACTACCACCTGGTGTCGTGGATGATGTAGTTGATGTGTTGAAGGTACCTGGTTCAAAGCCAACAATCCACCCTTCAAGAGTATTAATAAAATTGCTGTCATTCAAGTCACCGTTCCAAATAATAACTTTATCTGTAAGTTTCAGGAGGTTTTCTTTCTTAACATTTCCACCGAAACCTACAATTATTAATTGTCCCATCTCTCTCAAGAAGAAAGCCTCAACTATAGCATTATTGATATCATTCATATCACTACAACTGGTAAAAAGAACCGTCTGCATGTACTTAAGATCGTCAGGTAATAAAGTATAGAATTGAAGTTTTGTTTCTAGTAGTCCAGTAGAAATAGAACAGGCTCCTGATAGTAGAGTGAAGTTATTAACTATTTCTTTGATGGTAAGAAAATTTGGAAGGCCAAATGGTGATGTTTGAGTGTTGTCGTTTGAATCATAACCAAGAACTCCAACTCTTGGAGAGTATGTCCATTGGGATGTTATGATGTTACCTGTCAACATAGTTTTAAGAGATTGGTATAAATTACTATCAACATTCTTGTTACTATCAATAGAGAAGACAATACCCGATTTTGGAGGATAGTAATTCCTTGACACAGTTGTTGGAGGCAATGTAGAAGTAGTAGTTTGTATAGTAGTTGTTGTCAAAGGCCATGGAGTTGATGGAACAAAATTACAACTGTACGACGTTTCAAAAAAACTTTTAACACCAGGTAAACTTTCTTTTGTGAAGTTATATGATACAATCTTTGAGGCATTCAATGAAACCAAGTCATATGGATTGACATTGTTATCAAGAATAATGAAATTCAATTTACCTTTCCTCAACAATTGACTTGCATATGTTTTGGCAAACTGGAGATCAACGTAATTCAATTTTGATATGAAGATAAATATAGATAATTGATTACTATTATCAGTTTCAAGAGTCAGAAGTCCTGACAATAATCTTGTTAATGAACTTCCTTCACCCTGAGTGAAAGTGTTTATTTTTGAGGTGAAATCAGTATGATTTGCAATGGTGTTGAATGTGTAAAGGGAATTGAAATTATTATTATATGATGTCAATGCTACACGTTCATAATGGGTCCACAAGGATGTTATATCAATTGTTAGGAGGGATATTTGTTTCTGGAATTGTAGTGGTGATAAGACATCTGAAGATGTATCTATAGCTAATATTATATCTGTAAAACATGGGTAATAGATAACTGGTGAGTTTGTTGTTGTTGTTGTCTGAATTATTGGGACTTTTGTAGGAGGTGGAGATGTAGTTGTTAGGAGACTATTTGTTGTCATTGAAGTCACATTTTTATTTATCGTGGTTGTTGGAGGTGCAGTCGTTGTGGTGGTTGAAAAAGAAATGGGATTAAAACCAACAATCATTTCCTCAACTTGACTAGTTATCAGCTTTTCATTACCACCATAATACCAAATCAAGACATTATTACTCAATTTCTTTAACAAATTCTTATCAACACTCCTTCCAACACCAATAACAATCAACTGACCACTTTCGTTTAACATCATACTATCAATAATGGAATCTTCAATGTCCTCCTTTTCACTAGTTCCAGTAAAAAGTACAGTTTGCATATACTTATCTTCTAAGGGTAATTGACGGAGGAAGGATTGTCGTATTTGATTCAGTTCCGTTGATATGTTTGTTAATTTAGGTGTCCAAATAAAAGATGAAATATTCTTCTTTATCGTATTATAATCGGGTTCATTAAATGGTACAATTTGGTTTGGTGGGTATTTACTATAACATAATGCTCCGACACGTTGAGGCTGAGTCCAGTTAGTAGTAATAATATTAGGAATCATTTCATGGACTATATATTCGAATACCTCTGGTTTGATTTCTCCTCCCGATATAATTCCGAAGACAATACCAGATCTTGGGGGATAATAATAAGGTGGTATTGTTGGTGTAGTTGATGTTATCGATGATCTCCTACTGCTACCAGTGCTTATTGTCGTCCCTCCATCACTAGTAGTTGTAGACATTACATTCAATCCTGGTGTAGTATTCTTATTATCACCATCACTACTATGATTAACACCTTTACTAATATTAATAGCTCCTATAACAGTTAATGCAATACCGATACCCAAACACACAACAGCTATCAATGATAAAACTAACGTCCTCGTATAAACTTTTTTCATGATAAATTAACAAAATAAAAATGAGTCAATAAATAATACTAATTGATAAAATCTATTACTTTATAAATTATAAAAAAGTGATAATTTATCAAAATAGTAATTTATTATAAAAAAAAGGTAGATTACTAATATTTTTATCGTATTAAGAAGTATTAAAAATTTTCTCTTAAAACCCCGCTATTCAGTGGGTATTACGTATAATTATAAACTGATATTTAAATGGAATTATCTATTCTTATCAATATTTCATCATCAATATATCATGTTAGTTAATTTTTAATTAAAATTGTGGTTGTGTAAAAAAAGATACTTTATTTATTGCTATTTTAGCAGATGGTTAAATAAAAGTTTTTATAAAATAGTGGTTATTTGATTGTTTTGGAGATAAAATTAATTAAACCACTGTTGGTTTGATCTGTGATATCCCATTCAAAGGTACCTGTTGCTTTGAAGGTTGATAATATTTCTTGATCAATAAGGGAGTTGAAGGAGATTAGGTAAACTGATACTTGACTGTTTTTAAGGAGGTTTGTTATCTCATTCCGTGCTGTCAATAAATCACCAATATCTAAGTTATCCAAGAAAATGTAATACTTCTGTTTGGTTTGAGGTGTGTAGTTTAAGAAATTTTTATCTGCTAGTCCTAGTACCAAATTTGTCAAACTATTCCCGTCCCCTGGGTTGATTCCATTAACAATCATATGTTGGATGACTGTTCTGTTGGATACTTCATTTAATTGTACAATTGCCTGGGGATAATCAGAATATGCTACAAAGGCAAATCTCTCATAATGTGTATATGATTCTGAGAGAACATCATTTGTTTGGAAGAGTGAAATTTGTGCTATGAATTGATCTATTGAGATTTTGGTATTCGAGACAGCCAATGAAAATATGATGTCAGCTTTGGATGGAACATATGGTCCCTTAGATGGTGGTATTGTTGAATGATCATTTGGTGGGAAACCTGTATAGCTATGAACTGGTGGAGTTGTTCTTTGATCAACTGTTGGGAAACCTGTGAAGCTATGAGATGGTGGAGTTGTTCTTTGATCAACTGTTGGAAAACCTGTAAAGACTTGACTTCCAGGTGTTGTCGTTCCACTATTATCACACTTTGAAGCACAAGCTAAATTGTTAACAATCCCATTAACAACACTTTGTGCAGTCTCATCTCTGAAGTCCCAAATAATAACAGCAGTTGGATTCAAAAAAGCAAGAATATCCTCAGTCAATAAATTACCTAGAATGACAAATATCAAGGCTCCTCTGTTTTTAAGATCATCAGCATATGGTTTAGAATTTAATATATCAGTAGAGGTTCCCGTAGATACAAAAACAATCGTTGATTGATATTTTGTATTTAGAGAATTTTCTGAAAGAAATTGTAAAACTTTGGTTATATTTGTACCACTGTCATATGGTATTGAATCTACGATTTTGTTGAATTCATCTTTGGCGTAGGGTGAACTGAAATCGTTAACTGATGTCGTTCCTTTGTCGTACCAGGTGAGGTAGATTCTTGTGTAATCATTCCAAGTAGATGATAGATTGTCTTTTATGAGATCTTTTTCTTTTTGGAATAGTTGTTGAGTCAAACCATCAGAGGATGCATCAACGACAATAGAAATGTCTCCTTCGCAATTGTTTGGTGGACAAGTATCTGAATTCTAAAAAATACGTATTACTTTTATTAGAATAAATAGTAGTAAAACTGACATCATTAAAGATGTTTCCAATCTTAAATGATTCCCCCACTCCAAGTAGAGCAATTAAGAAGAGCAAACTTAAAATTCTCCCAGAAAATTTCATATTATCTTAAAAGAATTGTTATAAAATGTCTAGAACTTATAAAACTACATCAACTTCTACTAATAATGTAACAATTTGAAAATTATGTCTAAATTTATATTATTTCCCCATATTTGTATTACTTAAAATCCTTTTTAAAACTCCTTTGTTAATCTTTTCATATTTCATCATTTTTTTCATCTCTCAGAATTCATTAATACTATATAGAAAAAAGCTTTATTTAACTCAATTTTGGTACCTACTCTGACTCAGATGTGGTAAGAAACTATCAAATTTATTTAGTGCAAACTCTAGTATGACTAATTGTTAGAATCTTTAAGTAGTTTATACAAAAACGTTGTTTGAATATACAAATTTTGTTAAATCAGAGAAGATCAAGAAATAAGTCATAAATCATCCAAAGGGAAGAGTGATAATCTTTTTAAACCATTTCTGATAGTTATCTATATTTAAAATATGTATATTTGATGAAACAAAAATTAATATAACTATTAACTATTAGAATGCATTACAATTATCCTCATTACATCTTTTACCATTTATAATCATAATCCTTTTACCGGTATCCAATTTCATTGTCCCTTCAGTGTTCATCTTAAAAATTTCAACACCTCGTTCCATTAGAATCTTCTCATCTCTCTCTGTATAACATCCTTGTGTTTTAGCTGTGCTGACAATCTCACCATTATACTCCTCCAAAATATGTTCTCCAAAACCACAACCATATTTCTTTTGTGTCTTACAACTTGTGCCTTGAAAACTCTCTCTAACGCATATTAAATTCTTCCCTGATTTAGTGTTTTTTGTTGGTACACAACCAATATTGCATGTTATAAACATATCATTTCCAGCTATTTACGACTACTAACCATTTGAAGATTATGGAATAATATTGTTACAGTTATTGTAAGAGTAAATTACTTCAAGCTTTCTTTCTTTTGATGCAAATTAATATAAACATTATAAAAGGAAAACTTTCTTCTTTTTATAAAGCTAAGAAAAATAATTAAATCAGTGATAACAGAATATAAAAAGTTTCGTTATTAACATAAATGAAAGTTAAAAATAAAATGACCATAATGTAATGTGTTTTTCGTTTGAAACAAAAACCAAATCAACATAGAAACTGTTCATGTCTCCTTTTTTTATTATCAATTTTAATAAAATGCATTATATTAGAAGAAATGATAGAAAAATTATCATATATTTTCTATAATAAAAAAGAATAAAAAAAAATTATCTCGCTCATAACTCTTTTAAAATTGAACTTATTTTTAAGAGTAAATAGCAAAGAGATGTGTTTTTTAAAGATCATAAGATCTATTATGTCTTAAAATTATTGAAATTCATTTTCTACCTCATATTAGAACAAAGATGTCTTTTGTCTTTCAAATCATAATAATCGATCGAATTATGAAAGAGTTATGGTGAAGAAAATATTAATTTTCATTTTTTATATCATAGATACTAATTGTAAAGATATGGAAAAGTTTCATTCAAATTACAGTGTAAAAGAGACATCATCTTTTGGAATTTTATGAGTCATATAAAGTATCTATTTATCATCTTAAACTGAGTTGTATTTCTATCTAAGAATGTTTTTTGAACAAGCTTCTGATAAGACTGTAGGAAATACACTTTTTTATACATATACCACATGTAAAAGTGCATCGTTATCAATATGGAAATATATTAAAAAAACTTTTAGAGATTACTAAGAAATTTTATCAAAAATTTTGTTTACCATTTAATTAATAGCTAAAGAGTATTCACCGCTAAGTATTCTACATGTCAAAATCAACCTTTCAAATATACTTGGTATATAAGTGAATAATTTTTGGTTAACCATCATTTTGAATTTAACCTTTTCTGGTATTTTCTTCTATTCTACTTTGGTTTTTTATTATTCAAAACTGATTAATTTTAGTTTTTGTTTGAGATTTTCTTCTGAGTTTAATTTTACCTTGCGATAGTTAAGTTTGGAGTGAAAAGTTGGCGTGGTTCTTTGAGAGTAGGAACTATATTAGTAAATCATTTGTTACAAAATTGAGCTCATCACTAATTTTAAGATATCATTTCTTACCATTCATATAACATGGAGTCAAAAGTTAATAAATTTAATTATATATGTTCAATACCGAATTTTTCACTTCGTCCTGAAAAGACAGGTGAAATGATTATATCACCAACTTTTGTAATTGGAAGCAAAGAATTATCAGAGTGGTGTTTACACATATATCCCAATGGTAGTAAAGAAGAGTTAAAGGAGTATGTGTCAGTTTTTCTGATATTGTTGAAGCCCGACAAAGCGAAAGTTAAATTTAGATTCTCTATTTCAAATGATAAAGGAGAAAATAAAAATACAAAAAATGAAGATAACATTAATGTTCTTGTTAAAAAAGAAGGATGGGGGTTTCACGATTTTGTTAAGAAAAATTTTTTATTAGATAAATCGAATGGTTTATTAAATAATGATAAGTTGACAATACTATGTGAAGCAGAAATTGTTGAACTTGAATCTGAAAATTATGAGAATAGTATACCTTATGGTATGTTATCTGTCACAATGTTGAAGTTGTCACTAATTCTATGATATTTACTATTTCAGGCATTCTTTATACCAATAAGGCAGACAACTATTTCAAATATAAATATACAATAGAAAACTTTTCTCAACGTTCTGAAAAGACAGGTGAAAAAATTATATCACCACCTTTTGTAGTTGGTAGCAAAGAAAGATCAGAGTGGTGTTTATGGTTATACCCCAATGGTGAAGAGGAGGAGTCAAAAGAGTATGTGTCAGTTTATCTGATATTGTTAAAGCCCGATACAGCAAAAGCAAAGTATAATTTTTTTATTTTAAATAACAAGAAAAAGGTCAGAAATATTCGCCTTAGTAAGACAATTTGTGAATTTGATAAGAATGATGAAGATAATAGACAGGGGTTTCCAAAATTTGTTAAGAGAGATTTTTTACTGAGCGAATTAAATGGTTTATTAATGAATGGTCATTTAGTAATATTTTGTGAAGCAGAGATTACTGACCTTAAATCTGAGAACCATGATAATCTAGAAATTGTTGAGTCTAATACTGAAAACCGTAGTAATCCAGGAACATTAATGAATATTTCTATACCCCAATCAAAATTATCATTGGAATATGGAAACTTGTATGATTCATCATCATTTTATGATTGTGTTATAAAAATTAAAGGCAGAGAAATTAAAGCTCATAAAGTAATCCTCGCTGCTCGATCTCCTGCTTTTCATGACATTTTTACCAGTACATCTGATAAATCACTAACAAACATTATTGAAATAAAAGAATTTAATGTTGAAGTTGTAGAGAAGATGTTAATATACATCTACACAGATAAAGTTTCGGATATACAGAATATGGCTAATCAAATATTTGAAATTGCAAATATATATAAATTAGATGGACTAAAAGCGATTTCAGAACAGTCTATGTGCAATAGTTTGACTACTGATAATGTCTTAGAACGCTTCGCATTATCTGATAAATACCCGACTGAAAGATTGAAAGAATGTTGTGAAGAACTTATTCTTAAAAACATGAATCATTTAAAAGAAACTAAAGAATGGGAAGATCTTATTATTGTACGTCCATCATTACTTCAAGGATTATTATTTAAGTCAACTAATATTAGTTCAAAAGAAAAAAACTCTGAAAAAAAAGATAAAAATTAATTGATTACTTGTAATATCTAATAAGTTAATCATTAATTTTATTGTACTTTTAAAATAAAATATATAGTCAAAAGGTTTTTATTAGTATAATCTTAGGAATAACAGGAATTAAAATTTTTTAAAGTCTTAGAAATTAAAATCTCATGCATTTTTCTCATTTGGAATTCTTTATTCCAATTATATATTTTAAAAGAAATACATATAAAAAATAATAAAGTACTCTAAAAAAATTAACCCTTGATATAAAAAAAATATTTCTTGTTAATATTTTATAACCATGGAGTTTGTCATCTCATGAAACTAGAATTAGGATTTGATAGAAGATAATCCTTAAATTTATGTGTTAGATCGTCATCCTTTTCCGAATTATATCTTTAAAAATTTCTCGTCTTTTTATAGATAAAGTTATCGTTAAATACACTCAAAATTTAAAACTGTCGTTTTGACAGACATTGTACAATCATGGGTATTATAGAAAACTTTTGTCATTTCGACTACCAATTAGGTTATTTTTAATTGTGCCCACGTAATAAACATAAAATATATATCTATTTTCTAAGAAATGCCATACATTTTACAAAAAATGTATTATTTTTTGGAAGAAATGTACATACAGTCAAAACAACATACATACTTTTCTTTATCATTTGCCATACATTTTTGTATAAAATGTATATACATTTCTAAACGACATTTACTATACATTTTTTAAACAATATAGCATTTTTAATGAAAATGTACATACAGTCAAAATGACATACATACTCTTTTTTACTATTTACTATACATTTTTTAAATTGTATGGTTGTTTTTAAATACAAAATTATACATAACCAATGCAAAATACACACTTTTTTTTATGAATTGGTATATATTTTATATAAAAATGTATATGAATTTTTTTAAAACTACTGGTGATGAGAAAAATTGTGATGAAAATTTTATAGTTATCTCAGAAAGATTCATAAACGGAGTAATAAAATTATTTCTTTAAAATATATTGTATTTTATATTTTTAATTCGATTTAACATGCAATGACAAATATATGTAATTGTAACCCAAACTAACAACTTTAAAAAAGATTAAATCGTTTATAATTGTTATATATTTTATAATAATTAAGATAAAGTTTTAATATTGTTAAAAAAGATATTACTTTATTTGATGTACTTTTAATGTAGTTTATTAACGATATAATTCAGTTTCAGTATTTTTTGTATTCATTACAATAATATGTTAATTTCTATAATTATGAAATTTAGTTCATAAATAAAATTGTTAAAACATTTTTATAAATATTATGCTAAAACAAATAAAAAACACTATTTTACTTTAACTTCATTAATTAAATAAAAATGAATAATTATAAATAAACAACAACCTTATTTATACTATGTTAAATATTAATTCTTATCATTGTCATTAAAAATTTTTATTATTTATGTTAAAAATACTTTATCTTATACTAGTGTATAATAATAAAATTATTCAAAATTATTCTTCGGACATAATAAAACTTAATTCTTTAATTTCCTCTTCCATAGAATCTTCGAGTTGTTCATTTTCATCACAGTCCATTAAAGATTGATCATATATCCAATTGTTATTCTCCACTATTAATTCCTTGTGAACTTTTCTATGTCTATTAATAAAATTATTCCAAGTTATTTTTTTAACAATCGTTAAGCATGGATTAATTCGGCTATTAGTTCGTGATAAAATATTTTTAAGACGAATATTAGCAGCTATAACAAAAAGTTATTATATTAAATAATTATATATTTATTATGTTTTCAAAAATTTCTTATTATCTTACTTTTTATAAATTTAAATAAAAAATTTTGCAGATGTTAAAAATGTTGTTAATAAAATTTTAAATACAAAAATATTTATTTTTTTAACAAAATTAGTTATTCAATATTTAAAATATATTAATCATCTACTTTTGATAAAAAATTTTAATGATTCAAAATTAAAAGCAAATATAAAAAAAATCATTCTAAAATTGCAATATTGACTTACCTTCGAATCTAATACAAGAAAAATTAACTGGAAGAAGTTTATGTCTTAATATGTTCCAAGGATAATGTGTTAAATTATGCATTTTTAATGTAAGCTTAAGATCTGAAGAAAATACTTTATACAGATACTCAAAAATTTTGTCAACGTTATATTCGCACAGTCTCGAGCATTCATTAATGTCCATATTAAACTCCATGCATAAATATGTAACATTTAGAAGCACTTTTAAAAGATTGATTATTTGTTTGAATTTTATTTTTACACCATTTTCATAATTATTAATATTTATTTTGATTAAATATTCATAGAATGCTCTTGTCACAGTCATTGTTTGACTACCATTGAGAAGATAACGCCCTTTTTTACTTAATGTATCTTGTGTTCTTTGAAGAGCAAAAAAGTTTTCATTAATAACATTATTTATGTAGCCATATTTTTTCATCAGAATACATTCATTAATAATACCTTCATAAATTTGCAGTGGAGTTAAATCTGTAATGATTTGGACTATTTGTGTTGTACCAAATAGAACATTACTTAGAACACCAAGGTTAAGATCATGAAAAGGGTCTGATAAAAGATTATTATCAATAGGTATTCCAGAAATAGTATGTTTATTTTTAAGTTGATCCTTTACTAAGCTGCATTTCATAAATTTATGCCAATCACGACGTTAAAAAACATACTATAAAAAACAATTTCTTAAATAATTTTCCATATATACTTTTAAAATTTTATTTTTTATAAAAATATACACCAAAATTCACAAAACGTTTATTGCTTTAACTAATCATGACAAATATGCTCTAGTGTGACATAAATTTTTTCTTAAAAACAATAAAAACTTATATAATTCCATACCTATGTAGTTTTTTATCAAATCTATACATAAGTCTTATAGCTTTAAGAAACACCATTAAAGGGAGTATAAAATTATATAATTACTTACCTTAATGTATGAGATCAAAAAATTAATTGTTACTATATTTTAGAAAAATATCGTTTTTTCATGATCTTTTATTAATCTTTTTTATCAAAAATATGATACATTAATCAAAAGAAAAAATAATTTATTTTAACTTATTAATCTAGATAATCTTTAAATAAAAAGAATTTATCGTTAAAGAAATTATCTATTCTTATAGACGATAAAAAATAACCAATAAAATGTTGATTTAGAGTAATAATAGTTTCTTAAAACAGTTTATTTTAAATTTATTATTAAAATAATTATTTTAAATAAAAAATTTAAGATATTTCAATAAAATTTTATCAACAATGTATTCATGTGTATTACTTTAAGTTTTTAATAAATACACTAACTTTAGCAAAAAAACTTATATTAATTTGTCATTTTCATAACTGTATCAAATACATAATAAAATGCATAATAATATTGATGATGTTTAGACGTAAAAAATAACTAAATTAATAACCAATGTTTTACTAAATATATCTAATTTTATAATTTTAATGCTTAAAAAAATTTTTCTAGTTAATATTATGAAAGTAAAATCTATAAAAAGAAATAAATTTCATAATATTTAAAATTTCTTTATGTGAAAAAAATTATTCCTTTTAATTAAAAATAAGCATTAATAATTTTTTTCAATATATTGAATTCTTAAAAATTAAAACATACCTCCTACATTACATGACTTGCAATTATTTGTTCCTTGAGCTCTATAGTTAAGAGGTGTTTTAAATAATATATTCATAAATTCATTATCTCCTTAAAATTAATTTGTAAGATATTGTTAATTTTTTTAAAATACCTATTACGTAAGCTATTTTTAATTTTCTTTCAATATTTTGATGAACAAAAGTTGTTGATTCAATAAGTTTTATGGCTTTTTGAACGACATCATGATATTTAAATGGTTTTACAAATTTACTTTTTGTAATTCCTAGGGATCGGTAATGCTCCAAATTTGAACATTTTACATTATCATCAAGAACTTTATAACAAATATGAGTATACATATTGTTTTTTTTAAATGGAGACAACGCATTACCAGGACAAACATCATCTACATACAAAACTATTTTTACTATCTTCTGGAAATTGTTAAGTTGAAGGTACTTGTCTGTATACATTTGAATATCTTTTTGAAAATTTATAAAATAACATTTAGGTATTTCAGACTTCATTTTTCTACGGGAAACAGTTATAGCTGAATCTTCTAATTCAATACTATCAACTATACATTGATCTTGAATATTTTTTTTATTAAATGTCAGGAAATTAAGACTCTCTAATGCTACTAAGCTGTCAGAACTGCTCAATATATTTTTTATCAACTGGCTTAATCCAAATAGTTGTTTATCATTAATATATCCAGCTTCAAGTAGAAATTCGCCCGCGTATTGGTCGACTTGTTTAGCGTACTTCATTGCCTTTACTTTTATATCTTCAACATTGTTTTGAGAAATTTGTACCTCCGAAACTATAATTTTTCTTTCAATTTTTTCTTCATTCTTAGATTTAGTTCTTAAACCAATCTTTATGTTATGATTATTTGAAATATGTTTGAAAAGATTAACATATTTAAATTGATGGTCTTTCTTATTACACTTAGTAATTGGGCATGGATGTTGTCTATCTGAATTATCGGATGTCCAATTATGTTCAAAATAAAAATGGACTTTCAAATTAGTAATTTCCACCTCGTTTTGACAAAATTGACATTGAACTTTCATTATATATAAATTTAGTAAATATAACTACAATGACATTTCTAAAGATTTAAAACAAATTATATATTTTTTATCAGATGAATAACAACTGTTAATATAAAAAAATTTAAACAACATACTAAAAATAATTTAATTTATTAAAAATATAATATTTACAATTAATTAAAACTAGTAAAATCTTTTTAAATTATAATTTTTACAATATATTAAAACTGCAAACAAGTTTAAATTTCTACAAATTTAAAGATTTACAAAGCAATTTATATATAATTGTATTACATTAAGTAAGTTTATTTGTTAAATTATTTGATTTAATATAACATTGATAGTTATTTTTAAAAAATTTAGAATTTTTGAAATGTTATATTCATAATTTGTTAAAAATATTAATATTATTTTAAAAAATAAGTTCAATACAAAGTTTTTAAAAACTGCTAAATATATTTAACTAATTATATTCTATATAAATAACAAAAATAAATATATATAAAAAAAATTGAATTAAATGAATTATTTGCAAACTAATTAGTCTTTTAAAATAATCTAATTTACTTTATAGAAGTTTAAAATAATAAATATAAAATCACACATAAATGATGCTAGTACTTACAAAAATTATCAATTTAATATAATTAGCATTCTTCTTTGCTAAACATTTATAATCTATTTTGTATTTGAATGTGAATAAAAAATTTTATTTATAAAATCATTTTCTACAGAATAAAATAGGAAATATCAGAGATTTTATGCACAAATTAACATTATATCATTCAAAATAAAAAGACATGATTTTAAAAAAAATAAAATTGTTATTTTTTATTATTTAAAGTAATTAAACTTATTGCTTTTTATTTATTAAAATGTTATTTTTTAGAGTGTTAACTTATTTGAATATTTGGATTTTATAACAATCTAAAATTTAGAAATTTTTAATTTATGTGTAATAGTAAAAATGAAAATATGATATAAATTTCAAACAATATTTATAATTATGTTACATATTTTTCATAACTATGTTTATTTTTATTTTTTGATATTTCTATTCATATATTATTAATATATTGTATTTATAATTATTAAGAAACAAATAAAATAATTTTACTCAATGAAATTTGTTACCGATAATATTTTTCTATTTCAGTTAAAATATTTGAAGAAAAATTTATATCAGGAATTTCTTCCTGTAAACAATAGAAATAATGATAAATATTTTTTAAAACTAAAGAATAAAAAAATTTATTTCATACAAAATTTTAATGCTCCATAGCAAAATCAACAATGCCTACTGTTTCTCTATTAATTTCATCAGCAATTCTCTCTGGAAGCTCGAATTTTTTTCCTCTGTTTTTTTTCGCGTAAACAGGGATAGAAGCAAGATGGCATACAAGTTGATAAAATAATCTGCATCTTCCTGTAATTATCAAATGTCGTAAAACTACATTATGAATGCAAAAGTGAAAAATTACATCTCTAAAACTCAATGTTTTAAATAATGTAATCCCACCAATTGAAACAATGTATGATACGATTCCATTTCTAAAATAAAAATAAATAATAATGTTAAAATAATAATTAATATTTTATTTACAAGATGTACCAAAATATCCACTACAGATATAATCAAATTTCCTAACTTTTTAATAAAAAATTTACAATGCATAATAAATTCTTTTTATTTATGATTTTAAAATATTTATTAATTTTAATCGACGTCAATATTATTTACTTATACTAACAAAAAAGGGATAGATTGTAGATATAATAAATTTAAGAATTTTAATCTTTACAACATCAATACACTTTTATAATGTTATCAATTTTATTCAAACTCAAAAACTAATTTTACGATCTCAAAAGGAGAAGAATACATTTTTATTATTATATTATCACTTCATCTGCCATTACAAAAATAGCTTCCTCATATCCATTTAAATATTTATAACTTTCAATTACACACAATAAAAAGGAAAACATTTTTGCGAAAAATGTAATTAATTTATTTTACCTATTATAATTTAAATTTTCTTGATTTGCGATTAATTTTATCACAATTATATTGTTTTAAAAAATTAAAGCAATAATTAAGTAGTTATTAAAATAAGATTCTATTTTTTATTATATTATTGGTATTCCAAAATATAGATTGCCTTTTACAAATACAGTTTAATTATAAGATTAAAATTTTATGTAAGATTATAAATGCTTTTATAAAAAGCAAAACTAACCATACCAAAATATTTTTATTAATAAGTTTTAATAGTTGAGATATTAATAATTATACTTTTTATTATAAAATTACATTTTTCGGAAGGCCGAAAATTTTTGTAATGACTTTAATGATTCTATTTTAAAAATTAAATCTATGAAAAATTATGATATAATATGAATTCTAATCTATAGTAAAAAATATTTTCTAATATTTAAACTTATTATAAGTGTAAATACTAAGATAATAATTTAATATTATTAATGCTTTGTGTGGTTAAAAAATAATTTTTATCTTTTTGTTATTATTATGTATTTTTTATCTTTATTGTTTCTAGTGAATTGTTTAGCACAAACGTTTTTGTTAAAGCTCAACAAATTTACACAAAATTGAGTTCTTACTGTGTATTTTATATATATAAGAAAAGAAAATTAGATCCTAAGAATAGCATTATATCAAAAAGTTAAAATTAAATAAAAGTTACATTACTTTAAATATAAAACGTATGAAATTTTGTAGAAAAACAACAACATTTCAGACAACCTAATATTTTTCATCGTTCAAAATATTTTTGCTGCGCATGGTAATCTTAAAATTTGAATAAATGTTGATTTGTTTAATAGGTTGGAAATTTTTTTGTATTTTTTCTTGAATTGTCAAAATTTTTCAATTTTTTTTCCTGTGTATTACTTTTTATTGTTATTGAAAAAAAAGTTATAGACTTATTGGTGTTAAAAAATTGTTTAAAATAGTGATTTTCTTTAAAACATTAATAACTTCAAACAAAATTGACTTTTAATAAAGTATTTTAAAAAAATAAAAACAAGTTGGGATCTAAAATGAGCATAAAGTTATAAAAAATTAAAAAAGCATATTAGTCGAAAAAGTCAACCATATATATATTTTTGTAAAAAAACGGCAAAAAATATGAATAACCTAATATTTTTCGTTGTTTAAAAATTTTTTCTATTGCTTAAATATATTTAAAATTTGAATAATATTCAATCCTTTTTAAATGGTAAGACATTTTATTACATTTTACGTAGATTTATTATAAAATGTCTTTTTTTAATTTGTGTGTAATTAGTTTCAGGTAATTTTTTTCAGTAAATATATTTTAAAAATAAAAAATTTTTGAAAAATTATTAAACTTACTCAATAGTTGAAAAAATACCATTTTTATTTACTCCTACTGATGAAAAAGGAGAAACCAAATTATCTTAAAAGAATTGTATTATGATAAATAAAAAAAAATTACCATTCATATTTAATTTATCACAAATAAAATTTACCACTTTTTCAAAGTATGATGTTAATACCGAAGTACTGTTCTCAATGCACTTTTTTTCATAGAAAAATTCTATTTTTTTTAATGCCAAATCAATCTAAATATTTATCCGTAAAAAAAATAAATGAAAAAAATACCTGAGCTAAATCTAATCCAGGTCTTTTACGTTTTTTTTCTTTTTAATGACCAAAATTGGAAAATTTCATTAAAATTATTTTTTAAAATTTCAAGTTTAGAAATATCACTTAAAAAATAAAGATGAAATTCTTCTAATTTTTTAGTTGATGAAATAAATTTTGAAATTATCTAAATTTAAAAATATAAATAATGTATAAAAAACAATTTTTCGTCATTTTATAAATATTAATTATTAATATACTTATATTAAACATATTTAAATTTTAATTATTTTTAAAAGATCGATTTACCATTTTATAAAAAGTTAAAAAATATTTTTTAACAAAAGTTATATGATATTTGCTATAGAATGTTTAAAAAAATATGGTTTATAAATGATTATTTAAGTGAATTTTATTTATATTTATTGTACTGATAGTTATTTTTCACTTTTTTTCTAAATAAAATTGCATGTAAATTATAAATACATAAAAATCAATGCTTGAATTTTACAAACATAAAAACATTTTTGTTATTACCTAATTTAATGGATTTTTTATTTTGTGAAAATTCTGAATTTAATTATTCTATAAAAATTATTAAAAAATTATTTTTAACTTGAATGATAAAACAAAAACTTATACTTTTTTTCTATAATTGTGCCAAAAATGTTTTTTGGTTTATAATATCTTTTAAAAAAGTTCTTTAAATCTTTAAAATCATGGCAATGTAAAATGGCATAATTATTAATCTTAACTTTATTATATAATTGGCAAATTAATAAATATTTTATCTATTCAATTTAAAGTTTTATTCTAAATTAATTGTTTACAATTGTTAATTAAATTTTACATGTAATAGTAATAATATTAATCATTTTAAATCTAAAAAATATTCTCAAACAATGAAGATGTCAAAACAAAAAGACGTTTCTTTAAAAATTACATAAGACATAAATGTACACATAATATATTTTATTCAATTAAGGATAATTTAAGTGATAATTAATTATTTGTATCCTAAGGCTGTTTAAGGTGTTTTATATTTATTGTAATTGTGCTAATTAAATGAAACCCCACTAAAGAAACTGTAAGTGAAATTAATGATTCTGATAAGTTATAATTGTTTAGGTAGGCATTGGCATTACATGTGGGTATTGATATAAATTTATGAATATTGTTGTATTCTGATTGTATTTTTGAAGTTGTGTTAAATAATGTGATAAACTATTTATTAAAAGTATATACATAAAATTTAAAATAAAATTTTTAATATAAACTAAATCTCAAATATAAATTTTGATATTCTTAATATTAAAAATAAATAAATAACAAATGACGAAAAATGATATTAGAAAGTTTTTTAAAATTACCTCAGAATCACCTTCATTTTTTTTTCTACCACTATTAATTTTATTATTTCTATACGAAGTACATGAAATAATATTTTTCAATTTAAGATTATTAAATTCAAAAGACGAATGGAGGGCCAACTCTCTATGCATTATTTTCAAAAATATTTTCATTGTACTCTTATCTGATTTAAGAGATTTTTGTACTTCATCTCTATAAATTTCTACTAGAAACTTATAAAGTTGTTTCTCTTTAGCTGTATTAAAAAAGCTGTTTATTGTTGTAGAGCATTGCAAGTCCGATATAGCTTGGGTTAAAATAGCATTATCATCTTGAGCTGTTTCAAGTCTTGCTTTAAGTCTACCATTTGATACCATTGTTGTAACTAATATGTTTTCTATATCCATATTTAGTGCAAAAATATTTAAGTATAATTTTAAAAATATATAATAATATTATAATTACTTATAGTAATGTTTTTTTAAATGCTTTTAATCTATGATCAATTTCTTTTTTATTTATACAAAAAGTTTTTATATTACTTAGATGAAAAAAATGCAGTTTATTAAAAGAGAAGGTAGTCACAAAGAAGTAACATCAGTCGTTTTTTAAAATTTTTCTATATATTTTTTATTTGTTTTCAATTGCCATGATAGTTTTTCCACTTACTATTATGCAAATGCTTTTTTGTCATTGATCTCTGATTGTTTTAAATATATATCTTTTTGTAATAAAATAACTTTTTATATAAAGAAGTCAAAGTAAATAGGAAAAGTTAATCACTGGTATAATTTTATTATATAAGATTGTAAATTTTACATAAAAAAATTAATTTTTTAAAAACAAAAGTTCATAAATTGACATATATTATTAATTATTTTGGTGAAATGGCTTGTATTGTTGAATTAACTGAAGAGCTTAATCAAATAAAACATGTAAGTTCAAAATATTATTTAATTTTAATATGCAAATATCAATAGGATCTTAAAAGAGCTAATTCATTATTAGAAGATACGAACAAAATTGTTGATACTTTAGAAAATGAAAATAATGATTTGTTTGAAAAGATTAGAGAACTTAAAGAGGAATTAAAAGAAACAAAGAAGAAATTAAGATTAGAAAAATCTACAACACTTAGTGCAAAAAAAGAAAATAGAGATGAAATAGTTATTTTGAGAAATGAAATTGAAATTGAAAAAAAAAGCAAAAAAATATACAAGAAAAATTTAAAATTGAGGTAAGAGAAATTTTACTAAACAATTATTATTCGATCTCTTTGTTTTTTTGCTAAAAATCTATTTAAGTTGAAGTTATATTTTATAATTAATTTATAACGTTATAATTTCTTTGTTTATTATTTTAATTGATTACATTTATTTCCAAAAATATTTGGTCTAATTTTCTTTAAAATATAGTTAAAAATAATCAACACAAAATGCTTATTTATTTTTGTAATTATTAGATATAATCTTAACTTACTACATTTTTTGAAACCATTTAGTTAAAAAATTCTTATATATAGTATTTAATCAAAATAATTTTGGGTAATAATTTATAGTAAAATTTACTCAAATACACAATAGAAGCTAGACATAATTTTATTTATTTAAATAAAATATTGTTTTTAATAAATAATACAAAATAATTCATGACGTTGTACTCAATTATACTTTTAAATTTCAAACTGTATGTAGTGATTCCCATTTTATTCTAAATTTTTAATGCATTAATAATAACTTTTTATTAGAGTGGTATGGAACAAGAAATGGAATTTTTAAGAAAAGATATTGAAGAAAAAAATAATGAAATAAATTTATTAAAAGAAGAAATATCAATATTAAAAAGTAAAAATTTTGAATTGGATATAGATCTTGATACTAAAAATAATGAATTCAATGAATTACTAGAAAAATATAATGATATCAATAAAAATTTTCTAGATCTTGAAATTGAAAATAAAGAAAATCTAGAAGAAATTACTTTATTGAGATGTAGTCTGCTTGAAATAAAAGTTACAAAAAATGAGCTTTTACAAAAAGTTGAAGAAACAGAAGGAAAAATTGATGAGAATTTTATTTTAAAAAATATTATAGAATCAAGAGATTTGGAAATAACCCAACTTTCTGGTTCATCCAAAGAAGGAATTGATAATGATTATTTGGTAAAAATGGAAAATGAGATTTTGGAAAAAAATATCTTAATTAAAAATCTTGAAAAAAATTTAAAAAAAATTGAAAATAATAAAAATAAACTTTGTAGAATGTACCGAAATTCTTTCATTAAAATATCTGAAAAAAACAACAAATTAGACAGCCAAGATTTTATTATTGGTGAATTAAAAAATAGGTAAATTATTCAAAAAGTAAATTAATTATCGTACTAGTGTATTAACATACTTTTTTTACAAATATAATTATTTATAAATTTCACTAGCTTTGCTAGTAAAAAAAATTGAATTATTTCACTAGTAAAAATAATTATAAATATGTATCAATACCTAGAAATTTAGTAAAAATTTTTTAGTTTAAATAATGAAAAAGAAAAGACAAAATTACTCGATGAAGAAATAAACGTTTTAGAAGAAAGTATCTTTAATAACAATTGTTCAGTGTCACCGTTACCTTCTGCACCACCACCTGAAGAATTCGAAGAAAGTATTTCTAATAACAATTGTTCAACACTACCTTTACCTTCTGCACCATCGCTTAAAGAATTGGAAGAAAATATAACTTTAAATCAGATTGATATTAGAAAAAGTAAAATGAATACAATTGATCATCCTTTGAAATTTACCTTAAATTTGAGCATAAATGGTTGTCAAGAAAAAAATGTAAATCTTCTCATGAACAACGACAAAAATAAAATAGTACAGAATTTTATGAATGTAAATATTAAAGTAAGTTAATCACCGTATTAAAATTGTTTTACATATTGGATAGTTGATACTTTATTAAAAGATGTTTGCATCTAATTTAACAAAATGTTTTAATTAAGTGTTAACTATAAGATTATTAGAAATTATGCTAAATTAGACCAAACATATTTGTCTAATAATTTTCGTCCCCTTTTGATGTAAATTATTTATAATAATATTTAATGATTTTAATAAAGAATATTTAGTAAATAAATAAAGAGTTTACAATTAGTTAATGAATATTATTTAAAGTTATTACAAAAAAAGGTAGTTATATCCCTGTTAGTTGGTTTTTATTGAATTAGTTGAATGTACGCTATTTAATAATTTTTCAGTAATGAGATGAAAAAACAATAAAAACAAATTTTTCTTTTATAATTAATTTCAACAAGTGATACGATCTGTTTTTTTAATCAATTTGATTAAAACAATGCTTTATTCACCCCATTACATATCACAATATTAAAAAAAAAGTCATATTATATTTTTAACAACAAATAAAATATCTAATATTATAAATTTTCCTATATATACTATTTTTTAGAATGAAGAATCATGTAAGAAAATCGTTATTGATACCTGTGAAGAAAAAAAATGTTTCTTATTTTACATATTTGATAATAACAATGAATTAAGCAAAGGTAAATTTAATATATTCTCTTAAACCTTAACATGTTTCTTTTAAAACTGTCACAAATTTTTTACAAATTAAAAAATTGATGTTATTTAAAAAAGAATAGTTTTTTAAAATCTCAGAAAAAAGTGTATTTTCAATAATTTATTGTTTAAATTTTTAGGATATGGTAGATGTGGATCATTAAGTACGATTGTATTTTTAGAACTCAAAGCGTTACTTTATGCTTTAGAAAGTAATTTTAATTTTTAAAATTAATTTTATAAAATTTTGTTATTTTTTTAGAAATAAATTTCGATGAATTCAATGATAATGAAGAATTGCACATTTTTTCGTCACATAACAAATTATGTAAAATTACAAATCCAGATTGTATTGATGTCTATAAAAAGTAAGCTTTTACGAATCTTTAGATTTTTTTATTATAATAAATTTTAATTATATATTCTTATTATTACAGTAACGATGGATTATTTCAAAAAATTAAAATGTATTTAAGAAGATTTAAGAAAATAAACATTCTGTCAACTGATTCCTTGGACCAACAATCAGCTGTTACATTATTTATGGGTAAAAGATTACTGGAAGAGGCCGGGAAAATGAAAGCAGGATATTTTAATTTAATTTAAAAATTTTTAATTTATTTAAAAAATTTGTATTAAAGTTAAATAAATGTAAATTTAAATTATTTTGTTTGATTTAGTATTGTTTAATTTGTTTTAAAACACAAGCCAAGTTCTTCTTAATCTTCAAATAACTCACTCAAACTCTGAAAATAGTTACAGTTAATATATGTTTGAAAAATACAAAAATAATGACACCATTTCCATAAATTTCCTACTTTTATATAATTTAAAAGTATGCTTTAAATATTTTATTTATTGAATAAGGTAATTTATCTATATCTAAACAATTGTAAATATAATTTTGTATTTTTTGATAATAAAATTCCAACCTTATTTTGTAAAAAAGTACGTAGTTCAACATTTAAAATAATTTTTCTTTCCAAAAAAATAGCCTTACAGTGAAACAACATGATTTATGTTAAGAATTTTAATATTTTTTTGTTGCATAAATAAAATAAATAAACCTGATAAAAATTATTGTTTACTTAAAAGTAAAGCAATTTTTATCAAATAATAGAATCAATGGAATTGGCATAATATGATTATATTGAATTAACAATAAATATTCAGTCAACGTGATATATGTGTATAATATGAAATCCAACTAAAACATTATTTTACTTTGTAAAAAATTGTGATATAAAAGAGATATTATTAATTATCATTTTTTTGTGATGTGTTTTCAAAATATTTTGCTTATATTTTTTAATAGTTTAAAATTAAGCTACAATGTAAAGTAATAGTTATTTAGTAATATTTATAATTAATGGAATTAACAAATAAATACTTAATATTCTAAAAAATTACTTTTTCATTATTTAAAATTTTTTAAAATCATTTAAGATGTTAAATTTCGTTAATTTATAGATATTTTTACTAAAAAATAGAATAAATCAATTTACAAAAAGACATTATTAATTATAAAAAAAAAATATTATTTAAAGACAGTATCAATTTTAACAACACGATTTTACCGTGTAAAATTTATTATTTTAATGTCCTTAAATTGAGATCATTTATATATTTTATTGAAAAATATAATAAATTGTCTTTTTTTTAAAATGTTTATTATTTAGCACTATTTTTTTTTTGTGCCAGTCATTTTGACTTGTATAAAATCACTTTTTTGTATAGTTAATTTAGAAAAAAAGACTAGGTCTAATTTTTAAGAATGATCATGCATTTATGGTAATATAACTATTCACCTTAAAAAAATGAATGATAATTTATAAAAAATGTATGTACATGTCTATAAAAAATGTATAGGTAATGTCGTTTTAACAAGATATGCACATTTTATAAGAAATGTATATACATTTTTATAAAAAAACATGGCGAATTATTATAACAGGTATGTAAGTCGTTTTAACATTATATACAGTCAAAACAACATACATATATATTTTTTTAAATATATAATATATTTTCTGAAAATTTCACAATCGAAAATAAATAAAAGTATATGAATTTATACAAAATGATACCTCATTATTTTATTAAGTGTTTTGAAATTTCTGTAAATTGGTATACTAATTTTTTTAAATTAAGTATACTTAGAAAATTTATGATCACTAACATTTACTAATAAATTAAATGAATATTTTATTTTTTTCACACTACATCGAAGGGTACTATAGCACATGTCAAAACGACAGTTTTCATTTTTGAGTGTAATCCCTCCCTTCAAATATATTATACAAATCTTTTTGAAAAAGTACTCTTTTTTTTAACTTGAGGATGAAAAAAATTTCAACATATTATTGGCGAAGGATGACCAAAATATATTTCAAAAAAACCGTTTTCTTTAAAACATTTGATGTATTTTTTTCTTTCAAATAATTTTTGTGAAATAAATAAAATTTTTTATTTTATGACTCATTTTAAATGTATAATGATGGAATGAGGGGAAAATTTAATGTTAAAAAGATTAATTAAATTAGCTAAGTTGTGGACCAAAAAGCGATGAGCATTTTTTCTAGGAAAAATTAAAATTTTCTAATGTTATAATTTATAAAAATTTATTTAAAGCAAATAAAACTAAATTATTACATAGCTCAGCGTTGGACTTAAAACATGAAATTTTAACGATGTTTGTAGCTTAAAAACAAAAGAAGTTATTTTAGGTATTATTTTTCTGTTTTTTTCATTCACACATTTGTAAAATTAAGGTAAATATGTTGTTAATAGGAGAATGGTACCAAATTGTTTATACTAATTTCAAAAATATAATGGAAAGTCACTTAAATATTTAGAATGATTCAAATATTCAATTTTATTCACCATTTGGGGATAAATAAAATTCTTTTGTTGTATGGATTTTTCAACTTAATCAGTTCCAATAAAAGTAAAAGTTACAAAATGATTCTCAAACTCAGAAATATATTATATGTTATAACAATGCATTTTCGGTTATCTTTATTCTTCAGAAAAGTCTAATTTAATAAAACAATTTTTTTAATACACACACTTTTATAAAAAATTTGCTCTGTGGACCAGCTATGACCTGACGAAGGAGGATCTAAAGCTGGTTCAATAAAAAAATTATTACAAGTATCAATTATTAAAAACATTACAATTATCTTTATTACACTTTCTTCCATTCTTAACCATCAATCTCTTACCACTATTCACTATCATTGTTCCCTCTCCATTCAATTTAAAAATTTCAACATTCTGCTTCTTAAGAATCTTCTCATCTCTCTCTGTAAAACAACACTGTGTCTTGGCTGTACTAACAATCTCACCACCATACTCCTTCAAAGTTTTTTCACCAACTCCACAACCATATTTCTTTTGTGTCTTACAACTTGTACCTTGGAAACTCTTCCTGATGCATATTAAGATTTCTCCTGATTTGGTGTTTATTTTCGGTATACAACCAACATGACATGTTATAAACATATCATCTCTAGCTTATTCACGACTATTAACCGTTTGAAGATTATGAAATAATATTGTTACAGTTATTGTAAGAGTAAATTACTTCAAGCTTTCTTTCTTTTGATGCAAATTAATATAAACATTATAAAAGGAAAACTTTCCTCTTTTTATAAAGCTAAGAAAAATAATTAAATCAGTGATAACGGAATATAAAAAGTTTCCTTATTAACATAAATAAAAGTTAAAAATAAGATGATCATAGTGTAATTTGTTTTTCGTTTGAAACAAAAACCAAATCACCATAGAAATTGTTCTAGTCTCCTTCTTTTATATTATCAATTTTAATAAAATACATTATATTTGAAGAAATGATAGAAAAATTATCATGTATTATCTAAAATAAAAAGGAATAAGAAAAAATTATCTCTCTCTTAACTCTTTTCAAATTCAACTAATTTTTAAGATTAAATAGCAAAGAGATGTGTTTTTTAAAGATCATAGAATCAATTATGTCCTAAAATTACTGAGACTCATTTTCTACCTTATATTAGAACAAAGATGTCTTTTATCTTTCAAATCATAATAATCGATCGAATTATGAAAGAGTTATGGTGAAGAAAATAATAATTTTCATTTTTTATATCATAGATACTAATTGAAAAGATATGGAAAAGTTTCATTGAAATTACAGTATAAAAGAGACATCATTTTTTGGAATTTTATGTGTCACATAAAGTATCTGTTTATTATCTTAAATTGACTTGTATTTTTATCTTAGGATGTTTTTTTTTACCAAGTCTTTGATAAGACTGTAGGAAATATAATTTTTTTTACATATATCACATGTAAAAGTGCATCGTTATTAATATAGAAATATATTAAAAAACCTTTTAGATATTAATAAGATATTTTATCAAAAACTTTCCATTTGATTGACTGTTAAAAAGTTTTTATCGACAAATATTTTACAAGTCGAAATCAACCTTTCAAATATACTTGGTATATAAGTGAATGTTTTTGGTTAACCATCACTTTTAATTTAACCTTTTCTGGTATTTTCTTCTATACTACTTTGGTTCTTTATTATTCAAGACTGATTAATTTTAGTTTTGGTTTGGGATTTTCTTCTGAGTTTAATTTTACCTTGCGATAATTAAGTTTGTAGGAAAAGTTGGCGTGGTTCTTTGGGAGTAGGAACTCTATTAGTAAATCATTTGTTAAAAAATTTAGCTCATCACTAATTTTAAGATATCATTTCTTACCATTCATATAACATGGAGTCAAAAATTAATAAATTTAATTATATATGTTCAATACCGAATTTTTCACTTCGTCCTGAAAAGACAGGTGAAATGATTATATCACCAACTTTTGTAATTGGAAGCAAAGAATTATCAGAGTGGTGTTTACACATATATCCCAATGGTGATAAAGAAGAGTCGAAGGAGTATGTGTCAGTTTTTCTGGCATTGTTGAAGCCCGACAAAGCGAAAGTTAAATTTAGTTTCTCTATTTTAAATGATAAAGAAGAAAAAAAGAATACATGTACTAAAGATAACATTAATGAAATTGATAAAGGAGGCAGATGTGGGTTTCCCAATTTCGTTAAGAAGGATTTATTAATGAAAAAAACAGATGGCTTATTGTTTAATGATAAATTGACAATACATTGTGAGGTAGAGGTTATTGACTTAAAATCTGAGAACAACGTTAATCCAGAGACATTAATAAGTATAAAAATACCCGATTCAAAATTAACAGCGGACTATGGAAACTTGTATGATTCATCATTTTTTTATGATTGCATTATAAAAGTTGAAAACACTGAAATTCAAGTTCATAAGGCAATCCTCGCTGCTCGATCCCCTGTTTTTTGTGAAATACTCAAAGGTACATCAGAAGCATCACAAACGAATATTGTTGAAATAAAAAATTTTAGTACCGAAATTGTAAGGAATATGTTGAAATATATCTACACAGATGAAGCATCGGTTATACAAGAACAGGCTAATCAAATTTTTGAAATTGCAAATGAATATAAATTAGATAGATTAAAAGCATTTTCAGAACAGTCTATGTGTAACAGTTTGACAACTGATAATGTCTTAGAACGTTTCGCATTATCTGATAAATACCCGACTGAAAGATTAAAAGAATGTTGTGAAGAACTTATTCTTAAAAACATGAATCATTTAAAAGAAACTGAAGAATGGGAAAAACTTATTGTTGTACGTCCAAAATTACTTCAAAGTTTATTATTTAAGTCAATTAGTTCAAAAGAAAATAACTCTGAAAAAAAAAGATAAAGAATAATTGGATACTTGTAATATATAATAAGTTAATCATTCATTTTATTGTAACTTTAAAGTAAAAATGTACCACTCAAGAAATCTTTTTAGAAACCAGAAAAAATAATCCTTAATATAAAGTCAATGTTACTTAAAATATTTCTTCTTACTATTATGTGATTGTCAAGTTTGTTATATTATGAAATCAGTACCAGAATATGATAAAACACAATCCTTAAATTTTTTGAATTTGGTCACCTTATTTATGAATCATTTCTCTAAAACATTATCATTCTTTTATTAATCAAATTACTGTTATTTGATCCCTTCACTTGGTCAAATATAAATCTTTTTGAAAAAGTATTTTAATTTAAAAATGAAAAATAATTTCAACGTAGATTTAACAAAATTCAACTAAATTTTTTTTAAAAACATCATTTTTAAACAATTTTGATATTTTTTTTTTAATTCATTTTTAAATTGAATAAATTTTTTTAGTTTAAGACCCATTTAAAACGTATAATTATGTAAAGAAGAGAAAATTCAATGTTAAATAATATAACAAAAATTAGCCAACTCGTGGACCAAAAAGCGACGAGTATTTTTTCTAGGAAAAATAAAGATTTCCTAATGTTATAGTTTATGAAAAGTTATTTAAAGCAAATAAAACTAAATTATTACATAGCTAAGCGTCGGACTTAAAACATGAAATTTTAACGATGTCTGTAGCTTAAAAACAAAAGAAGTTATTTTAGGTATTATTTTCTTCTGTTTATTTTTCATTTACATATATTTGTAACTCTAAGATAAATATGTAGTTTATATAAGAATGGTATTAAATTGTTTATATTAATTTCAAAAATAAAATGATAGTCACTAAATATTTACTTAGAATGATTCAAATATTCAATTTTGTTCACCATTTGGAGATAAATAAAATTCTTTTGTTATGTGGATTTTTCAACTTAACCAGTTCCAATAAAGGTAAACGTTACAAAATGATTCTCAAACTCAGAAATATATTATATGTTATAACAATTCATTTTCGGTTATCTTTATTTTCCAGAAAAGTCTAATTTAATAAAACAATTTTTTTATACACATACTTTTATTAAAAATTTAGTATAAAAATGCTTTTATAAAAAATTTGCTCTGTGGACCAGCTATGACCTACCGAAGGTGTATCTAAAGCTGGTTCAATAAAAAAATTATTACAAGTATCAATTATTAAAAACATTACAATTATCTTTATTACACCTTCTTCCATTCATAGCCATCAATCTCTTACCAGTATTCACTATCATCGTTCCCTCTCCATTCATCTTAAAAATTTCAACATTCTGCTTCTTAAGAATCTTCTCATCTCTCTCCGTAAAACAACACTGTGTCTTGGCTGTACTAACAATATCACCACCATACTCCTTCAAAATTTTTTCACCAACCCCACAACCATATTTCTTTTGTGTCTTACAACTTGTGCCTTGAAAACTCTCTCTAACGCATATTAGATTCTTCCCTGATTTAGTGTTTTTTGTTGTTACACAACCAATATTGCATGTTATAAACATATCACCTTCAGCTCATTCACGACTACTAACCATTTGAAGATTATGGAATAATATTGTCACAGTTATCGTAATAATAAATAACTTCATGCTTTCTTTCTTTTGATATATATTAATATAAACATTATAAAAGGAAAACTTTCCTCTTTTTATAAAGCTAAGAAAAATAATTAAATCAGTGATAACAAAATATAAAAAAGTTTCGTTATTAACATGAATAAAAGTTAAAAATAAAATGATCATAATGTAATGTGTTTTTCGTTTGAAACAAAAACCAAATCAACATAGAAATTGTTTTAGTCTCCTTCTTTTTTATTATCAATTTTAATAAAATACATTATATTAGAAGAAATGATAGAAAAATTGTCATATATTTTCGATAATAAAAAGGAATAAAAAAAATTATTTCGTTCATAACTCTTTTCAAATTCAACCAATTTTTAAGAGTAAATAGCAAATAGATGTGTTTTTTAAAGATCATAAGATCAATTATGTCCTAAAATTATTGAGATTCATTTTCTACCTCATATTAGAACAAAGATGTCTTTTGTCTTTCAAATCATAATAATCGATCGAATTTTAAAAGAGTTATGGTGAAGAAAATAATAATTTTCATTTTTTATATCATAGATACTAATTGAAAAGATATGGAAAAGTTTCATTGAAATTACAGTATAAAAGAGACATTATCTTTTGGAATTTGATTTGTCATATAAAGTATCTGTTTATTATCTTAAACTGACTTGTATTTTTATCTTAGGATGTTTTATTTACCAAGTTTTTGATAAGACTGTAGAAAATATACTTTTTTTACATATGTCATAAGTGAAAGTGCATCTTCATAAATATGGAAATATATTAAAAAACTTTTAGAGATTAGTAAGATATTTTATCAAAAATTTTCTTTACCAATTGATTGACTGTTAAAAAGTTTTTACCGACAAATATTTTACAAGTTGAAATCAATCATTCAAATATACTTGGTATATAAGTGAATGATTTTAGGTTAACCATCACTTTTAATTTAACCTTTTCTGGTATTTTCTTCTATTATACTTCGGTTTTTTATTCATTGAGAATTCTTTATTTTAGAATTTCTAAACGAGTTTAGTTTAGCCATTGGAAACCTTATATTTCGAGTAAAAATTGATATGGCTCTAACAAATAATAAACCTTATAGTAAGTCATCTGTCACAACATTGAACTTGCCATTAATTTTATTATATTTACTATTTCAGATGTTCTTTATATCAATCAGACAGACGTTATCAAATTCAAATATAAATATACAATACAAAACTTTTCTCAACGTTCTGAAAATATAGGTGAAAAAATAATATCACCAACTTTTGTTGTTGGGAGCAAAGAAAAATCAGAGTGGTGTTTGCACATATACCCCAATGGTGATAAAGAAGAGTCAAAGGAATATGTATCAGTTTATTTGGAATTGTTAAAGCCCAACACTGCAATAATAAAATATAGGTTTTCTATTTTAAATGAGAAGGGAGAGGAGAAAAATATTTTCAATTGTGAGGATTTTGGTAGATTTGATTATATTGTTGAATCTTTTAGTTGGGGGTTTCACAAATTTGTTAAGAAGAATTTTTTGCTAGATAGATCTAATGGCTTATTGATTAATGATAAGTTGACAATACTATGTGAGGCAGAAATTATTGAACTTAAATCTGAAAATCATGAGAATAGTATACCTTATGGTATGTTATCTGTCACAACATTGAACTTGCCACTAATTTTATGATATTTACTATTTCAGATGTTTTTTATACCAATCAGACAGACGTTAACAATTTCAAATATAAATATACAATAGAAAACTTTTCACTTCGTCCTGAAAAGACAGGTGAAAAAATTATATCACCAACTTTTGTAATTGGAAGCAAAGAAAGATCAGAGTGGTGTTTACACATATATCCCAATGGTAATAACGAAGAGTCAAAGGAATATGTATCAGTTTTTCTGGTATTGATAAAGCTTGACAAAGCAAAAGTTAAATTTAGTTTCTCTATTTTAAATGATAAAGAAGAAAAAAAGAATACATGTTACTAATGGGATAACATTAATGAAATTGATAAAGGAGGCAGATGTGGGTTTCCCAAATTTGTTAAGAAGGACTTTTTATTAGATAAATCGAATGGTTTATTAATTAATGATAAGTTGACAATACAATGTGAGGCAGAGATTACTGATCTTAAATCTGAGAACCATGGTAATCTAGAAATTGTTGAGTCTAATACTGAAAACCGTAGTAATCCAGAAACATCAATGAATATAACAGTACCCCAATCAAAATTAATATCGGACTATGGAAATATATTTGATTCATCATTTTTTTATGATTGCGTTATAAAAGTTGAAAACACTGAAATTCAAGTTCATAAGGCAATCCTCGCTGCTCGATCCCCTGTTTTTTTTGAAAAACTCGAAAATAAATCAAAAGAATCACAAACGAATATTGTTGAAATACAAGATTTTAGTGCCGAAATTGTAAGGAATATGTTGAAATATATCTACACAGATGAAGTATCGGTTATAGAAGAACAGGCTAATAAAATTTTTGAAATTGCAAATGAATATAAATTAGATAGATTAAAAGCATTTTCAGAACAGTCTATGTGTAATAGTTTGACTATTCATAATGTCTTAGAACGTTTCGCATTATCTGATAAATACCCGACTGAAAGATTGAAAGAATGTTGTGAAGAACTTATTCTTAAAAACATGGATCATTTAAAAGAAACTGAAGATTGGGAAAAGTTTATTGTTGTACGTCCATCATTACTTCAAAGTTTATTATTTAAGTCAACTAATATTAGTTCAAAAGAAAAAAACTCTGAAAAAAAAGATAAAGAATAATTGGATACTTGTAATATCTAATAAGTTAATCATTCATTTTATTGTAACTTTAAAATAAAAATATCCCATTGAAGAAATATATATAGGAACAAAATAATTTAATCCTTAATATTGAGCTAATGTTAGTTAAAATCTTTCATCTTACTATTATGTGATTGTCAAGTTTGTCATATTATGAAGCCAGTACCAGAATTTGATAAAGCAAAATCCTTTAATTTATATACTAGACCATCTTCCTCTTCTGAATTATTTCTCCTAAAACTTATCGACTCTTTATTAATCAGGTTAGCGTTTTTTGATGCCTTTAATTGGTCAAATTTAGATCTTTTTGAAAAAGTATTTTTACTTGAAAATGAAAAATAATTTCAACGTAATTTTAACAAAGGTCAACTAAATTATTTTTAAAAACATTATTTTTTAGACAATTTTGGTATATCTTTTTCTTTCAAATAATTTTAAAGAATTAAATAAATTTTTTTAGTTTAAGATCCATTTAAAAAGTGTAATTATGTAAAGAAGGGAAAATTCAATGTTAAAAAGATTAACAAAAATTAGCCAAGTTGTGGATTATGAGAAGACGACCATTTGTTTTAGTAAAAATTTAAATTTTTATTGTCATAGCATTATGAAATGTTATTTAAAGCAAATAAAACCAAATTATTACATAGCTCAATGTCGGACTGAAAACATGAACTATAACGATGTTTGCAGCTTAAAAACAAAAGAAGTTATTTTAGGTATTATTTTCTTCTGTTTTTTTTCATTTACATATTTGTAAATTTAAGATAAATATGTAGTTACTAGAAGAATGGTATCAAATTGTTTATACTAATTCCAAAAATATAATGGAAAGTCACCTAAATATTTACTTAGAATGATTCAAATATTCAATTTTATTTATCATTTATAGATAAATAAAATTCTTTTGTCGTGTGAATTTTTCAACTTAACCAGTTCCAATAAAGGTAAACGTTATAAAATGATTCTCAAACTCAGAAATATTTTATATATTAGTTTGTTAAAACAATGTATTATCGTTTATTTCTCTATAAATATGTAATTTAATGAAACAATTTTTTATACAAATACTTTGATTAATAACTTAGTATAAAAGATTTTTATAAAAGAATATGCTCTGCGGATCAGCTATGATTTGTCTATGGCTGGTTTTATTAAAACAGACTAAATTATTTATTTTTGTTGCAAGATTTAGATTGTATTATTTAAGAGAATTTGAGCTTAAATTCAATTTGTAACCATTGACAAACTACAAATGTTTGTCTAATTTATCATAATGTTTTAACAAAAATTTTTCAGTGTATTGTTTAGTATGATCCCTAACTTCTAGCATCATCAGGTACAATGAAAGATACAATCCTGAATCCCAACGTTGATAAACACAATCCGTGGCATAAATATATCTCAAACCTGCGAATTTCTAAGCACGATGATATGACTATTCCTTCTAACTATGGTTAAAAATGGAATCAATCATTACTAAGAGTTTTATTATTCTAGAGGAAGAAAGTAAAAATCCAAAACAGTAAACCATTCTCCAGACAAAAATGTATAAACTAATGAAGATAAGTTTAAAACATAAAAATATTTTTTTATTGTTACACAATCGTATATAAATAAAGAAAATAGAGTGTTATTATTTAGTATAATCTAAAATACATGAACATTATTGAGTGTGTTTTACCAGACTTTCAATTTTAGAATCCTTTTGGGTTTTTTTCGAGCTCCTGAAATCCATGCTTCTTTCAGTTTTATTGCCATCATCATTTCTATTCATCACGCACACCGTTTCATTCTCACCAATCATTAGAACTCCCCTCTTTTTACTACCATCTGCATTCTTTATAACATTTGGATTACTAGGCATCTTTGCTAAGTCATGAAAAACATCAGCTAACTTTTTCTCATCCATAACTATAACAGGTTTCTTATGATTGCAATTTTTCTTTATAACTCTACGCTCTTTACTCCTTTTAGTTTTAATCTTTTCATTTCTCTCAATATCCTTCTTCAAAACTTCTAGATCATTCAATAGCTTATCATAATCATTGTACTTGATACTATTCTGAGCCTTCGCTTTAAAGTACTCCTGAAATACCTGATTTCTCCTTTTCTTGATAGGTGAATATTTCATAAGGAAAACTGAATTTATTATTATCGCCAAAACAACAAGTATCAGGAAAAACATCAACCCATTCATTGCGTAGAAGAGGTATTTCAGTTCCATTCTTGGAGAATCTCCAATCACTGGATCTTGAATTCCGGATCGGACATGTTCTAGGACATCCGTCCCAGGTAGTGGGTCGTTATCCATATCAAAATGGGTACCATTCATCATAACTCCTTCCCCATTAAACATTGTTGTTTTCTGTTAATAATATCAGCAAGTATCTGTACTTTTATCAGTTACTTAAAAATTCACCCTATGTATACACGACTAGATAGAGTTGTAATTTTCACATTTATTTTAAGGCAAAAAATATGTTTTTATTCTTTGTTATTTTGAATTTTTTATTGCTATAAAGTAAAATTTTGAGTGAAATTAATAAACAGAATTATTAATTATTTTCATTTTTTTGCATGTACTTGAGAAGAAAAAATGAAGATGGAAAATAATTTGTTTTTTAGTTTAAAGGAAAAGAGATCAGATAGATTGTTATCGTCTTTGTGTATTAGTATATTGTGAGGTGAAAAACTAAGATTATGAGCAAAAAATTTCAATGAAATGAAATCTGTGTAAACAATTCGTTACCTTATCAGAATAAACACATAATTTCTAATCTTTCCGACATTCTTTTTCTGTAAATCTATACTAACGACTCCTATTATTGAATCATAAAATATCTAAGATTTTTTGATCATCAATAAAAAAATTAAAAAAATATTTTCTAACCATCAAATTTTCTTATTTAAAAAGAAAATTTAACCACAAAACATACCAAAATATCATCATATTAAACTTCCAACTAAATTAACTGTTAATAATTAAATAGTATCAATAATAAGCTAGTAATTTATTACCAAATAAGCATCCACATGGTACTATTTTATTTTTTTTGTGTTTTAATTAACCTTAAATATAGTTCTCTCAAGGTTACGTCATAAACATATTTATCTTATTTTTTTCGTTAATTAGTTTCTAAAAAAGTAACTAAATATTTTTTATTGGTTTTTTAATTAGTGTTTTTTATTGTGTTAGGAGTAGACAACGAAGATCCGGGCAATCGTTGGCGTACTGGATACGGGCTTTCTCACAGGCAAACCATCCCATTCTTGAGGAACCTACGTTTATGTAGATGTTTTGGACACAACTCATGAATGCCTGAGTATTCCTATAAAGACAAATAAATTATTTATTACAATAAAAAATTTTCAAGATCTAATGATCGAGAGGGAAATAAACTTACGAGCAAAGACTAGTTATAGAATTCTGCATGCTATTTAAAAATTGATTTTGACATTGAGCAAAACTGTTGTCTAAAGTTTGATCATAAGTTTCGTTATTGTAAATAGCTATCGTAAATCCTCCGTTACATGAGAAGTCAAAACCATTCCAGAAGGCTGGGTATAAGTAAGCAGTTAACATCAATAATGGATCGGTGACTTTTGATAGTAAGTGATAACGATTAATACATGTCGTGTATTTTTCTCCCAAACAACTGTAGAAGTCTTTTCCTTTTCTTGCAAGTGGCAATGTAATTGTCCTTGTTTTGGGACATGTAGCTATCAACATATGTTTGTATTTGAGTAATATTTTGCCATGTCAAGTCTGTGCTTATGTTCATGGCTTTATTGAAGGCATGTTGACAGTATAAGAATGTTGGTTCTGGACAATCAATTGGGTAGTTAATGTCATTAGATATTATTTGATTTTTTTTACCATCAGAAGGTAAACATGACAAAGTAATACTTCCTAACAGTAATAAGAGCAAAATATTAAGAATATCAATATTCTTCATTATAAAAATTATCAATACTTGGAAGGGTAAAAATTTTTACAACATCTATTTCCTTTTATAACGTTATGATAACATTGGCACTCAATACAATAAAATAACTTTTAACGATCTTTTGATCATTTTAAACATTCCGATGATAAGGTAGTAATCTTTATGTTGCAATACCATTAAATGTGTAATAAATCCTGTGTGAAAATATAACTAATTTGATATATACTCTCCTTATCGGTATTCAAAATATTGTCAACGAAAGTAACACTCTTTTATACAAAAGGAGAAATTAATGATAATAAATAACAAAGATATAACAATAAATTATTTTTGCTTTTATTTTCGTTAATTATACACAACAAATATTTGGTAAATTATTAATTACTAGAATTAAGTAAAAACAAGAAGATAAAAATAATAATAAATTTTTAATTATGCTTTTTTTATTGTTTCTTTTTATCGGTCTTGGTTTTTTGTTGTGGTTCAATACCGAAGATGGGTACTTTCCATGTTAAGGGTGGGTAGATGAAGTAGCAACCTAGTGTGATGATGTTTAGGGCTAAACCGGCTACGTTGGCTATGAACATGTATTGGTTTCCTATTAGGTATCCGAAGAGAGTCCATTGAATGATAAGGATGAACATGGCGAATTGGATGACTGCTGGTATGTATTCCATGGTTCCTAGTTTTATGGCTCTTAGGAGATCGTATATACCTCCAATCATACCAAATATCTGTGTCCCAGCAGCGATACTTCCCATAACATCAGGTGCCTTATCAGGATGTGTATTATTAACATGATTAAAAATAAAATAAACAGTTGTTAGCAATGAAACAACTTGTAAAGCTACATTCCTTCTCCTACTTTGATAATAAGCAAAAATTGATACATAAAAAGTGAAGCAAACTAAATTGACACCATTTATTAACATGTTATTCTTATCATTCGTCAAAACTCCATGTTTAAACCAACATGACATCCTGTAAAAAAGGAAAAATACATTATTCTCCCAAAATATAATATTTAATATTCAAAACTTTCTTCTCCTCAAAAACAATATACTATACTCATTCTTTGTAAATATAAAATATAAATATTTTTTAACTAATTGAATATTTTCTCACTCAAAACCAAATATAAATCACCATCTTAAGTACACTTTTATTATCTTTTTATAACAAAATTTACCCACTTTCGAAAGTTATATATTATTAAAAATGTTTTTAAAAATAATAATATATCTGTCACATTATTATTATCAGTATATCAAAATGTAAGTGAGGGTAGATAAAAGAGAATTAAAAGAAATAATAAATAGACTTACATAAGCATTGGAAGAACAAGATTTATAGAAGAAAATCCATCAGAAGTACCTCTTTTTTTCCATTCCAGAACCTGGAAAATTGGCAAAAATGTAAAACCAATTGAAAATACAGCTAACCAAAGACCAAATAATTCAATCCCATTCATTTTAATCTTTTATTTCCAGCTATATTTTTAGACTTTTATGTGCCTAGAAGGGAAATTTATAAAATTTTCATCATTTAAATAGTTAAGGGTTCATTAAATGTATTTACAATTAACAGAAATTAAAAAACAAGTATAGGTAGGAGAGAGCGACAGAATAAAAAACGTAGTTATAGGAGGGGGTAACAAAGGCCGTTTCATACCACCACAACTATTCAATATAATTATTATTTATAAACTGTTGTGTTTACCTTATTTACTTTTTAACGCACATAACTAACTTTTATATATATAGAAATTTTATTAGATAAGATTAAACCACCCTCCATATCATGAGAAAAGTGGATAAAAAGCATTAATTTCTATCTAAGGTTGATTAAAAACCACCTAACACAACTTATCAACACTTTAAAATGATAAATTATTTCATAAAAATTGAAATAGCTTCAAAAATTTAGAAATATTTCATAAATTAATACCAAATTAAAGTCAAACACAAAACTTATCACTATTAATTTCCAATATAAATTTAAACATTCTTAAATACACGCATGTATTGTCTTATCAACTATTGAAGCAAAAAATCATTTAATTATAATTAAAATATTTCTTATGTCACAGGAGTAGAAGTCACAAGTATGGAAGTTTAAATGTTGATGTTTAATAGAAATTAATTAACTTAAATTAGGTATTTTTTCCTTCATACATTGCCTTTAATTATTCTTTCTTTGATCGTACATTTATCGTTAACATCTTATTATACCCCAACAATCAGTTTTTTTTTATCAATAAAAAATGGAATATTATTAACAAGTTTCTTCGTTTAATCGTTTCTCCTTCAAATGGATGGTCATATCTTTTAATTAACACCAACTTCATTTCTAACAATTTGTATATATTAAAAGATAAGCAAATATCTTATAAAGTAATTTTTGTTACCAATCATTAAAAAACTAACAAAGAAATAATAAAATGAAATTACATCAAAATTAATATTTCACAAAGATTCTCTTTAATTAAAAGTAAAGAAGTTTAAAGATTAATTGTGTAAGAGATTTTTACACCAATTCCACTACTGTCATTATCTATCATAATAATTACCATTACAATTAAATATATCCAATTCCTCCCTCATCCGTATATACTAAACACACACACATCTCAATTACCATCATCATGAGCGTTATTATTAAAAGTTTTTTACCACAAAATTATATAACGATTTTCCTTGAAATACTTAGAAGAAAAAAAAGGAAATGAAATAATTTCATACTTAAAATATAATTATTAAAAAAAGTAATATCCCTTTCTTTTTTATTTTTTCCTTCTTTTGTTAAGTAAAAATATCCTACTAATGGTTCTCTTTTTTTCGCACCTTATCTTTGAGATTACTTTTTATCAATTTTAATGGAAAACGCTTAGTAATGTTAGGGGATTATTGAGATAGGTACATGATTGATGTATGAAAATTTAATAGATATCTTTTACCTATTTGAATATTGTAAGATATATGTCATAAATTCGGAGATATATAATAAAGGGAAAATATATAAAAAAATTTATCATTTTCTTTGTGGTGTTGTCTATACTTTTTTGTGTATGGAGAGGAGAGAATATGCCAAAGAGGAGGGATTGATAATGGGTGAGATAGGAGAAGGCAAAAAAAAAGCTAATAATAAATTGTTAATTCAACATTAAGAAGGGTGGAGTTTTCTTGGAGAGAAGTGAATTTTCAAATAAAGACTTAAAAATACCTCAAATCTCTTCATTTTCGTGTTTTTGGAGAAATAAAAGAGATACTTCTTTATTATTTAGAGAAATCTATTAACAATGTCTTCTAAGGATGAATTACGTAAGTCTTGAGATTATTATATGTCTTTAGTTAGATGGTAAACTCATTATTTAGGTGAAATTTTCGAGTGCAATGACTTCGACAAGAGTGGTTCACTCAATTTGGATGAGACCATGAAAGCAATTAATAATCTTAAGGAAAATCTTAAGAATCCCGAGACTGTCGAGGATGACTTTAGAAAGTTAGCTCCAAATGGGGAGTTATCCTTTGATGGTAAGATAAATTAAAACTATACCTTCTTCCTATAAACAACACAAACGATTATGTACTTTACCATTTAATCTTTCAGACTTCTGTAAACTCTTCAAAGGCTTCTAAACGTTTCCCTCCATCAAATCAAGAAAATATATAACTAAGAGACATGACATAAACTCTTATAAACAAAAACATAAAACCATTTTTATTTCATTTTTTTAAATTTTTAATCTTAAAAATAATAAAATCTTGAAATAACTATACATGTTCTCTTTTTCATTATAAATAAAAAATCTTCTAATTGGTATATTTTTTCTTATTACTATTGTTAGCGGTTGTTAGGATTGACAATGCCAAATGGAGGAGGAAAGCACTTTCACCGGCAATCTCTGTAAAATTACTACTACCTTTATCGTGGAAGATGTATACGGATTGGATGTGATTATTAATCTCCGGAGAGACAGTCCACCTGATGTTGGATGTTGATGTACTATAGATAATGTTGTTATTCTTCTTCTCGTATATTCCCAGGGAGAAGGTGTTTAGCCAAATTACTACTGGTTGAAATGTTTTTGGAAGGTGGTGAAAGAGTTTTGAAAACATTGTTTCTTTGGTGGGTGGTCCTTTGAGGTTTTTTATTGAGTCATTTGATAGGTAACATTTATAAAATATGGATCCGTATGTTGAGGATGTTCTTATTTTGTCTAGGAATGTACTCATTAGAGTAATAGGGGATTCTCCTTTATTAAATGATGAAGTGGTATTAATTGTTGTGGAGTGAGATTCATTAAAAACCTCTTTAATTTTTTTAAATGAAACATCCTGAAAGAAGGAGGAAAACGATGTGTGATGTTTGGGTCTCAATGATTTATTTAACCCTTTTAATATATTTTGATTAACCTTATCAGTACCCACTTCATTTTCACTTATAGAAACTAATATTTGTGTTAACTCGTTCTCATTCTCCTCCTCCAGTAAGTATCTCCCTCTCAGATATTCATCCTTACCATCTGCAAAGAGTATTTTAATGAAGAAACTATACAATTCAAATTTTTTTCTTGGTAATAGTTTAATATCTGGAATAGATTAATTAAAATATACCTTATCAACAAAAGCCTTACTTCAACCTCTCTTAAACTCGTCATTAGAAAATTTCTCCTTATAACCAAACAAGGTATATCATCCTTAGGATACTTTTTATACTTCCAAGAATACTTCCCCAACAATGTTATCCATTTATCTCTAACATCACTAGGTTTATCCTCTCCACCAAGTAATATCTCCAAGAGAGGTGATATCATCCATAAACTAAACATCTCATTTACAACTTCATAATCCCCTCCAACGAAAAGTGATAATTCAAAGAGAATCTGTGAACTTGTTAAGGGTCCTTTTTTGAGTAAATTTATTGTAAAAAATGAATTATCCATTAAGTATATTGTTACAGAGTTAACTCCCCCAGTTACATCGATGTCAGATGTTATGTTATCCTCATTTGTGGTGGTGAAAGATAAATTTTCCTTCTTCGTTCCGGGGGAGAGGAAATTTTTGCTGGTGAATGATGTCTCCTGAAATTAGGGTAATTATTTGTTGTTAGAGAGTAAATAAAGAAACTTACATCATATAGATAGGCGATATTAGCATCCATTATATTATTATCAGTTTATCATTTGTATCTTAATGTTTAAATAAGGACTTCCCCAAGATGTGCTGTATACCAAAATACCTTTGGAAAGTTCATGAAATTATCATCAAAAAAACGTAACATAAAAGCTTATCAAGAATATATTTGTAACAAGTCATCAAAAATAATTCAACCCTTCATTACTTTGATAAAAAGATCCTGTAAACAAATTGATAACAAAATTCCTCCAAAACATTCCTATATTTCTTTCTCCATTTATGGTAAACAAACAAACAAAAAATACCCATCTTCAATCATTAAAAACACCCACAATAGAATAATTAATACATCCATTGTCATATAAATACATCTTTCAATATATATATTTATAAAATTACTAATTATCAATAAACAACGAAATATAAATTAACATCCTCCATAAATATTTACCTTATCTCTTTCCATATCTAATTAATATAATATTGTTTGTTAGTATAAAGTTACAATAATGACATGTTATTATACAAAAGAATGAGTGAATAGATAACAAAAAATAATAATAATAAATTCTACCTTTAGATGTCTGTATGTTTGTTATTATTAAAGGCATATCCATCTCCTGGGTATTTGTGGGTTAGAGTGTCATATGGACAACTAAAGGTTCTTCAAAGTTGATTGTGTTCATTTTTTTGAAGGTTGTGTTTAATTTTTGTAACATCCCGGTGATGTTATTTGACTCCTCCAGGGGAATGGATTTTGTCTCCTTGAGGAGGTTGATGTAGTTGTCATCCTCCTCAAGAAGGATTTGGGGAGGTTTTAGGTTTTCTTTGCCGTTACGGCGGATCTTGGCATCGTACTTGGATAATTCCTCCTTGTAAAGGTGCATCTTATTCTCGAAGTCTGGCATTTGGTCTACCCCGTAGGCGAAGTCATCGGATGTCAGGATATTCTGAAAAAAATTAAATAATTCCATTACTAAGTTTATCTTTTCCTCATTCTTAATTTAGTTACCTCACGAGCACGCAGTAAAACTTGCTGAATCTGATATTCCTCATCCTCGGGGTCAATTTCTCTAATGGACATTCTTAACTGCTGATTAACAATACTCTGAGAATGCCTCAGACCCTTATTACCGACACTTGATGTATTTTGCGAACCAGTCCTCCTACTACTCTCGGAATTTGATGTATTATTTGTTCTTTAAAATAACAAAAATATTAATAATAAATAAACTTTAAGAATATATAGTCTTACTCTGAGGATCGATGTGGTCTGACCTGCTGAGCTGGAGTATAAATTTCATCACTCAATAATCCAGTTCGATAATCTTCATCATCTCCACAGAAACATGGGCACAATCTAGCACACAAACGATGCATTCTTGACCGAGGTTCTAAAACGAAAATCGATGAAACCATCTTCATACGTTGTGATCTCAACAACTCTTTTAGTCTTTTTTTTTTTTACTTTTATAGAAGTAGAAGTGTAGTAAGATGGTGTGTGTGTGTATGTATGTTGGAGATAAAAATAATGAAATTATTAAAGCTCTTAATCACTTATAAACATGTACATTATATACACAATTTATTTTTACCAAAAATGATAAAATACAAAAACTATTGATAAGATGGAGGAGGAATGATAAAAAAATGATTACAAGTAAAAAGTTTCAAGTATGAGTATTAGAATAAGTATGCATTATACCAAATTAAATAAATACATATAGTATTATTACCAATGACAAAGGAATTTATCAAAAATATTTATATTTATTTAAATATTTTATGTAATGTATATGTTTAAAAGGGCGGCTCCGAAAACTTACTTTTTTCAACCTTCACCTCTTGGTGGTGATTATCAGTCTCTGGTTTTTGTTGTTTTTGTCTCATGTCCTGGCCATACTTCCTTTCAAGTTCACATTTGCAATTGTCGTTGCAGGTCTTCATAATTTTAATGAATATTCAACCCCTGTTTATGGTATTCTTAATTATGATAACTGATACATAAAAAAATCCTAACATACCTTATAACAAAAATTTTAATATGACTTTTTGTATGTTAAAAACGTTAAAAAGAGAGTGAGAGAAGAAACGTTTATTATTATATAAGAGAGATATAATAATATTCTTAATGACAATATACTAAGAAGAGTGTATAAATGTAATTTAATGGTATTCTTCTTTTTGATATGTATAAATAAGGGTGCTTTTATAGGTGACAGATATAAAAAATGAAGTGGAGAGAAAAAATTTGTATGTGATTATCACAACTTTTTCCCATCTTCGTAGGTATTGTTTTTTTTTTATCTGAGAAAGGTTAAAATGATGTCTCCCGATGAATAGGGGAGAGGAGCTGTCTTTTGCACTTTTATTTTTTCACCTATGCATCTGGTATTTCAAAACTTTTTATCAATATCCTTTTTTCACCTTCTCTTTTTTAAGTTCTATTAAATATTGTGGAATAGTTTGCTTAAAGTATTTGCATAAGATAGGCAGAATACGACACCGTGTGAAGTCTACACAGAAAAACACTGTATCAAAGATGAAAAGACAGAAAAACATTTGACATTCAACGAAACAACAATTTCTATAACAAAACTTTATCTCCTTCCCTGAATACCAGAAATAATTTAAATCACAAAAAAAAACGTAATTATATACAAGTCTTATACCCCTCAGGGCAATACTTCAAATCATTCTCTCCTTGGTGTAGTCAAAAGGCGATCTTTCTCCTTCTCAAGATCACCAGACAAACCATATCTCTCCTTAATCTCCTCTAGCTTCTGCCTAGCCTTCTCGGTATTCATATTACGATATGCCTTAGTTGCTTGGTAATATAATATTACAAGATATCTATTGTGTACATTGTATCCATTAAGATGGTCGTAAGCATTCTTGGCATCAAAGATATCCTCGTAAACTACGAATGCTGTACCTCTAGTTTCTTGGGTTGTTCCCCTGAAAAAAATAAGTAATTACAGGAATATTAATAATTAAATTTACACTCTAATTTGTCTTATAGCACCATACTTCCCAAATATCGTATACAACTCCTCTCCAGTAACCTTAAAAGGCATATTCTTAACAAAAAGTATCCGATTCACCTCTGCAGGTAACTTTTGAGTACGAATTTTCTGTGCCATAGCCATGATTACCGAAATACACAAACTTTAGAGAAACAAAAAAATCAATAATAATAATAAAAAAACTACTAAAAAAGATAATTAACAGAGTTATATCTCCAATATGCGTAAGCAGAGGGAGGAAAAAACAACAAAAATTCAGTATTCAATATTTTCCCCTCAAAAGTACTTATTGGTATACCGTTAACACCTCTAGAAAAAACACCATTTTCACTAGGGCACATCCATACACATATTTTTGAAATATTTGTTCGTGTTTCCAAATGACAGTTCTTGATGAGGATTCCTCCTCACCTTTGGAGGAGTTGAAGAATAGGCATAAGAAAGAGAAAAAAGAATTACAAGGTTAGTTTTGTTATACATTCTCTCTACATTTAGCACATCTCACACCTAATGATGAATGTGGGGGGTATATGTTAAAATGTTTTACATTACTATTTATTTGTTTTTTATATTTTTGCTTTTTTTAATATTCTTAATTTGCATATGTATATTCATTCTCAGTTAACATTTCCTTCCCTTATGTAAGAGGTTTATTTGTACTTTTAGCTCAGTTGACAAAACTAAAGAATCAAGCAAAGAATGATAAGAAGAGGAAGAAGGAGATATTAGCTGAGGCTGACAGGTTACAGAAGGAGATTGAGGAGAGGCATAAAAAGGAGTTAGAGGAATTCAAACCAGACTCTACCTCATCAATTTCTAATGAGAGTGATGAGGCATTACAACGTTTCGAGGCCGAGAAACAGGCTGCAGAGAAGGCTCGTGAGAAGGCCCGCCTTAAGCATGAGAAACACCAGGAGAAGAAGGAGGAATTCAATAAGAAGATGGCGAAGCTGGCAGCAGAGCAGGCTGTAGCTGATTTGACCTCAAAAAAGACATTAGAAGCTAAGGAGATTCAAGAGAAATTAGATATTTATAATCGTGTGGTACATGAAATAGCTCCAGATGGTGATTGTTTGTTTAACTCCATATCTCATCAACTTTCACAACAAGGAATAATATTTAGCGGTGAGGACTTGAGGAAGATTGCAGCTCAATATATAACCGATCATAAGGATGATTTTTTCCCTTACCTTATGATTGAGGAGGATCAATTCGATAGGTACATTTCAGAGACGGCCAACCCAGCAGCTGCCGGTGGTAAATGGGGTGGGCATCCGGAATTGAAAGCTATAAGTGATTATTTAAAAAAGAAGATAGAGGTTGTGCAGAGTGAGATGAGGAATGTCATAATTGGTGAGGAGTACGAGGGTTCACCCATCATCATAACATACCACAAGAACGCCTACGGACTTGGTGAGCATTACAACTCAACAGTGGCCAGGAGTACCAATGTTTAGAGGAGGACATCATTATCATTTTATTGTATTTTTAATGTGAAGGAGAAAAATATATGTGTATTAATATTTTTTTTCACCTTCCATTATGATTGTAATAATTTTTATATATTTATATTTTTATAGTAATTTTATTGACTTTTTTGGTTTTTTGTTGATATGTTAGATGGGATTTTCCAATAATTATTTTTTTTATCAATACTTTGTGACGTTGTAGTGTACTTCTTTTTTTTTGTAGGATGCCGTCCCTAGAGTTGGATAGAAGGAAAGAAACTTGGTTACAATGGATTGTGAGGATGTTTTATGAGTTTAATAAGAGACTTCTTGATAAGATACTGGTCCTCCTGGGTTTCAAGAGAACATTACGTGGTATATTGACTAGTCGTCCAGGTAACAAAGCAACAACTACTGTGAGGGTTGAGGAGTATTTTAAGAATTGTGACTCTGAGACGTATAGGTTGTTGGAATGGGAATCAGGTGATGATAGTGATGAGGCATCCAAGTTCTTGGAGCATGAAGATGAAGATTTAGATTTAGATGAGGATATTAAGGATAGGTTAAAGGTATCCATGAAGCAGATAAAAGCTTACCATTTACTTATATGCCTTGTTGAAAGTTGGAGGACAAAGAAGTATGATTCAGATAATGAGAGTCATGAAAAGAAACTCTATGAATTATGGTCACTATTGAAAGATGGTGAGGAATTAACAGATAGGAGAAGTAGACAATGGGAAGATATAGGTTTCCAGGGTAATGATCCAGCAACAGACTTCCGAGGTATGGGTCTCCTAGGCCTCGAGCAATTAGTATACTTCGCCAAAAACGACCCAGACAACTGCCTAAGAATCCTCCAACTATCACAACACCCAACAAAAGGATTTCCATTTGCAATTTGTGGGATAACAATAAGTTTTATTGCCAAGGAACTCCTAATTCACGGTCACCTAAAAAAACACTTCTACAACAACAATATCGATCTAAGAAGCGTGTCAATAGAAGATTTCCACAAAACTTACATAATCCTATTTAATCTTTTTGCAAACCATTGGTTTTTTGGTGAGGGTACCAGAAACATAATGAGTTTCAACACCATTAAAGATGAGTGGATTAGAATAATAGAAAGATTCTGCTCCAGTGATTCAGCAAATCTTTTCAATTTAACAACAATGAATGACATTATCTTCTAACAATTAATGAAAAAACCGTATATTGTACATATAGTATATTTTTATAGCAGACTAATTTTCAATTTAACTATACATAATACTAATTATTAACTACATTAACCTATAAATATGTATGTGTATAGAATATATTTTACAAAATGAAATCGTAATTTAAAGTATATGTAAAAGTTTAAAATAAAAATAAAGCTTATTTATGATAATGATGTTTGGTTTATTAATATTTTTTTCGCAAAACATCTCGCTCCTTCACATCATTCATGCAGAGGGTATCTAATAATGACAGTCTTAAGAAGGTTATATCTATATTAGATGGAATTGTAACATATACATTACATCAATCTTAATTTACATAAAAGAGATATCTATTATACAACTTTTCTTATCTTATATACTTTAATATAAAAATTCATTCTTCTTGATACACTTTTCTCTATCTACGTTTCAATTAAAATTTGTTCCCTATTTCGTGTGCATATAAGCGACTTCTTAGTTAATCATTAACATGAAATAGAAAATGTTTTAAAAATTAAATACCATTGTAGAGAGTTTAACATTTTGTGTTTGATAAAATAATTTTTGTTTTTTAAAATCTCTCTTATATTCAAAAAGAATGGTATGAATTATTTTTTTTGACTTGTGATATCATGTATATAATAGAATTATTATTATATTTTTGTTGTCATTTCTTTATTTCTCCCTACTTTTAGATTGTATATATATATATATATTATCATTATGCGTTTTACATTAACATTCCTTGCTAAACATCTAAATTTAGTTGGTTTGGCGAATGGTTACGGTGGGAGATATTTAGGTTGTGAGGAGGCTGTTAAAGTTTTAAAAACATCACCAATCTTTAAAGAATGCAGAGTTCCATATAAATGGGATAGAATTATTGAGGAAACAGTTACTGGAAAGAGTATCAAAGCCCTTGAAGGGATTATAAAAGTAATTATCATTATTTTTTTTATGTTTATATTTACTTTTTAACTATGTTTCTATCCTTTACAGAATAGCGAACAACTATGTAATGAGACATCTAAGATTGTTAGAAAAAATGAGGATTTACTAGTAATTGGTGGTGATCATTCATCTGCTATTGGTACGTGGAGTGGTGTTGCTACGGCATTACGTTCCAAAGGTGATATTGGTTTGTTGTGGGTTGATGCACATATGGATAGTCATACACTTGAAACATCCTTTACTGGTAATATACATGGTATGCCAGTAGCACATTTACTTGGTTTCGGAAATGAAAGATTAACTAGAATAGGTGATAATTTACCTAAAATTAAACCTTCTAATTTGGCTTTAATTGGTATAAGAAGTTATGAACCAGCTGAGGAGAAATTGTTAAATTCTTTGGGTGTGAAGGTGTATTATATGAAGGATGTTCATAAGTATGGGCTTAGTAAATGTATGGAGGATGCTATAGAAAGAATAACTAAAAACACTGTTGGATATGGTATGAGTATTGATATAGATGGCTTCCGTGTGGATGATGCTCCAGCTGTCGGGACACCAGAAGATGATGGTATTGTTGCTGAGGAGTTCATGAATTTCATCAGGAATGCAAACTTGGATAAATTAATAGCAACAGAGATTGTTGAATTTATGCCAAGAAAGGATGATGTGAATAAAAAAAGTGAAAAACTCATGAAATCCCTTGTTGAATCGATATATGAGAAAAAATTCACCAAGAACATTCAATTATCATATAACGTTCTCTAAGTCTTCATTTTCAAAGTATTTTTTATTAACACATATAAATAATGACATTAAAAAGGAAATATTACAATTTTGATTTTGAATTTCTTGTTCTATTTAAAGATTCTTGAGCGGTTGAGACAACTAATTTGCCATCTTTAGTCCAGAATCTACCCTCAGCAAATGCACGACCATTCTTAGCTATTGTACTTCTGTTTTCATATAACAACCATTCATCGGCTTTGAAATCATAGTCATGGAACCAGATATGATGGTCCAATGAGAAATACATTGATGGTTCATAACCATGTGAGATATGTTGCCTATCAGCAGCATACACCAAAGTATAATCACTGATATAAGCTGTTAGATATCTATGATAAGCTTCAACATCTTTTAATGCATCTTTTGCTTTAACCCATAACAGTATTGGTTCTCCAACATAGCTAATTAAGCCGAAATAATGTTCTGGTGAGACTGGTCTTGCCTCAAATGGTTGAGCATCATCCCGATAATCCCTTAGCTTATCGAGTAGAAGTTTTTTAACGTAAGGTTTTAGCTTTATAAGATCGTATCTTTCATCTAAGAGGTATTTATCGGCTAATTCTACAGTGTTTTTTAGTTCCTCTGGTTTTTTAACTTTTGGCATCTTTGCTTGGTGTTCTATAGAAGATTCCTCCTTGACATGGAAAGATATCGTGCAGTAGTATATTAATTTATCATATTGTTTTGCTTCAACAATCCTAGTAACAAAACTGCGGTTATCTTTTAAAACTGAAACATGAAAATATACTGGATCTTCTGGTTTTGCACTTAAAATGAAATAGGAGTGGAGTGAATGTGGCCTGTAGTTTGATGGTACGCATTTCTCTGCAGCACACAATGATTGAGCACATAAATTTCCACCAAAAACTACATCTATCCCATCCATACGGCGTTTTAGCTTTATTGACCTAAAGAAGAAATTAAATAAAGATTATGGAAACGTACTTGAAGACATTTGTAGAGACATTCTCGAGTTCGAAGTGTTCTTCAATGAATTTTTGTGAATACCCATAAGTATCGTTATCCTCTGTGTCTTTATAAGAAACCACATTCTCAAGATCCATTATTAATTAATTAAATTTTATTAAAAAAAAGATAAGAAAATTTTGTTGTTCTCGAATTTTATCAAATGCAAAATTATTTACCCTCTTTATACAAAACAAAATGTCGTAGTAAAAAAAAGATAATGAAAATACACTTCAAACTACATAAAATTGATGAAATTATTTTTGTACTTGTTATCGATCACTATACTACATAAACTAGAAATTTAATTTCTACAATTATTTTGTTAATTATTTTGATAGAAAAATAATTTAATATTTTTATTTTAATATCTTTAGAGTAAGATAATAATAGCAATTAGGAGAAAAAGTTGAAATAATGAAAAACAATAGTAGAAAATTTTTGATTCTTGCTTTATCAAAAATGAACTCGTGTATATAAGAATATCTTAATCATTTAATAGTGTTCTATCAATCAAATACTATATTTGTATAAGATAACTATTATCAAATGTTACGAAGTGCAAATTACTACAAACTACAAATCCACTCATTAAATTTACTAGAGTATTTTATCTCTTTATTACTTTTTTCTTTTCCATACCTTCTACAACACATCCCCCGATATGTCCCCTGGTTGAGGAGAAGAAAAAAAAAGGACAGAAAAATGAGGAAAAATATCTCCCAAACATCTAATTACAACATTAATTCATAAAAATTCCTCCAACCATAAATAATTTATAACACCAACGTTTCAATAACGGACACAAAATGATATGGAGAATAAATTATATGCGTAATATTCAAAAACAAAAATTTATATACAATTAATTTATATAATATAAACATAACATGATATTATCCTTCATAAACTCATCAACCTGATAAATAACCATTTGGCGTAGCATACCAGGAGAATGAAACCTACAATTTTTATAAAATAACAAAACTAAATAACTAAAAAACGTGACACTTCTCGGTTTGATGTAAAAAAAAGATGAAGATGATGATGCATTACTTTACTAATTATTAATAATTATTTTATAATATATTATGATTCCATCTCCATTTTCCTTTGTATTGTTCGGGAGCCTCAATCAAACCGGTACATGGTTGTTGACCTTGCATCTCGCACATGCATTGCCTTTTACAATTACTACCAAAGGATGCCGGATTATGAAGTTGCATTTCTTCTAGATGTTCCCTCCGGAAGACTGTATCTGATTTTCCTAGTGTCTTCGACAAAACATCTACTATTTCTTCTTTTTTCATTCCTTCAAGGTCGAAGAGGACCTCTCTCCCATCATCTGAAAAAAAGTTTTTATATCACAAATTCAGGTGGGGAAAAAAAAGGAATATATAATTTTAAGTTTTTGTAACTGTTAATTAAATTAACTACTGTAAAGTCAGGTGAAAGACCATCTCCTATTTTCACAGGAAGTATAATTAAATATATACAAATCATAAAAAAACAAGTTTCTTGTTTGTAAGTTATAATATTTTAATTATGCTTTATCAAAAATATAATTACATACTAAGATTCTTTTTGGGGAAAAAATAAAGGGGAGAGAGAAAGAGAGAGAGACTTACGTAGGTATGCTTTGGCAAATGGAGTGATAACAACATCCGGTAACTTGACCAATTGGACTTTAGGATTCAAGAATTGGAGTTGAGCCCAGTGCCAGAAGATGAAATCTCTTGTTCCAGATTGCTCTGGCTTTGGTCTTTTGTGATATCCCATTGTTAGAACTGCTACATTGTCCCGAAATATTACTTTTCCTTGTCTCAGAAAGAATCTGGTTCGCCTTAAAGGCATCGCTCCATGCATGAAAGGCATCTTTGGGTTTTTACTATGTAAAGGATCTGAAAATTTGGAGATTTAAAGGTTTATTGGAGGTGAAATTTCAAGAAAATGGGAGATTGTTAAGTTTGGTGTCCTGAGAAAGACTATTTTGGAAAGATACTGCTTCGTTTTAAATATACCAATACATCTTGTCCCAAAATTTTTCTGTCTTATGTAGATTGTCTTGGTGGTCATCGTCAACATTGTCATCCTAAATCTGCATAAATTTTCAAAAATCTGATTTTTAAGAATATCTCTTGTCTGCATACTTTTTTAGTATTTGACAGTTGAAAACAATGATTTTACATTTTCTTCAAATAATGAATGCTGAGATCTTCAATTTACAAGCCATTTTCCCTCAATTTCAATGAATACCAAAATTCCCTTTTCAATGAGTCAAGGAATAACTATTTCCATCAACCTTTGAAGCACATAGATACATCACTACAAGTTTCCAATTCCACATCCCTTTCTAATTACTTATTTTCAGACCATCAACAACCCCCGTTACTATTGCAGAGGATAACAAGGAAATCGTCAATGGAGGGGTAATCTACAGAAGGTTAGTCATGATAAACATATCAAAAGCAACATTCTCACTATCTTTTCCCTGTTCCTCGTAAAATCACAACGCATTAAGTCTCTTTTTTTCCTTCTCCAAGGAAATGATAAAATCTATTCTTATTGGTCCGTGATACAAATTAAAATGTAATGTTTATAATTTTTATTATGATAACAATAATAATAATAATAATTTTAATTTCCCCAGAATTTTCTAGAAGAATCATTTTATGAGAATTTTTGTTTAAAGAAAGAGATGTAGGGAGTGGTGATGTTGTGTATTTTTGGTCTTTTTATATTTTTTTCCATTCTTTTTTGAAAAACCTTCTATAGGAAGAAGGTAAAAAAAAAGGATATTACAACGAGTGTATTTTTTATTATTAATGATTCATCTCATACTTTTTAACAAAGTTATAGTATTTTTTATTACCTATTAAATTAAATATTAACTTCATTGAGAACAAAAATTTTTTTGATTGTCCCTATAATTTGATTGGGAGCATAAATTACTCTATCCTCCAGCTTGTTTGTGTTTGTATATATCTATCGGTAGGGAGATTAAAATTTGAATTTACTAAAAAACATATATCCTCAAGATAGGATATTGTTTTAAATTATTTCCCTACTGTTAAATTTGAAAATCCCTCTCCCAAAATATATGAATTATTACAGGCGTTTCATATGAAAAAAAAAGTATATATGTGTATATTTATCTCATTAATTTTTTTAAGTATACGTAAAGTATAAACAGATAGAAAATTATATATATGTATACAATTTAATTTCCATCTATTATTAAAATATATTATAGAGTCTTCTCATTTTATTTTATTTTTCTTGAAAAATAAGGGAGATGGAAAAAAATAGATAATGATTATTTATACATTTTAATTTGTGCTAAGGTAATGATGATGGATATTTATCTGAGATGGAAAAAAAACTTTTTATACGATTATCTTTTCCCTCAGTACACGATGATATTCACATAGGTATGATAAATGTGATTATGTTGCACTTTTGTTCTTGGTGAGGAGGTTGACAGATGGAGGACATATTCATTTTTTATCAGTGTTCTCGTTTCCACTTACAATCACATACCCATTGACCCATTGTATTAATCTTTTACTATCATATGATAAAAAGGACATCCAAAAAATTAAGACATAAAGACATTTGGTAATAAATTTTGTGTATTTTTAGGAATTACAACTTAATCCACCAATTTTTCCATTAAATTAAACAACTCCCTCTTATAAAAGTATATTAAATATTTCTTTTATTCTAACGCCTGGTGAATGTGCATGAAAAATGGACAAAAAAGATATAAATTACCATAGGTTCAAAAGTAATGGCGATGCATTCATTTTTAAATTACACTCATTTTAAGACACCAAAAATTACAATATTACATCTCTCTCTCCCTCCCTCCCTGTACACATAATAATTATTATTAGCATGAAAAAAATTTTTTTATCATCAACGCGTGTTGATAATTTAACAGATGTCATATATTAAAACAAAACACCATCGTTCTTCCCTTATTTTTTATATCATTAAAAATATTTCCATGAATAATTTATGTATTTTTAAAAATTATTATTTTTTTTATAAAGGGGTTTGGTGTATATATATATATACACATATTTCATCATAGATTAGTGATAATAGATTTTCTTTATAACTTTTTATATTACTTGTTAAGATTTATATCCTTTTTTTCCCACCGACTACCATTTTTAATATACTATTTATAAATCTAACTTCGTCATAACTTTCGTAATCCTTAGATATCTGAATTTAACTCATCTTTGAGTATGGATGGAATAGAAGGCACGTCAACTAAATCACTTTCAGATATGTATTTTTTTATTGCTTTCCTATACGTATATCTTTTATCATTATTTATTACTTAAAGTATGATAACCAATTTATCAAATGTCACATTATATTTGAAGTATATTATAGATGTGTGTCTGTGGTCGCATAACTAAGATGTTTTTAAAAATGCTTATCAATAACAACATAGATCGTTTGGTTTGTTTGTTTCCTATGAAGATGATAAGATAATGTTGGGGAATGTCTTATTTTTGGTGAGTTTTAAACTTAATTTGAAGGTACTTTTATGTTTTCATCCTCCTTCGATTATAATTCTTCACACACGCACACACATGTTCTCTCTCTCACTCTCTCCCCCGTTCTTTTTTTATATCACTCCCACTACCCCGTTAGTGGGAAATCAATCAACAAAATATCTTCATCGAAAATTTCATTGTCATAATCATCTACCAAGAAATAACTTGCTACACCACTTTTTTCCTTATTAAATTTTATAATATAGAAGGGTGAAATGAAAATTTATAAATATTATCCAGCTACTTCTTACCTTCTCTTTTCAATAATTTAATGATATCAAAACTACCTTTATGAAAATTATATACACATAACTGAGAGAAACATTTCCAAAATACATTTTTATTTTACATCTTTTGTGGTGATATGTGATTCTACGGAGAGATGATATGTTACACACACACATCTTCTCCTGGTGTTGTAATTTTTTTTTTACCTTCTTATACCCCTATGAAGATTGATATAAATAAGAGGAGAGAGATGTTGTTGATGGTGTGTGTGTGTGTAAAAAAATGTATATGTTTGATATTTTAAAAGGTTTTAAAAGGTTGTGATTGAAAGGTTAAGATTGTAATATAAACATATTTTAAGAAAATGTAATTAGTTGTGAAAAAAGGAGAGATTTATTTTGGTGATACATGTTTCAAAATGTATATATATGTGTATATTGAGTTTTTTTGTGATAACATAATATGAATATTTAATGGTTTGGATGGTTTATTAGTTTTCATTTTTGTTTTATCATTTCTCATTGTTTGATATATGAAGTCTCCTGTCTTAAATATCACCTTCCGTTTGATGTGATTATGATGGTGTGATTATATTTCTTTGGAATTTTACTAAGATGAAAGAATATCTAAAATCTTTCTTCAAAGCGATGTAATAACTATGTTTTTTTAAAAGAAGATTTATTAGGATTACATGTGGGAAGGTAATATGTTGTTATATATGTATATCTTATCATTTATCATATAACTTCATAACGGATCTCTTTTTACATCAAATAGTGTAGAAATTCATATGTAAATATATAAAACCTGATAATATCAATCTATTTACAATCACTTACATGAATTAAAATCAAAAACTTTCCTTTCTTATTCTAGAACGTTCTATTAATGGCGAAAAATGTATATACTTGCCTACTCGCTCAGGATAGAGAGAGAGAAAGACAAGTTTGTCCCTAATTTTTCAATCCCCATCATATCACACTTATATTTTAATATTTTCCCCATTCCCTTTGACCATTACTGAGAAGGCACACCATAAAAATCATAAAAATTTTTTTTAAGAATAATAAATGATACTGCAAGTAAACTTATCATACATTCTTATTTCCCTTCCACTTTATCTTTTTCCTTTTTTTTACAAATCTTCAAACAACTATCTATTTAAGAAAAGATAAATTTAACTTTTTACCCCATACTGTTAAAATAAATATTCTTCAACCATCTGAAACTTAAAGAAATGAACACTTTTTTTACCAATTAATCCCTATTTAGAAAGAAGCATTCTCCTTATTACCATAATTTACTCAACACTCCATTGTTAAACCTTACACATACACATTCATATACCCATACACCAAAAATAAATCACAGAAAAAAATTAGAGTTATTATTTTAATGACCATTCTACAGGATAATTGTAAAAAAACCCATTCACCAAAACAAATAATGTAATATCATTAAATTTGTGTACATTACTTATTTTCACTGGAAATTTCAAAAGATATATATGTGTATGGTGTTGTTGAAGGAAAGGAGATTGCTTTTGTATGCCTTTTTTAATTAACTTTTTGATTTACCTCTCCCCTATTTCATGTGCTCTCTCTATTCCATATGAATGTTATGCAATATTTAGATACTCCTTCATAATTCTCCTTCATAGATTGAATGAATTAATTTCTAGGAAAAAGTGTTTTTCTTTCCTGTCCTATTTGGTCCCTTCAATTAATGTGGTATCAAGGAAGGAAGATGATAAAATATATATAAAGAGAGAGAGAAGAAAGTTTGTTGTAATTTCGTGAGATTTTAAGATAGGATAAATTTTCACTTCAATAACATATATATATATATATATTTAAACGTGTATATATACTTTAGCTTTTTTAAATTTAATTATGATAATACATATATACTGTATTTTTGTTTTCCACGAAATGTGGAAGTCTTTAATCTTCGAAACATGAGCTGTTATTAATAACAAGAAAAGAGATTCATAAAGAAATATAGGTGTATGATTCATTAAAAACAAAAGATATATCCCTTCTATTTTTATATTTCCTCCAGTTATTACAATATTTAAATTTCAACAAAAACATCCCATAGACATATTTATAATTGCTTCATCTCAATTTTTTTACTCTCCCAAAAACATGCACTACTTATATAATCATTTTTTCAAAATATAAATATTCTTTAAAGGAAGGGAAGATATAAATTTACCATGCCCTTTTTTTTTAATAACTTCTTTAGATTAAGACACATATTATTATGGAAATTAGAAGGGAGAAAATATAAAATTTCTGGTTACATAAATTAATACAAAAGCTGTTGTTTTATTTGGGGAAATTTTTAAAATTTATCTAATGAAGAGGGTATTATATTAGTTTGTTTCTATCTCTCTCTTCCTATCTCTCCACTCTTTTGTTTCTTATTTTATTTTTTTTATCTTCCAAGTTTTGTGATAATAACTATTGTAAATTAAAGTGGAAATAAAAAGATAAAATGCGCAAAGATCTTTTGTTTAATTTTTTTGAACCGTTTAATGGGTAACATCAAAAGGGAGTGTTGTCTTTTGATATGTTTTGATATGTATCAACATTGAAGTATCTTTTGTAATTTGTTATTAATTTTGTTTAGTAAAAAATAGAAAGTTTCTTTTGATAATAGATATCAAATATCTTTGTTTATCTTTTACTGGTAATAGGAGGATTGATTAATTTAAAATATGAAATTTGTAATTAAATGTGAGTATCCCCGCGCGCGGGCAGGAAGTTATTTTAATACTCCTCGTATCCGTTGTTTCCTTTATTATTAAAAATATAATTTTTAAAATGTAATTTTGATGTAATATAATAAAATAGGGAGAGAGAGCAAGTGTATTTTTGGAGGAGAGAGAGGGAACAATCAAAAAGGGCATGGTAGATTTTTTTATTTCATCTAAGATTGACCTATATTTTAAAAGTTTCTAAGTAATCACGCCCATAATTCCTCCCTTTTTTTATTTTTAGATGGTTTCATATTATATAAGTGTGAATGTGCTTTTAGTTGTTTCATTTCAAGTTTACCCCTCAGGTTTTGTTCTACCTTTTGGTTACGTGTAGTTTATTCGAGGTAGGGATGTTGTTTCCAAGGTAGTTGTACCTTCTTTAACACTTAAGGTACCATTAAACGTAATAATTCGTTTGGATTGGGTATGTAGTTTGTCCTTACCAGATAAGATTAAAATGTATACATATGTATTCATGCTCCATTTTACATACTTATATACTCTCTCCAAAAGACATATGTACCCCTCATCTTAAAAATACATAGCACTTTCATTGTACCCATTTTTCCTTTAAATAAATTTACAAGCTTTTTACATAAACACCCAATAATTCTTAGAATATGATATCGAAATTTGTATGATAAACGAGGGAGAGGTTAAAAAAAAAACAAAACTAGAACCTCCTACTTCTTTTCTCACAAAAGTATTTTCTGAAATTGTTTTTCATGAAAAAGGAAAGAAGTTCTTGTTTTGAAAAATATATTATTTCGATGGATGGATATATATAGAGAGACTCTCCTATCTCCATTCAGTCTTAACATTTTCATTTTTTAAAAATAGAAATAGTTCTTTAGAGTTTGGGGAAAGAAATTCAATCGCCTTCTTCCTGTGTTAAGAGAGCGAGATAGAAGATACACCAACACGATATATGTATATGTTAAATGATATTTTTACATTTGAAAATATAATTAACTATCATCCTTAATTACTTTTCTCCATCTCCCTTAAGTAGCGATTTTAAATATTACTTAAACATAATTCATTCAACCTTTCTCTTCTTTTAGTATTAGAGTGTAAAAACTTATTCAAGAAAGGTAATTTTATAGAATAACTTAGTTGGTAGTGAAAATGTATACATATATATCATATAAGTGATAACAGATAATTAACGCCATTGAATATGTATAAATGTACTTTTGAATTAAAAATTCATATCTTTACTTACTTTTAATGAAACTTAGGTTTTTAAATGATATAAATATATATAAATGTCATCCTCTTTTCATTAGTTAAGATATATTATTATTAAAATGTACTCTAAAAAATTTGGTTCATTAATGTTTAGAGATATATTTTATTTTAGATGCAAGTATTTTCTTTATTTTTTACTTATTTTGAGATGGATATAGTATTATTGTGTAGATATTTATCTTTATCAGTAATAACTTTCTATTTTTATTTTATTTTATTTCCCTTTGTTGTGTGATAACTATTTTGTTGTTATCATATTATTGTAGAAAGAAAAATTTCCCCTGAAAGTGAATAATTAACTTATTAAATTTTTTAAAAGCTAACCTTAAAGGGAAAATAAAATAATTATGGGTTGTTGTTGTTTATCGTGAAGTCATGTAGGATGTTTATACCTTAAAGGCACACTATCAGGCCTGTTTTATTGGGAGTAGGGACAAATTCTTGATATATATCATGTCATTTGCGATTGAAATCAGGCTTGTTGGTTTGTGTGTGTATGTATCTTCACCACAGGAACATTTTGTAAGTGAATGAATTTTATGAGAGTATGTTTGTGGTGAAGATATTTGTGTATGCATGTATTTTTAGGAGATGTGATAATAAAAGTGCAATTTGTAGATGTGTGTTATATGTACTATGCAAGATATATCAGGGGAGGTGATGGTAAAAGGAAATGCCAGTAAAATATATTTTTTTTTGTTAATTGCTTTTTTGTAACATAAAAATTTTACATCCCCTTGTTTTAGGATGATTTTGAATTAAAAAAATGTACTAATAAATTTGATGTTTGTTCCACTTAATGTGTATGTATCTTTATGTTAAATTATTATATATATTGACATCTACATACTTTTTCTTTCATTTTAATTTTCTTATCCTTACAAAGGCTGGTGTTGGTTTAAATAATTTATCAAAGTTATAGGTAGAAAGGTGTATGTGTGTGTGTAAAGAAGCATTATTAATTTTTATATAATACATAAATCTTCTTTTTTCACCCCTGTTTTTCTATAATCGAAAGATACACTTCTTCAGAAAAAAATCATAATAAAATGAATGTTAAGAGAATATTTAAAATTTTAAATTACATTTCTTATAACAAATTTTGTTTGTACTAATAATTAAAGTACACTTCTCCTCACTCTTAATTCTTTTCTTAAAATTTTCTTTATTATTTACATTTTATGAATATGAATGTTTTAATGAATAGTAAAATTATTATTTTTTCAATTAATAACATTTTAGAGGAATAATAGGGGGTAAGAGAGTAAATAAAGTTATATAAAATTAATTAAAAGTTATAAAATAACATTATTAATAAAAACTAGTAGTATCTTTGAAAGATTTTAATTAAAAATTATTTAAAATATAAAGGGAGATTGTGTAAGTGAGTATTAGAAAAAAGAGGTACCTCATGATAAAATTTATGCATAAAATGTAAAATATACTTTCCCCTTAAATAATTTATTTTATGATAAATATCACGTTGTTGTGTATGTATTTTCAATGGACATCAGGAGGGACATATACCATTTGTGTGTGTTTGCATGTTTTATTAATGTATAAATAACTATTTTAATATTTAATTTTTATTATTGTTAGGGGGATAAGTATGGTAATTGTGTTTGTTTAATGTACTAGTTGGGAAGGTAACAGGTATATTGGTCATTTGATTTGAAGGAATGTTTATTATTTTTTGTATGAATAATTTTAATTACACTTGATTCATGAATATGTATATTTGATTTAAACCTTGTGACTGGTGAATTTTATTAATAGTTATTAAGATAATTTTATTATCAAAATTTCTGTATCATTTCTTTTTTTATTTAAATGTTAAATTTAACGAAAAATTAACCAATCCTCCTACTTTTTTTATTGTTTCATATAACATAAAAATTATATGGGTGTAGAAGGCGCGATTAAGGGAAGTTTTTAGTAATGATATATGTCTGTTGTTATATAATATAAAAATATACATATGAATGAATGAATGCAAAAGAGAGAGAGATGTTAGGAGGAAAAAGTGTTGATCATACTATATAAATAGTATTTTACTTCACTATCTTGCCATTTTCTCTTCTCCCCACTGCTTTTGTCTTTTATAATTAAAAAAAATTTTCTTTAATTCTTCTACTTCATAAATATTTATAGATATATAAATATTACATAGAATATATTTATATTTTCTCTTTCTCTTTTTGATGTAGATATTTCCTTTTTCATAAAGTTTTTATAATATATCTTTTTATACTTTTGTTGGTGAATGAAATAGAGTTATTATATAATAAAATATAGTTAATGATACGTATGTACATTTGAATTTAACATTTTTTATATTAAGTGATTGATATTTAGAATGTATTTAATGTATAATAGATAGTTGGTGTTGATGAAAGTGTATCAATGTTATAAATGATTATAGATATATGAATCATTTATTGTAATTCTTTCTATTTTTTTTAATGATAGATGACTATTGTTGTAATTTATCATTCAAACAAGTTATTTCATGTTTATTTTAAAATATTAACATTATTTAAATAAAATATTATTAAGGTGTTAGAATAATTTTTTCACAATATCACTTTTGCTATTTTATTATAACACTAATGATAAGGGGATAGTTGTATGTATATTTTATGATATTTATATTTTTAGGTGTATTTAAGAAAGGGGGGGGGAAGAAATAGAGAAGATCAATAATAATTAAGGGTGATTAGTAATCATTTGTTAAGTATATTTTAGAATATTTTATGATTTATTTTAAACTTGTATATACATCTTATACATCTAATTAATATGTTGTATCATTGTATTTGATTATTGGGTAATATGATCTTTATAATGTATATTTTTTATATTGAATTTAGTATCATTTACGGGTTGGGATCAGTTTGGCAAATATAAAAATGAAATTAGTATTTGCGACTGTATCCAAAACCCGTAAATGTTATTAACAAACACCTTGATAAAACTTTTAATCATATATAGTTTTATCAGTTAAATTAAAATGATTAAAAGTGTGTATTAATAGAATTGGTATATTTATAGAAATGGTGACCCTTAGGATTGGGTCATGTGGCAAATATACTCTAAGAAACGTTTATTTGCGACTGTATCCACATCACTAAGTGTTATCATTCTAATGATAATACTGCAAAAACCACTGTATATATGTATAAGTTTAAGATAAATATTTATGATATTATATTGTACTCTTTTATTATACATATTGATAAAAATTTATATTCATCCCCCACTGTACTAATATATATTTTATCAATTTGATTTACATTATAACAATATAAGTTTATGTATATTTTAGGGACTCGCAAATTCTTTGTTTGCTTTTAATTTTATTAATTTATTATCAAATATTTGGATTTTTTTTATCCCCTATATTTAGAAAAAGTTTTATTATATATATTTATAAATAATTTTATTTAATATCAATGTAATTTATAAACCGTTAAAAGTATTGGCTTTTTCAATAATGTATTAGTAACATATTTAATAATTCATCATTTATTATTATTTTTTAATCAAAATAGTATTATTTTGCTTTTTTCCCTCACAAAAACCCTACTTAGCAAGTGATAATCATTATTAAAAAATATTTCAATTTTCATATTAATTTTTTTTTACCCACCTAGATGCTTGTATATTCTTATCAATATTCAATTCTTGGTTTTCTTTTTAGTTGGTACACAAAAAAAAGGTATTTATTATTATTGGAGATTTATTAGAAATATGATATGAGGACAATTTAATATACTTTATCATTAACATCACCATCTAATCTATAAACATATCTTGTACTTTTGATATTTTTACACTTTCCGGATCATATATACATTTTTGAAATTATAAATAGAAAAAAATAGTTTATGTACTTGATTGTGGAGACACAAATATATATGATAATGTAGTGTCTTTTGTTTGATATTCTATTTACCATTAAATCATGTACAAATAATACTTTTTCTTTCTTTGAAGATTTCATAATTGAAATTTTTGTTTTTTTATTCACTTATTTGTTGTTGTGTTTTGTTATTGATATGTATTTTATTTTAAATTCTTTTTGGATGGAGGTGGGGTAGATGTAGGAAGGAGTTCTAATTTTGGGACCGAATCCAAGACTATAAGTATTTCGAGTTATTGAAATACAATGGAAGATTTTATCCTACTAATGGATCCTCAAAATAGAGTGATAATCATATTTGAAGGTTAGTTAATTTTGACCTCCTGAAATACTTGGTGGTGGATAAGAAGCAAATTAATTTTTATACACTTTTTGATTTGCAACTTCATCCATTGCACATGGTATTTCAGGGATGTTTATGGTTATTGAAATACTATCTCTCCTCCTCCTTTCTGAAACTCTTACGGCTTAGGGTGGAGCAAATTTTTTGTTCTTCATACTAATTTGCGACCATATCCAAAGCCCGTAAGTGTTTTGGTTGACGCTTTCTTTTCTTTTGTTTGTGAGGAGATATCTTATTGTGTGGTTCTGGAGGTGGTGAATAGAAGGATCTGAATAAATATTTCTTTTAAATATATTTTATTTATCTAAAACTATTATAAAAGAATCTCTAGAATGTATTTGTTACTTTGAAACTCTTACTGGTCGGATTAGGAGCAAATTTAGTTGAGATATCTATAATTTGCGACTGGATCCAGGCCATTAAGTGTTTCAAGATAGGGAATTGAAACACTTAAAACATTTATTCAAACTGTAAGGTAAGTTAACAATACGTTTCAAGATTGTTATGTATATTGGATGTTGGAGTTTTTTTGTTGGAATTCTTATGAGAATGGAACATGGCAAAATTTTGTTTGGATATAAAATTTGCTTATGTTTCCACGATCAATGGGGTTCCAAAAAGCTGCCTATGTTCATTGTAATTCATTCTTTTATTCCATGATAAGGGGTTATTTTTGGTAGGTAGTTTTTTGTGTTTTTGGGAATTTTTCTTGAGGAAAGAAATAGTACGTTAAAGAAATGATATTTGTATGTTGATTGTTACCTCCTAGTATTGGATCTCTTTTGGTCGGGTGGTAGGAGCAAATTCATGTTAAAAAGATTCAATTTGCGACTAAACCTAGATCAAAAGTGTTTCATAAAAAAATATTTAACTAACAAAATACTATTTCCTGTCATTGAAGCTCTTTTGATCAGGTGGTGGTAGCAAATAGGTGTTTTTGAAATTCAATTTGCGACCAAACTTAGATCAAAAGTGTTTTAATAAACAATATTAACCCAATAAACTAGTATTCCCTGTTATTGGAGCTCTTTTGATCAGGTGGTAGGAGCAAATTGTTGGTATGGTAAATCAATTTGCGACCAAACCAGATCAAAAGTGTTTCATAACACTTGAAGAAAATAAATATCATTGAATCTCCACTGGCTGGTTTTTGTCTGCAAATTTTGTATCCAACCTTAATTTGCGACCCAATCCAGGCTAATGGTGTTTCAATATAACTGGAACACCTTTTGTTGATGGAACTCTAGGAGGCTGATAAGGAAGTAAACTTGATTATGAATTCAGCTTTGCGACCTCTATCAGACCTCTAGTGTTTTGTGACGTGAACACTTGTATTTTGGTGTTTATTGGAATTCCAATGGCCGGTTTTTGGCTGCAAATTTAATAAAGGATTTTGATTTGCGACCCAATCCAGGCTAATGGTGTTCCAATACCTTGGCACCATATGGTATTTTGGTTCTAATTGGTGATGTAGAAATTAATTTTACTTCATCAAGGAACTTATTATTTGTTAAGTGAGTATAAAATAAAAGTTATTGAAGTAGATAAGGTTGGATATAGTTATCAAATTAGTATTTTGAAGACTTAATTTGGGAACATGTCCAGAACCTTATGTGCTTCAATTACCTTAATGGCAATGAAGACTGATTTATGATTTCTTTAATTTAACCATGGATATTATTCAATTATTAATACCTTAAAGGTCAAAATACAAGTACATTTCGAGTATCAAAATTTCAATATCCTGTATACTTGAGTATTATGAAAGTATATAAAAAAATAATCTTTAATGCTTACACAAGTCATTGGTCTGTAACCTGATAAATGGTGAAATATTATTGAGATGACTGTGGCTGGATTGGCTGCAAATTGGACTTTAGATTTTAATTTGCGACCTATATCCAGGCCACGGATGTTTCAATATTTGGGATAAGTTAAATATTTTATGTTAGAGTTGATGACTTTTGTAAATATAAGTTTTTTGTTTGGGGAATTCGTAATGGTGTTTGCTTGGTAAATAATGTTTTTCATGGAGCTCTCTTGATCTGATAACGTTGCAAACAAATTTGTTAGATAGTATTTGCGACCTATTCATGATCAAGAGTGTTTCATGTTAAAGGAATAGTGGTTTTTGGAGCTCCAATGGCTATTGTATGTGGAAATTATGATTTTAGATTACATTTTTCATTTGGAAACCGTTTATGGTGTTTCATTTGCGTGAGAGATGATAACAGTATTTGAGATTTTTAAAACCACAGTTATTTTGATGTACCCAAAACTGTACTTCAAGAAATGATAATAGTAATACTGAAACCCTTCAGGTTCGATGTTTACGTAAATTATGATTTTGAATGTAATTTGCGTACATATTTCTGAACCTCAAGTGTTTATGTATTATTTCTTCATCAACATTCAATTCCTGGGACCAAAAAATGTTTACTTGATGATATTAAGACACTTTAACACTCCTTTTGAAACCCTTATGGTCGGTATACGGAAGCAAATTTAATATATTTAAGTTAATTTGCACTTAGATACCTGACTACAAGGGTTTTGATTTCCTAACAATGAATAAGAAGTATTTTTCTTTAAATTTCTAATGAGATTCTTTCGTCTGGAGTATAGTGCAAATTACATAGATAACATTGTTAGGTAAATTGCGAATATATCCAGGTAGAGAGTGTTTTGTTTGATGGAATTTTTTTCCTATTTATAGACTATATATTTCTAAAAGGTTAAGTTAAGTTTAAAAATGAGTTAACCGTTAGTACATTTCTCTATATCATGATTTTTGTTCCCTTGAGACCAAATAATTTGTAATTTTCAAAAGGTTTTTCATTTTTTTTAAATATAACGTTTTGAGGCATTTGCAAAATGAAAATTGACATTATATTTGTGGGTGGTTAATTAAATATTTAAATCTTCTTTATTTGTACATATTGTCATTTAGGTTGTCGGTAAATATAGGTACCATAATTAAATGATAATTTTATGATTCTTGACATAATATTATTGTAAGACTACAAATGAGTATTTTGATATTCAAATTTCTACTATTCATTTTTAATGTAATTCCTACTATTTTCTGAGTACTCTATTATATTTTGGATATTTTTAGGGAGTTAAGAAGTAAATTCTAAAGATATGTAATTTGCTGACATCACCTGCCTTCAAGTGCTTTAAATATTATTGTATGTGTCTTGGTAATTTTAAAATTCCAGAGACCGGATCGGTTGCAAATATGATTTTCTTAATTTACGACCTTATCCGTGTCACTGGTGCTTTAAAATAGTTAAAAAAGAGATTATATAATCTCTACCTATAGGGAGAGTTTAGATATATGAGAATATGGATAGAGATTATATAACCTCAAAAAAATGATTTTAATGTTTCTACTATTGGGGGTGTTTTCGATCATGGGAAGGACGCAAATTAAGTTTAAAGTTCCACCAATTTGCGACCTATCCAAGATCAAAAATTCTTTCATGACTGTAATGAGATGACATGTGTAGTGGGACTTTAATTGAGGATGATATTTCAAGTACAGCCATCTATTTAGATTTTGGACTTTATTCGTAGTTTTTTTGGTTTGATTATGTAGATGTTTATCTTAATCTCAGAATCACTAGAATCTAGTGATATATGAGAATGAAAAGAGTTTCATATTATTGAATCTCTTCTGGTCTGATGAAGTTTGCAAATTTAGTTCATGTTGAGTCTTAATTTGCGACATACTCAGATCAGAAGTGCTTCATATCACAAAGCACTATATGGATGTGTTGAAGTACTGATGACTGGAAAGTGTAAATTTTAAATTGCATGACAATTTACGCTTTTTAGTTAACAATATTTTAAGATATCAATTTAATTTCAAAGATGTAATGTTTTTGAAATTATCATATGCTTGGTTGAGGGACACACCAAGTAATGGGAATTGAAATATCATTTGATAATATTTTTGGGGTTCTTTAAGCCAAAAATGTTCGCAAATTTATTTATTTTAAATTCAATTTGCGACAGTTGTTGGCTTAAAGTACTCTGATGATTTGTTAAAATATTTTTCAATTGATATACTCTAGGCTAGGTAGGGTGTAAATTAAATGAAACTTCAAATTTGCGACCTCATCTCAACTTAGAGTGTTTCAATTACCAAACACTATGCATAGTTATCAAAAGATTTTTAAATAATTGGTAACTTTATAATACGTTTTATCATTTAGATGAAGTGAAATTGTTGTGATTGAAGAGGTAGCAAATTGTAAGTTTGTGTTAAGAAATTTGCACCTTATTCAATCACCAACATTTCATGATATAAATTATGTTAAGAAGAAGTATTTGAGGAGTTTCAGATTATGTTGTTGATTATTTTAATTGAAACTCGTGTAGTTTGGTGTGGAGCAAATTAGCATTTTTGAGGGCTAAATTTGCAACCATAACCTTACAAAAGGTGCTTCTTTGTAATTTGGAGGACGATTTATATTTTTGGAGAAGTTGTTTTGGATAATTATTGTTGGAAGTTGTTTTTATTACCAGGTAATTTATAATAATATTACATAATTAATTAACAGTAGAAAAAGTTCTTGAAGAACAAAGAAAGGTAATTATGGTAAAATCCTTTTTGGTATATTCTGTTCTCAAATATTTCATTTTTAAGAATTATTTGGGATCGAATTAACCAATAAGTGTTTTATCATTAAGCATTTGTAAGGCATAAATCAGTGGAGACTTGAAAATTATGATACATTAGTTTTAATTATCTTCATGGATAAAAAATCTCCAGAGATATTAAAGATTGTATAAACTTTATATGATTACAGGTCTACGTAAAAGCAAGGATCTTTATGTTACATTTTTGTGAATGAAATGTAAGTATTACGATTGGCGTTATCAGAACTTATTACGATTTCAATGACATTATTAAGGTAATTAACTTTTAAATTATTTATGAAACAAGGTAGTAGACAAATCTTACCAAAATAAAGTCTAATTGGGTGATATTTTATTACAAAAAACGAGATAAAATAAGGAAAATAAATAAAGGTGAGTTAATAAAAGGTTGTTTAAATAATCTCTACTCTGCCATTTTTGAAGATTCTTTTATATTTTTCAGTAAAGTATTTCGTTGTTTCTCTCCGGATATTGTCTATGGACATTGCAAAAGTAATTGGAAATATTGTCGCATAAATAAGCACACAAAAATGATAAATTAGTACAGATTCACAACAAGCAGGTAGTTCTGAAGAAATTTAAGCTATATAAAATGAAATATAAATCTTACCATCTGTAGAAAAATTAATGTAGCCTCTCCCACCTATTGATATTCCGAAACTTATTATTGAATGTATCATAATATTTATCGTTAATAATTGATCTTCCAAATATGATGCACCAAGTCCAGGAAGTTTGTTTTTCCTATCCTTGATTACAATCATAATTATCATATTTAAAACGAAACAAACAAAAAAATATATACCTTTGAGCAATAAACATAATTAGATAAACGTAATCAGAGGAATAATAAATTGTTAAGGTAAAAGCGATTGACGGCATATAATTATGACTAAGGAAGGATGAATTAAATTTCGCATAAAATATTGGAATCACCAAAATAGCATAAATCATAAACCAAACTCTATTTGATAAACGAGTATTTCTGAGGATAATACTAATTCTCCACAACGTGATAATTGTAGGGCAAACTGCATTTGAATTAATAGCAAATGTATAAATATTCAAAAGAAAGTTGGTGAAAAAAATGCTTGCTGGTTTATCAATGAAATAATAAAAAAAGTAAGCAATGTTATATGGGATTGCCAAAGAAACAGTTATTATATTCAAGATGCAGAAAGCGAAAATTGTTGTTTTGGTATCTATTTTTATGTAAAAGACTCTTTTGTGGTTAGTGATATAAATAACGAGAGCTGATACTGTTATACTAAGGATAATGAGAAGGAATCTGTAGTAGATATATGGATAGTATTCAGGATTAACTTTGTAAAACGTGATATTAATAATATTGTTGGTATCTGGAACTCCAACAGCTTTTATTAGTAGACTCCATGTTTAGAATAAATTTTTAAGTTCGAAACTAGCAGACATAAACTAATGAACTAGAAACATGAATAAGTTTATATATACATGAAAAAACTTTACTAATTACGCTAGGGACATTAATTAAACTTTTTATGATAACCTTTAAAAAATCTCCCATCACTTGTTACTAGCATTTCCATAAATGTTTGTATTAATAGTTAGTTAACCAAATGTTACTTTTAAAAAAAGAGATTTATTTTAAGGATACATCTATAAAAAATTTTTTAATTAATAGGATATTTTTGTAATATTTATTATAGCCTTTTTAAAGTGTTAGCTTAGTAGCAAATAATATATGAAATTTCTGGACTTTTATGATAATTTCAAAAGTTTTTTCAAGGACTATATTTACAATAGAAGGTTAATTTCATATTATTTAATGAATTTGTAAAGATTTTTAGAAAAAGAATGTTATTATTAAAAACGTTTTTATAAAATTAACAAAACAAAGGTAATTTTAAAAAAATGATTCTTGAATATACTTTTTATATCCATTCCAGTGTCTGAGGTCATTGAAAAATATAAATTTACCGGATTTATGTTGGATGACTTTAGAAAAGTTGACAGAATAATGTTCTAGAATTTCTTTATCAGTGGTACCTTTAATATCATTTTCATCATCCCCCAAAGAACCAATACAAAGAAGTTTAAGATTCTGAGGAATATTTATTTTCTGCTTTCCACAAGTTATAAATGCTTCTAAATGTTTAAATCCTACTATGATGTCAAAATATAATGGTTCTGAAATATACATTAGTTTTAATACTTTGATATTTGGCATGTATTCATGGATAAGACAGATAATCTCTTTTGTCATTCTCCAACAGTAGATGATCTCAAATGTCTCAACGTTACTTGGCATTAAAGAAATAAGATACTTAAGGTTATTATAATACACCTCATTAACCATTTCATTTATATTATCATAATATTTAAAGAAGTTTAGTGAGACACATTTTAATTTTTTAAAGTTTTTTAATGATAAAGTTGATGAATTTAGTGTATTAATGTCTTCAAGATTTTTTGTAATGTCAAAAATGTCAAATCCTAGATTTAGAGTCTTTAAACAACGGTAATTTTGTAGTTTCCTGGTAATAGAATATAGATATTTAGAGTTATTAATTGTAGTTTCTTTGGAAAATATTACTTCCTTCTTTGGGTATGGAAAAACTTTACCGAATAATGATAAAATATTTGGTTTTGTTGTTAGGAGCATTAAAATGTTAGAATTGTATCTTATTGCTATATCATACTTTGCACCAATTCTTAAGATTAAAGAACAAAAGTTGAAGAAATTTTCCGTGGTAGATTGTTCTCCTTCTATTAATGTTAATACTGGATTTTGTCTCTTTGATAGTTCATTAAAGATTTTTTCTATGATTCTTTCAGAGTCAGTTTGATTGTACTCGCATCTGGAGGCGAATTCATTAAATGATAGTATAAGTTGATTAAAGTTAAGAAATCCATTAAAAATGTTTTTATTTAATTTGCAATATTTATTAGAATGTACCATTAACACACTTATTGGAATTTCAATTGATGACACATACTCATGATACATATAACTAAGCACAAACAACAACATATGCTGATTATTAAAGTTCTCTAACTTAAAAATAACCTTCTCTGAGAACCTTCTTAAAGGACAACTCAAATTTATTTCCTCAACTAATTTTCTAACATACAACAAACGTTCACTTTCACTAAAATTATCAATTAACTTTTCAATGGTAAAAATAATAGTATTATTCATAAGAATGTGTTCACCAAGAAATTTTTCCACATTATACAATACAATCTCTGATTCAATATCCTTTAAAAATTGAATATCTTGAAATTTTAATCCAACACAATTATCAGAAAGAACTTTATTTATCCTACATACAATACGTTGTTTATCATCATACAATAACATTCTCCTTGTTAATGGTTCTTTTTGAATAAAAATATATACAAGTTTAGATGTTTGTGCAAGGTTACATATATCATGAAATGATGGTAAATAATTAAGAATCTTTCTTCTAATTACTTTCATTGATATTAATTTAAGGAATATTAGACTTTCTCCAGACTTCATAGTCATTTATTGAAATAGGGGGTAGAACAGGAAAAGGAATAATGTAAATAAGTAAAAGCAAAATTTAATATAAATGCCAAAAGTATTTTGGCATGCAAAAAAGTGAAAATTATTTTTGCTTTAAAATAAAAAAAAGAGAGAGAAACTCGTACTTCATATATAAATAAATGATCAATAACGCTGTGTTAAGAGAGTTATAGAAATATAGGCATCTATAATTACATATACGTATTTATGACATGCCAAAAACAGTACATTTATATGAGAAGAACTTGTTTTTTTATAAATAAAGAGATGAATAATTATGTATTATCAGCTTATGATAAACAACTTCAATGAATGGGATTATGTTATTATAAATTTCCGATGTATAATTATTGGATTAATATTTTTTAATAATTATCTATAAACTTAAATAAAAGTTTTAACGACAATGGGGATTAAAAGATAAGGAAATGTTGTTATTCTTTATCTTTGATTGAAAAGCATGAGATAGTACGTGTCATTTTTGTGACACATTAAAATTATACTTGAAAATTTACGAACAAACTGTAATTATACTTGTTTTTATTTTTAATTAAAAAAATGACAATAACTTTCTTGTGCACTTCTTTGAAAAGAAACAATCAAATAAATGTCTAATATTAATAATTAATTTTTTCATTGTCACTTTAAATATTTTTCTACTTTAATCTATTTCAAAAAATTCCATATTTGATTCCTTTTTTCTTGTTGTCCCTAAAAACTCTCTCTCCATAAAATTGTAATATCCCCGTAGATTACATCGAAATTTTATTGTTATCACAAAACTAAGAACACAATAACGCAATTTTTTTTCTTTGTAATACATTAAAAGTATTATCTTTACATCAACTTCCTCACTAGTCATTACAAATAAAACTTTTAGTTGATAATATAAAGAAAAAATAAATTTATTCAATAATCACTGATGCTAGAGAATTGGAAAAGGAAAAACAAAAGTTTGTACTTGAAAAATAATGGAGAGAGAGAAGAGGGAAATTTTTTTAATACTTTTTTTAAAGCTTTTTATTTTTATTTAAATACACAATTTTCTTTGGAGTTATAAATAAATTATTATGTTTGTGTATTTATAAGTTTTTCAATGTTATTTTTTATATGAATAGTTACTTGCTCATAAGAAGTTGAATATTTAAGTTATGTAATAAATTTAGATGGTAAAAGTGTTCCTGTCGAGTTATTAATAGTAAATGTGACATTATGGGATATATCTTGAACTTAAACCATTTTGCACGTCTACCCATTGGTTTAATATACTCGGCCTACCGTTAACAACAGCCTAAAATTACGTATTTAAAAAGGGAAAAGAAGGAACATCAACACTAAGTCATCAATTTTTTTGACATATAACATGTATTAAATTGAAAATTCAAAGAACAAAACGAATTACTTCCAATATACTCGAATTACCTGATACATTAAACACTGTTATATCTTTAAAAGTAAAGCTACACTAGCCCAATAGGGTCAATATAATTTTACCGGCTTTAAACTCTCTGTCAAAATTATTTAAGATTCCAGGTCTGGTATATGATTTGAAACCACCTATCTCTATACTTTGAGGGTACATAATCTACAACAAAAGAAAAATTAACAGGATGAGCATGAGATTTTAAAGCAATAAAAACCAAATAAAACAATGGTAAAAACAGAAAAGATCAGTGATGGTATAAAGCTATAGAATGTATCGGAAGTATTACAAACCTTCTTTAGACGATTATATCTAAAAGCTATATGTTAAAAATGTTCTTCAATATTAATACTCATAATCACTATCGTTTTTGATTATTCCAGAATATTCTCCAGCTATAACAAAAAATGAATGACAAAGGTATATAAAAAAGATAATTTGTTAAAGCAAGAAGTGGTCATAACTTACTAGACAAATGGACACTTTAATTGTAATCGTTTTTTGTTATTTTAAACCTTATTTAACGCAAGAAAGGTAACGTCGGGGATAAATATTGTCATCCATTCTGTTTAACACCATCTTATATATTCCCAAAATATACCTTATCACTCTGTAAAAATATTTTTTATCGTAAAATTTCAATAATTACCTAGTTTTCTTTATTGTTAATAATGATTTCCATTTTCAGTGTACATAAAATTTGTATATATTTCCTATTTGTATTTTATTTCGTTTATACTCCAGCGGAAAAACATCCAACTGAAGTGATAAACGTACTGTACTAAAAATAATCACAAAGTGATCCTATATTTCTTACCCTGTGTTTATCAAAGCCATGTTTTCTCGACGTCTTAAAAGTGGTCCATCCAAAAGTGGAAACAAACCAGTGATAAAAAAGGTATTTTTTAAAATAATAATTTCTTAAATATGTATTGTCTTTCAGAAATATGCCAACATTTTGGAATATTTGGCGGATAATGGTATCAACCCCAATGTCACAAGAGAGGAGTTGAAAGAGGTATTGAAAATTTCTGATGGTAGGTGGCAGCAACTCTGTGTTGACAGTGGATTGGATTGTATTCCAAGTGCCAATGATTTTGGTGGTAAACGGAAAAGGAAAATTTCTGAATTAAATGAAGATAGAGTTGGTGTCCGGAAAAAGGCTTTATTGAATAAAGTTAGTTCTTTTACCCCTACTCAGTGTGCCGGTGATTCCTCAATGGATGTCACTGGTTCGACGGCTCTGACAAAGGATACTTCTGTTGGTGGTTCTGTAAATATATTGCAAGATTCCGACTTCATGACATTAGCTGCTACCGCCAATACAACTGCTGCCTCAACAACGATAGTTTATGAAACAACTATTGTTTCAAGTCACGTCTCATCTGTTAATATCCAAGATGACTCAACGTTCATGGCACTGGCTGACAAGACTACCTCGACAAACCTCTCAAGGAATAAAGATTTTACGTTGGTGGGTGATGTCACAGATACAGGAGAACACACATCACTGGGGAACGTTACTCCTATAAATACAGATATCAATGCATCTACAGCAAAAAAAGACATCTCTATTAAAGTACCTGTAAGGCAGAAGGATGATATTAAAGGTTCCCGACGTAAAGGTGGGCGTTTCAAAACCACCGGAGATGAGGCATCAGATGTAGCGACTTCAAAGAGTAGAGTTGTTCCCCCCAGTAAAGGAACCCGATACAATCTAAGGAAAAGACCTAAATTGAACTCTATTGAGGAAGAGTCTTCATTGGATAATCATAGTGGTGGCAAAAAAATTTCTTCCATCACTCTCCAAGGAAGTTCCGTCGTTGACAATAGGAGCTTAGCAGATGATAATACTATTGAAGCATCATCACAACAAACTGAGATTGGATCTATCCACTTACCTCAAGATGATGGTTTTGTTGACTTGGCAGGGATACCTAGTTTTAAGGATAAACCAAAGTCGCGTGGCAGAAAATTTAATGTTCCAGATAAATCTACTGCACCAATTGTTGGAAAGAATAATGATAGCAAAGATTTGCGTCGTGGACGTGGTATTTCAAAAACCACTGGAGAGGAGGTATCGGGTGAGGCAAACTCTAAGGGTATTGTCGCTTCTCAAACTAACAGGACCCGATATAATCTAAGGAAAAGACCTAAATTGGACTCTATTGAGAAGGATCCTTCATTGGAAAATCAAGATGGTGGTAACGAGACTTCTTCTGCTAAGACTCAAGAAAGTGTGGTTGTTTCAAGTAGAGCTGCAAAAAATGATAGTGCCCTCGAACCATCTTCACAGCAGACAGAGATGCAATCTATTAGGTTACTCCAAGACCAGGATTTTCGTGTTCTAGCTGGGATACCTAATACCCAGCAGAAATCAAAGTGGCGCGGTAGAAAGCTAAATGGATCTATCATATCTTCTGATGGGAGATTTACTCAAGGAAATAAAAAGAACATTAAAGGACCATCTGCTAAAGTAATTGAACCTTCTGTTAAAATATTAAATGATAGGAATTCTAATGGAATAGTTGACATTTCCGATATTCCAAAGAGGTCAAGATGGCGTCGTGAAGCCTCTAATGCCACATATGAATCTACTGCTACTGCTATTGAAAGTGATGGGTCATCAGATAGATTAACAGCTATCTCCATCAACTCAGCTTCGTTTGCCATTCCACATGGACCTGTCATCCCACGGAATAATTTTGATGTTTCGGTTTCTATGGCATCAGAATCGACACCATTTGTGAGAAGAATGAGCCCACCAGATATTTCTACCAGCTCGATAGATCCACGTGTGTTACCTAAACCTATTAGAGCTAGAAAAAATCTCGATGTTAGTAGTTTTTTGAATGACAATCCTCAAATTGCCTTTCAAGAGATCCAACAAAAACGGAAAGCAAAGATAATTGTAAACAACGACACAAGTGACAAGGAGCTGTTCAAAAATGATAGTGTTGTGGAAGCAGAGGAAGAGGTGGATTCAATACCAGCATTGCCATCACAAACTTTTCCAAGATCACAGGGAAATGGTGAGGTGAATGAAGAAGTGGAAGTTCCACGTAGATCAAAAAGGACCAGGAAAAGGCGTATTGTCAACGTAAATGATTCAATTTTTCAAACTATAACGCCTGCCGTCAGAAAACTTGGTAAAAAAGTGTTAAGTCAATCAAAACCTACTAACATCGAAACCGCCATAAGTAGATCCTGTTCTCCAGCATCGGTAATGAGTGAAGGGTATTCAGAATTCCCACTTCTCATCGATGAAAATGATGTAAATTTGAATAATAGCTCTAAAAAACCAAGGAAGCATGCCGTAATAAGGAGAAAGAAGGAAAAACAAAAAGTCCTTGTTGTCAAGAAGCCAAAGATTATCAAACCAAATGAGGACCAGATTCAGTTCACAACTCTCCGTCGATCCCGAAGAAACCGTATACCACCTGTGGACGGAACGTTACTGCAAAAACCTATCTATGAAAGAGATGAAAACGGTCTTCTAACTCTTGTTGGAGTGAATGATGTTGAAGTAAAAGATCCTCTTTTTGTCAAGTACGGAACAGTGGACTTTGCGGAGATCAATAACATTAGAGCTGTCCAACGGAGAGCTAAACAACAAAAGAAATTGGCGAAAGATCAAAATCTTGCCTACTATGGCATTAAGCATTGTAAATAACTTATAAAAACCAATTTATATAGATGTAAATATGATTTTCTAACTAATTTTTTAACTCAATACCTATTGTAAATATGTTTTATATGTAAAAATTAACTTTGAATAAATTTATGTATATACTATTTTTATTTTGTTTTATTTGTACTTTTCTGATTGTTAAAAAACAAAGGAGTGGAAATTTATTAAATATCTAATTTATTTTTATCACTTTCTTCAGGGTAATGATCTAAAAGTGTATGACAAATACCTTCTAATGATCGTAATGTATAATTTCTCATACCTTTTGACCACCATAGTTTATCATTCGTCCTACTCTGATAGTCAGAATTCTCAATATTATCCATTCGTAAGGATAGATGAGTTGCACCAATGACAATCACTTCTGCTTCCCATAATAATGGAAGATGAATATAGGGACAATCATTTGGAAATCTCCGATCCATGTGAACTAGACTTTTTTGCTGTTTTTTTGGTAACTTTAGTAATTTACAATACTCTAATAATAGATCATATGGAGTCTAAACTTTTAAATCAAATTTCAGAGTTCTTTAAAATTTTCTCCAAATTCTATTATTGAGTCTATCGAAACACCATTATATGGTAAAGCATTTTTTTGAAGTTAATGGGGCAAGGTAATTTTAATCACTTTGAAACCTTTGTCTTAACATGAGTTTTTTGCATGAATTTACGTTTTGTACCTATTATGATAAATTGGTTAAAGCTATAAGCTTTTTTTATGTGTATATTCTGTTATTTTAAAAGCTAATTTAGGAGGAATATTTAAACATTAAGAATCATTATTATACAATAATAAATTACTTAATTAAGCGGAGGATATTGGTAGCATATTCTCTGTTGATTTTCGAGATTTTGAAGAAGATATTGGAATTAGATAAAATATTACAAATATTACAGTCTATAAAAATAATTTCTCCTCAATACTTTATGGACGAAAAGAGGTACTTATAACTACAATGTGTGGATATCCTATTATCGTTGAAGCAGTAGTGTTTTGGTAATATTGAAAAAGTGTTTAACCAATATTTGTTCCTATAAAACCTTCCAGTGAGAAGGCATAAGTAAATATTTCCGATAAAATGTCACTTGTACTCATATCATTTGGATAACCATGTTTATTTGTTATAATATTTATAGATTGTTAAAAGAGTGTACGTAACAGACAGCTAACGCTGTTGTTTGAATAATACTTGCTACTCCAACAGTTAAGGGTGTTCTTTCAAATGGTATGAAATGAGAAGGTCCGAATAAAAGCAAGGAAGTTGTAAGAAGAATGTTTCCAACATGGAATAATGTATTTGTTATTGGTAAATGATCAAGTAGTAAACTCCATATAAGTGCAAAAATTTTAAAATATCATATTTGTATTATGAAAAATATATCAACTTATGTATGAACATAATAAATGGTTTCAACGCAATAGGTAATGTTGGCTTATAATAGCAAAAGAAAAATTAACAAATCATTGTAATTATCATTAAAAAGTTAATTTCTGCAATTTTGATTGATTTTTTATAATAAAATTTTTTTTGAAAATCATCTATTATAATTTTTTTCTCCTGGGTTGGTTAATTTTCAATATAAAAATAGGCAGCCAGTTAATTTAAAATAATAATTGAGCCAAAAATAGTGAATAAAATTTGGTAATCATACGTATCATATAAAATTCAATTGAAAACGTGTTCTAGATTGTATCCCAAACCACTGAGATTCTCAATGGAACCTAACATTGATGACTTAATATCTGGGAATTGTATTGAAATTATTGAAAATTTTGTTGTTTAGAACATGGCTTTCCTAAGTTATTGGAGGAATCTTACAATTGATGTCCCAAAAAAATATATTTTTTGTTGGAAGATACATTGTTATTGAAAATAAAAGTGTTGAAAAACCTGTGACTAAATATTCATATTGTTGAGGAATTATGGCTTGGTTTGGTATATTGTATGACATATATTAGTATATAATAAGTTGTTTTTACCTTTTTGAGATTAGAGTTATATTTTACCAATAAATTATTTTACATTTTTATTTAACTGTTAACAGTGGATTTTTAATACTTACGAAGATAAAAAAGTATTACTTAATGTTTAAAAAATTTCTATTCTTCGATTACGGATAAACCAATTTGTGTAGACAGAAAAATAAATCTTTGGAAGTGTCATGGAGTAAACCATTAAGTTTTATAATCAAAGTATATACTTATGTTTTTTCAAATTCTCAGGAGAAAACATTGTTCTGTATAGTCTGCTTGATTCTTTAATGATAATAGTTCTAAACTAGATGAATCGTAAAGGTAGGAACAGCAAACCGGAAGATGACCTTTGACCGATTGCAAGAAAAGATATATTCGTTTTTTAATTTTATCATACAAATTACAATAAAATGAATATTGTTAAAAATTTTCTTTGATTATTGTTGAAAATTTGATTGAAGTACAATAACATTATGCTAAAATTTATTTTGAAGTAAAGTAAATTTAAATTAATTTTATTTATATTCAAAATATTTATTGTAATTTTTTTATTAATAGAAGCAATTTTTCTACAAAAATATTGTTTTTATTTCGATACAATGGAGAAACTACTCAAAGTTCTTTGGATATTGGTCGTCTATTTAATTCATATAAGTTCATGTGATTTAAAATCAGATTTCATAAAACAGTTTAAGTATCTTGAAAATGACGACCTTAGAGATTTTTTTCCTAGAAGACATACTATTAATAGTAATTCTAAAATAATTGGTGTAAAATGCCCAAGAATGAACATTTCAATTTCTAAAGTAAATTTAAAGAATTACAAATTCAAACAAGTCGATATAAAGATAAGAGGATTGCCTTTTAAGAGACCAATTATGAGATATGAAAATAAGGAAGGTACTACTACTGAATGGCACATTTTTGATATTGGAGAAATGAAAAAAAGAGAAAATATTTCTTGCGGCTCAATGGAATTGAGTGTTAATAAATCTATAAAACATGGTTTTGACTGGTTTCACGACCTTAAACGCACTACAGAACATAAAATAAATATAGTAAAAGAAGGGTATCTGAATGTTATTCACCATATTCATGGACAAAAAATATATAATAAAGGTTTTAGAGAGAGAACTATAGCATTTGGTAAAAAAAGTGGTTATCGTGTTTTTGATTTCAAGACTCCAAATCTATATAAAGGAGATACATTGGTCACATTCAACGATAGCAATTTTTATAATGAAGATATTGAATTTCAAGAACCAATTGGTATAGCAAAGATAAATCATTCTCCTCCATCTATTAGTATAGATAATAATCCAGACATTAAAATAAACTATGACAATAAAGAATGGTGGCGTGTTGAATCTGATTTTTTTCCTAGGAAATTTTATATCAAACTTTTATACAATGGCACCACTAGTCAACCTGGTTTCTTTGATTATGAGAATATAAATGTGTCGTATTTGAGATATTCAAAGGACAATAAGTTAGAAGAGATTAAGAAAGAGATTTTAACATCTTCATCAAATAACAACAGAAGTATTGTTATAAGAGAATCAGTAATTGTAAAATTTCAGTACAATTGTGATGATTGCGTAGATGGAGGAGTAAATGTTGTACAAAATATGTTGATTGGAAAAAATTTTGACTTTGAAGATAAAGTTCTACCTTCTATAGGATATTATTATGATAAACTACATTTCAATGCTAACTGTTCCATGAGCCATGATATTTTTACTCAACTCAAGACTGTATCTTTTAATGATGAAAAGGTTGAGGTTGAAGCTTTCTATAAAACAAGTGATAATTCAATAGGAAATTTCAAGTTAGATAATGATGTTGTTCTATTTACAAATAAAAATTCAAGTGGGACATTGGTTTGTACTTATACATATCCTTTTGGAAAATTTCAAACCTCACAAATTTATAAATCTTTTAAAGATGAAGAAATGCCTCTTATTACATATTCTCGTAATAAATTGCTCATTAAACCAAATTGTTCTACGAACCAAGACAACACTTCCATTCTCACAACTGTTATATTTAATAATGAAAGAATTGAAATTGATGATCTTAAGGATACAAGTAGTGGAACAAAAAGACATTTTAAGTTAAATGGGACATTAGTTACCTTTACGGGCACTAATCCAAATGGGAAATTATCTTGTATCTATAAATTAACTTATGGAGAATTTACAACATATGAACTATATAAATATTTTTCGAATACAAATCATCCTATTATTAGATATGCCTTTGATCAACTCTTCATCAGACCAAACTGTTCCATGGAACCAGAAAGGAATGTTAATCTTAAGACCATCCTCTTCAACGATGAAAGTGTAGAAGGTGAATATCTCCAAAACAACAGTCTCCAAGTCAAAAGATAATTTTAAGTTAAAAGAAGGATCCATTTATTATACGGGTCGCAATCCAAAAGGGAAATGCACTTGCGTTTATAAACTTTCTTATGGAGAATTCAAAACATTTCAAGAATACCACTTTATTGAAGATACAATTCTCCCCGAAGTTATATATGCTCAAGATCAATTGAATTTCCATCCCAATTGTTCAAGAGAGGAAAATCTCTACACGAAACTCAAAACCATTGTGTTTAATGATAAAAAAATAGAAGTTGAGGGTTTCGATGATGCAACATTAAGTCAAATGGGTAACATTAAAACTACAAAAAAGCTTCTTCTTTATACTGTCAAAAATCCGGAAGGAAAATTCAGTTGTGTATACAAAGTCCATATTGGTGAAATTGAGAAATCACAAAACTACAAATCTATATCTAATGAAACTCATCCTGTTGTAGAGTATTCTTATAAGAAATTAGGATACAAAGCAAATTGTTCAATGCATCTAAATAGCTTTACCCATCTAAGAGGTATTAAATTTAAGGACGACAGCACAACAGTTGTAAGTCTAAAACGTTCAAGAGCTGGAGCGTCAGGAAGACTTAAGTTGGAGAAAAACTTCGTCGTCAACACGGAAAGGAATCCAAACGGAACACTCTTCTGCCTTTATGATGTTCCAATTGGAGAGGTTTTGGTAACAAAAAACTTCTTAACATTTGAGACAGATGATGAAGAAAATTCTTCAAATAAGATGGGATATGCTGCTAGTATGATTTTGGGATATATAATTGCATTAAGTATGATAATTCAAGTAATTTAAATATGATTGTGATAATAAATGTAATGTACTGATTTTAAATAAAATATTACTTAATGTTTTGATTTGTCTTCTGAATTAAAAATAGGAATATTAAAACATTTATGCATTGAAATAATAACGTTACCTTGTAGATATATTATGAATTCAGGTTTTATATACTAAAGTTTGTTAATAAAGAATCTGAAATAAAGCAAGGGAAATCATGGAACATTCAAAAAATTCAAATTTTGATTAAATTATATTTGTTTCTATATGTAGCATTATATATGAATAACAATTTAAATAATCATGGTAAGAAAAGTCAATATGCATATATAGTTGAGAAATGTTATTAATTAAATGTATCAGTTATATATTTTACAATTTTTGACCATTATAATATTGCAAAATTTACTACATCTATTATATACCGAAAATTAAAGTTTAGCTTTGACTAATTTTTTATTACCTGCTGAACAATGTTTTATTGTTTATGCTAATGTCATTCGTTTGCCACAGACAATCAAATTTAGTCCCTTTAATTGATAAAAGTTAGTATATAGCATAAATGATAAACAAGATAGTGTATTTTTAAAATAGTTTTTTGAATAACAATGGAGAAAAGATCATTGGAACACCTTTTTATTTGATGAAGGTATGAATTAAGAGGATTTCACATGTCTAAATCTTAAAATCTTTTAAAATGTATTAACATTAATATTTATCTGTTTATTGTAATATTTTGAACATTTTAAAAATTTCAATCAATTCCAACATTGTTTAGCAAATATAAATAACCATGTGATAAAATAATGGTAATGAAAAAATTTAAACAAAACTTTTATTGACAATAAATATCTATAAATTATTAAATACAAAGATAAATTATATCATAAATGTATGATATTATCTTCGAAATAAAATTTTTAAATCATTATCCATTTTGTTATTATTTAAAAATAATAGCATGAATATCCAATTTGAGATGTAACAATGTCTTAAATCTAATTTTTGTGCTTTCATAATTGTACTTCTCCTTTATATCAGATTTTTTTTCTATCTTTTAATCCAACCATAACTTGAAAATTACCATTTTCAGTGTACGGTAGAGGGATTGTCTTGTTCAACTTTCCATAAGATTATTAACAAAGAGGGAAAACCTTGGGTCAGGACTAAACTTGATGAAAAAGACAACAAAGATTGACTATAATATTAATTTATTTAATAACCATAAAATGACTATAATATATCAAATAAAGTTTTTTTACTAATTCTTTTTGTAACCATGAAAAAAAGGTTTAGTTTCTTTATTATTTATATAAGTTAAGTTAAGCTTCTCTCTCTCTGTAAAAGGTATTGATAATTATCTCTTTTTATCGATAAAAGCAATTGAAATATATCAAATTGTTTGATAAATTGGACAACTCATTCGAAGGAGATTAGTTTTTTTGAGTATATAAAGAATGATATTTGCTTAAATTTATCATTTTTTACTGTTCCGGACCTCCGTGCTCATTTATTTCGCGGAATGCCTTCTACTAATGGAAATAACTACTATGTTAGTGGTATTGCTCCACTTTCAGGATGTTGTAATATAGATATTAACGGTGAAGTAATTAAAATTCCCCGACAACCAAAATTACTGCAAAATAATCATTTTGCACCTGAGGAGCTGTTGATGGCTCAAAGACAACCATCACCTATTGATTCACTGAATGAGAACCACGGACATTACAAACGTTCTCACTAGTACGAGGATTATAAAATCAATCCTTGCAAGTTCTGAGCTACTTTCAATGTCTGATCTAGCTAGACTTCTCCTCTATGTTCACCCAATGCTCTCCAGCACCTACATTGAAAGCCAGGACGTTGCAATCACCTTTCTTGGAGTAATCAAGGAATTCATATTAGGTAGAGATTGTCAAAACATGTGAAATGCCTGTGAATAATTCTACGAAAATAACAGAGAAGAATCGCATTCAAAATGCACAGAAGGCAAGAGATTTGCTTGTAAATGTTGCAATGAATGCGACTAAAAATACTATATCTTCAAGTAAAAGTCGTCGAAATTTGAGATGTTACACAAGGACTTTCAAAAAACTTTAAATTATGTATTATATTTTTATATTATATATTGTATTTGTATTTATGTATATAAAAACTAACAAATTATGTTTTTTTTAATTGTTTACAATAATATTTTATCATTTTTATAAGTTTATTTAGTTTTTATTATTGTTTTTTTCATTTTTATTATGCACACGCAAAACCTAAATATGTCGATTTAACCAATACGATTTATGATAAAAAAGGGACTATATTTGATAGCATTTTGGAGTCTACGTTTTCACCCATTTTGTAAACATGTTATAGTTTAATTTGTATGTACATTGAATCATATTTTACATATACAAAGGGAGGTAGAATGTGCATACAAATAGACCTAGAATATAGTCTATAGTTTCCCTTCAGTTTGTAAGTTTCAGAGTTTTGTAATTATTGTGCTTAATCAAAAGATTTTAAAAACTTTTTTATGGTAAAGTAATAGAGATATTTATTGTTTAACGTTGTAATATAATGTTTTTTCTAAATATTAATTAGTAACAAAAATAAAAGTTGGGTATTTTTAAAATTTTAATTTTTATTTTGTCGTTAAAAATATTTAAATAAACTAATGTAGTACGAATATTTATATTATTTTAATAATGATTTCTTACAAATAAATAATTTTTTTCCCAATTTCTACCAAGAAAGCCACATAATTTTTATACATCTTTGATTCTTTTCGATCAACTAACAATTAAAGAGTTTTCAAGTGATTTTTTAAAATGTCATACTCATATACAATCACTAGCTATAATTGCTGATAATCATAATCTATACTCTATTTTAAGATTGTACCAGTGTGATAAAGTTCCTAGTTGTGAAGCTTCACATTATATACTATTTATTATTTTACTCATGATATAAAAATTCTCTTTGAAAATTTTTTCCAGTTAAATAAAAGCTTAAGAAGTTTCAAACATCTAAAAAATGATTAAATGATGGACTATAGGTATTTTGAATTTCATAATCAAAACACCCATAGAAATTATTTAAAAAATTATCCTTAAAACTTACCTTCATTATAATAAATGGATTGAGAATATATTCTTAATTGAATTGCTACACAAACGTTTTTCTCATAAATTCTGTCACAATTTCTTGGTAATTTTTTCTAAATATTTTGGTTACTCATGACAGTTCCGCGTATGTTGTTAATTTATTATACTAAACTTTTAGAGTTTCTACAAAAAAATGCAGAAATATTTTATTTTATATAAAATATTCTCAAGATTTAACATCTTATAATAGAATGCTAGTTTAATTATAATTTTTTTTGTAATTAATATAAACAAAATAGAGTTTTATTCATTTTTTTAAAGAAATTTGAGAAGTTGATACGAAGAGGTAAAAATAAATATATATAATAAGAGAAGAAATAAAGGCATAAATTTTAAATGACATATTCTTGTATTTATTTTTATATCATTACATTTGCTTTACAAGAGTAAAAATTATTTTTTAGTCTTATAGATCTATTGAATATAAAATACAATAATATTAATAATTTTTAAATATACATTCTAAAAATTCGTTGAAATCTCTCACCAAGTTAGATATCCCTAAAAAGCTTGATTTGGTATTATGACGATGGACCGCAATTATTATTAAATTCAACATTTTTAGTTTTAGCTAGCGATTCTATAACAATAATAATATTTGTAACTTTCTATATTGATACAAAACTATGGTAATAATATGTTAATATAAAAAAATTTCACAACCACTTATTACTACAATAACTTTTGCCATAAATGTTGCATAGATATCTAATAGAGTAAGGATTATGATTATCAGCAGTTATAGGTAGTGATTGTATATGAGTATGACATTTTAAAAAAACACTTAAAAACTTTTTAATTGTTAGTTGATCGAAAAGAATCAAGATGTATAACAAATTATATGGCTTTCTTGGTAGAAATTGGGAAAAAAATAATATCTTTGGAAGAAATCATTATTTAAATAATTAAGAAAATTTCCTTTTTTTCGTGTACTTGAAAATTTTCGTTTTTATCGTTTTTTTTTTCGTTTATTTGAATATTTTTAAATATATAAAATATATTGTCAAAAATGCATAAAAATATTTGCGCTATCAAAGCAAGTTTCGCGGAAAAAATAATATAATATTTATATTAGGTGTTTTCTTAGTTGTTAATTTTAATTAATTACTTTATTAATTAAGTATTTAAAGCCTTAGAAACATAAAACTTTACTAAAGTTAAAAGAAAGCATATTTAACATAAATACTTTAAAAGTAAAATAATCATTTTTATCACTACTAATTTTCTTGAATTCAAATGAAATTAGAGATTTGTAATTACTATTTTTAATGATTATACTAATGTATTTATAACAATGATTGAGGTTTTTGATTATTCCAGTAATACTATAGTGAAAATAGCTCTATCATTTTAGGAAAGTAGTTTTTGTTTTATTGATAAAATATATTATATTTAAAATAAAATTTATTTTGTGTTCGATTTTTAAAATAATTTAAATAAATGTATACTTTAAATTATAATATTTATAAATTGTTTAATTATTACAAGATTTCAAAATACTACAAAAATAAAAAAATACTTACACAGAAAAGAAAGGACACAGGTTTGCAAAAATGTAATAAATTTGTCCCACCAAATAAAATAAAATTTTCTTTATTTGCGACTAATTTCGTCGCATTATTTCGCATATGAAAAAAACATAGATAATTAAAAATTCATGAAACATGGATTATTTTATAAAAATTTAATATTTTTAAAGAACTTTCTTGTAGAAATAAAAGAGAAAAATACAATACTGTTAAATTACAACAACATTTATATCTTATTTATTAAATAAAAAATATAGTATAAATCAATGGAATTATATTATATTTATGTTTTAGTTATTAATTTTGAAATAAAGATCACTAAAAAAGTAGCTATTTGGATTTACAAATATTGGTACCATTTTTAACCATTTAATATTTTTTTAAAACAAATATATGATATTGGTGAAAACAATGGGTTTAAGTTTTTATATAAAGTTAAAAAAATTGCCATACTCGTCATTTAAAGTTAATTTTTTTCTAAACATTGGTCTATAAAAATCATTTATCTTATATTATAATTACACATAAAAATATTTTCTGAACATGCTTTACTGAAAAATTATTATAAACAATTTCATTAAAAAAATTGGAAAAAATCAACGCCAAAATTTTTTCCAGTAAATCAAAGGAGTGGTTTAAATTTTCTTTATAAACTAGAAAATTAAAAGTCTATTTAATATAAAATTTAAGACAAATATTTCTAGAAATTAAATGAAATATTTTCTTTCAATCGTATGGTTCACTAGCTTTTCTCAACATTAGAAAGAAAAGTTCTTTATCGGTTTATTCGTTTATAAAAAATCGTCAAATCAAATAAATTTATTATTATTTTATTTAATATTATAAAAACACTAACAATTATTCTTTTAAATTTTCGATAAAATTAGACAATTGATCCGATTCTTCTAAGATTTTTGATCTTTCTTTGTAATTTTTCTTCTGTAATCTCTTGCTAGCATTAAAATAACTTGATAAAGAATATTCGAAGCTTTTGGTAAAGCAATATTAGTACACAATTTCTAAAATATTAAATTAATTCAATCCTTAATTTTATAATTTTTTAATATAAATAATAATAACTTTTGTTATAATTTGTGATGTAAAGATACAATGAAACCAATTTCAAGAAACGTTAACGTATAAACTATATACACTATATAAGAATACATTTAAGACACGAGAAGTAATATAATTTTAGTTCATTTTTGGACTCTATAAATAATAAAATAAAGAAACATTAAATTAAAAAATTTATTTAAATATAATACAAAAAATTATACAATTGCTATATATTAATTATAAAATTAATTTTTAATATTTGATAGTGTTCGTCATATCATTATTTTACGTTCTTCACGGTGGAATGTCGTCGCTTATTTCTTTAAAATTTGAATAAATTTTGACATTTTAAAATGGTGGACATTTTTTTGCAGTTCAGATAGATTTGTCAAAATTTGTCCTTTTTTTATGTGTGTAAAGAATTCTTTTATATTTCATTCGATTTTATTTTTAAAAATTTTATTTTTATGTTACTTTTTTACCACACGTTAGTTTTTATGGGTTTTATAATGCATTTTTCTTCTTAATTCAATGAAAAAATGAATATGGTTCTTATGATGTCTCAAGTATTTTTAGCTTTAACTATGTCATAAACATCAACACAAACGCTGATATTTTTGTCACTATGATGATTAAATATGAAAAATGTTTTGTGTGCAAATTCAATCACTTTTAGATTTAAAATAAGAAGCGAATTGCCACTTTTAAATGATAACGGTAATTTATAGTTCTGTATTTAAATAATTTTAATTGTACAATAAGAATTAGAACTATGAATAGTCAAAACATGGTTCGTTTGAATGAAAAAATATGATTCATGTTGTGTTATTGAAATATAATACATTATTCTGGTTTTTCAAATTTTATAACAAGAGTATCTACATTCCTAGAATATACAGTATTTTTAATAAATTCAAATGGTTTAATCTGACTATGCAGTACTACATTTAATGACGGAGAAAAAAATTAAAAATTTATAGACATAATATAATGCATATGGATTTTATTAAATATCAAACTTATATTTTGTTAGAGATGAGAAAATTAAATTCGATGGAGTTAGCTTGTCAGAAAGTATTGTTCCTGTTGAAGAAATGTTTGTATTTATTGTACAATTAATAATTTTTTACAATTTATATGATTTTTATACAGTTAAGTAAACTGTTATCTATCAAATCTAAAATATATTTTGAATTTGTCGGGTAAGCCACAAGTATTTGCTAAACATTTTATGGTCAATCTGTTTACATAAAAACAATTAGTGGAGTGTAAATTTAGTGTTTAATTCAGTAAAACTTCAAAAAGAAAACCATTACCGATAGAAGTAAAGAGTAACTTGTCGGTATTATTGATATATGTTGGTTTTTCACTTATATATGAAGTTAAGACTAAATGACAGATTTTATTGAAGATATTAAATATAAAATCTTTAAATAGTAAATTCAAGTGGGAGATCAATAATTTATAAAGGATGAAATTTACTCGACATAATTTGAAAATAATGAAAAATTGAAAGAAACTGATGATTCATTGATATATATTATGTATTATGTTTTTTATTATTTTTCCATTATAACACAAATGCATATTTTTTACTTTATTTTTCTATTATGTATTATACAGGGTAGCCATCGAAGACTTTTATGCAATATATATTTCTATAAGTATTGTTTTAGAAAAATTAAAAAGTTTTTTATGACATTTGTAATTATATCAATTTAAATGGTGGTAATCAAAAGGTAATTGAAGTATTTATAATAAATAAATAAAAATTCATTAAATTTATACTGTATTTTTAAAATAATTCTTTGATATTATTTATAAAGTAGTAATAGCTACTACTAAGATAAAGTATTATATGCAGAAAGTATGTCAACAAAATACTATTGAACATAAGCTTATGCTGAACACCCTGTAAAATAGATGTAGACCAAATTATTTTCATATTTCAATGCAACTAAAAAAATTGAAATGTAGTTAAAACGCAGTCTATCACAGTCCTAGTACTCAAGCAACAAAAAAACTATACTATGCTTCAGAGTAGTGTAAAATCAACAAATTGGTTAAAGAGAGTTTGTACATTTAATTTTTTAAAACACTTAATATAATATGTAATTTTTAGTAATTTTAATTATTTTTTTTGTTTATCTTATTTACTGAAAAACTGAAGGTTTAAACTGAAAACTTTTTATTGTGTAATAAAAATAATTTATTATTATTAAGACAATTTAACTTTCTAGCTTTTTTTTCTTCTACTTAATTGTTGATACGTTAAAATTAGATGACTATTTAGAGAACTACCTCTATAAATTATAAGAACAGAGTTAGATTCTGATTTAAGACTTATATTTTTGTTTAGTCCACATAAAAGTAAACCTGTATTTCCTTTATCTCTTCCATATTTTATTTGATTACTAATATTTTCAATACATATTTTTCCTGTTGGTGTATTGGATAAATGTATTTTAATTTTTATTCTCTTTTGTGAATCTGTCATTATAAAGACATAGCATGTTTTTTTACCTGTGAAAAATAAATTTTGTACGTGAATGTTAGCATAAAATGTTGTTTTTCCACATTCCTCTGAACCAGAAACGATATTTTGGCAAAGATCTCCTGTATATCCTAATGGACAAATACATTTACTGCAGTTGTCATAGTGAGGATATCCGCCATTCTTGCATTGTGCATATGCATAATTTGTTGTATTTCTTTTACCATCTTTATCAACCCAATAACAAACATTACAGTGATATAAATTAATTTTTTTAAAATCATTAAATGTCATATTAATTCGTTGTCCCATCATTTTGTTGTATGCATTATTTAATTTTGATGTAATAACAACTGTACCACTACTAATAGCAAAGTCATCTTGATGGTAATGCATCAATGAACCATAATCATAGGAGGTTGAATAATTTTTATTTGTAGTAAAACTAAACTTCATGAAATTATTATGATTGTCTTTGTTAACGTTATCCAAATAAATGTTAACGTACTTATCTCTGTCACTTCGAGATTGTTCGTGTATCAACCCTAAAGCATGTCCTATTTCATGTAAAATATATGCCTTATATCCATAACAATCCATACTTAAATAAATATCTTGAGGTTTTTTTGGATCCTGGAGTCCAACTTGCGACGAACAAGAACCATTTATGTTAAAATTTAAACCTTGTTCATTTTTAATTGGAGTCAGACTTCTTTCAAATGTAACACATGTATTATTTTGTATAATATAAAGTGCTTCTAAAAGATTATCTACAAAATAATAAAAGTAATTTTCATAATAGTCAAAAATATCATATTCAACATAGAATTTTATAGGAAATTTCCAACGATAGTAATCATCTTGTATTATATCGCGTTTTTTCCGTTCATAATTTTCAGCATCATTCCTTCTACATTCTATTATGAAATTATAAAATTGAATTATATTTTTTATTATTACCTGTTCCTTTAGTAAAAAAACTTTGACGATTAATAGGAGAAGCAATCTTTAAAATGCATTAAAATTTATAGAAAAAAACATACTATTAATGGCATAATAACTAATAAAATATATATATACATCAGTAATAATTTAATAATCAAAATTAAAATAATTAAATTACTTCAAGATACTTAAAAATAATTTTATATTCATAAAAATCACTAGGTAGAAATCAACTTTATATCAATAAAGATTACTTTAAATAACTTATATAACTCATTCAATAATTGTTTTTTATTAAAATTATTTTAAAATTTGTTAAAATGATTTATTGTAGTAACTAAATATTTTAATTTACTAGATGGCATGCTTTATATAATAATTTTTATCATGTGTACTTAACTTTTAAAAATTCTACAATGTGACGTGTAAAACAAATAAAACAATTTAAATAGTATTTTATTTAGAAGTGTTAAAATTCTTATATATTTTTATTTAACATTTTATATTTTGCTTATTTACATATTTCAACTGTAATCATTGATAAAATTTTTTTATTTTTTAAATGTCAATTTAAAATTATTATAATTACAAAAATTTTTAGTAAAAATTTTATTAGAATGAAACTGGCTTTATAACAATATAAAAAGAAAGTAAATTTATAAGATTATTGGAGTATACTTTATAAGAAACAGATCTTTACTAGTTTATCATAAACTTTATTATCAATTAACACAAAAGTACACGAACCTCTAAAACATACTAAAATATAGTGACATATAAAAAGAGACAGGTATTACAAAGAGAACATAACGTAAAATGACTTAAATTACAAAATCTCTTGTATTTATACTAATTTTAATAAAAGACATGAGATTCCATTTTGTACTTATTTCACTAGAATGATAATTAATAATTCCAATAACAGGTGAACAGGTAATCAGAATAGAACTTATTGAGCTAACAATCTGTTCAGGACTCATTCATTCTTACTTCTCCCTTCTTCAAAATTTTCCAGTGGTCTTATTTTTAGAACAGATCTTTTGATCATTGAGTTTTCCTTCGACTTAATCATAACAGTATCATTATTTTTATTAACACTTTGAAGAATACCAACAGCAGTCTCAGGTTTTCCTTGTTTGTAGATTCTATAAGCCACAGAGTTGTTAACATATTAAAGAGTTGCTATCTTGAGATTTTTCAACTTAACATCTTCAGAATCTCTTAAAATGTCATGAATAGAAAAAGTGAAAATCAGATCTTTAGGTTTTTAACTATTGCTTGAATGTTTAATTCTATTGGAATTCCTAGTCACAATCGCTATCCTTCTTTAAAAACTATCCCTTCCGCGAAATGTTGACTCATCTTTCTTCAGAACTAAACGGAATGTTCTAATGACACGTTCAGCAACACCATTTGAAGTATGTTCATTCGAAATAGTTGATATAAACTTAATTTCTGTTAATTGTTAGATGAGTTGCGGCGTAGTAAAAGACTTGAAATTATTAACACGATTAGTATTAATAAGACAATCAAGTTGATTTTGAATAGCGTGCAGAGCTGTAATAACAATGTTAGTAGATTGTGTTTCAGTGACAACCGTCTATAGATATTTCGAAATACCATCAATTATTACTAATACTTAGTGTTTCTCTAGTAAGGCAAAGTCAAGATAAGGTATTTTGAGCACAGTCATAGGAGTTGATTTTAATTTCTTCTTTCTCTAAAGTGAGTTGGTTTAGTTGCAGATCAGACATTCTTTTATCAAGATACGAAGTTTTTCCAAAATTTCTAGTACCATATAATGTGACAACTTAAGTTCATAAAGATGTTCGATAACGTAATCTTTCATTTTTGAATAGTAGATATATGATAACTTTTTGTGATACTCATCAAATAATTTTTGTACTAATAGTTGACTTTTTGAATTGTCAATAGATACAGTTAAATAATGGGATTTGTGAGATGCATACGCAAACATTCGGTTTAACATCTAATAGAGAGTTACTCTTCTCGTTGATGTAATGTATTTTTATTGAATATGAAGAAATGGCATCAATAAAATCAGCTAATTTTCGGGTAACATTATGTTTTAGAACTTTTTTCAGTGGTTTATGGTCAGAATATACAGCCAATTCTTTTTGGATAATAAGTGAAGCAAAGAAGATCAAATCTTTTTTTATGCCATATAACTCGAGATACCTTGCAACACAAGCTTTCTTAGTTGAAGATAACATTTGAGAATGATAACAGATCGGCACGTATTTCTTTCTAAACAAAACTTTTTCATTCTCAGGATTGTTAAATTCTTGCAGCAGTACAGCTCCAATGCATAACTGGAATGCATCGACTTCCATAATAACTTTTTTTAATGATCACGTAGTTATACAGAATGATCCCATAAAACTTCCCAAATATTTGTATATGTAGTTCTGTGTGTAAATAAACTACAAATGAGGTAATATACTTTTTTTAGTTGAGACACATGTGATGCTATATATACAGATTCACAACGAAATGTTGAATCTGGGCAAGGTTATAGACTTTCAAAATTTGATTGCATTTTTTAAATTCGGGTAAATGTTTATTTTTATTTATAAAGATTTTTTAATTATTGTTGCATATTATAAAAGCACAAAGTCTTTTCTACTAACTTCCAAAATATCATAAAAATTGAAGTTTGGAAACTAAGTTTAATTTTTAACAAAATTTTTAAAATCTCGATAAATGTCAAAAAATCAATATTTTTTACAAGATAAATTTAATCAGATAAATTTAACAATGTTTTGTCATATTCTGATAAAGTATGCAAAGCTCTATTGAATAAGTATATGACGATTTTGAGTGGTTGACTTTAAAAGAAGTTATGATTTGCCAAAGTCTACTTTTTGACACATTCATTCAAAAATTAAAATACAAATAATGTTTTTTCCGATCTTTATAATATTATAACAGCAATAATATTACTACGTATGCATATTAGTTAACAGATCATTATTTATTTGTACATGCATTTTCTAAAGAACTGTAATATTGATTATCACTTGTATTTAAATAAAATATAATTTTTTCAATATTTTTACACCATTTACTATCATTTTATGCTTTTTTTTTATAGATATTCTATTGTAAAAACAATTGTATTGTGTTTTTTTTATTTTTTCGTATATTTATTCAAAACCTGATACTCTCTATTTTAAAAACATCAGTAATTAGTAATAAAAATAAAATAATATTTTGAATACTTTTGCAAATAAATTATATATCGTATCCGAAAATTTGAAAAAGACTGACATATTTTTTTATTACAATTATTATAAAAAAGCGTCAATTTTTGACTATTGATAGCATTTTTTTAAACTCAATAAAATTTAGTAGCACTATGCATATTTGATAAAGCTTTGCTTACTTTATTAGAATATTAAAAAAACTTTTTAGAAAATTATTTGATTAAATTTTTATTCATAAAAACTTTAATTTTTTTGATAAAAATCAAAATTTTTAACTTTTATCCAAAAATTTCACATAGTTACTGGAATTCAAATTTTATGTAATTTTAGAGATTATTACAAAAGACTTTGCACTTTCAGAATCTAGATTAATTATAAGAATATCTTTACCAGTAAAGGTAAAGTTGATGAAAGTCGAAAAATGTACTTAAATTTCCAAATTCAATAACTCCGCCTAGGATTCATATTTCGTTATGAAATCTATAGATTTAAGATGGTATGTATCTCAGCTACAAAATAGTTATAATACTATGTTCGTAGCTTATCTATGCGCAAAAATGAATATGCAAATGTCTGGAAAGATTTAGGTAAGCCACCCTGTATATGGAGAGAAATGACAAAAAATGAAATTACTTTCGTATATTAAAATTACTTACCGCCACCTTTTATCTTAAAGTTTTGAAAATTTTACTTTAATTGTTAAATTAAAAGGCTCTAGTTTGAGTGAAAAAATTCTTTTGTAAAATAATTTTTATCTAACTAGCTATTTGTATTGTAATTTTTACGACATCACACCAATCAAAATATTTAATTATATTAGGTGACTACTACGTTAATTTAATAAATTTGCAAACCACATCTTACAACGCGCTTTTATTTTTAGATATCTATTATTGAACAACATTTTATTAACTAATTTTAAAAAATTCCAATTTTATTCATTAAAAAATATTTTTTAAATTAGCTCTACTCACTAACTAAATACAAATACTTTAGTTTATTAAATAAAGGATTTTTAAAAAAATGGAGTAAGAGTAAAATTATATTTCAATAATGTTACTTTTAAAATAAAAAAAAATACTTGTATGACGGTAAAATTTTGTTTTTTTCCACTGATTTGGAATATTTTGACATAATTAAAAAAATCAAAAAGTTAGTTTATTAAATTTAGTTTTTTTCTGATTTTATTTTAACATAAATATTTTTTGTAGACATATAAATAATTATTAGTAAATTTAGTGTGATTAATTATAATTTTAATTACTCATTTATAGTAATTAAATATGGTAATTAAATATCAACTTTTTTTGATATTGCAAAATGATATATTCTTTATAAAGGAATCAAAATTTTAAACACGAGCAAATTAAAAGATACTTTACTGTAATTTAGTATGAATAAATATTTATTTATCTTTTTATACGTACGATAGTTTTAAACAGAATAAATAATATATACAGCGATCTTTAACGATTTCTTTCTAATTTGTCTTTGTTCATTAAGCTCTTATACTTACTAACTTTTAGTGTATATTAATCATCGTTAATTTATTAATTTAGCGTTAAGTCGTACATAATAATTGTCAATCATGTTCACAAAGTACAAGTACAAAAACTACCGACAACCAAATTAAATACGTAATTGACTTAGTAGTAGTAATGAATATCGCCTTGAGTAGGATTCGAACCTACGCGGGCAAAGCCCAACAGATTTCGAATCTGTCCCATTAACCACTCTGGCATCAAGGCATGCCAGAAGAAAGATCTGCTGAACTATAATTCAAGAAATTACTAATATAAACAATTAATTTTTGTAAAACTAGCTATTTTTATTTTTTTTAATACTAGGTTGTTCAATTGAAAATGTCGCTTTTTGAAAGTCAAATTTAAAATGTTATAACTCAGTCATAAATTAATATTTTTTTTAAAGTAGGTACCGTTACAATCAACACATTGTTGCTAACGTGATACAAGTTTATAAACGCTATTAAAATAAAAACTTCTGTCTCTAGAATCCAAAAACTTCAAGACGTTATTTTTCAGGTTATCAGATTTGAAGAATTTTTCCATACGCAAATGAAGCTAAATTCTTTAAATGAGTAATAATCCGTTGAAGACAAGTCTGTTAAATAAGAAGAATGTAGAAGAGTTTTATATCCTAGTTCGTTAAGTTTCCGCATCGTGATTTTTTAAACGTAAGGTTTAGCATTGTCATGAAGTTATATTAGATCTTTTCTATTGAATAATGCAGGCTTCAGAATCGATAATTTCTAGTAAATTTTTTCTATTTTATTGCAATATCAGTCCGCAGTTGTTGTTTCTTTAGAATTTAGAAAATTATGATAGATGATTTCATCAAATTTCATCAATTAGTTAACAAAGTTTTTTTTTAATTTTTCAGTTTTGGAAAGCTCTAAGGGCTTTTATTTTTGTCTACTCATTAGAATAACTTTCTACGATTGTCAAGCATAACTATTCTTTTATCGCACTTCACAATTTTATTTAAAAATGGATCATTTTTGTTCCTGAGAATCAAAGAAAAACAAGTTTTTATTCTTCTAAAGCATTGGTCACAAGTTAATTTATGTAATATAATGAAATTTATTTTTTCTTTATTTTTAAGTCTTTAAAGTGGTTGAAAACAGTTTCAACACTGCTCTTTAAATTACCCGCGAGCTCACGAACGGTTATTCTTAGATTGCCATTACCATTTTTTTTAATTTTTTGTTCTTAAAAACACTAACTCAACAAAAACCCTTCCTTCTTTGAAGACTTATATCTTTATTACGAAATTGCTGAAACCAACGTTGTATGATACGTTTTTTAGTAGACACTTGACCAATTGCTTCATTAATTTTCCTTGATGTTTTGACCACTGTTTAGCTAAGTTTGAATTTCTTAAAGAGTCTGTTTGTTTACGATCTCTTATGGTAGTGTAGCCGTTTATAGATGTAGCGAGGCCGCCTGCTACATGTATCCCAGTGGATACATGCTAGCTGGTTCTCACCACCTTAGCCGAGTATCTTACCTAATGAAGAGGCATGTTGAAACATGCGTGCTCGTTCAGAATTTTAAAGAAATAAACACATTAGTTTTATAACACTCTTTTATTTATGCAACGAACAATATGTGTATATGTGAACTATTTTGTCCGAAGTTTCGGATATGGAGTGCTATTCAGCACCTCTAATTTATTTCTTCTCCTCAACTTATCCGAACTGCTTTTTCTTGAAATATTCTTTTCTTAAATACTGCTTTTCTTCTCCTCCTCATATTAAACTTTTTCTTAGTTTAATTGGATAATGTTCTTTTTTTTTCCAGTTATTTGTTAAGTAAATGTATAGATTTATATATAAAATATTATTAAGATCTGCACATAATACTTATTCCATTTTATCCATTCTTTTCTTATTTCTTAACTTGATTAGTTGAAAGATATGGTTTGATATTTATTTGCATATGTAATATTTCATTTATTTTATCTTTTTATTATACCTAATGCGAGGCATCATGAACTCGTACAAATAAAATGTTCAAAAATTCATTTTTGATGAAACTTCTTTTTAGAGTAATAAAAATTTTTTAATAATTGTATGCAAAATGCAAAACAATGATAATGACTGTCCTCGACTTGATCTACAAAATGCTATATATTTTGTAATAATATGTGAACAAATAAAAAAGTTATCATCATTTAAAATTTGATGATATAATAGGTGATATTTTCAATTGAACAACCTAATATTCCACTCTCGATTTTTACTTAAAAATATAACAATATTGTCATATTTAAAATATCCGCTTAAGTAATATGTTGTTTTTCTGATTTTATATTAAATAATTTTAATAATATAGCTTTTTAGGAATATACGTCTGTAATCCCTGGAAAATATAAACTTTTAATATTTCAAACAAATTAAAAACTCAATCTTAACTAACTTAAATTTTGCTTATAGTATCAAGAAGCTATATGTAGAGTGACTTAAAAGTAACTTTCTATTTAAAAATGTTTGTAATTTTTTTAAAGAGATAAAAACATGAAATAATAAGATTTAGTAGATCTAAATGATAGTATTTTTAGTTTTTTGTCTCATTTAAAAATTATAATCTTATTCAAATTTGTGGTTATTTTTATAAACATTTTTTTTGCTCTATTAGTTTATTTAACTTTTTAATGGAAAGATACTCATATAATTCTTTTGGAAGTCGAAAGATAAATTTCTTTTTTACTACAGTTTTCCATATTATAAATATGAAACTTAATTAACATTATTTCATTTTTTTAGTAAAATTTTGTGGTTTTTTCGAAATTAAAGCTCATTGGAAAGATTCTCACAAACGTTTTATCATTATTCAGATAGAGTTAGTGATGCTCTATTCAAAAATAATAATCTTGTATATTTAAGTTTCGAGAAAGTTCTGACAATGAAAAACTAGTTTAATTTTTCTAATTTTTTAGTATTAGGTTGTTTTATAAGTTTTCATGATTTTTAAAAACTTATTTAAAAAACAACTTTTTTAAAAATCAAAAATAAATTAATCAATTGTATATTCCCTATCATCATTCACAAACTCTTCCCACCTTTCCACCAATTCATAGATTCCTTGACGTCAGAAATCCGTGGTTTTTGGCCCGAAGAATTTGTTAATCTGGGTCTATTGTGTTCCTTGTTATCAAATGTTAAGCCTTTTCAAATGATTTGACAATGAATAAAAATGGTGACAATCCGTTAGAGCAAGGTCTGGTGAATACGAAGGATGTTGGAGAACCTTCTATTTGTATTTCTGGAGAGTGATTTTGAAAATTTTTGCAGTATAAGTCAGTAGGATGTCGTGAAGTGAGAAAACTTAGCCTCATCGATCCAATCTGTTATGATAAAAAGCCTAATTTACGCTATGTAATTTATCAAAATTAATGTTTTTGCTGAATGTTTATTTATTTTCAATTATACCCCGTTGAATCACGTATTTCCTATCCCAAAACACACAGATTACTGTTTTTTAGGCAAGAGTTTAGCTTTAATACAGAATGAGGCGCATCTCTTGCACTCATCTACTGCTTTCTCCAGGTCATGCTGACGTAGAGAAATTATTTTTCATTCTCGGTAACGATTTTTTACAAGAATCGATCTTCGTAGCTCCGTGTCGATTGATGCCGAAAAAGATGTTATTGGGCAATAGTAAACTTTTTTTTTGTTTTCTTAGTAAGATTTTGAGGGAAGAAGACTCAATAATTTTGCTCAGAACCCATCGATGTAACATGACGAGAGAATGATATAACATCGCTGTTCATTTTTTCTACCGGTTCTTTTTACGTTTAACAGTTTGTCTTTCCTTAAAAGATTTATCAAACGGTTTTCGTTTAAGATTAATAGTCGATCTGTTTGTGGAGAGTCTGGAAAGTCAAATTTGCCATATTTTTACTTTCTGTAGCAATCATTGGCAGTAATTCAACACATAGCATTTTCTTCATACACAAAATAAGTTTTTTTTTCACTTTTCAGACACTTTATGATCATGATTAAAAGTAAATAACAACAATTGTTAAAAATGCTGTTTTTTGTCTACTTGGCATTGTATTCTAGAAACCTAAAATAAAAAGACATGGAAACAGAATTAATAGGATTTTGTATGACAGAAAAGGGCTTTCGAATAATACATATAACACAGACAAAAAATAAAAATGTGCGGTAAAATAAGCATTTAAAAAATTACGGGAACATTTGAAATAGCTTAATATTTAAAGAAAGTATTTTTTTAAATTTTTCAACATTTATAATGCTTTTTTATTAAAAGTAATTGAACGTTTTTTTATTGATTATTGTTATCTGTTTATAATTTCAAAAATAAATTCTATCACAACAAGGTTAAACATATGATGTCTTTGAAAGGTGTGAAAAAAAGCTTTTATAGGATTATTATTATAGAACCAGTATGAAAATATAAATAAATTATCAAAAGTATTTAAAGAAATAATTTTTCAAATATATAAGTGATGGATATTTGTTTGAATTTTTAAGGCTACATAATGACAAATAAGCTATATATTGTAAATTAGCATTCTTTATTGATAATAATAATACTATTAGATATAAAATATGTTAAAAAAGTGGTATTTGTGTCTTGTATTACCAAATGTATGAAATTCGTGAAATTTGATAATTCATATCTTTTGTTATTCTTATTTGATTTTAATGAAATTATACTCATTTGATAGAATATCGTTAACTTTACTAAAGTAATTATAAAAGGTTTATGAAAATCTTCTTAATGAGCTTTAATTTTAAAAAAAATTACAAAATTTTGCGAAAAATCAAGATTGTTTTGTTTTAACTAAAAATAAAAGAATGTAAATAGGGTAAAGTATTTATGAAAAGGTAGATTTTAGTATAAAAGTGTCATGTTTTTAAAACATGTTTGACGTGGAATGATGATTCCTTGGTATATATAAAGAAAGTATTAGACTTAAAAAAGTCAGATTTACTAACCTGATACCAAGGTAAGTTATTTTATCATCATTATTGTTTTATATTATTATAGGCCTTGGTATTATTACCATTTTTGTAACTTATTAACATTTGAAACGGTCAAATAAATTATATTTTATACGGACTTGTAATTTATAATTTAACAAAAAGAAATGAAACTTTTAATCTGTATAAAAATTATCTCGTTTTCTTTCCATTTTAACAAGTTACATGCACAAATGGAGATAAATTTTTTTTTCAACAGCTGTAAGTTCTAATAAGCCTATAAATTTTCATGAAACAGAAGATATTACTTCGCTTATCTTCTTATTCACAAAATTTCATACTTTTATCTTAAATACGAAAAAGTTATAAGCGTTTCCAATAGGAGAGTTAATTCTAAAGGACCTTGTATATTCACGAACTAAAACGAATCTATAGTGAAATAAATTTAACAAAAACTGAAAAAGTTTGTTTTTTTGAAAAAATGATTATTTATTTAAAAACTAAGTGTAATAAAAAGTTGATAGTTGGTAATTTAAACACCATTAACAGTAAAGTCATCAGAGGTAATTTTAAAAAATAATGAAAAATTAGCAAATAAAATTTAAGCATATTTTTTTTGTAGTTTAATAACTCAAATATTTTAAAATTATAGTTATTATAAAAAATGATGATGATTGGGTTTCTTTTTTTTTGGTTTAATAGAAGTTGTTTTTTTAATTGTTGGCAATTAAATTGTTCTTATATTTGAACGGTTGTCGATATTTTAGTGGTTGATGGCATTTCTGTAGTTGATTTTTTCGTGTTTGATTTTTTACTACTTGATGGTTTAACAGTTGTCGATTTTTTAGTCGTTAATGGCATTTCTGTAGTTGATCTTTTCGTGTTTGATTTTTTAGTACTTGATGGTTTAACGGTTGTCGATTTTTTAGTCGTTGATGGCATTTCTGTAGTTGATTTTTTCGTGTTTGATTTTTTAGTACTTGATGGTTTAACGGTTGTCGATTTTTTAGTCGTTGATGGCATTTCTGTAGTTGATTTTTTCGTGTTTGATTTTTTAGTACTTGATGGTTTAACGGTTGTCGATTTTTTAGTCGTTGATGGCATTTCTGTAGTTGATTTTTTCGTGTTTGATTTTTTAGTACTTGATGGTTTAACGGTTGTCGAAGCTTTTTTTGTTGTTGTGATTTCAGTTGTAGAAAAATCTTCATTGGTTGTAACTTCAGTTGTAGAAGAATCTTCAGTAGTTGAAACATCAGTTGTAGAAGAATCTTCAGTAGTTGTAACTTCAGTGGTTGTTACTTTAGTCGATAAAGAATTTTCAGTAGTTGATGGTATTACAGTTGTAGAAGAGCCTTCAGTGGTTGTAACTTCAGTTGTAGAAGAAACTTGAGTAGTTGTAACTTCAGTTGTAGAAGAACCTTCAGTGGTTGTAATTTCAGTTGTAGAAGAACCTTCAGTAGTTGTAAGTTCAGTCGTTGAAGAATTTTCAATAGTTGAAACATCAGTTGTAGAAGAACCTTCAGTGGTTGTAACTTCAATTGTAGAAGAACCTTCAGTAGTTATAACTTCAGTCGTTGAAGAATTTTCAGTGGTTGTATTTTCAGTTGTAGAAAAATCTTCAGTAGTCGTATTTTCAGTTGTAGAAGAACCTTCAGTGGTTGTAACTTCAGTTGTAGAAGAACCTTCAGTAGTTGTAACTTCAGTCGTTGAAGAATTTTCAGTGGTTGTATTTTCAGTTGTAGAAAAATCTTCAGTAGTCGTATTTTCAGTTGTAGAAGAACCTTCAGTGATTGTAATTTCAGTTGTAGAAGAACCTTCAGTGGTTGTAATTTCAGTAGTAGAAGAACCTTCAGTGGTTGTAACTTCAGTGGTTGTTACTTCAGTCGATAAAGAATCTTCAGTAGTTGTATTTTCAGTTGTAGAAAAACCTTCACTAGTTGTAACTTCAGTCGTTGAAGAATTTTCAGTGGTTGTGTTTTCAGTTGTAGAAGAATCTTCAGTAGTCGTATTTTCAGTTGTAGAAGAACCTTCAGTGGTTGTAACTTCAGTCGTTGAAGAATTTTCAGTGGTTGTAAAGAATCTTCAGTAGTTGAAGAATTTTCAGTTGTAGAAAAACTTTCAGTAGTTGTAACTTCAGTCGTTGAAGAATTTTCAGTGGTTGTATTTTCAGTTGTAGAAAAATCTTCATTGGTTGTATTTTCTGTTGTAGAAAAACCTTCAGTGGTTGTATTTTCAGTTGTAGAAGAATCTTCAGTAGTCGTACTTTTAGTTGTAGAAGAACCTTCAGTAGTTGTAAGTTCAGTCGTTGAAGAATTTTCAGTGGTTGTAACTTCAGTTGTAGAAGAATCTTCAGTAGTTGTTATTCTCAGTTGTAGAAGAATCTTCAGTAGTTGAAACATCAGTTGTAGAAGAATCTTTAGTAGTTGTAACTTCAGTTGTAGAAAAATCTTTAGTGGTTGTAATCTTAATCGTTGAAAAGTTGCCAGTGGTTGATGTTAAAATTGTTGTTGGTTTTTTTGTTGTTGAATTCCATTTACATTTATTATATTTTTGTTTATAGTATATTAATTTTTTCTCTAATTTTTTTAAAATATTATTTAAATATTTTATTCTATTTTTAAGATCAATGAAAAATTTATTTCTCTTATATTTATATTCTAAATCTTTTAAGATTTTTACCATTTTTGACTCTAAGTACTTAAGAATTTTCTTTGTTTTTATGATTTCGTAGCTTGTTTGTTTTATTTTTTTACTATAATAATGTTCGCATAATTCAAATTGATAATAAAAAGATGGAAATAATTTGGAATATATGAAATATCCGGATAATAGTAGTAATAATAATACGGGTAATATAGATAATTATTTTGTGGTATATTATTGTAGCCTCCTGGTTTTATAATGTTTTGATGTGTTCCATAACCTTGTTGAGGTGCTGAACCATATATAGCTTTTATAATTTGCAAAATATTTAATAAAATAAAAATTTTTACGTAAGACATGCTATTTCATTTTTAATTGTTTTATAAACGTTTATATAATTTTTGATTAAATGACTCAATTTTTTTATTCTTTATTTATCATTTTATCATTAATTTTACCATTTAATAATTTTATTTTTAAAATGTTATTGTTGTCTTGAAGACCTTAAGGTTCTTCTAAGTATGAATCAAGGTTGTGAAAGTTAAGATATTTTATTTTATTATTAAAAATGCACAATATATATATATATTTTAATTATCGAAAATTATACATGTAACAGTTATCAAAAAAATAATTAGTTAAAAATATATTTGATATTCTTTTATGTTAGTGCTTTTATGATATAATTTTTTCCTTTAATTTTAAAATTTATTAGTTAATTATAGAGTTATCTCTGAATAATAAAATACTGCATTGAATGTTTTTAGCATATTCACTATAAGCTTTTTACGAATTAGTGTAATTAAAACACTATTGCTAGTTTAAAATTTTTCATATTTTAATTAAAGTAAAGTGATTTAAATTAGGAAATTTTTAAAATTTTTTTCATTCATATCATCGTCATTTAATTTTCTTTTCATTACAATGTAGTTAAATCTTTTAATTAGTACCGTTTGAAGATTACTTTCGAATGTTTGACGTTTAGTTATGTTTAAAATATTAATTTCTTTAGTTATTGAAATGATACTTTTTAAAACTGGTACTCGAAATTTTATAAAATAATGTAAAATGCCTTACAAAATACTATTCATCTAAATATTAATATATCAAAATATTTATATTAATTTTTTACTTAATGAATTAGTTTTTATTATCAAAATTTATTTTTATATTAATCATAATATTTTCTGAAAGTATGAAAATATTTTAACAATTCTTTTGTCTAATTAAAACTAAAAAGTGCATTTTTAACTTTATTTTAGTAAATAAAAAAAAACTCTTGTAATCCTGGTGGATTCTTCGGGAGCCTTGTAGGCTCCCGGGCTTTTACAATATGTATAACACGAAGCTTTGTACGATAGTTTATTTAAGCGAAGGATATTAGAATAATAATAAAGGTAAAGGTTACAATATTACAAAATAGTTATGATTTATCAACTGCGTGTAGTATTCTTCATCCGTTCCTTATATAGTCCTCAAGGTGAGGGCGTGTTTCATCTTTTAGTTTCCTACATAATTTGGGTGATGGTATACATACATTTATCTGATACAGCATTCCATGTTCACACTCTTTTATATTCGTTTATTGGATCGAAAATGTGATAAAAATGTATTTAAATGATACTAGTTATATGTTATGAAAAAATTTATTCAATATATTAAATATTAAAACCTTTTTTTATAAAGTTTTTTAAAAACTTTGTATTCTATTGATTTTGTAGTAATTTTTTATTTTTAATGTTTTTTCTTTATTTTCATACATTTTTTGCTTGGTGATCGAGTTTATTTTATGTTGTAAAATAAGACAATTTTTTTTTATAATAAAACCTCTATAATGAATTGAAGTTTTTTAGTATTTAATGTTATAAAAGACTATCAGAAAAAATATCACTACCAATACTCCATTCGTTTGTATTTTTTATGAATAGCTTTTGGTAGATTACGTTCTATTTGTGTTCTGAAAAAGTTTTATTCTCAGAACAGTTATCCTACAATGCGTTTTAGATTTATGAAGATTTGTATCATTTTAATAAAATTCTTTAACCAACATTTTAAAGTGCAATCAACATTTATCCTGAGCCCAATTTATTTAAATTCTTTTACCAGTTTTAATTATTTTTTGTTAAGTCTACTTTTATACCATGAAAAAACAAAAAATTCGTCTATTTGTATAAATTTCATTGAGATTAATAACAGATATTAAGATAAAAAATAAAATAAATAATAATATCAAACACAATTTGTTCTAAATAAATAACATATCTTGTAATAATAAATGTAGATACAATAAATACAACCATTTGAAAATTATTATAAATAAACCAAATATATTTTTAAATAATTTTATACAATAAATCCGATTTTGTTTAAATATTTTACAAGAATTTAAAAAGTCAAAATTTAAAATAGTTTATCAATTTTTGTTTTTTATTGACAAATAACTAAATCTGTTAAATTACATATCAGAAAAATCGATTTATATCATAGACAGATATTGTCATCCCATAGTAATAAATTATTAGACTAATTTCAAGAATTTTAAAGAAAATATATATTATTATTCATAAATACTATCATATCCATTAAAATTAGATAGTTATAAAATTATTTTATAAAATAATGCATTTTAAAAATTTGCTCCAATTTAAGCTGTATTTCTTTAGTTTAAAAAAATTAATCTTAAATAGCAAAAAAAATTTTTGTTGTTGATGTTAATAAAAATCAAAAATATGAGAAATTAATTTTAATTTCTATTAAAAGATGTGTTGTACAGTATAATATTTTATATAGTATGATATTATATCTGGGAATTTATTACACTTTTTGTTTCATTTTAACCAAACTAATACAATAAAATAAACTAAGATATGATAATTATTTAGGTAGAATTATATTTTGACTTAACCAAGATCTTCTGTCTTGGTTTCCCTTTCTAAGGTTTAAATATTTTTACTTTTACACATCTAACCCCTAAAATTATACAATAATAAAATAATAACATATAATAAAGTGAGTATGTTATATTGAAATTTAATATAATTTTATTTTTAATGTTTAGTTATGCAAATTATATATGTGTTTTGCTATACTTAATATTTCGTTTTCTTAAAATAAATGACTTGATTTAAAAGTGTTGATTTTTCCATAACAGAGTAATTAAGTAATAATAAAATAATAATAAAATATTCTGAGAAAGTTTTAATACCAACATATAATGATGATTAATATGATTACATTATTTTGGTAAATAAAGTAGCGGTTTGCTTCTTCTCTTTTATAAACACAATCATCGCTGTTTTATATTACTTACTAAAAGATGAAGAAAAATTTTAATTCTTTAAATTAATATTTTTTTAAAATATGCTACATCTTTACAAATTTTTGTACAAAATCGGAATATATTTGTATAAAATGTACAAAATAGAGGGCAACTACAACACAGAAAATAAAATTATTGAAAATAAATGATTAAAAATAGTATAATTTTGTTCAATTTAATTAAATTTTTCTTAAAAAATTTCAAACTAACAAATGCTAAATATTTTTTATTATGCACTAGTAAAATTAACGTTTGTTTTTTCAATATTAGAAATTCAAAGATTTATTAGAATTTTACCTTTATTTATTTATTTTTTTGTATATTTTAATATTTGAAAAAATTTAATTTCAAATAAAAGTTTGCAACACCGTTGTAAAAATAAGTAAAATTTTAATTAAAATCTGTAGATATTATAGTTGTAATTTCAATACATTTCTCAAAACTGCCTTCATCATTTATTAAATTTTTATAATGTTTAGTAGTATTTTCTTTATTCGTCTTTTTTACTTTTTTAGTTAAAAAATTTTTAAACTTATTTATTATTATTGTATTTTGGAATAAGATTTTATATTTGTGTACTAAAGTTTTTCATTTTAATTGCTTTTATAGATTTTATAACTATTTGAGTATTCTTAAAATATGCAATGAGCAATTTTAATTTCTTCAAAATTGGCACCATTTTAAGAAGCAAAACAATCGTTGTATATATAACTGAACCAATCTAAAGAATTATAAAGTTTTAAGATTTTGCTAAAAATTTAAATTTTCAAAAATTATAACATCCTGTAGTTTTATAACTTCAATATTATCTAAAAGATGAAATTGAAATCAAGAAATATGCGGATAATATTGGGAGGGGAACAAATGATGGAAGCTACGGTGAATACATAGAATATATAGAAGAATATGAAATATTTTATATAGATAAAATGTAATTGCTGTTAACAGAAGAACTTTTCATACCAATTAGAGCTGAAACACAAAAATACTATGATTTTTTTTACTGTAGTTGTCATGAGATGAAGCAGTTAAAAAAACTAATGAAATTACTAATAAACTTGATGTAATTGTTTGCATAATTGGATGATAATTCATATTTTTATTTCAACTTTTATATTCATTTTATATGATATAAATAGTTTGAAAAATTATAAAGCGGTATTATAATCATACTTTTAAATGATTTTGTTGAGGTATACTCTTTTTTTTTTATTTTTTATATGTATGAATATTATTTTTATTTAAATGACACACATAACGTTTCATTAAAATGTTTAAATGCAAGCAATAGATTGCTTAATCATCTTTTATTTTTTAATTCCATAAAATGCATAAGAAAGTTTTAGTATTTAAAAATATTCGTTTAACCAGTTATACGTATATTAAAATTTATGAATGTAAACGTAATTTTTTAAATATTTTTGCTTAAGTAAGTTTTTTTTATTTTTCATAAAGATTTTTTAGTATCATTTATGATTTTGAAATATATTTTGTTAGTTTTTTAAAATATAAATTGCTTGTTTAAATTTTAGAAATCTAAAAATTATTGTTAGATGCTAATTTTAATTAAATATTCAAATTATTGTTTTATAAATAGCATCCTTAATTGAAATAAATTATGTCTCATGCATAAATCTAACAATTATATAGCACAAAATAAGTTTGATATTAAAATCTAATAAAAAAATCTTTTCAAATAAAAAAATGAAACATTTTTCAAATATTTAAAAATATAACAAAATTATTGTAATATTTAAACTATCAATTTTATAAGATTATAATTTAAAATATCGTAACAATTATGCTTTGTAAATAAAACTGTTTATGTAAAATCTATTATGAATTGTACTTTTATATTAAACTTAACTATATAATTTTTTTTATTTATAAAAATTATAAAATTTATGTTTTCCATAATTATTTCAATAGATTTATTATAACTTAAAATATTGAGAACAATTTTTTAAAAACTCTTATTAATCCAAAATGATCACTCTTTTTCATACTTTTTTAAATTTTATTATTTAAAATTTTTTAAAATGTATACAATTTACTTCCATTTTTCTTAATTATATCTAAATTTTACATACGATATTTTTTAATGACGTTTTATATGTAACTTGGAGTTATTATTATTAATATATTTCTTAGACAATTAGTTCTTCACTTTCTTTTAAATATTTTACTAACGTATTTTAACATCAAGGACTATTTTTTAAATTTCTAAAGCCACATTTTTTCGGCAGATTGTAGCACTTACCATTGGAAGATCATGTAATAGCAGGATTATAATTTGTTAATGTGATTATTTTTTCGAAGAGGCATATGTTGGTAAAAGAATATTTTTGCTCGCTAGTGCTTTTTGTCGTTTCATGTGATGAAATAGAAGTTGATACATAAGTACTTCTGTTTAATGAATTAATTGTTGTTGTTTTTGTGTATTTAGTCGTTAAAATGTTTGGAAGAGGTGACCTAAATGTTGTTTTTTTACTATTGTTATGTATTCTATTATTAACTTTTATTTTTAACTCACAAGTACTTTTAAAATTCTCCGTTTGTTAATTTCGTTTACTTAAAAGTTGATTTTTTATAAGGCGATAAATTTTTAATCAACTAGTTATTTGAGTTAAGTTGCATTTTAAGTTTTTTCTGTTTTAGACAATTATTTCCTGTTGTCTTCCATGGTATAAAATTATAATATTTAGCACAAAAAATTAATAATTCTTATTCAAATATATTAAATTTCTTTAAATTCTCTAATTTTTTCTTTAAATTGTAATATATTTGACGATTGTTTAGTTTTTTTGATTTCATTTTTTTCATAATAATTAGATAATAATTAATTGCCTTTTTATTTTTTGTTATTATACAGATTTCTTCTTCAGTTTCATAAATTTTATGTTTGTAATATTTAATAAATTATAATAGGGCTTATTATAAAAAATAAACACATGGTAAGAATGAATTGCTGTAGTAAAAATAATAATGTAAAAATTGTGGCATGTACCTACGAGAAATTTTAAACAAAAGAAAATGCTCAATATTTGCAATACTATGTTAAAGTTAGAGTAAAGATTTTACTATTCTTTTTCAGAAACTAATTTTTGTTTGTTTTCTCCTTGAGAATTTATTTTGACAATGTTATTGTTTAGGATAAAAATACTAAAAATATGCATTTTTCTAAGTAAAAATATTGTTTTAAATCAAGTTATATATTTTTTTCAGTTGATAGTGAATCAAAACAATTTTATATAAAAAAAGTTACATTTTAACAGTAAGCCTCTAAATATCAAAATTATTAAATCATTTACATTTTAACTTTATTCTGATTATGGTCTTAAGAATATTATTTTATTTTATTATTCTTCAGTAAAAATTTTATTTGGTTTTAACGCCAACATAGCTTTTACTGATAAAAACATTCCTATTTATAATGATAAAAATATGAATTCTAGTAGATATTATTTAAATTTATTTTATTCATATAACTCCTCCTTTTTTTCGGGACGAGACTCTTAATTGGTCTTCGTGCTTGACTAGTCCGCCCTCAAAGCGTACTTGCAATTCTCGCTGTTCCACAATCTTGTTAGGAGGTAGATTGCGCGAATCCCATATCTTTTGATAACTTCTCTTGCATGTTTCTATCTCCTCAACAAGGTTATTCTTACCCTTCTTTACGATACCTTCTTTCAAAAAGATTATTCGAGATAGAAGATTGTTTTCACAACTAAAATTACGTATTTGCTCCAGTGGAGACCTTCTTTGGGTTTAGGATAATTGTTGTAGAGAAAGGTAAGTTTTGGTAGGGCACAATCCCATTTCTCATCAGGATATAATAATGCATGTTTTCTTAACAAAAGGTTTAATGTTATAATGCAACGTTCAGCATATGTATTTCCTGGTGATGATTTGGAGATGAAAAAGAGATTTCTACAGCATTATCTGAGGACCATTGTTGAAGCAAGTTACTTTTGTGAGTCGCAGCAGAATTCGTTTTTATAGACTTAACTGGATCCATACATGCCATGCTTTCTGTAAACTATGAATGATCGTCTCAGCTTTGGTATCTTTAACGGCTTCAGTGTACCAGTAAGATGTAGCCAAGACAGTGATAAGCAAGATGTATAGGTTACCTGAAGATGTAAGAGTTAACGAACCTCTAAAATCTAAAGAAGCACTTTCCCATTCAAGAGGAAAAATGAGGAATGACATTCTTTTCCCTTCCTTACTTGGAAAAGCCTTGCAGGCCAAACAAACGTTGCAGTTAATGATAAATCATTCTACGTGTGACCATATGTTCAGTATAAAAACATGTTTTTATAGTATAGCAATTGTACGTCCGGTGCCGAAGTGTTCCTGGTGTGAATGTGCAACATTAATGAGTTTATCAATAATCTGTTGTTCCTCAGCTGGTATGATAACTTACCGTGAGCATCAGTTATGAATGAAGAATTTGAATCTTGTTTTATTGGTACAACATAATATTCACCTGTTTTAAAGGCTTCCATGAGCGGTTTGTTTTTATTTTGAATGTCTAACAACTGTATGCTGTTACCAATTGGAGTCAAAGTGTAGTTAAATTTTTCTTTTCTAGGGTGGCCTCTACTACGTTTTGATATTTCTGAATCTTTTACTTCGCTTATATGGTTGACTTCATTTTCAAACATGCGTGACAACATATCACCGAAACCATTAGAAGTTCCATTAACATATCTTATTGATACATCATAACTGGCAATTTTAAAAAGGATGTCGGCGTATTGTTCTGGTTTTTTTATATTGAAAATTTGAGAATGTGGCTTATGATCGCTTTCAATGGTGATTTTCTTACCACAAATTATTGGATGAAAGGTACTTAATCTAAGTTCAATGGCTGAAGTTCTGTGAGAACAGAAGCACGTTGTCTTTTACGAATAAGTAGTTGTTTCTCAAAGTGTCCAATCAATTGTGGTGTACCATCGCTTCACACAGAGACAATCTCATCATTTTCTTTCCTGTCCAATCATTTTCATTCCTATTCAATCATTTTCTTTTCTGTTCAATCACTTTCTTTCCTGTCTAATCATTTTCTTTCTCATTCATATCATTTTTTTTCCTATTAAATCATTTTCTTTCCTAAAATATCATTTTCTTGCCTAAAATATCATTTTCTTTCCTAAAATATCATTTTCTTTCCTAAAATATCATTTACGTTTCTAAAAAATTATTTTTTTTCCCAAAATATCATTTTCTTTTTTAAAAAATATTTTTTTTCCAACAAATTGTTTTTCTTTCTAAGAAATCATTTTTTTTCTTGAATGCATAATTGATCATAAAATACTTTAATAACAATATAACTTACAATAATTAAAAAATATTTTTTTTATATTAAATTCATATCAATATGCGATTTAAAACTATGAATATTTTTATTTGAAATATATTTTTTATCATTGGTCATAGTAATTAAACATTATATATCTACATTTGAAATAAATTATTGCAAAGCTTAATCTTATTCTTATATAAAAAACTTTTATTTTGAAATAAAATTTATAAATAATCAGAATAAAGATATGAACATTTTTATGAAGACTGTTTTTTTACCTTTAAAATATTATCACATTTCTGAGTATTATAACTTTTTTACTTTTTGTAAAAAATTTATATTGTTATACTCTTCAGTTAGCTTAGCTTGCTTTATACAAATAAGTTTACGATCAGAATTAAACAACTTATTTTGATACAGTTTTTGATATTCTATTGTTCAAACAAAATAAACTGTCATACATAAGCTTTTGAAGTATATAATCTATCTAACAATAAAAAAATCATTAACAAAAAATCTCTGGAATTCTTCTTTGGTTTTCAATTAATTATTTCAAAAATATAGTAGTAATCCTCAATGACTGTTAGTCTGGAATGTTTTATACTTTAATTGTTTATGTTAAGCTAATAAACGTGAAAAGATAATATTAACAAAATAATATTTTTAATTAATTTTATTAAAAATAAAAGTTTTCAGAGAAAAAAAATGATTGCACAAGGAAGAAAATAATTTTTTAGGAAACAAAATGATAAAATAGAAAACAAAATGATTTTTTAGTTAAAAAAATGATTGAATAGAAAACAAAATGATTTTTTAGTTAAGAAAATGATTGAATAGGAAACAAAATGATTGGATAGGAAAAAAAATGATATAAATAGTTAAATTTGAATAATGTTTTTGGGAAAGAAAATGATGAGATTGTCTCTGTGTGTTTGTTTATATGTTAAAAAATCTGCAATTTCAGTAACACGAGCATCTATTTTAAGGACAAAGTCTGCATATAGTGGAGGTGTATGTAACATTTTCTTGTCGAATAGTTTGGACAAGATGTATTTATAAGATTCTATAGCCTCTGGGTCCCAACATAATGGCAGATATTTCAATTTTGTCAATTCATATAACTTCTTTGTTCAAAGCGAGAAAGCAGATATAGCTAAACAAAAATAATTACATGCCTGTAAAAAGCTTAATTACTGTTTTCCTGTTTCAGGTTTCTTTCTTTTCAATATTTTTAAAAGCACTGTCTTTACTTATTGACATTGTATTATTCTTAAACAACCACCCTAAGTAACAGACAGATTCTCTACCAATTGCACATTTTTGAAGGTCTTGACGTACTCCCAATGAATTGAGAAGCTGAAAAATTTTTAAAGACAGTATGATGATGATGGTCTATGGAAGAAGAAGAGGTATATAAAATGTCATCTTGATACAACACTACATTTTCTTCATCTTCGTTGAGAAAGTTCTCGAATTGTTTTTCTAATATTCTTTGATATATTATTGGTGAATTACGTGCTCTTATGGGAAGACGGGTCATCTGGTATGTCGTCTGAAAAGCTTGAAATGAAATTTTTTCCCATCAATTGTAGGAAGACGAACAATATAGAAAGCGTTTGAAAGATCTAATTTGGTGAATCATTTAGCACATTTGAGTCTATTAAAAATGCCCATTAATGTTAGTGCTTCATATGTCACTAAAACAGTACAATCATTGATTCTTTGACAATCCATTACAAAACGTTTACGTGGACATTCTTCTGAATCAAGAACCTTCTTTCTACTAGAGTCACGCTTTTGTAATAGGTAAAAAGAAGTTAACTCAGTTGCATTTGAATGTTCTATCAAGTCCCACTCAAGCATTTTCTCAATTGTATATCTTAAATCGTTTGATTGTGGTTGATAACACCATGGATACACTTTACTGGAGACTAATTGGTTCATGGATGCTTGAGTTGGAGTTTCTAGAATATCAGGTCCACAGTCAAATTCGTTGACAGATGAGATATCCGGAAATCTCTCAACAATATCTCTTTAAATCTTGATTCTTTATCACTTGCCTGGATACTGGATTGCTCTGCAATGACCATATTGACCTGTTTTGAAGAGAATGTGATTTTGTCAGTTTCATGGCCTACTATTATTCCCATTCTTTTTATATCTAGGCGTCCCAACAGGAAGTCAAAGTCTTGGTAATTAGTATCATTGATCAACAGACGCTTAATATCAATATCATTTCCTTGGAGTTGAAGGTGATAATGGCCTTCAGTGGTAGAGTAAAGTTTTGGAGTTCCATTAATATAGCACATTACAGTATTCTTTGATTGTTGATTTAATTTTTCTGACAAATCTTTAAAGACTGCTGAAAGAGTAGCTTCTCCATCGATGGCGATTTTCACTGGGATTCCTTCAATGTAACCTAACTTGATGAGAAGAGGATTTGTTAAAACAATACCACTTGATTTACTGCGTGTTTGTTCATCGTTGATGAGATTGAAAGATTCACTCTTTTTCTTTGGAGTAACTGTGGCACTAGAGTTTGAGGATCGCTTTGCCTTACATTGTTTATTACCATGGTTGCTCGAAGGATGTAATCTGCATGGAGTGTCGTTGGTGAATTCTAGAGCTTTAAACTTCGGAACGTGACCGTTAGATCTACTTGTCGATTCAGATTTAGCAATGAGCCATATTTTGGGCTCTAGATAATTTGTTGACAGTGTGCGTGCGAGATAACTGAGCTGTTTGAATTCACGAAGATTCTGTAGACGAGCAACAAGAAGAGTCACGGTACAACGCGTCAATGGTTTCACAATTTGCTGTTGGATATGCAGCTCTCAAAATGTCTTTTAATTCTCCAAACTTCTTTTTCAATCTATCGACTTTAAGTGTATCAATTCTAAACAATTTCAGTTCAAGGGCGGCTTCAGCTGCCGACAACGAATGTGTATATTTTCCTTGGAAAATTATTATCAAGCCAAAGGTGGTAACAGATCTCAATGACGAGCTTAGTGACTCTTGGACATCTTTAAATATACCTGAAAACAACTTTGAAGTAATCATCATCTTTGCCTGTGGATTATTCATTGATACGCCTGATTCATCAACTGCAAACGTGAATCGATTGATAAAGGTATCAAAGTCTGTGTCCTTTTTGTAAGTATCCAAAGTACTCAACATGGAATTACACTTCAACAGCTTAGCAATGCGGATGTGTTTTTTATAGGTAATATCCTCTACGATCTCCACGTCATCACCAACTCTCTCACAATGCCGTCTATCTGGTGATTCCTAGGAAGTGGTAAGCTTATTTCGGATACGGATCGGTCATCACGTGCTCTTTTGAAAGAACTGCTTAAAGAATTCCCTATCCTACTCATCAACCTCAGCAGATATACGTAAACAGGAGGTCTCACTCAGATTAACTCCATTTGATAGAAGACGAGAGGCGAGCTTGAGCTTAGTACCACTGGTTGAGAGACGGAAATGAGTACATTCACTTATGAGAACAGACTTTAGATTATGACTTGCCATAAATTCAGTCGTGATGATGGTTGGATCTTCCTCATTTACTGGGATCATCGCACCACTATCCAGTTAAAATTAGGGTTTCTTTGAGATTCAGCAGAAGATGAAAAAGACTTGGAAGGAAGGTGAAGAGGGCTTACAAGATTTGGTTATATAATTGCTTTAACTTAACCTTGTGAGATCGTAAGGAAGTTGAATCGTCGGGGAATTCTTCCTGGTCGTAGGGTCGAGAAACACACACAAGAGATTGATACTGCACAAACAGGTAATAAAACTTTTAGCAGAGTTAAAATTTTATTTGATCTTAACGCCAATCTAGCTTTTAATGATAAAAACATTTCTATTTATAATGATAAAAATATGAATTCTAGTAGATATTTTTTAAATTTATTATATTCATATAACTCTTTATAAAAATTTCAATTAAATAAAAAGAAAAGTGATTTAAAAAGATAAATTTGATAACAACTAGAATCTTGATATATTCCATTATAAAAAAGTACAACATTAATTTAAAAAAAAACAATAGTTGATTAATAATATTAGCAAATTAAAATCAAAATGTGTTTTTAAAATTTAGAAAATATTTAGTCTTAATTACTTTTCCTAATTATTAAAGCAGAATTTTCCGTATCGTTGTTGATTAGAAAAATTCAAACAACGTAAAGTTAATTTTTTCGAAATTTTATAAAATGTTACTACTACGCTTCTAAATATTGTGAGTATTAAAAAAACATCGGTCTTTATTGATTATTTAAGTACTATTCTTAACAAGCAACAGTACAATGTTACAAATAAAAACTTTTCTATATAATTTAACAGATTCGACAAAAAATTTTAACAATTTATATTTTTTAATATTATAAAGATATCTTTCTCTAGGTCTACCAACTTTTCTTTTATATCCATAAAGGTAGTACAACAATAGGTTCAAAGTTAGAAGGCCGTTATAGCGAATGTTATGTAGGAACCTACACCTAAGTTTGAAAACATATTGTTCTAGTAGTTCAATCTTAGCATACGTATAGATTAAAGCTATCGGGATTTTTTCACCACTAGGTATATTTTCTTTACTACGAATTTCCTCCGTATTTATTAATTTACATGAAAATTTTCGATTCAAACAGATTGTATAATATAAGGCATTCCTAGCGAAATGACCAAAAATTATTTAAAATAACAGTTAAAAATTTAATGAGATAAATTAAATTTTACTGGTATTAAATAATAAAAAAGTAAACAAATTAATCTCAAGAATCATAAACTCAAAATTAATAAACGAAATTTAATTAACAAAGTTAAACCTTTCATTCAAATAGGGTAAAACACATAAAAATTCACATTTTACGAAATCAATTATTAAAAATAAATAAACCAAGAAATGAAATATAAGGAGGCTAGAGAATCTTTAGATCATCCTAGATTTTACTGTAGAATCTGCTAAGAATTTCCTATTTACTAACTAATTATCTCCACCTATATTGTTATCTAAGATTGTCTTAACAAAATCATGATTAATTAAATTATATTTGTCGGCAGTTGACGTATGATATCATCAGCCCTTTAAAATTTACATAAACATATAAATTTAAATATAAGTATTATATATATCTTTAAAATTGTTAAACAAATGTGTTGTTACTATGATAAAATTATTAGTTTATTTTTCAATATGATCACGAGCTAGAAACCGATGGCTGACAATATTTTTATCTTACCTGATTAGTTACACCGTGTCTTCAGAACGCTAGTTAAAGTTCATGTTTGGCATGCGTACGTGTAACAGCTTTTAATTGTCTTTTGGAATAGAAAGCACTTTGCTTTTAATGAAACAGTACGTAAAGCAGGACGAATAATACTAAGTGCTTTATAACCTCTTACTTTTATTTGTTTAACCAACTTTAAACATGCTAAAGGCGGATTAGAGTTGATCCGCAGAGCATATTTTTAAAAAGTAATTTTATGTTAATTTATTAGTCAAAATGTTATGTTTAAAAATTGTTTCACTGATTTACATATTTATGAAGTAAAAAAAATAGCCAGAAGTACAATGTTATAATTTATTTTTATAGTAAATATCTTAGAGTTTTAGAGAGTAATTTTATAACGTTTTATTTATTTAAACAGTTTAGTTAAATAAAAAACTTACTTTATAAAAAAAATTATATTTACATCTAAAGGTAAATTAAAATGAACACAAAGAGAAATTTACACAAAAAATCGTCCTTAGTTTTTAATTTTCGTTCTCAGTTTTAATTTTTTGTTTCAAGTATATAATTTTTTAATCCTTAACGTAAAAATCAACAATTATATTTATTATTGCCGGTTAACATATATTTTGTAATATTTATTTGGAATTATGATTTTTTCTTAAAAATATGTTAAAATTATTTATAGATAGAATTTGATAAAAGATATATATTTGCATAATTAGCAGGTCGCTTCGCTCATCTTACTTAGACAAGTTATTTGTTTTCTTTTCAATTATAAAAAAATCTATCAAAAAAACTTAAGTAAAATTTATTTTTATTGGTGGCAAGCTTAACAAAGTACACAACGTTACAATTTTTTTTAGAGGTGTAATAGTATAATTAAATTATATATAGCGCCTGAGGTAGTAATACAATGAATTAATTACAATAAAATATACTTACTATATATGCTAATTAATAATTTTTAAAATAGGTTCAGACACTTCTGTACTGACAATTATTAATAATAGTTTAACTCCTATAAATAAATTAACATTAATAACAAAGCAGGGTAGGGGTGATAATGATAAAACAATAGTTATGAAATACAATTAAATTAAAGTTTTGGGAATAATGAAAAAGATGATGATTGTTTACTATATATAAAGATTATCCCAATCATCTAGAAATTTCACGAACAATTCTTTTAACTATATCATCTTATTTAAATTGTCTTGTGATTGGAACATCACTTTAAAACTTTTTTGTCCATAATAATGCTGTTGTAAACTATCAATTAATATTCTATGTTTATCATGTTTTATAATATTAATAATTAATATTAAAATATTTCATAATTTTTTAAATGTTAGAAATGTTAAACTACTATTAAAAAACTGATTTGTTATATATTTTCATAATTTAAAAATAGTTTGGTATTTGAATAACTTTTTTAAAATTTTAATAATGAAATAGTAAAATAAATCGAGAGCGTAAATTAATTTTCTTATTAGTATAAAATACTGGTTTTGTTCTCAAATATAATAAAAATTTTAAAGTATAGATTAGTTTTCATTTTTGTTATTTTTTTAAACATTAATATTGTTTGAAAATCGGTATAAAAAACTACATATATTAAAATAGATAAAAGTTTTAATCGAAAATAATTTCCTGAATTCTCTTCTTTCTGTATTAAATATAGAAATTATCTAGAATATGTTAACTTAAAATGTATAGGACTAAATTTTAAGTAATGTTTATCTGAATATATTAGATATTTTATGTGTTATTAAAAAAAACTAAATATTTTTAATTCTATCTGATAAAATAATAATTAAAAATTTGTTTAAGAAAGAATAGTGCAGAAAAAGAAGAAATATTTTACGATCTGCGACAGAATAATGAGATCGTAATTCACATATTCAAAATTAAAAAAAATTTATGCAATCTTATTTTAGGGACTAAAAATTATGAGATAAGGATTTTTTTGTGTAAATTTCTCCGAGCGTATTCAACCACATTATAATGATGACCATGTACATAAAAAATCATACCTAAGAAGCTTTTTACAGCTGATATTGTATCTAGTCTTGAAAAATTCTAAACATTTTATATAATTCTTATTCGAACTACCATTCCATTCTCCAGACAGAAATTAAGATAAACAATTGTTTTACTTAAAAATGTTGTTTTTGCAACAATACATTTAATATTATGATTTGAAAGACTTTTCATAAAGCATTTCACAATCAATTTATAAAATTTATCAGAGCAATTATAGGTGAAACTAAAACATCATCTAAATAACTGTTTACATAATATAACTTTGGATTGATAGATTTTACATCCTCACTAACGAATTAAGTTCTCTTAATAATCTCCTCAATGATGCTTTGTGAATCCGACGGACTATCGATTAAGCCAAATGGCAAACATTGATAAGAGTATCTTATTTCTGTAATGGAATGTTGTACTCCTAACTGCTCTCTATTACTTTCATGTAAAAACATTTGATAAAAAATTGTCTAATATCTACAGTACTATATTTTTTGGAAAATTTTAACTTTTAAAAAATTTTTCTATGAGATTGAACACTTACATTAGCTCTTTAGGCAATTTTATTTTATGGGCGATCATCCAGACATATAGGTTTGTTTTTTTTTACTACAGATTTTACTTCAATCGCTTCTTTTGAATTCTTCTCTTTAAACTTTAACAAATTTTTTCTTGACTGTTGCAGTTAAATTTAAAATAATACTAGGGTATATACATTTCTTTAATACTCCAAACTTACAAAGTTTCTTAATTCCTTACTTACCGCCAGAGCATTCTCCTGAGAATGTTTTTATTTTACAACTTTAAGATACTGGGCTATTTCTTCCACCTTTGTTGCATATATGACACATCTACTAAATCATATTTACTCTTAAATATAGCTTTTATAAATTCATACTCTGGTTCACTTCTAAATATCTTTTCTTCATTGTTAATTCAAAAAGCATTTATAATTTCATTCTTCTCAAAATTTTTAACTTTTATTAAAGATGGTACCAACAAACCTTCCAAGGTAACTTTATCAGTTTCATAATTAATACAAGTATTTGTAGCAGTCAATAGATCCGAACCAACCATTACTAAATATTGTGTCTGATTTTTCATAAAACTAAAATCTCCATCTCTACATACAGCAACCTTTACTATAACCGTTAACTGTCTCATTTACAATACGACGTTTGCAACTTCCATTAACGACCGTGTACTACCATCAGGCAAGTTAAAAGAAATTAGTGTCAAGTTACATGTATCCTTTTTAGTTACAGCTCGATATACAGATTCTGTAATAATAGCTCTAGTGGAGCCTGTGACAATCAGATAGGTAACTGGTACTTCAGTAATTTTATTTTTCTTCTTTTTCATTTACCAATGATCCTAAAACATAGAACTCTTTAATTCTACGAGTTTCATCTCTCATGACCATTAAGCGATATTTGTGACAATTCTTTTTCTTTCTCAGAAACTTTAAATTCTCCGTATCTTTATCAAGTTTCATTTATTCTTTGGATACCAATTATCTACAGACATTCGTTGAATACTCTTTTTCATGTGTCATCCTAGATAACCGATATATCATTTGAGTCAATTCCTCAATTCTTTTATCTTTGTCGTCTTCAGAAGCTTTACATGTTCTTTCTATCATCTTAACATCATTTTTTGCTTTCAATTGTTGGCATAATGTTTTGATATGACTAATCTCTCCACATTGATAACATTTCTTTTTTACCATACAACTTTCATCATCTTTATCATCTTCTTTCTTCATTAGCATATTTCTATTAGTACTTTAAACTTCTACTCATTTAGTAGATCATTGATGTTTATGTACTGAAACAAATTAGATACAATTTTATCATAACTATCGATACTGACTATGTACGTGAAAAAAATAGTTTGTAAATCACCTCTTAGCATACCTCCAAGACGATGGAGAAATTCTTTTCTCTAACATCTCCGTGAGCTTCTTCAATTAAGTTCCGGAATTTCTGAGCATCTCTATTAAATTTTTCAGAATCACTAGATCTTATTCTGAAGTTCACAAGTTTGTCAATTTCATTTTCTCTATTCTCAGATTCAAATCTTGTTAAGGCTAAACTCTTAGCTCTTGTATACGAATTTTTAAATTCTTCATTCTTTCCATCCATGAATGTATGAACTTTCATACCATACAAGATACGTAAATGAACTAATTTTGACTCTTTTTTTTATGGTCTATCTCTTTCTTTCTCACTGTAACTGAGTCTTCATCTATTTTCAAATTCTTTAAATCATTGATTTACCAATCTCGGGTAACTAGATTTAGATTCCATCTTTTGCATAGCTACTAATAATTTTAGAGAAGTTGGCATTTTTTGAGCCTATTCAGCCATCTTTTCTTCCAAATCTTTGTTATCCGTATATTGTTTTTCAAATTCTTCGTCAAGAACCTCTAGAGCCTTCTCTGTTTGTTCTTGATTAAGGATCTCTTTCTCTATCATCAGTCCTAAGATTTTCTTTGCTACAACTTTAAGTTTACGCGTTAGCAAATCTACTTTTAAAGCTTCTAAAATTTTCTCGTAAACACCTTCTTCTAGATTTTTCTTATTAATTCCAAAGATTTCTAGGATTTCGTCTAAATTGGTCTCGCACAAATCTATCTCTTCTGTTCTCATCAACCCTCTGTATTGATTTTCCTTTCTCCAAGTAAAATATAAGGTTCGTTCAATACACGTTGATACAGAAGTAAAATATTTTTATTTTGTGGTCTCTCGCCTACAATTACAAAATTAATAAATAATATAATTAAAGTTAATAATATTTAACATTCGCACTATTTTAAAATGACTTTACAAGTATTGCATGATTTGTTATTGTTTTGATTGCCATGTACTGTTTTTCTCTCCATCCGATAACTTTACATTATCCTACGTGGTTTATTCTCCACCACTTATTGAGAAGGATAAAATATATATAGAAACTAATTAGTCAATTTAAATTTTTATATAAAAGATCTCATTAATGTGGATATTAATCTAATTATATAATGAGCTCAGATAAAAGATAGATAGAAATATGGACTAAATTGTTATTTGTTTGAAAAAGTATTTCAATCGATAAAATACTTTGGTTATTTTATTGATAATGTCTTTTTAACTTAATATTTTTTATTATATATTTCATCATTCGACAATTCAACTCTGTTAAATGTAATATATTAAAATTATCTATTTAAAATTTCATTAATAAAAATTATAAAACATTAACAATTATGGATCTTTTCATAATATAAAAAATAAATGATGGAATTTTTTATCAATATTTTCTAATAATCTACTATGATGAAATTGAATGAATAAATTAATCTTAATATTACATAAGAAATTTGCTAAAAATTATTTTATTATACAAAAAATTACGACTTTTCTATGTTGAATTTTTAGAATAATTTCTAAACGTATTTAAAATATTGTATTTTCAGATAAGTGAAATATCGTAAAAATTAATATTTAAATAATATTATATTAATAAAATTATTTAACGTAATTTCTAATAAATTAGTGAAAAATAGTAAGTATACACTAATAAAACAATTTATATTTATCTAATTAAGAAATATAAACTTTATTCAATTAAACATTACAAAAAGTTTTATCATATAAAATTATTTGGAAAAAACTAAAAACAATTCTCCTTAAGAAACCATATAGTTAAATCTGACCAGGGAACTTGAATCTTGGTTTAGCATCTTAGATTAGTCAAATTACATATTTTGCAATTGACCGTAAAATTCGTAAAATTACAACTAGAGGAATAGTGATAAATTACAAGTTTTTTTTTAATTTTACTTTTAGATTAAAATGAATAATTTCTTTTTTTCAACGTAGAAAATGTACATATATTTACATGTACTCAAAACATCATATTATATTATTATAGCTGAAATATAAATATTATATTGTAATTGTGAATGTAATTTTTTATATACGTGTGGTAAATTTTTTGGGTAACATAAGATAATAAATCCATTTTATTTGTGATACAACACAATTTCTTGGTAATGTAAATTATTTTTAATATGGAATATTTTGTTTATTAAACATTTCTTTATTATTTTATTTTTTCCAAAATTCTAATGGTTTGGTAGATGCAATATAAGTAATATACTTTAAAACCATTCATTGATTTGTTATTATTCTTTACAATAAAAAAGTATCTTAAAAAAAGTAAATCTCTGTAGATAAAATTATTACATTTTTAATAATTTTCTTAGATTTCTATTAAAACTTTTAAAAATTATAAAGAAGTAAATGAATTCCCAGATTTACAATTTTCTGTTAACATAATAACTTAATTATGTTTAATATAGAGGAAAATATCTGTTTGTTATTATGAATTGTATTTATAACTCAATCAATAATAAAATTAATCTTATTACTAAGGGAAGCTTCTTTTACGAAAAGTAAATGTACTACAAAATTCTAAACAATTATATTATGAATAAAGGATTGAGAAATAGATATTAAAAATGAAAAAATTTTGAAATGGTGTAGTATTTTATAAAAACCTTTTATCTTTTTAGTACTTAAAGATGTATATAAAAAGCAATAAATATTACATTATTATTATTGTAAATCATTTTCTTCAGAGAAGAAATTTGTTGTATAAATAAAATCTTATAGATAGTATTAAAATTAATAGAAATTAATTGAAATTTTTAAAAACCAGAAATTGGCTATCGAAATATTAAAAAAATATTTTTTCCGGGCCGCATTTAAAAAATGACTATTTATCATTTTGACCATTTTAAAAACACTTTTTAATCAACATACATTAATTCCACAACTTTTTAAACTTTATACATTTAATATGCGCATTTATAATTAGAAAGATGAAGTCACAATTATATAGAATTAATTAAACAGTTAAACTTTATAAAGTAAGATAACAGAAATCATTGGAGAAGAGATACCTACATGTTATAATAAATAATAATATTAATTTAATTTTTAAAATTTCTCTCTACTCCATAACACTTTATACAAATTGAATTTATATATTAAGTATAGTAATTTTCTTAATTTTATATTTTTGTATAATAATAAATATTGTATTTATATTGCTTAAAGTTTTAAATTTTAGAAATTATTTGGTAACTGTAGAACTGTTTCACTTTTTATATTCTTAAAAAAACTATTTCTGGAGATTCACCGAAGTAAAGTTATATATTTCCGACAATGTTTATAAATGTGGTCTGGTATATTTTGATTCAGAATTTTCTATTACTTAGAAGTTCAGGTAGATTTTCAGAGGACGATTTTATGACAACAGCATTAGTATCAAATACAAATTGAGAGTAAAAAATGTTTTTTATATCAAAAACTTATGATGTCTACTTTTTTATTCTTAAAAAATATTTTAAAAACATCAAATTTCTTTAGGTAAGAATTTTGAAAAGTTTTTCACAGTAGGTAGGTAAATTATTTCGCAAATTTTTTTAAATTAAATAATTATTTGAGAACTTTGAAAAATTTTTAAGCGAAATTATTAAAAATATTTTTACATTATACTATAGAACAGACTATTTATAGCATATATAATTAATTTCTTCAATAGTTTAAAATAATTAATCATTTACCACATATAGAAAAGAAACTAAATTTTTACAATGATATTTTTGCTTCATTTATTATAAATTTAATGTTGTTTTAATCAGTTAAAAATTATAATGTACTAATTAAATTGAGATATTGTGTAAAAATGCCTTTTTATACAGAAAATATCCATGTTTCTTTTTCGCATTCATATGGATGATTATCATCATAATAACAACTGCAGTAATTGTTTAAATTTTTAACATAAATAAGAGTGGGAAATTATTAAAAAGTTGAATTGTTGTTCTTATAATAAATAAAATTACAATGTAGTAATCAAGTTTGTTTTTATTTTATCAAAATTTAATATATGGATAAAAGTATACAGGAATAGAAAAATTTACAAAATTGGTTTTACTTTGAATTTTATTTCTCACTAATAAAAAGTGGTTTATATGTTCATAGCCATGAAAAATTTATGAATCCCAATGCATTAAAAAATGTGTAGTGTTTTGTATAAAGTTTTAAAGATTTTGAAGATTAAAAATATATAAATATAACATTGTAGAATGATCATAAATATTAACATTAAAATTTATATAGCCAAGAAAAAATATTAAATTAAAATCTCTACTTTTGACTTACATTCTACAAATATTGTGAACTTTTTTTGCATATTGTATTTAATTAATTATTTTGAAAAACAGTTGTCGCAAATAGAGTTTTCCAGAAACTATAGGAAATGACTAAAAATTAAGTTAATAATCTAGAGTTTGTTTGAATTTATTTTAATAAAAGCAATGAAATTTTATGTTTATTTTAATTTAATTGGTGGAATATTATTTGAAGGTAAACAAATAATAAAATATTTTCAATGTATTAAATTTTAATTACGTTTTATCTGGAGTTTCACCGTTGGTTCTCAGATTGTTCCTTTTCGCTTTCACTCAATTTTCTGCTACTCAAGATAGACTTATATGTTGATAAAGAATAAAATTGTTTTTATAAACTAAAGATATTTCCAATCAACATTTTCATAATGTGTATCTGCATCGCCAAGTAAAGATAGTATTTGTATAAAAATAATAATTTTTTTGCGTTTCTATTTTAATTTAACATAAATATTACATGACTTTTAGAGTCTAGTAACGTTTTTCTTTATACCAGTAGTTTGTTTTTGAAAACCTTGTGTATTTAAAGTGATAATCCAAAGATTATTATTTGAGTTTATGAAACATTCAGTCTTTTCCATGACCTAACAACCATCCTATAGTAAAATTCTTATCATTTTATAAATTAATACAAATGCATGTTAATAAAATAATAAAACCACCACTTTACAACTTTTTATGATTAGACAAATGATATAGCCAATGAAGGCATAAAAATATTCTATTCAATACTAAATGAATACATATAAAGTTTTAGTTAAAAGGTATTAAAAAAAGTAGACACCACTATTCCGAAATCTAATAATAATTATGAAATTTAAAAACAACCATCAAATAATGATTTCAAATTTATTAAAAAAATAGCAGAAATTTGAAAAATTAATAAAGAGAATAAGTTTTCGGAGAAATCTATTCATAATAAATTTTTCTAGAGTGTTTAAGACCTCCTTAATTTTAACTTCAATATAGTTACATGTTAAGTAATTTTTAAAATTAGGTTTAACATTTGAAATGTTTTAATTCAAGTAGTGAGTTTATAAATTATTTAACAAATAATCCTACATATTTATAAAACAAAGAAAAAATTTAAATACAGTATGAGTCTAGGAAGTAATTGTGACAATTTTAAAAAATTAAGCTTTTTTAATGTTAATTCATTTTAATAATCTTACATCTAAACGAAAGCCTAAAATTTTACTCAAAAATTTTTTCCAGATGAATGAAACAAGATTTATTTATAAAATAATCACAAACATTTATATGGCTTTAATTTTTTTTCTAACAATTTTAAGATTTGTTAAACTTTCAAAATTACGTAGTTTTTCTAAATAAATTAACTTTTCGTAAAATTATACACATCTAGTGTTACAAAAACTTTCCAACTATATATTTCAGAATTTTTCCTTAGATACCTATTTAAGTAAAGTTATTAATAACTTATAATAAACATTTCCATCAATTCTTAAGTTATTAAGTTTAAGTATTTAAAAATATTCATATTTCTGATAATGAAGAGCAGCAAATTTTTGATCATATAAAGTATTATCAATAAGAAATTGTAGTTATACATTTGCTCTTAATTTTTTTATTAAAATAATAAAAAAACATTTATTTTTATAATGGAAAAATAAATGACGCATAATGTTTCATAATATTATCTAAAAATAATATTTGATAATTAATTTTAAATATGTTGTAAAAATAATTTCTCATATCTTATTGATATAATATTACAAATAAACAATAGGTTTTGAAAACGATACACTTTTTCAAATGTTGACAATGAGATCATTGATACTTTGCATATAATTTAGTGTATGATTCTATTTACGGGTTGTCTCAAAATATACGTCATTTTATTTAATATCAAATTTTTATTATATAAAATTTTATGATATTATTTACATTTGATAGCTCACTTGTTTTCTATGATATATTTTAAAATCGCTTTTTTAATCTTGAGTTTAAAAAAAATATGAAGATTTATGTGGGTGCAATTTTTTTAAAATTTGTTATTAAAGAATTAAACATGACTTTTTTTATAATGATATTTTTTTATAATATACAATGATTTGACAATTCAATTTTGTATTGAGCATAAAAAGAAACATTACTAAAGCTATTTATAAATAAAATTATATATTCTTTGTACCAAACACTTTTCTATAATTTACTGACAATAATATGTTCAGAAATTTAAATATTAATAAAATCTTAGCAATAAGTACTAGTAAGCATTTAAACTTATAAAATGACATGATTAATAATATTATTTAATTATTTGTCTTTCATCCTTTAGTAAAATATTTAAAATTTCTAAAATTTATATTATATCTTTTTTATTATGAAAAAAACATGCAATGTTTAATTTTTTATAACCTTACTTATTATTGACTTTTAATAGTGAATCTTTATATATTTTCAAGAAAAAATGTTGGGATTTTAAATAATTAAAATATTTTAATAAAAAAATATAAAAAATTAAAATAGTTTTGTCAAATAAATGTTTTTTTTACAAAGGTAAGAAAATAATGATATTTATATAAATTTCTATAACTTTATTTAAACATAAGATTTAAAAATGATCGTTAAATATTTTTTAGAAAAAAGCAAGTCTATTAAATGAATTTAATATCATAAAATTTTTAAAGGAAAATAAAAGTTACTGATTATCAACTGAATTTAGTATCTTATGAGACACCCGAGATGTTATAACATTTAATCTTTAAAATTCATTTTTTGTTTCTATGATATGATTTTTTTAAAATTTTATATCTAGTAATATCTCACAAATTGGTTTAAAGTTGTATTTAAACCTTTAAATAGTTATTTATCAAATCTTTATTAATTATCTAATTAAATTTATAAACAATTAAAATTAAGGTCAGAAAATGACATAATTTTTAGAGATTTTTGAACTCAGAAACATTCATAACTGTACTAGCATAACCTATCCCAATTATTTTAAATCATACTTTTTTTTATGTTTATCATTAATTATTTCAGTACTATTTTATGTAAATGTTATACTAAGTTAAATATATTTTACAAAATAAAATATTGATACTTTTTATAAAGACAAATTGTATATTCTGTCAACTCGGAGGCGGTATCAGACATGGTATCACCTCATTAACAGATTTTACAATAAATCAAAATTTAAAAATTGCTCATTTTTCTCATTTGTTTTAGTATATTATTGTAATAAATATTTCACTTTTTTTATTATTTATCTTTAACAACTCAGCCGTAGTTCCGCCTTTATCAGTTTACGTCCGGGTAACAGTGATTTTTTTGAATTTGATATTTCAGTAAACAGCGAAGACTCTTTCTTCAGAAGTCTTTGTTTAATGTTTCAACGCATTGTGCTTGAATTTATTTATTAAAAAAATTGTTATCAGATTTTGGTCTATAGCTTGACTTGTTATTAATTAATTCTAATATCACAACGTTTTATTTTTATTAACGAATTTTACCTTTTCAAGTAAGTTATTAAACAAAAACTTTCATTAACTTTAAGAAAAGTTATCTATAACATAAATTGCACAAAAAAGGTTATAAAAATAAACATTTTTTTAAAAATAATTTTACTAGTTGTGACTTAATTCTTTTAAGACTTATTTTTCTTGTCAAGTTAAAAAAAGATGATCACTGGCTATTTGTTTATAAAAGTTAGTTAAATTTGAAAAGAATTATAACAAAAATAAACTTTTTAAAGTAATTTTTTTATTTTAATCGTCATCTAGACACATACTATCTTGTTATTTTTTATGTTTTTTAAAGATTTTATACCTACCCCAGAAATTTTATAAATGCAAATGAATTCCTTTTTTTAATGTTTTAATTAAATATTTATTAAATAATTTTTATATATTTTTTATTATTACCACAGTAAAATTTTTTTAAAACTAAGTATAATATAATTTATACTATAAGAATATTAATTACATATAAAAAAACTGCTTTTATAAATAAAAAGTATTCAGTCATGTTAATATAACACATTTATTCTATTTTAATGATCAAATACTTTATTTTATTTTCAATCACAGAGTGTATTTAAATACCGTATTGATTGTATAAAAATTCTACTATGTTTTTAAAAGTTTGTGGTTTTTAAGACAATAATTTATATACATTAAAATTAAAGTACACTTTTTTATAAATTGACATAAAATTTAAATAATGAGTATGTAATCCTGGTGATTCTTCGGGAGCCGTGAAGGCTCCCGGGGCTTTTATAATATATAACACGAAACTTTATACAACAGTTTATCTAACCAAGGGTTATAGGAATACAATAAAAGTAAAGATAAATATATGTTATAATATGATTATGATTTAACTAGTGTTAGAATTCTCCATCTGTTTCTTATACAGTCCTCAAGGTGAGAGGCTTGTTCTATATTTGATAGATTCATACATACATTTGGTATTGTTGTACATATATTTGATCTGACACAGCATTCCATGTTCACAAATATACATTTTTTTCAAATAATAATAATAAAAAAAGTTGATGTTGTAGAGAATAACTTAATTAAAATTTATAATGAAAAAAAATTTTCATATAATAAGATTTAAAAAACCAGTAAGAAATTTTTATAATACTATTAATTTTTTTTCTGCAAACGATCGTTATGACTTTTATAAATATAAACTTTTTAAATTGAATTAATTGTTTTTTCTTGTACAAAAGCTTCATATTATTATATTTTTTATCACTAGCATTTTGTATTAAATGGTTATTTTGAAACTAATTTACGATTTTTTGAATTAAAATGATATTTCCATATCTGTTTTTATTTTATTGTTTTTAAGATGTTAGCAAGTATCTACTTGTGATACTCGTTATAGCTTACACCCTTTAATTACCTTATGTTATATATTATAATAACGTTATTGAAAATAAATCAAACTAACCTATATAAACTATTCAAAATAGTCAAACTATAGTATTTATAAATTAAAATTAATCTTTATAGGATTTTGCATGATATAAAGAACATCTTAAAATAATATACATTTTTTGAGGAAAAATAGCAATGTTATTTAAGAATCTCATAAAATATTAGTGAACATCTATTTTAGTGTTAGATTTTTAGTTACTGATGGTATGTGTAGGAAACATTATGATCTTAAAAAGGAAAATATTTATAATTTAATGTAATTTTTATAGTACAAATTAAGTTAGTTGTAAAATTTTAATTCGCGTGACATCAAACATAATATTTTATTATTACTAAATGATAATTTAATATCTATTAATTACTTGCACAAAATCTCAAACCTTGGTTTTATCTTTTTTCCACTATCTTACTGTTTTTACACTCTAAAATAAGAAATTTATCTTTTTTTTTTAATTTTATGTAACAATATTAATTTCTTTAATATTGATGACATACCACGTTTTCGTGTTTTATCATTTTATTCATAATAATATTATTAATAAAATTTTGTTATTTTACTTTTAATGCTTACTTTTTTATCAGGAGAGGTTTTCTAAATAATCATATTTTTTATTTAGAAATAAAAAAATTTAGAAATTATTTTTTTTACAAATTAATGCCAATCTAATACTAATGCATAATTATCTCTTACTATCTTTGATCATCTAAAATCATCTACAGCATATAACTTTGTCTATAGAGGTTTAAGAATGAATAAAATAATGCATTATCATAATACTGGTAAATGAATAATAATTTAAAAAACATTTTAAATACAAATAAAAAATTAACATAGAAATTAAATTTATTTTAGTCTCTTAGTTGCTTAACAATAGCCTAAAATTATTATACAGCTTTAATCATCTTTCTGTTTACTTAAAAAATTTATAAGACTGAGTTATTACAATATAAATCCTGATATAATGTTACTAAATATTAATTTCTAAAAGTTTTCAAATTTTACTTTAATATCTAATTTATTTATAATTCTGCCATTGTTTCAAAAAATTAGTTATTAAAATAAAAACTAATTAGTAAGATCTGAGACTTTAAAAACTAATAATAATAAAAATGTCTTAAAGCAAATTAAAATTTTATAGAGATATAATTACTTAACACATTGATGACTAGATATTTCACTAAAAATCACAGAAAATAAGAGATATAACGTCATGTCTTATCTATATGTTAATATAGTGTAAATAATAATTTTTTTTATCATATTAAAAAGTAGATTTCCAACTACAATCAAAGATAGAATGAAACCTAACAAAAATTATCATATATATGATTTTTTCAAAGAATTCAGTAATAATCGTTTAAATTTCGATAACAGTATAATCTGTTTGTCAGTTTAAAGTAGAGATGATTTATTATTACTTTTTATAATTTATTAAAATTTTTAAAAGTAAAAAGCATTGTATTAAAATCATTCATTTATTATTCTTAGATTAATTAATAGAAGAAGCTTTCTATTATTTTTTTAAGAATGAGAGATATGATGTACTAAAAGTAATAGTTTAAAATTGAAAGATTCAAGTAATTTATTCTTGTTTCATTATTTAGCTTCGTCTAATCTATTTTCAATTAAATATCTTCTGTTTAAACGTTAAGATAATATTTTTCAATTTAGATATATATATATCAAAATTAATAGCAAATACGTTAGCTAAGTTTATTGAATCTGAAACTAAAAGAATTTTTAGTATTAAAAAAATAATCTTTTGTTAACATTTATGAAGTTTATTTATTAAAATATTTTTATTTCGGTTAATTAAATTTATTTGTGAAATCACTTTTAGAATTAAATTTTTATTATCCATTTTTCACTATTTTGCAACAAATATTTTTTTCTTTATTCGTTAATTTAACATCATTTTTTAAAGAAATTAGGTTATTCTTAAAATTAAGCATAATTTAAATTAAACTTTAAATATTAAATTAATTTATGTTTTACATTATAAAAGCCTAACAAAAAAATAATTACATGATATTGTAATTTCATAAAAGAAAGTATAAAATATTAAAACATAAAAAAATTATTATTTATATATAGTGCTTTTAAACTATCATTTGTAAAGCAAAAATTAATGCATAAAAATATAATTTTTAGGAAATAATTTAAAAAATATTTAAAGGTGTTTTTGAAAAATGTCGGAAATTTTTTGTATGATTTATGCAAAAATTAATGAAAATTAGTATTTTCAATAAAATTTTTTTAAGAATACTTTTTACTTATTGTTAATCTACCACAAACACACTTTTGTTATGCACGAAAAGTTTCAAAACTACATTGTGTTTCCTAATCTATAAAGAAACGACATAATACTAATATTTTAACTGTTATAACATCTTCATCAAAATTCATTCACTAATTAAATTTAAAAGTTATATATTTCTCCTTCTGGCATAGTATAAAATTAGTCGACTACATGAAAAATATATAAAAATTCTACGAATAAGATAAATGTAATACAGTTACAATTTAAAAGTAATTTCTATTATAATATTTGAATCTAATAAAACATATTAAAAAGTCAAAAGATTTTTTAATTTTTGTTTATGTGAAGGACAGAAAATTAGTTGGATTTTTCTTAGAAACCTGAAATCTTATGACTAAATGTTACAATATAGTTTTCACACATTAATTGACGTGTTACTAATTGCTTAATGATTCTTTTTCAACGAAAAAATCTTTCTTTATTTGACAATTATTATTTATTTTATTTGATTCTATACCTTATTGATGGAGAACAGCAGGAGAGAAAATTTTAGTTTTGAAATTTAAAGTTTTCAGAAAAACCTACATATTTTGTATTCTTTAGTAAATAAAACATTATCTTTTAGATATTCATGTTTTGAACAAATGTATTTTTCACACGTAAATTGACATATTTACAATCATTCAAATACCGTTATTTTCCATACTTAATGCTAATTAGTAGTTTAATTTAAAAATATAATTCAAAATACTATTACAGTTATTAAAACTGGAAGCTATTATTTTTTGAATTGATTTAATTACAGGAAAAGCATACCTTATATTATTTGCGAATATATATATCTTTTAAACTTGTTTGAGCAATTAAGTCTCTAAATAAAATTGTTAAATTATTTTTAATGTCTATCTAAATTCACTCATTTTCTCCTGACTTTAATATAGATTCTGTAGAAATTGCTCCGTCATCTTTCTTAACTATTTTTTATAGTATTCTTACAAAAGATATTACTAGATGACTACTTAACAGTGTTTAACGTTAACTCTAACGGACATTTTTATATAAAAAAACTTGTAGTAACAGCTTTAGTTTCGTGTGTTTTACTTATATTTATATCAGCATCATGAATATATCCGTTTAACCATCTTGAAATTGTAGAATCTTTAGTTTTAGTTTTCTTAACTACATAAAAAGAAACATAGTTATAACATTACGAATTTTTGGTTAATAAAATGTAACTTTTAAGTTGTGATTCTACTGACATTTGATTACCAAATTTATGATTTTAAAATAAAATACGTAAAGCTAGCTTTTTATCTACCTTTTTTACAATAAATTAAGTGTGCCTCAGTACCATCTTTCGATTCATTGTAGCTTATCAATTCGAATTTTTTTCGGCCCAATTACTCAAACTTCTGAATTAACTACCATCTGAGTTGTCGACCTTCTATCAATATTAACAATATCATTTATTTTATCATTTACAATATATTTTAATAATAAATCAATATTCCACGATAGCGCATCACATGTTTCTTATAAATTCTCTTGACGTTTTCAATATTCTACTATTGCTACAGATATTGTCTATTTTGTATTATTGTTAATAACTTTCTTAATTTTAGTATAGAGTAGAAATTTTATTTGGTTTAGAATTTAATTTAATTTAAAAACAAAGTTGATCCTGTAAAGCGACAAAATTTGCGTAATAATAGTATTATATTGAAAAATAGGAATTATATACTTATTACTTATCACTTTTCTTATATAAAAATTTTTAGCAAATCTTCATTACGTGAGAGTTTATTTTCAACAAGCAATCATGAAAACCACTAGGAGAAAAATTTCTGCATATGACGTGTTCATGATTTATAAACATTTTTATGATTTATTTTACAATTAATAGTTTTCGCATAAGATTGTTCAATTTTCTTTTTACAGAACATTTTTTGGTTAGTATTCTAATAGAAAAAATTATTTTTAGAAGTATAGTTACTTATTTGTCTTTAAAAGTCTCTGGAATTGAGTGATATACTATTGAATGCGGGAAAAAAATTAAGGAAAAGCAATGTGTTTTCCTCATTTTACTGAAAATTCTTCAAATGCCACGCAATTAATACTGCTGTTAATATGTTTCTTACATATAGCCGTACTTTTGATAAAAGTAATTGATTTGAATAAAAGAAATTGTGAAGATATTTATAAAATAACTTTACCGTGAATCCGCATTAAATCTTTCGATTGTTTATTGTTAATCAATTAGTATCTTAATTTTACCACGAGTATCAGTGATTAGAGAAGAATTAAAATTAATTTTTATTGATTTGGTGTTACATTACTGGTAAATTGTGTAGCTACTAGAGAGATTAGCTATTTGATAATTTGTTTAGAAAGCTTTGAAATAAACTTCTAATTATTGATAACAGATTCAAAAAGTCCGATTGAAAGCATAAAGAAGAGTAAGACTGCTGTAAAATTCGTTGATAAATGTAATATCTGGAAGGTTTTTCATTAATTTTTATTTGACGTTACTTTTCAGTATTAGCTTAGACTTTTTATGGTTTTGTCTTTAACAGTATTAAGTTGATTTGAAGCAAAGATATTTTTGTAATTTCAGTAATCTACTATCTTTTTCATTTTTAAATATCTTGATGTCTTAATATAAAATCAAAATCTTGATAGTTAGTGTTCTTGACTAACGAATATGTAATATTGTTACCTTTACTTTGAAGTTGAAGGTTGTAATGACCTTCTGTAATTAAAAATAGCTTTGAAATTTTGTTAATGTAGCTACGTAATAGTTTTTTTGATTCTGTACACATCCACTGGAGGCATGTATATAATGCTTATAATATAATTTAAATATTTCAATCTTAATTTAAATAAAACTTTATTCCGTCTAAATAATTTATTGTTCATGTAAAGGTTTCACCGAGATCTGGTGTTATGTAGAGAACAAACATTTTTTTTCTACAACTACCATGTCTCAATTACGTGGAACAATCGCTATCAATATTAAAAAGTACTAAAATAAATATTTTCGATCTTAAGAAAAATCATTAATTCTATTGAGGTTATTTATAAAAAACGTTAAAGGAACAAATTATACATGTTTTCAAAGATACTAATTTAACTTACAAAAAATTACGGCAATTGAAAAATAAAACATGATTAATTAGCAAAATTTGGATATACCAATCCTGAAACGAAATATTTTGTTATTCTGAAAATAATTTTGTACTATTTACGATATTGAAAGTTAGAAGCGTATACACGCCCACTTAATGTATGTAAATAATACTATCAATATCATTTAAATATATCATTATTAATTAAAATAAAGACTTTATCTTACATGTATTGTTTGAAATTTTAATATTTTCTATAAATTTACTAATAATTTTTTTTAAAAATTGTAAATAAAGTAGTTTCCTAATAATTAACAATTTTTACTGATATTCTTCGTATCAAACTTGATTTAATAAGAAAATAATTTCTTAGAATAAACACTGTTATGTTAAATATTTTCTCACTAACAGAATTAAAATGTTTGTTATTTATTTTTGAGTCATTTCCGAATTTAAATATAAAAATTCTTGTATTTTGCATAGTTTCTTACAGTGATCACTTGAAAAATGATATTTATATGAATTTTCATTGTTAGGTTTTAAAGATTGAATTTGTTCGTTACATTATTTATTAAAATAAACTATATTAGACCATTCAATTCTTTTATCAATAATCTATACGAAAGATGAACAAGATGTCTAAATTTTTGAAAATTTTGTAAATATTTATCAGAGAATCTTGACAGAGTGGGTCAATTTTTTAATGATTTGCAATATAATAACAAGCTCTTCAAAAATCATTCAGTTGCTTAAACCTCTTAATTGAACTCATCATTTTTATGCGCATCAATTCTGAATGATCTAAATTTCAAAACAACTGCAGTAGTTGATAACTAATTATTGCATCTTTTTTGTAAAATTTTTTTTATTAGATTAGTAGTTGTAATAAATTTTTAAAACGCACCTAAGAAACATTGAATATTTTTAACAATCCCAAATGATAGTTTTAATGTGAGTGTCATTTTTACCTTTGAATTATTTATTATAAGACATCGGATTCATTAATTGCATATGTAAAGCGGTTAATATGTGTATAAAAATCTGCAGTAATTCTATGAGTTTGTTAAGTTTTAACAAAGTTATATTTTTGATAGTTAGCAGTACAAATATAATCATTGTAAGTAGAATTTTCTGGAACAGCAATATCATCTTTAAATCGTAGAAAAATATCATATCTTGGGGAATTTCTTTCAAGTAAAAGGCTACCAATTTATTTAAAAAAATTATTGCATACTAGTTGGAAAGATATGTTTAAAAAATTTTTTATCTTTTTCATCAACTTCAGCAAAGCTACATTCAAAAGTATTTTATATAAAATCACTCTATTAAAGATAAATGTGATATATGTTCAAGTTTAATCTGACTGATTGAATGACAAAAATGTGCACAAACAACTTCTAAAGCGCTTTTTAGATTATAAGTAGACAGAAATACACCACCAAGAATGATCGAATTCTTTTTATTTTTTTAATCAGTATACTTTGTTTGCATAAAAATTAAGAATTTAAGGGAATCTATAATGATGAAAGATTTTGGAAACCTAAGTAAAAGTGTTGATTTTAGTAGATCCTTTTAAAATCATGATGAGGTGAATTTGTTAAGATTATTTCTAACCAAAGAATTAACAAAAACAAACAGTTAGAGATGTGCGTTTGTATGATAACATTTTAGACAGAATAAAAAATTTTATTTAGTTTAAAAGCCGATCTAAGTTTAAAAACAAAATACGATTACTTTATAGTGAAAGAATGTGCTTAATGATGAATTTATTGATGATCTTTTTATCCTTTTTATAACTTTTTAACAAAAATAATTTGTTAAATATGCTTAGTTTATATAAAAAAAAACAAAATTTTTTTCTTTCACAATTGATTAAAATTCTCTATTGCCGAAGAATATGCTCTTAACGTAGTAGCAGCAATTGTACAATTAGTAGTGTTTATGATGTGTTCATTTTTATTTTTTTTAAGAATTTTATTTCTAAATTTTAACTATCGATATTAAAAACTTCTAATATCCAGTTCAACAATTTTTAGTACTGTTTTACTATTTGAATTTGTTACTATGCAATGATAATTCTTTTAAACAATTTTTTAAATATTTTAGCTTTAAAAATTCTTTTCTACTTCCTTATTATTACTTTGAACTTCATTTAGTAAATATACTTCTTAGAAAATAAAATATTTAGAATAAATGGACAAACACAAACCATAATTTGATCTTAGACATTTCAAGTGCACATAATCTAGGTAATTAAATGTTTAGAAATCATGGACATTGAATCTATTTATCATAAATTGTAAATATCTAAATTTTTTCGAAATTTTACTATATTAAAAATTTATATAATACAACTTATTCTATAAAATAGTAAAATTTGATTAAGTATAGTGAGAACTGTTTGTTGTGGTTTCATCTTTTTCTACCTGATTTTTTTCTCGTGCATTTAAGATTCATATCTGAAAAATAACAATTTAAATATTAGAAAAACTTTAAACTTATATTTTAACCATCATTTATGTAAAAGTGTTTTCAAAAAAAGGAAATATTTCGTAAATTCTAAATTTTACGTCAATTGTATTTCCCTAAAAAAGTATTAATATTAGAACAAAAGAGTCACGTAATTTTCATCAAAGGTTTTAGCCACTAATTTGATATAATATTTTTTAAAAAGTATCTATAAAGATACTAATATATTAAATTTAAATTTTGACAATTGCACCTTAAAAACTATTTAATTATATATTATTTTTAATAAAAAGAAATAAGCGTAATTGTATCTGGCTTTATGGAAAACAAAAATTTCATAATTCCTTCTTTGATAAAAACAAAAGCAAATTATTTCTTAAAAAGATATTGTGTTATATTTTAGTGGTAAGAGTTTATATAAATTACAGAAAAAGTTTGTTTATACATTTCTTTAAATTCTATGCATTTTAATTTTTTAAATATTTTATTCTTTGTTCTAAATTCTGTAGCTTTAGAGAAATACGATCTCCTATCAACTTCGAAATAACACTGATACTAAAATAACTATAATGAAATAAATAATAAGAGTAAGATATCTAAAATGGTATAAATAAAACATAAATTTTAAAAATTTTTCCTAATAATTTGTTAAGAATACTGATGGTATTATTGATATATAAATAAATAACAAATAAAATTATTATCATAATTTTTTTAAAGTGATTCTAATAACATCCAACACTTCTTCGATGGTAAAGTTTGATATTGTATTATAAGAAGAAGTCGTTGTAATTTAAAAATGTTTTTATTCTTTCTTCTAGTCATTACTTTTGGCACTTTTCTTTGTTATTACAGACTTATTTCTTATTGTAATTTCTAAATCGCTGCTACGTAAATCTGTCGAACATCATTTGAAAAGAATACACTCTGAAATAAGCGCTATATTTTTAATATCTATCTACTTTAATATCATTCTTATTGGATCATTAGGCTTTTTATTTTTATAGTAAATTTTTTTAATTCAACTAATCACATTATATTTATATATTGTAATTAACAAAGCAGTAATCCGTATACAGTTTTCTACTCATACAAACTTTATTATACGACACAAATCCTTTTACTGAAATAACTTTATCTCAAAATTCTGGGGATAACAAGCTAACTACATTAATGTTAAACGCTTTACATATATAACCATATCCCGTACTATAGGCATCTGTGCTTTTGATATTATCTATTTCGTAATCCCTCATTTAATTTTTTTTAAGATTAGCAACCATCCTAATAAAAACTATTCCAAGTGCTTTATTTTCAAATGGTATATGTTAATTTGCTTTTTTGTTTCCTAAAGCTGCCACTAAAAACCTATAACAAGCTTTTAACATAAAATTAGTAAATTCCATATGTTTCAATTAACCTAAGATAGACATAATTTTTTAAACTAACGGTCTAACTTTATCATAAAAAATATTTTATCGTAAATTGATACATTTTCATTTAATTTACTAAGATTATTTATTAATTCATCTTTTATACTCCGTAATAAGTAGTATCTAGGAGAAAATAAAAATGTAATGAGTTAATAGTTAACATCTTAGTCGTCTTCTTTTTTAAAGTATTTAACCGGAATATAATAAACTTACTAGTTTGTTTCAACACAATTTGTCGCATTCAAAAATTGTCGTTTTTTCTATAAAAATTGTGGTATACTATTGATATTTTTGTTAACTTTTGCAAAGAAAAGTAATCATTGCGCGGCAATTATTTATATCGCAAAATATGTCATTTGGTTATTTTTATTACAATATATTTATCTATTTCTCTTTAATATTAATACAATAACCCAAGAATTAATCTTTCTAAGCATTTTTTTCATTATATAAATTAAAACAAAAAGAGTTTAACGTATTCTAGACTCTATTGACATTCTTTTCTAAACTAACAATAGTTTTATTAATAAATATAAAATTGCATAATATCTTATTATCAATATATTCTTTTTTTAGCAGAGCAAAAACACTCATCAATGCCATAATGGATAGATATGATGAACATAAATATTTCATAAATAATTGTTGAAAAGTACAGTAGTTCTCATCTATTGAAAAAGTAAATTATGATCTAATAAATTCTTCAGTTGTAAAATTGTAATGCATTATTATATATATACTTCACTTAATCTTGCATTACTAAGTTTAAAATTTATATGTGCCATTGTACTTTTTATCTTACCCTGATTTGGAATATCGCAGTCATCTACAATATAATGAATCTCATTATTTTAAATCAATATAAATTCATTTAAAAAGTTTTTAATGGAACGAAAAAGCATATAATAAATCGTTAGTTTGCTATCTACTATTCTGAACTAGCATTTAAGGAACATGGTTCTTGAACTAGTGCCTCCATTTAGCTATCATTAACCTTCAGTTGATAAACATGCTAATTTTTCGCAAAAAATTTCTTTACCTGCTTTTTATTAACTAAAAGATGTGGTTTTTGAAAAATTCTTAATACATTGATTCGAATATATCAATAGAATTTTTTTAATTTTTAAATATTTTGAAGTGCATGATAGAATTTTATTTTAACAATTGCTTATTTTACATAATGGCATAAGCTAAATATGTATCTTTAATAACTATTTCAAATGTCAGGCATTTTAATCAGTTTATCAGATAAATACGTAAGAATTTACATTTATCGCAACAGTTATATTGCTACTTCTTTTCTCATCAGCCGTCAATTTACTACGCAGATTTGTACTTTTTTATGTGACTTTTGAGATAGACCCTTTAAATTCATGAAAATTAATTTAACAATTTTTAACCTTATATTTCGATATTTTTAAATATACAAGAAAAATTGTCACGCTATTTTTTCTAGAATTTCTTTATGTTTAAAAATAGTTTTTTAGACCGCTATTTTTCATATATCTGGAATCATTTATTCACAAATTGAGATCTCTCACTACCAACAAGATAAAATCATGATATTTCATCATCGCCAGAATTCACTTGAAAATTTTTATTTTTACAAATATTTTTTATTTTAGAAATACCTGTTAGTGACATTTAAAAATTTTACATTAACACACGTCGACGAAATTTTTAAAATCAAAAAAAATAAGAATAATGGACAAATAAAGGAAGAATTTTCACGTCGAGAGAGATTAGTAAAGCAGTTGGTAACATGTCAATTAATATATGAAAATATTTAATCATAACATGAAAGTCTTGATGGTAATACTCAGGTAATAAGATAATATACATTTTTGTATATTTTTAAATATAAAAATTCTTGTGTTGTAACTACATTAAAAAATGTAAAATTTTTCATAAATGTTTTTCTTTTATTTGTCATCATTTTAAATACTTTCTTAAATATGACATGGTAGTTATTTTTAAAAAACTTTATTGTTTTAAATTATGCTTTTAAGTTTAAACGTGAAAAGAATTGTTCAAAAGACTTATATAAGTGCTTTAATATTATTTTGAAAATAAAGACAAAAACACAGATGTTTTTAAATATAATAATTTTGTTTAAACAACTGAAATTAGAGTTTTTTTAAATGAGACTAATTTGATCGTAAACATTTCGTCTAAAAAATTAAAAGAATAGTTAACAAACTTTTCAAATATGTCGTTGTTTTTTGAAGATACTAATTTTGTCTTGAAAATTATAAGTTCTTTTACAATACATTTTAAAATGCAAGATTACATGTTAATTCTAAGTAAAATATGAATGATTTCATAGAAAGCATTTTAATATGTCAGAATAATTCTGTTAATAAGTTTTAATTGTCTGAACTATGTAACGCCCATAGAAGGCGTTGAAGTAAAAAACATATAAATAAAGGAATATTCACTAATTTATTTATTCGTTTTTTCTGATTATTAATATTCAATTCAATAAACTACATTCTTACTTCATATTGTGATTCATACTAAAGAGGATAGCACCTCTATAAAAAAGCTTATAACTATTGCAAATTTTATTTGTTTATAAATTCATACTTGTAATTCAAATTGTTTTATAATGTATTTTAAGATTATATTTACAAAAAAATTTATAAAAAGTTAAAAAATAATAGTCATTTTTGTAAATAGTAAATTTTAATTTAAAAAAAAAACAAACATTTAAATGATATATTTAATTATTAACACTTTAAGTGGTTAAATAAAATTTTTTATTTTTTGTTATTATTGTTATATACTTCTAAATTTATTGCTATTAGTAAACTATTTAGATTAATAATGTATGAAGAAACTTAAACTACTTTACAGGAAAATAACTTTTTATAAAATAATTATTAAACCAGTTCGACTCTAAAATAAGTATAATATTATAAATAGTATCAAAATTATATAAAAGCTACATTACTTCAAAATGTCAAACATATATATTTTTGTAAAAAAGCCACATTTTTGAAACAATATAATATCTTGTTTCGTTTAAGACATTTTTGTTATCTCTTGAGTAAAAGTATTTTTGTTGGTTCATACGCATTATATATGATAATTAACAAAAAACTATTAAATTTAAATTAATCAACTTATGCTAAACAATACCTTTCTGGAATTTGTCATTAGTTTCTTCTAGCCTCTATTTAAAAGTATGTGTAATTTAAAGTAAAATTCTCTTTAATAATTATAAGAAGATAAGTACTGTTTTTAATTAATATTTTCCCTGCTCATATTGATAATTTTATAATTTTTCATTATTATATAAACTATAAATTTTTTTTTAAAATGTTTAAATGTCTAAAAAACGTAGTCGTGGAGAGCTCCTTTAATAGAGAGAAATCTCTAGAATCGTTTCCAATATAAAATCAAACAATTAAGTGATAGATTTTAACTAAAAATCTTTATTACAATTATCTCAAAATACAATAATTTTATAAATTAATTTTTAATCTATAAATTTGAATTATAATATTCAAATTATTTCCATCACTTTTATTGAAGTATAAGCAAGTTACAATTCCTTAACGTTTTCGCCACGGATAGAATAATTTCGTATTGAAACGATAAAATTTACTTCAGTCCTTCTATCTTGTTTATTAAAGATAATTCATTTAGTAAACAAGCTTTTATTAAAATAATATTAACAGCAAATATAAGTAATAGATAATTAATTTAACAATAAGGTCAAGTGTCAGCTGTCCATCTTTCTTAATGAGAATAACTGATTCTTTCTATCTTATTCTTCCTTTAAATACTCTTTGTTTCCTCCTCCTAATGCCCTGCATTACAAATTGCAAAAATCTAATGTTATTAAGTTTTAAATAATTAAATATTTAATTACATTGTCTTGATATTAAATGTTGGTTTTCTGTTTTATAAAATCTCGTTTCTTTCCTACAAGATATTTCATTATTAACTCACCACTCGCAAACGTAAATAACTTTTTTCTATAAAGAGATAAAAACGCGAACTTTGCAGATTATAAGAACTAAGAGATAATATTTTTTATTTTTTGTCTCTTTCAAAAATTATAGCTCTATCAACACTTATGACTATTTTAAAAAATTGTGTTATTTTTGCCTTTTCGCATGTGTAACTTTTTTACATTAAATGATATTAAAATAATTCTTTTACAGATCAAAAGTTCAACTTTTTTGTACTAGAATCATACAAGTAATAAATATTAAAGATTATAAACATTTTTCATTCCTAATTAAAACAAAAAATCATGATTTTTGCCAAATTTCGTAGTTTTTTCAAAATTAAAGCATATTAAGAAGATTCTCACAAAAGCTTTATCATTATTATGATAGAATAAACGGTGCTCTATTTAACAATGGTAGTCTTGTTTACTGAAAATTAGTTTCAAAAAAGTTATGACAATTTTAAAATAGTCTAATTTTTTCATTTTTTTTAGTTATTTAAAAAATTATGTCATTTTTTAAATTTTTTAACATCTATAATGCTTTTTTATTGAAAGTTGCTGGAAATTTATTTTGTTTTCTATTGTTAAATGTTTATATTTTTAAACATAAGTCTAACAAGAACAAGGTCAAACATACGATATTTTTGAAAGATGGATAAAAGTGCTTTTATAGGGTAATAGCAATGTAAGTCGGTATGAAATACAAATAAAGAAAGATAAATATTTAAAAAATAGGTTTTCAAAAAATTTAAACAATTAAAATTAATAGATTTTTTTATCAAATATTAACAAATGAGCAATATTTTGTAAATTAGCGTACTTTTTTATAATAATAATGCTATTAAGTGTCAAATATGTTGATAAAAGTAATGTTTGTAACATAATTTTTTACCAAAATTAAACAATTGATCATCTTGGATAAATCATAATTTTTGTCAATGTTATTTAATATTAAAAATTTTATAATTATTCGATAGGACATCATCTATTCTATCAGAGAAATTATAAATCTTTTTAAAAAGCTTTAATTTTAAAAAAAAACTACGAAATTTTGGCAAAAATTGTGGTTTTTTCTTTTAATTAGAAAATAATGTTAATGAATATTAATATCAATGATATTGATAATTCTAGTACAAAAAAGTTGAGCTTTCGATCTGCAGAAGAATCATCTCAATTTCTTTTAATATAATAAAGTTTGTGCTTACACACACAGCTCTGACACTGAAAAACACTTCGATTTTTGGGTAGTAACTTTAGACAAAGAGAAATAAATTTATTTTTGTCTACAGTCGTCATCAAAAACTATTAGTGCTTCACAAAAATTTTTCTATTAAGTTTAAAGTCATATGCGTCTTTTCGTTAAAAAAATTTTAATTAATAATAGTAAATAATAAAATAGCAATAATACAATGTGACATAAAATAATTTAGAGTTTTATCAGTGTATAGACAAGATATATTAATAAATATTAATATTTTAGTAGTTTTTGAGTTTGTTAGGAAATATTTTCATTGTTTTAATAGATTAAGAAAAGCTCGATCAAGCATGTGTAACATTAATAAATAATTTTAAAAATTTTTATCATTATTTGAAATACTTCGTTTTTATTAAAATAAAAACAATAAACTGTATATGCTATTTTTTATAAATTTTATGCACAGATTAAAATTGTAAACAATAACTAGATTAATCAATTTACAGAATATTACTCAATTGTTCGTATTTGTTAAAGAAATTATGCATTATTTTTGTAATTAAAACTTTTTAAAATTACGGTATTTTTACATTATTTATTATTACTTCAAATATTTTTTTAGCATAATTATTATCACATGAAAACGTTACTACGAATTTTTTAAATTTTTTATATATTTAATATTATTTCTATGCCTTTAACTTATAGAAATATGACAGGTATGAATAAAAAATAAATCAATTTTACTACTGCTTTTTAAAAAAGTATATATTGTTAAAAAATTAACGCTTTTCGTTTTTTTAACAAATATTTCAACATTTCTAATTGCTTTAATAGTTTACAACTTTGCCTAAAATCAAGATTCAAAAAAAGTATTTGGAAACTAAAAGTTTTTATTTTATTAATTACAAGAAGACTGTAATATATCGTATTTGTTTGTCGAAAAGATAAAGTTGTTTATGTCTACAATCCAAAGATAATTCTAATTTTTATAAACACACATAGTATTTATATATAAGGTTGATGTAAAAGAAATTTTTCTACAAAAAAATATGTGCATCAATTATTCTTATCAATCGAACTTTCGTGGAACACCAATAGTTTTTGAAGACAACTGAAGACAAAAATAATTTCTTTTTCGTTGTCTAAAGATACTGCACAAAAATTGAATTGTTTTTCAGTGTCAGAGCTGTGTGTGTAGAAAAGCAAAAAAAAACAACTTATTTTAAAATGTTTATAAATTCCAAAAGAAGCATAATTTTTAAAAAAGCAAAAATTAAAAAATGTTATCTCTTAGTTTTATTAATCTGCATAATTTGGCGTTTTTATCTCTTCATAAAAAAAATATTTGCGTTTGCGAGTGATAAGTTAATTATGTGGCACACTGTATAGACTTTAAAAATAAGAAAATTTATAATAATTATTTAATTAAAAATTTATTTCCAGATCGTATGATTTATTAAAAGTTTTACCAATTTGTTTATTTAATTATTAATACTATGATATTATGTGAAAAAGTTATATAATAAAGTAATGAATTATTAAAATGAGCTAAATACATAACAGTTTTGTTTAATTTTCAAAAAAAAAGAGAAGAGTTTTTAACTTTTTTAATAAGCTTTCATATAATTCTTGTTTGGCAGCTCTTTTATTTGTTTGTGGAAAAAATCTTCGAAAAATATACCCATTTCTGTTTATAATCAGGATATTCACAATCGTCTAGAATATGTATAAAGTAACTTGTTAAGTTATTATGTTTAAAATACGTTTCCTGAGATACTCGAACAAAGTGGGACAAGGAAAAATGTAATACCCCATTTTTATATGCTTAAACAATACCCCAAGGTGACATATTACCACATATAAAATATTAGCTTTATATCTCTTTTCTACGCGTTTTTATGGCTTCTGAAACTTTTCAACCATAATGCGTATCTAAAAAACTACTTCATGAAACTATAGCAATATATATATATCATTCTTTACTATTTTTGGAGTACTTTTTATGTACCGAGATAAACTTTAAAAAATCTTATTTTTAATTATATTTTGTCACCAAAAATTATAAAAAATGAAAAACTCTAATCTCGAAAATATTATATTCGAATTCAGTGTGTCTGAAAACCCACATATACATTTTTAAATTATTTAAAAGTGCTGAGAAAAAAGTTCTACATAAAATATATTGAATATAATTTTGCTGTGCCGATATATTGATAAGACTATGAAACATTTAATTTTATCTTATATTAAATTATATATGTGTATTGCTTAATACAAAGAATAGTAAATCAACGTAAAAAAAAAAGTTAACAAAAAAAATGTTTTGATTTATATTTCGATTTATTAAAATTTTGAATATATATAATATGCTTTTTTTTACTATAAATTACTTTTCTTGGCAAATATGTCACGTGTCTTTTACCATTTTTGATAGAATAAATGTTAGTTTTTTAAAGTAACTTTAAATCTTTATAACTTAGAAAATATATAAAATATTTTAGTCAAATTTTTTAACTATCGTCTTGTAATATTTTGTTGATCTATAATAGTTTTAAAAAATTTTTTATTCATTTTTTAATTTAGCTACTATCGTTATAAAAATTGTCATGTAAAATTTTTGTTGAAAGGTATGTTACAACTAAGCTGTATTAATTCAATGATTAAAATAAATTATAAGTTATATAAAAAAAGATACATCGTTTATTAAAAATATACTATTTATTTCGATATAATATTAGACATTTTAATTTTATAATGTTGTCATTATTTTAAATCTTTCTCATAATTTTAATAATTTGATAATGGTTAAAATTTTAAAATAAATCGAAATTTTTAGAATAAAGTATAATTTAGCATATTATAATATATCTTGTACTTTCTAAAAGTTATATTTTTCTTTAATTCATTTATAATCTTCTTCTTCTAGTTCCTCTCTTCAAAATTTCAGATTCATCTTTAAAAACTTCTTCTTTCTTTGACACACTATTTATAATGTCTTCGATTTCATCATCAAAAACACTTTCATTTATAGACTTACTAAGACTATATACCGTATAATCATTTTGCTTTTTCCTCATTAAATTCTTCATCATTCAAGTCTTCTAAAAATTATTTTATTTTTAAAGTTGCCACGTCTTTTTTAGCTACTTTTTTAAGAATCTCTTTAATATCTTTTTCCTTTTTTTCTAGTGCTTTTAACCATGAAAAATATAATCCAATTTTTAACGAACTTGGAATATCACTTATTTTTATCTTTTTTTCTTATTTTAGTCATACAGTTAAACGTTCAACTGCTATTGCTAGTGAAATTTTACTACCTTTTTTTCCTATAAGTACATATTAATAAGTTTCTCTTTTTATTTTCAATTTTATTGGATCTCTTGGTTTGTTTTTCTTTAATGCCCAGCTAACAGGAAAGACATTCAGAATTAGTTTTATTTTCTTCTTCAAATGATTTAAAAATTTCTTCTTTCACAAAATTTGCTTCGCTAATATTATACGCCAATTATTTTTTATAATTATCAACAGCACATTCACATAAGGTAAGCTTTTCTTTTTTATATTTACGTCTTTCTAATGTAGGAATGCTGCTGCATGTTACCTATTCTAAGAAAAGCGACTATGCAATCTTCTTCTGACAGAAGTATGGTTTGATTTTTTTTCATCTATTGGAGCTAAATCTTTATCTTCTTCTTCAAGAATTTTCAACAAATTCTTCAATATAACTAATTTCTTCACTATAGTTAGATAAGTGAACTATGTTATTCTTTATATTATTTTTTAATGAAGTGAAAGTACATTCTTTATCACTCGTAAAATTACAAATTATATCTGGGATATGTTTTTTAATTGTTCTAGTTTTTTCGTAAGTTACTTTTACATGGTATCTCAATATTGTAATGCTCTCATACTTCGAATTCTGTGTTTTTGAAACTAATATATGCAATTGACCTTATATTTTTAATTTTACTGCATCTTAATGGAGAGACACATTTAAACTTGAGCAATGTTATTACGTAATTGTGGTTTTCAACTGAAGTATATGCCTTGACTAAGTCTTTGGATGTTAAAATATCATTTTTATTATTTATAAATTCTTTTTTCTTTTAGATAGCACACTTGCAATTCGATCACAAGGTCCTTTATCTAACTGAACTTCAGAATAACTGTACGAATTGATTTTTATCCCATTTTTTTCCCAATGACGTTTAGTAAATGATAGAAGCAAGCATTTTTGTAACATGGTGCATTGTCACTTCTTAAAATTAATTTTTTTAATGTTAGATTTTTCTTTTAGTACAGTTAAGACGTTTAGTATAGATGCAGCCACAGCAAAAAAATCTTGCTTGTCAGTTCCATCAAAAACGTCGGCGAAGAATAATTGAGAAAAGTCTTCATCAATTTCACGTTTTAAAACATGAACTATATGAACATTGATCTCTTTTTTTCCATAATAGTCTGTTTGCTTTTCGCGTTATGTTTGCGGAATTACTTTTTGAGAGAAATCTAACGTTAGTAAGGCTTTATCCACACGAAGAATTTTTTACAATAGTTTTTCTTTTTTTTTCGCAAGCAACTCCTCTTAAAATATATTCTTTATACAAGAATAAATTGTTCTCGACAATTTTAAGTTGTTCACATGCATTTTGTGATTGTTCACTGTTTGTATAGCTCTCCAAAAAGTCTCTGAATTTCATTTAAAAGTAAGCTTAGTACCATCACATCGATTACATTTAATATTATGAAGATGCTCGCACAAACTTGGTGATAAAACTTGCGTCAATGCATGAGTATAGCAATGATCTGCAACATTAGACACTTTTTTTACGTTAATTTTGTAATTCGCTTTTAGATAAGTTACTGCAAGTTCAATTTTAATAGTTCAATTTCGTTTTTTTCATGTGTTAGTAAACCCTTTGTAGACATCTCATCTAAATATACATAGAATATTTTTAATGAATCCATTAAATCACCATAAAAGTAATCAACGAATATTTTTGACTTGTTTCTTATCGCAGTACAGGAATGAAGAATTTTCATCATCAAACTTTCACTTAAAGTCAATTCTTTTCTCCTTTCATTGCAATACTCATGTACATTTTTATAATTACAGTATTAGAAATATCTCTGACTGCCATAGCAATTTTTTCTTTTACATTGTTCATTCCAACAATTTTCATTTCTTGCCATGGTATTATTGAAGTTATCATGGGTGTTGTAATAAAAGAAACAAAAATGTTAACAGTTTCTTTATCGTAGCGTTCTAGACGTCTTCTTTTTTTCATATTACTAATACTAGCGGTCAAATATTTACTTTGTGTATATGCATATCTTGATAATTTATTAAAATACTGCAATACTTGATTGTACGGCATACAGGTACTAAGAAGTCTAAGAGCACCAAGTTTTTGAACCTTACTTTCTGAATTATTGTAGACTTCAATAATATTTTTATAATATCTGGTGTTTTTTCTTCTTGAATACGATAATTTTTTTCTTTTAGATAGTCCTTGAATGAATCTACGATAAGCTCTTCACTATTAGATACCATTACACCGGCAATTGCTTCAATCATGCATCTTTAATTATATTTCTTCCTATTGTAGTTTCGAGAAGACATTGTATCACCACTGAATTTTCCCAAATCCAAACTGCCTTTAAGATTCAAAAGAGAAGACAAATTTCTAACAATTTCTCCAACTTTTTTCACCTAACGTAGATTCAAGAGTTGTATCCAGTGTCGTATCAATCTTAAACGTGGCATCACTTGATAATAAAGATACATCAGGTTCTGGTTCTTTAATTGCATTAAAAGCTTCTCAATGTTTGTCACAAATATCTAAAAAATTTATAATTATTTTTCGTAAAAAATACTTACAATGTCCAGGATGGAATAAAATGTTATGTTTCATTAATACTTTTCTACATATATTTGATTAAATTCTATGGGTTACTCTTTTTCATACTTGAATTCAGGCGCATCAAACATTATAGTAGAAACTGTACAATCATAAACGTGTTCTCGTTTAATAACACCATATGTTCTTTTTTTATATGATTGTATGTTTGCTTTTCGTAATCCGTTAAAAGTTCTTTAATATGTAATTCGCAAACACACAAATTTTTTAGATTCTCAGGTATCCCAACCTCCCAATTAATATCATAATTTCTCGCGCCTCTTTGCATCATTAGGTCAACGATATTTTTTGCACCAAATAAATCTTTAAATTGGCAATTGCTTCGATTTCATCGAATCTACAAAAAAATATTTAGAAAATGCATGATATTTTGTTTTTTTATAAAATGATAAATACTTTTCGTTTTGGTAGTATCAAGATTGTTAATATTTATAATATGAATACATCATTATGTTAAATAAACTTTGTTATTTTTTTAATGTCATTGTATGTTATCAAAAAAATATGATTTTATGTGATGGATAATTAGGATATTTTAATAGATTTGCTTACTTCCACTTTAAATTTAGTGCTTGACCGTAAATTTTACAAATAAATGGAAAAAAAATAATTAGAAAAAGATAACAATTGTTTATATTTAATAAATTGTATTAAAATTATTACTACATTATGATTTTTGATGCTTTGAAGAATCATAGTATATTTCTTCAATTTACATACTTCTTTGTGATATTCAAACGACAACTATTAAAAATATAATAGTGTTTCAAGTTACTTAAAAAAATAGACATTTTTATTAAACATATAATTTTTACAATTTATAAAAAGTAAAAATTTGTCACAAATTAGGTTTTTCATAATTATTAATAATTTGATATACTAAACAGTATCAAAAAGTAATGAACGTTATGATGAGATATGTGATTAATATTCGACTCATTATTATTAATAGTCTAATTAATTGCATTTTACTATAAAAAAGTTACAGGCTCTTAAAATAAAAATCAATTCAAGGTATTTTTATCATCATTAAGAATTCTAAGTAAGAAGATAGTTGTTTATAAAACATGTACAACAATATTTTTTATGTTTGAATTTAAACTAAGTTATTTTACTGAACGTGTAGAGCTTTTAAATTTATGTTAAATATAAATTTCTAAATAAAAGATATTAAAATCAAGTGATATAAAAAAATATTTTTTATACACCAGATAAAAGCGTTGATTTTCTATGCAATAGAAATTATTTGTTTTAAAATGATTATTTTCTGTTTTTAATTTTAAATATTAGTTGTTTTTAACTAGAAAAAATTAAACATGCAACAAATGTCATATAGTTAAGATTTGACATTATTAAAATCATTATTTAATATTTTCTCTTAAGTGTAGAAATAGAAAAAAACTTTTTAAAAATAACGATGATTTTAACAGTGCAATTTTTATAAAGAAAATTTAAATAGAAAAATTATTATCTGTATAATTTCATATTTTTATTTCTTTGACAATTAGTTGAAATCTTTGAAGCGCTTAACTGTCTTGAATTATTTTTAAATAGATGATATACGTTCAACATTGAAAAAGCATTCTATTTTAGCGTAAAGATAGCAGTACAAAATAATGTAAAGTTACCAACAAAAAAATTGTTATACCGAAAGATGATACTTTCGTTAGCAACTTCATCATTTTACATTAACTTGTAATCAGTTTAAGCATTACACATTGTCATTTGTTTGAAAACATTTACATTAAACATTCAAAAAAATTTTTTTCCTTTTATCAAGAGCATGACCTCCAATAAAAAAATTGTCTTACTGATATTTTGCAAAAATAAAATATTTGTAAAAATTTGTTTAAAAAATATCTTAATTATTATAACCGTTCCACATTTCTCTTTCACAAGCGAACAATCATTAAACTTTTAATATTTTATTTTCAAAATTGATGATTTTAACAAATCGACAATGATACGTACAAGTGTATATTTCTGATAAAATTTAATACTACGTATGAAATGATATTTTGACAATAAAAAAAGATGTAATATGGAATTTTTAAAAAAGATAATTTTATGAAGTGTATTTTGCAAAATTTTTATGTATAAATTTTATTCTTGACATAATTTCAATAATTTAAAAACTTATATATAGATTTTTAAACACACTGATTATGAATCTAATAATTTCAAGATTAAAAATATTTTTGTCCTCTAAAGTTTTAAGCTAAAAAATAAACATAGAAAAAAGAATTTCGGTAATTTAATGTAATTCGTTATCTTAAAAACGGTAAAAAATAATATTTTTATAAATTCATATACGCTTTATGTGATATACAATTATGGTTAACAAATTTAAAAAGTTATGTATACGTACACAGTAAATCTATGGCACAAAAAATGTCTATGTTATATCAGTAAAGATGAATTGTTAAAGCACGTTAAAGTAAAAAGCTAAAATTTTGTTTGCCTTAATTTATCCAAAGTTCACGATTATTTTTTTCACGTTAAATATAATGTAAAAAATGTAATGTTTAATAAAATAAAATAAAATATGCTTTTAATTGTTGAAAGTGAAATATAATCAAGTATTTGCTAGTAAAATGAATTTTATTAATTTTGGAAATTATGTTCTAAAATATTTTATGTAGAAATTTTTTCTCAGCACTTTTTTAACGATTCAAAAACATATGTATAGATTTTCGGACACGTTAAATTCGAAATATAATATTTTCGAGGGTAGGGTTTTTCATTTTTTATGATTTTTAATAACAAAATATATCTAGAAATAAGATTTTTTAAAATTTATTCTTGGTACTTGAAAAGTACTCTAAAAATGGTAAAGAATGATATATATATTGTTATATTTTATTAAGTAGTTTTTGAGATACGCAATCATGGTCGAAAAGTTTCAGAAGCCATAAAAACGCGTAGAAAAGAGATTTAAAACTAATATTTTATATGTGGTAAAATGTTACTAAGGCATAACTTTAAAGCATAAAAAAGGGAAGACTTGGGTTTTTGCTTGTTCCGACTATTCAGGCCTTCGTGTCCACTTTTTTCAAGATAGCAAGAAATGGCAAAAAAGTAATTTTCAAGAAATAAAATCTATACACAATTAATATAATACAAAAATAAGCTTTAGTATGCCATATTGAAAATAATTTTAATGTATTTGTAAATTACTTTTGTGAATATTTAATATGAAACTTTTCTTTTCAGCACTTTTTTAATAATGTAAAAATGTATATATGGGTTTTCAGACACGCTGAATTCGAATATAATATTTTCGAGATTAGAGTTTTTTATTTTTTATAATTTTTGGTGACAAAATATACTTAAAAATAAGATTTTTTAAAGTTTATCTCGGTACATAAAAAGTACTTCAAAAAAAGTAAAGAATGATATATATATTGTTATAGTTTCATAAAGTAGTTTTTTAGATATGCAATCATGGTCGAAAAGTTTCAGAAACTATAAAAACGCGAAGAAAAGAGATATAAAGCTAATATTTTATATGTGGTAATATGTCACCTTGGGGTATTGTTTAAGCATATAAAAATGAGGTATTACATTTTTGCTTGTCCCACATATTTAAAATTGCTCAACTTTCTCAGTAAATTTTTTTTAAAAAAAATATAACATAGTAAAAAAATATATGTAAATAATTTTTTCTATATTTTGATATTTTTTTATCTATATGCGGCTCATCTAAAGCTGATGTAAGAGTTATCAGTTTACCACATGAATCACTTCTCTTCGCGATAATTTTGTTACCGTCAGAGGATCCTACTATCATTGTAGTCGTTACATCACTACTATCTATAGCTACTAAAAGTTTATTAAATTCTATTTGACATTGAGGTTCCGCTTTAATAAAAAGTTTTTCCTTAATGTGTAAATTTTAACAATATTAAATACTAGAATAATTATAAGTACTACTAATGTTTTAAAAAATTTTATTTTTAAATGTTTCACTTTAATATTTTGAAAGTAAAATTCTCTTAAATACTAGAAATAACTTTAAAAAATTTTCGGAAAATAAATATTTATTTTCTGATTATTCAAAGAACAACAAATACAGGGTATTTTAAATAGGCGTAAACTTTTTTAAATTTTTAGAATTTAGTTCGTTTTTAATTGATCATAATGAATTGTTTTTTAAATTTTCATTAAGACTTTGAAATAAAATGACTAGAAAATTTTTCTCAATTTTTGATTTTAATGCTGCAATAATTGTGTTAAAATATAATGAATGTTTATTTTAAATTTTAAAAATTATATTAAATTTTTATTTAATAAAAGTACTTTAAAATGGGGTTTATTTTAGTTAAAACATAATTCAAGCCTTTTTCACAATAAAAAAACATTTTTATAAAAATTTCTTATCTTCATTAACTACTTCAATAACTATCTTAAATTTTTTCTTTTAACTCTTTCTTATTTTCAGTTTTTGTGCTGTAGATGATTGACTTTACATATTTTAAAAAAAAAGATATTTATTAGAGTTAAATCATAGGATCTTGAAAACCTTACCAAAAATATTTATTTATCTAAATACACATTATTTTCTGATTAAATTTAACATTTATGGAAGGTTAATTTTTTAAATTATTTTTATAATAAACTAAACTTCAGTTTTAGTCACAGATAAATAAAAATACTACTAAAATCATATAACAGTGAACATAATTATAAACATTTAAAATGGCTACTCTTATTTGAAACACTTTAAATTTGTTATTTAAAATAATGTAACTTTTAGTTAATATCGATATTTTTATAATATTATACTCATCTTACAGTCGAACTCGTTTTTTATATTATTTTATAAACAACGTTTTTATAAATTAATTGCGTGTAAAGCCGTTAAAAGATTTAACAAAAATCATTATTTCAAACATTCTAATAAAAACAATGTGGTTAAAAATTTAAAAACAAAAGAAATATCGATGAAAAGTAACAATCATTTAATCATGTAGATTATTATCAATAAATAAAGATATTATTTTAGTATTAACTTTTTTTATAAATTAATTTATTATAAAATTATTTTTTTCATTGACAAAATTGCATTATCTTTTACAACTTCTTATTATTTTGATTTTTAAAGATGAGCTTTAGAGACACAAAAAAAATTTAGTCTACTAGATGAGTATAATTTTATATAAAAATCAAATTCATAGTAATACAAACAATCGATAAATAATAAAAAAGATACCATTATGTGTCAACAAGTATTTTCATTAAAGTATTTGTAATTTGAATAAAAATAAAATTCTAATTTAATAATTTAAAATGTACAAAAGATAATAATTTATGTTTTAAAATCAGAGTGCTATAATGAAAAACTAGAAAATTTAAAAAAAAAAAAGCTTGCTTATAATTGCTTTAATTTATGTTCGTTATATACATTTTTTTGCTCGCTAGCGAGTGGTGCTTATGTATTTTTCTCTGTTATTAATGGAAGAAAAATCATAAATTACATATACTAGAATGTATTTCCTCGTTTGAAGCTGTCTGTGGTGATGACTTGCAACTGATGGATCACCGTAAATGTTAATTCTAAATTCTGTGATTTCTAAGGTACTGAATTTCTGGGATATTATCTAACCTATCTAACGCATAACTTTATTGTCGTTTTTTTTAAAATATGTATACAAAAAAATTAGCAATACTAATAATAACAAAAACAAGGAACAATTTATTTAAGTTAAAATGGGTACTCTTAATACTAAAGGGGGTCTAAAATCTTGGAGAGTAAAGCAAAAAATTGGTAGAAGATCTCAAGTTCCTAAATATCAACATATCGTTTATTAATGAAAAAAAACAACCGAACTTTATCATAAAAAGATGAAGGAGTTCTCATCTCAGTAGGAGTTGCTATCAACTCATCAAGTGGTACTTGTTTCATTATTATTGGTGATAAATTAATTGAAACTGTCTCTGAGATTAAGCATGTCAACAACCATGTTAACTATATGGTGATAAACATTTAAAATAAGAAATTAGATTTTATATGTACATACGCACCAAATAAAACTTGTCAGGAAAAAGGACAGAGAGAATTTCTATCATGTTCTTCAGTCTAACTTCGACATTCTTAAATTGAAGAAAGATTTTGTTATAGTTGGAGAAGATTTCATTGCAACATTAAGTAGAGATATTGTCGAGAACGTGAAAGGCAGATACAGCTTTAATGAGGAAGAGAAATGAAAACGGAACTGCATTAATAAAATATGCCGTCAAGAATAAACTGATAATTATTGATTTTTTTTCTTAAAGACCAGAAAAACAATAGACATAAGCTTAACCTGGTGCTTCTTCTAACAATTCATTTTAAAAAAGCCATCTTAAGTGCTTGAATTACTTTTTAATAAATAGAAAGCAACTATTTGATAACGTGGAAAGTCTGTCTTTTAAAAAGTTTAATCCTACATTATTTGACCACTGTCTCAAAATTGCTTCCATACGATGTAGTCTCAGCTGAATATCTTATGTATAGTTCTCTAGGAATATTCAAAGAAAAAAAGATTGATTTTAAACTATGAACACTGTCACTGTAGTCGCTAATTATCTAGGAGATAGTCTTGTTATGAAAGATGATAACGTAGATAAACTATATGACACATTAATCCAATTTTTTTAAGAAAGTTACAAATGAAATTGTTACTAAGTCAAGAATTCGAGAAAATATTCAAAAATGATTTAACAAAAGAAGTGTGCTGAGGATTGAACTAGCTGATTAATCTTAAATAACTCAGTATTTTCTACTTAAAATTTAGAATTAAATATTTTGAATAAGTTATTATAGTGGGAATTAATTAACTATCTGGAAAAGAAAAAAATCACTGGACTTAAGGCGGAAGTGAAAAAGAGCAGAGATGTCGAAAAAGTGTTTAGAAATTTTATCAATAGAAAACAAACTGTACCAGTGTTAAAGGATAATATCTATAAATTTTACAATGAACTCTATAGAATTATCTTAAGAAAGAGAAATCAAATATGAAAAAATACTGGAAACTTGGTAGAAATTTCAAATCTTTTGAACCTGAAATTTTAAAAGATGAAGTTCTAAAAGCTATCAACTGCTCTGGTAAAGTTAAACAACTTGAACTAGATGAAATTGATGGTTATTAATTTAAATATATGACTAAATTAAACAAGGTACTGAATTTTATTACTCTCCTTTTCAACTCGTGCTGGAAAATGATGAAATTTCTTAATCTTGGAGGTTAACTAAAGTGATTCTTATTTTTAAGAAGAGATCTCGTTAGAGTATCAAGAATTACCGTCTAATATCAATTATATCTTATGTTTACAAAAGTTTTATTAGAATTTAGATAGGTAGAGTTAATAATATAGTTAATCCTCAAGATAGGATCTTATCAAATGGATTTCAGAGAGAAGCGATCTTGTATTAATGCAATTAGTTGTCTGGAAAACTTTTTAAGTGTGAGAAATGAATTTAATCTTCTTACAATCTTTGGATTTTTAAATTTCTTCAAAGCTTGTGATAGAGTGTATAAGAAAATGTTGTTTGAAATTTTAATTTCTTTACATAACGTTCCTATTTCACCTAGTTATATTTCTGGATAGTCAATATTCTAACAATTATCTCATGTTTGATCCAGAATATGATAAAAAGTTTAAATTCAGCACTGAAAATTTTTTCGGGACAAAATGTCACGGAAATTGCAGAACTCACATGGAATTCCCGCATACGCGTGACATTTTGTTTTGTATCTTTGAAAAATGTGGGAAAAAATTTTTCTTAAATAAACGTGAAAAAATGTCAAGTTTACTTAAAGTGAGATTTTGTCGCGAAAATATTCAGGAGATTAAGTATCCGTGACATTTTTATCCGCAACACTTTTTTTTCGTAACGAAATGTCACGTGAAAATTACTTTTTTTTCGTGACAAAATGTCACGCAAAGTAATGTCACGAATTTTTTTTTCTGTGAGGTTATGGAGAAAACTAAAGCAAGAATGTCCCGCATCACCAATGCTATTCAATGCTCTTCTGGAATTTATATATAGGTATGCTTTTCTAGACGACTCGTTTTATCTCCTACTTAATTTTGGAGTTACTGTTAATGGGTTATCGGTAGTAGGAATTTCATATGCCAATGATACTATTCTCATTGCTGAAAGAGGTGATAGTTACAAGAAAATGATATCTGCTTTTACATATCATTCTAAAAGAGTTGGACTTGATATTAATTTGGATAAATCTAATTATATGGCGTTTAAAATGAAGATGGAAGATTCTTTTAAAATCCTTCCTTGTACTTCTTTTAACTTTCTGGGTAGAGAATCAAGCTTCTTAGAATGTAGGCCTTTTATTAGACAAATAAAAGAAAGAAGGTATAAAGCACTTAGTATTAATCGTTCTGCTTTACCTACTGTTTCATTAAAAGCAAAGTGCTTTCTATTTCAATCGACAATTAAAAGCTGTTACACGTACGCATACCTAACATGAACTTTAACTAGCGTTGTGGAACTACAGTGTAGCTGTTCAGGTAGAATAAAAATATAATTTAATTAAATCATGATTTTATTAGAGCAATATTAGATAACAACAAAGGTGGAGATAATTAGTAAATAGGAAATTATTAATAGATTATATAGTAAAATCTAAAATGATCTAGAAATTCTATGGCCTCCTTATATTTTATTTCTTGGTTTTTTTATTCTTAATCATTGATCTCGTGTATTGTGAATTCTTACAAGTTTTACTCTATTTGAATGAAAGGTTAAATTTTGTTGATTAAAATTTTGTTTATTAATTTTAAGTTTATGATTCTTGAAATGTTTGTTTACTTTCTAAGTTCAAATACCAGTAAAATTAGATTTATTAATTAAATTTCTAATTGTTATTTTAAATGATCTTTGATCATTTCGCTAGGAATGACTTATATGTCACAGCCTGTTTGGACCGGAAATTTATATTTTTATGTAAACTTATAAATGCGGAGAAAATTCGTAGTAAAGAAAATATACCTAGTGATGAAAGAATCAAAATAGCCTTAATCTATACGTATGCTAAGATTGAACTACTAGAACAATATGTCTTCAAACTCAGGTGTAGATTCCTACATAACATTCGCTATAACGGTTTTCTAACTTTGAACCTACTGTTGTACTACCCTTATGAATATAAAAGAAAAGTTGGTAGACCTAGAGAAAGATATCTTGATAATATTAAAAAACATAAATTGTTTAAAATTTTTTGTCAATTTTGTTTTATTATATAGAACAGTTTTTATTTGTAACATTATACTCTTACTTGTTAAGATTAGTACGTAAATAAAAAAATAAATTATTAAAAATATAAAATGTATAATTATTTTTTTAAAAAATTGTTTTTCTAAAATTATTACACACAAAGCCTAAACATGTCTTTTAGACCAATATGATTTATATGAAAAAAGAAAAATATTCAATATAATTTTTGAGTCTAGGTTTTTTACCCGTTTTGCAAACACATTATAATTCATTTTGCATGTACATTCTTTTTTATTTTGCATATAGAAAACGTCTAGAATACGTAATCAAAATGAGTTAGAATTCACATACAAGATTAGCTAGAATGTAGCCTATAGTTTACGATTAATTTGTAAGTTTAATAATTTTGTAAATATTATGCATAAATAAAAGATTTTAAAATTTTTTTTGATAGATTAATAGAGATATCAATTCTTAATCGATAGAATATAATATTTTTTAGCAAACCAGCCTTAGACTCGCATTCGGCAGGTTGGGACTGGTTCGCAGAGCATATTTTTTATAAAAGCAATTTTATACTAAATTATAAAACACAGTATGTTTTAAAAAATTGTTTTTTTGAGTAACATATTTCTTGAGAAATAAAATATTCGAAAATACATTGCTATAACATATTAATATATAAAATATTTCTGAGCTTGAGAATCATTTTATAACGCCTATCTTTATTGAAAATGTTTAAGTTAGAAAATTCACCCAACAAAAAAGAATTTTATTTATATCCAGATGCTGAATAAAAATGAATATTTAAATCATTTTTAACTATAATTAAAATGACTTTTTATCATATTTTTGAAATTCGTACAAACAATTTCCTATTATTGATCTACTAAATACATATTTACCTTATTTCTGATAATAAATGATGAAGAAAAAACAAAAAAATTAATATCTAAAAATAATTTTTGTCATTTTTAATTAGCAAACTTCGTTATAGTATTTATATTTTATGCCAGTCTTTAATATATGTACTAAATTTAATTTATTTAGGTAACTTTGATAAAGTTATAATATGAAGAAATTTTAATTTCGCTAAAAAAATAGTCATCACTGTTGTATCTATTACCTAATTTATTTTTTATTAATCTTTTTAATATTGAATATCGCTCTTATTCCATACTTGTACCTATCAAATAATTTATAAATCATAATTTTTTATTAACTTTTAAAAAGAGTTATTTCTGAAACAAAACTATGCAGAAATGTGTTCAAAAAAGTAAATTTTTAAAAAATAATTTAGCCAATTGTAGACCAAATGTTTCAGGACTTATTTTTTCCCCTAAGTTGAAAAACGATATATTAAATGACTGTTTGACCATAAAAATTTATCAAGTTTGGAAAGAGTTGTATTTGAAACAAAATCGATTTTTACAAAAGAAATTAAAAAAAGAGAGAAAAATAAGACTAAAATTGGCATAGATTGTTTTCTAGATAAGCTATAAACTCCACAATATTCTCATTTTAAAAGTTAGACTTAAATCTATGTAAGCAAATTATAACTACTTAATTTTATAAAGTTTAAATGAAGTAATAGTTATTTAACTTTTTGATTTTTACTAAAAAAATAGTCATTACATATTGATCCATAATTTTTATAATATAGTATCAATTTTAATTCTGCTGTGTTTACTCCTTATTCCATACTTGTATCTTTTAAATGAATTATGAACTATTAAATTTCGTTAACGTTGAAAGAGTTATTTCTGGAACAAAATTATGCAAAAATGAGTTCAAAAAAGTGATATTTACGAAAAATAATTTAGCTAGTTATTGACCATAAGTTTCGAGACTTATTTTCCCCTTTAAGTTGGGTAAAAATACTTCAAATGACAATTTGATCATTAAAATTGATTAAGTTTGAAAAGTGTTTTGTCTAGAACAAAATTGATTTTTATAATAAAAAAAGAAAAAAAGCAAAAAAGTAGATATTTAAATTAATATAACTTTTTTCGTTATTAAGCTATAAACTTTGTTAGACACTAATTTTTTAAGTTAAACTTAGTTCTATATAAAATGCATTATTTTAATTTGTTTTCATCTAGTTATGACTAAGTTATATTTATTTAACTTTTAAATTTTGTTTATAGAATGATCATCATTCCTTGGACTATAACTCAGCTAATTATAAATTAAATTAAATATTATTAGATTTTTGCAGTATTCTGGAATTATACCTTTCAAATAAATTAGAAAGCATTTTATTTTTTTAACTTTAAGAAGAATTAGTTGAGTAACAAAATATTTGCAAAAAAGACTGTTTTTTGAGATAACTTGGCCAATAATGTTCCAAAACATTTAAGACCCATTTTTTCCACTAAGTTAAAAAAACACATCTTTTAGTTATTTACCCATTAAAATTGGTCAACTTTGAACAGAGTTATGTCAAAGACAAAATTTTTATTCTTATTTCTTTTTGTTGTAGATACTAAAAAAATCAATATTTTCAAATGGAATTTTTATATAATAAATATAACTTTTATAATTTTTCAAGTTTTTATGTGCATTAAGACAAAAAACAAACAATCTGTTGGAAAATACAGTAAAGTTTTAATTAATTTAAATAAAAAAAACATACAATTATAAAAACACCATAATATAAGTCTACAAGTAGTAATTTAATAACTGTTAAAAATACCAACGCTCAACACTAAAAGATAACTTAATAAAATGTAATTTATAAAAGAGATCAATTTAGTCAAAAGTTGTATGCTTTTGACAAGATTATTTGAAATTTACACTCTCACTTCTTTTTTTAAGATTGCATCTTCTATTTTGAAAAAATTAGTAAACGCCTTTTAGAGTATTTTTTTCATTCTGAATTTAAGAACTTTAAAACTTTGTTAATTTTAGTAAGCACAATGTCAGATTCTGTACAAAACGGTTTAATGAATTCACTTTAAAAATTTTTAAACAACTAATTTTTCATTTTTTTTTCTACGTAAATTCGATTGTTAAAAATTAAGTAAAAAAGAAATTATTATATTCTTTTTACTACTGCATTTTTAATAAAAGATTCAGAATAGTTTTATACGATAAAACAAAAATTTAGAGTCACTCGCTAAAAACTTTTTCGATATTCGCATATATAAATCTTCTTATAATCAAAATAAAAATGTGCCATAAAACTTATTTGTAACCAAGATACATACCATTATTTTTTACAAGGTTTAAAAAGAAATTTGGATTTTTAGAATTATTTTAAATTTTAATACTTTTTAACTTTAAATTAATGTAACTTTTAAAAATAAACAATATCTCTACTACCTTCGTTGATTTTGAAAAAGCAATTTATTTTTTTCTATTTCCTAAATATCATGAACATAGAATTTTATCAATTATGTTCAATTATAAAATATAAAAAATAGCCAAAGTTTATTTATAAAATATTTTATATTTTCAACAATGTTATTTTGATTAAATAATTTTTTAAAATACGTTATTATTATTCTGATAAAATAAAAATAATTCGTTAAATGTAATTAGTACTATTTATTGCAAATAAATTTGAAAAACGTAATGATTAATCAAATATTGGCTGTTCTCATAATATTTGTTGCAATTAATAAAAAAGCATACAATTTGATTTTTCTACAATAAGAATATTTAATTAACAAAAGCATTTAAGATAATATTCTATATTTGTATATTATCAGCTTGTATTCCGAAAAAAAAGAAGTATGAAAATATTGTGAATAATGTGTAGATAATTTTGATTAAGTTTGGAAAAAAGACACGATTAATTTGGAAGAAGAACGTGTCAAACAAAATTTAGTGATAAATTTATTCATTAATTTAAATCATTGTTCGTTTTATGATTTTTTTAAGTATAATTGTACTGTTTTAGATTTTCTTTGTTAGATAAGACATCATCAATAATTATTTTATAGTAAAAGAATCATTTGTCTAAGATTAAATGCTTAGTACTTTCAAAGTTTTCATGAAATTGTTTTTTTAGATTTTTTACTATGTACAAAAATTCAAAATTGTTGCAAAAGATGTAAAAATATTGAAAAATTTTTTAAAATTTAAGTAATAGTAGATATTATAGTATCGTGTATAATGTATAAACAAATAAGTAACTTTATCAAATATTTTATTAAGCAAAGATTAAAATAAAATATAACAAAATAAATAATTTTATATTTAAAAAACATTTATGGTTATTCATAAAGTTAACTAATCTAATAAAGTATTTCTTTATTGTTCACTCTATACTTTTTTATATGATAAACGTGTTCTTATTGAGAGGATGTTATATACATTTGATCTAACACAGCATCCATAGTTCACAAGATGTTATTTAAATTGTTATTTGTTAAAATTGTTTTAATTAAAATATTCTTCATTTACTCTTTTTAAAATGATAGAGTAGTATTGCTTTTTAAAAAATTTATCATTCATTTATGGTTTCGCACAGAGAAATTGACACAAAAAATCGTCCTCAGTTTTAAATTTTTGTCCCTAGTTTTAATTTTTAGTTCCGAGTATATAATTTTTTATCCTAAACGCAAAAATCGACAAATATATTTTTTATTGTCACTTTTTGTATATATTTTGTAATATTTATTTGGAAGTATGATTTTTTATAAAAATATATTTAAATAATTTATAGATGGAATTTGATAAAAGATAGATCTTTAACAAGCAGTATCTCGCTTCGCTTGTCATACTTAAATAAACAGAATGTTTTCTTTTTAATTATAGGAAATTCTATCAAAAAATACCTTAAAATCTTTTATTTTATAATAATGTTGATGTAAACTATCAATAAACATTTTATATCTATCATGTTTATAATATTAATGATTAGTATTAAAAAAATACATAACTTTTTGAATATTAAAAATATATTTTTTTTAAAATTGATTTATTATATATTTTTATAATTTTAAAACAGTATGATATTTGAATAACTTTTCTTATATTTTTAAATAATGAAATAGTAAAATTAATAGAGTACTTAAATTAAGCATCTAATTAGTTCAGAATGCTGGTTGTATGGTTTCAAATATGATAGAAATTCAAAGTATAAATTAGCTTTCATTTTCGTTTTTTTTAACATTAAAAATATTTGAGAATCAGTATAAAAAGCTACATATTTTAAGATAAATAAAAGTTTTCATAACAAAAATAATTTTCCGATCTCTCTTCCTTCTATATTAAATATAAGGAATTATCTAGAATATGTAAACTTAAAATGTATGAGATTGAATTCTAGGTAATGTTTATTTGAATATATTAGATATATTAATGTGCTATTGAAAAAATATTAAATATTTTTAATTCTATCTGATAAAAAATAATAATTTATAATCTGTTTAAGAAAAACTACAGCAAAAAAAGCAGAAATGTTTTACGATCTGGAACATAATGGTAAGATCGTTTTTACGAATTCAAAATTGAATAAAAATTATGTAATCTTTTTTTTGAGAACTAAAAATTATGACATAACATTTTTTAATGTAAATTTCTCTGACTGTATACTTAATTTCAAAATTAATAGGACTTAAAAGTACGTCAAATTTGTGGCTTTGTACAAATTCCAAGAACGGCTAAGAAAGAATCGTTATCTTTCTTTAGTTATAAAACTTTTTTCTCATCTCGAGAAATGTCAAAAAAAATCAAGCGTACTTTTTCTTGTAATTTTTCATATTTTGTAGCAATAGAAGCAAAATTGTTAGAGTCGTTTTTAATAAAAAATCTTTTAATAAGCATTAAAAATGTTACGTTTTGATCTCTGAAATAGGTCAACTTTAAGCTGATTTATAATCAAATACATGTTATCAAATAATATTTATTTTATTCATACAATGCCAAACTATATTAAAAATAATTTCATAATAAAAGTTCTCTACACAAGTCTAACAAAAATCAGTAAGTTTTTCCAGAAATCAAACAAATTGAAGATTGCCAAAAAAGATATTAGATTGAGTAATAAATAATAGCTGCCAATTTTTACTACAATTTTTATTAAAAAATTAATATAAATAAATTTATCTTAAAATGATATTTATGCAGAAATGTAGGGTAACTTTTTCATGGTGATATTATGCTTATTACATTAGTTTGTAAATTAATTTTTAAAAAAGTTATTTTCGATCATTAAAATGTTGTCAAAAAGAGAATTACGTGTTATTTTCTTACATAAGTTCAAACTCAGATGTATTAGAGTCAAAATATATCGAAATTAAGTAAATGCATAGAGTAAAGGGTCAACTTCTGAACGCTCTTTACGTTAGTGGTTTGAAAAATTCCAAAGGGTTAATTTTATCTCAATAATAAAGATGATAAAAGAGAACTCCTTTTTACCAATACTTAGAATTATGAAAGATTCTGAAGCTAAATCTAAAGCAGTCACAAAGAGATTTAAAATATATCGTTAGGAGCTTAAGAAATGAATAAAAAACTAAGAAAAAATTATTCTACTTTAAAAATAGGAATAACTTAATACTATAGAATGACAAAGTAAGATGTCATATTTCAAAACTAATTTTAAAAAAACTTGGCGAATTAAAATATAGAGCTCTACTTCACCCTCCATGCTTCTCTGACCTTTTTTCTCTACAATTTTCTATTTCTTTAAGCATTTGAATGAATTTTTAAAGAATATATTGTTAAAGAACTTGGAGTCGGTAGAAAGTGATTTCAGTGACTTTTATTAGATCTAAAAGTTCTGAATCTTATAACATGAAGATTCAGAAGTTGTTGGAAAGTTGAGAGAAACGTGTGAATTTTAACGCATATAATTTTGATTAATTTATTTAACATTAACTTTAAAAATAATTGTCTTAATTTATTTTTTTTCTTCTCGATCATTATTCACTACTCAACCTAATATTTTTAAAGCTTTTGCATATTTTTTGTACTTTTCACAATAATTAAAAATGAATAATGTATATTTATACAACAACTAAAATCTATTACTAATCAATTCAAAAAAAAACTATTTTTTTTAATATTTTATCACTTATTACAAGCAAAACAATATTTAAATAATATAAAAATTGCTTAAAAACTACATTATTTTATCAAAAATTTTATATCTGATTTTATAACATAAAAATATAAATAATAACAAAATGTTGAATAAACTTGAAAAGTGCCTTGATAAAAATAAGATCAAAAACAATACTATTTGAAAGTAACTTTATACATATGACAGCTAAATAATTCTTTTTAAAATTTTTATTCTATAAATTTCTCTCCAAATTTAATAATTATATAATTTTTTTAAAAGAACTTATAAAATAAATTTAATGATCACACTTAGGTATATAGTTATGATTTGCTTGATAAATTTCAACCCGCTAGCAGCAAATCACTAGCGAACCGAGTAGGCTTCTTTATAATATTTTTTAATAAGTTTATGTTCCATAAACTACAATTGATTTAAAAGAAAGTTATGACTTATCAAAGATAATTATTGTTTTACTTTTGGTTGAAAAGTAAAATATTAAATTATGCTGCTTAATATTTATGACACTGAATCTAATCAATATAATTACTAACACATAATTTTTAACATAATTTTATATATTATTTAAAAAACAAAGTTTTTTTATTACTTAAACATTTTGAAGTAAATTTTCTTCGATATTTAAAGTTATTAACTACTATTTTAAAAATATTTTGTATTAATTTTCACATTCACTGTGTTTGATATACGTACGGTTAGTAATCAAAGAGAAAACAATAATGTAAATATTCTTGCTAATAACACATTATCGATATCTAAAAATTAAACAAAAAGATCATAATCTCTTTATTGATAAAATATTTTGAAAATATTCAATATTTAACTAATCATAATTTTCTTCAAATTTAATCGTAATTTATGGTATTATACTAATTCGAAAGATATTAGTTTGCTCTGTTATAATTATATTAAACGAACTTTAAACTTACATCATCGAAATAATATTGTTAAAAAATCTAAAATTTCTAAGCAAAACAGATTTTTCTATATTAAAAAAATACGACATCGTTATGAACATAAATGTTAGTGATATTATAAAAAAATTTTTTAAAAATAAGATGTACTATTTAAATCAATAATAACTATAATAATAGTTTTTTGTAAGAAAAGGTTGAATTAGATTGAAATTAAAAAACACACTCGAATTTTAAAAATCTATGGCCTTGCTCAGAATCTAAATTCTTTTATGAAATCTTTATAACAGAAATACTATGTATGTTAGCTATAAAATAGTTATAGTACTACATTTATATTCCAAAAATAAGCAAAGTTATATGTCTGAAGATCTGGAAAATTTAACATACGTTATTCTATATTTTTTTATTATATGAAATCTTTTTGAATATTTTTTTTAAAAAAAGCTAGTAAATGACAAAATAATATTTAAGTTTTTTTGGAACTAAATAATTTTAATTAAACTTACTTGAAAAGAAAATAAATAAAAAAATATTTTATTAAAAATTAAAATTGAAAAAATAGTAAACTTTTTTATGTAAAGTTTGATAATGTGTATAATAAAATCATTAAAGTTATTAAGTTTCATAAACATAAAATAAATATAAAGGTTCTACAAGCCGTACACTGATTAGTCGAAAATTAATCTTTAATTTGGAAAAAAAAATAGTGAAATGTAAATTTTAAATAAAACTGCATGGAAACAAAAACATTTTTCTAACTTTATCTCTATTAGAAATTAAATTTATTTTAATTAACAAATTATCTTTTAGCACCAAATGTAAAGATTTTACATTTATATTAAATTATGAAAAAAAGAATATTTAAAAATATAAAAAAAATGAAATTGTCAATTATGAATTTTAAAAGAAAAGATTTTAAATATTGAAAAGTCTATAAATCGTATATTTTTTTGATACAAATCAGTTTTAGTGCTGGTGTTAGCACTAGTGTACTCGAATAGTTATAGAGTTTATTAAATTTTGTCAATTTATTCTTTGGTGTTATTATATCAAATTAGTTTTTTATTTTACAAATTAATACTTATAAGTTGTTATTGTATTGATTTTTTTAATATTTATGTTACTTAATTTAAATATACTCAAAGTCTTACTTTATATTTCAATTGATTGTTTATTATTTTTAGTACATTTAAGAAATAGACAAAATCTATAGATTTTGATTATTTAATAAAAATTTGATTTTTATAATATCAATATTTATTTCTAGCTCTATTTGTTGTTCTTTGATTTTTTAAAATTTAAATATTTATTCTAAATAATTTTTAAATAGTAATTTTTAGTATTTAAGGATAATTTTTTCCAAAATATTCAAATAGAATATTCAAAAATGAAAGTTTTTATTGCATTAACATTCTTTCTAATTGTTGTAATATTAAAAACGTTTATATACAATACTGAACAAGTCAGTGTGACTATTGAGGTAAAGCCTAAATGTGAGTGTTCTGGCGAAGGAAACGTTGCTGTACAGCTTAACGTAACAGGTTATTATCCTACTGATAGAGATTTACTATGTGAAAAGGAAAGCACATTGGGCCCATATGAAACGCAAGAAAGTGCAATACCAGGTAAGTTACTAAATTAGAAATATAATGAATTTATTTAAAAGAAATTACTATATCATTTAATCATAGTTGCACATGGTGGTACAGACAGTACTTGTATATATATAATGTTTCTAGAGATTGTAAAAAAAATTTTAATTCTAATGGTTTGAAACAGATCCCAAATGATAAATACAACTTTCTTTGCGATGAATCTAAAATGAAAATTATACCGGCTGGGGCAAATTTTACAGAAGAAGAAGAATAAGTTACAGCTAGCTAAATAGCTGAATACACGTATTTTTTAGACTATAATCTGTAAATATTAAAATTTAATTTGCTAGAAAATATAAGTCGTTTTTAGAGCTGTGAAAAAAAAATCCATATATATATATGGATTAAAATTTATATGTAATAAAATTAAATGTTTTAATTTATATTCAAATATATAATTTTTTTCACGATAATAATAAGTATCTTTTCTTTTAATAAAATTAATTGTACTTTATATTTATTTGTGTTTTATTAGTTGAATTTTTAAAACATTTAACGATTTTGGCAGAATGAAGAAAACTCTAACCTGCCTATGACTAGAAATAATGGCTGATAAAATCCATTTTTTGTGCAATAGTGAAACAGAAAGGGATAATTTAGAAGGTAGCTTATCCGGATTCAACACCGGAAAAACGACTCTCTTGGATACTATTATGTCAGTCAGAAGGAATCGTAAGCAGATTCATGACTTACTTGGAGAATACGATGAAGAACTTGAGAACGCTGACACAAACAATCTAATAGAGTCTATGAATATGCGGACTGAGACTAGGAAAAAGACATACGAGACAAAGATTCTGGAGCTTTGAAATATGAAAAGTGAAAGAACACTATGGATTTTTGTGTTTGTATTCAAGCATTGACAAGACACGTAAACAAGATAATTTGGGAAAAACTTGTCATTTAGAAGTTACTGGTAGAGATCGACGTCTACACACTATTCTTGATCAATTCAACTATTGATGAGACAACTGATTTAACAACTGTTCTGAAGAAGATCCTGGATACTGAATAAGTCACTAATGGAAGAGAGTTTAAGAAAGAAGAATCGAAGAAGAAGGAATTAAAATTGGCATGTTAGTTTTGCAATGAGTCCGACTATAAGAAAAAGGAATGTAAGAAGTAGAAGAATGCCGAATCACCGGTCTTTTATTTTACTACTAAAACTTGGGAGAGAGATCAATTAAAGATTTGCAACAACGATCTTGCAGCTTTGAAAGAAATCGAAATCTGTGGTAAGAAAAAAAAAGTGTTTTTAGACAGTGGTTTAACGGACAATTGGATGAGTCTTGAGAATACTAAGAACCTTGGTGTGTACCTCAAGCTAACCAGTGGAACTAGTGCTTGCATGACTGATATGAGTGTATTGAAAACAATTGCGATGTTTGACTGTAAAGTTGATTTCAAGAATGGTAAAGAAATCCAGGTACTTTGTTTCTATGCGCCAGTTAAAAGTAATGATATTATCATTGGAAGGCGTGTTTTGAAGAATAACAGTGACCTGTTTGAAATTCGTAGTGAGAGTGGTACTTCTATTGAATCATCGTTTACGATCGACAATTCTGAAAATGAGGTATTACTGGAGTGCAAGCATGAAGATCACGAGTCATCCGTTGTGATGGAAAGAAAAGAAGTTCTGAAGTTTATAGAGCAATACCAAATAAAGGTTGAAAGTATAGGAAAAAGAACACCTATTTGATTAGAATTGAGAGATTGGCTTAATATAAATGACATCCAGTTGAAAAGAAATCATCGAAGAAAGATGAAAAATATCTTCAGTGATGGATTACAGGCTAATTTGGATAAAGAGAAAAAATCGGGTATGATATCTAGATTTTATGATATACCTAGAATTGCATTTCCAATCCATATAGTAAAAAAAGAAAATGCAGATAAACACGCTGTTGATGATAAGATTCCTAGTGATTTTATGAGAGTATGCGTTGATTATAGTAAACTAAACCGATTCCTGGCTAAAAAGAAGGTAGACTTGTTAAGATTGGAAAATGTTTTTGATATGGTTTCAGGTTCATAGTATCTCAGTACCAAGAAAGTATCTGCAGCATATAAAGTCTTAACACTGGATGAGCATTCCAAAGAGTTGACGTGTTTCTATACACTTTATAGTATATATAAAGCAAAAACTCTACCATTTGGCTTAGCAACAGCTACAGCATTATTCGTAGCCGAGATCCGTAAGTCTTTGAAATTGATTGAAAGCAGTAATTTTATATTTACGATTTTTTCTTCTATGGATCTGTTGCACAGTAAATTAAAGCGATAAAGGAAGACACCGAAGCTTTGACAAAGAGAAGATGGAGCTGAAATCTTGACGAATGTGAGAGATTAAAGCCACATGTTCATTTTATTGGTTATTAGATTAGTGGTAACGAGTGAGTGATACCTGAAAAAAATATTAAGAAATTGCTGGAAATGCCACAACCGTAAAATTCCAAAGATTTTGCTAGTTTGAGAGGAAAATTGTTATACTTCTCGAGATTGATTCCGGAGTTTGCCGCAATTACTTCTGTATGAAATGGCTCTAAATTCAAGTAGAAAGTAGATGAGCAAAAAGTTTTTGTTACCATTTTTAGCATATTAAGAAGGATAACCAAGATTACGACGATACCAGAAAGTGCCCAAGTGGTTGTTGTGGTTACAAATCAGCATAGAAATTCGATAAGTTGTTGCTCTTTACTGATTGACAAAAAAAACGCATGGTGTAGCATATTGGTGTTCAAGAAAATCAATAACAACATAACGAAATTACTCTGTATTTGACCGATCGACTGAAACGATTTATAAAATGATAAACTAGACGCGTTTGAAACATTGTAAGGTTTTCATACACTGTGATAGCTTGAAATAAAGCAAGAGAATTCGCTCAACGTACGATGAAGAGATGTTGGATTATCCGAAATCTAAGAGAGTATGTGGTATGCTTTCTAAGTTATCATTGATAAACTTGGAGGCAATAAATTTGCCAAAAGCAAAAGATTTTGTAGCATTGAGTTTAGGGGTAGTGGAACAGTGTTTTCTATAAAAGAGGATGAAAAAGATAACATTGGACACTTGAAACATACAACTGTCGAGAATGAGTTGATACAGAAAGCACGTGCTGATCCACATTATAAGAATATGTTTTTAAGGAGTTTTTTATGAAGCTTATAGACACCTAGAGAAGCACCAGCTCTCATTGACTGGAGAAAGTAATGTTGTGACATTTAAATAATAAATTGATAGTTCAAGTAGATTCAGATAAACGTATAGTTGTTAAAATACATAAGAATTATCATGAAGGAAAGAGAAATCTTACAAATCAGATCAATACAAACTTCATTATCCATAGGCTTACAAAATAGATGAAAAAAGTAATGGCTCAGTGTAAATTTTGTCAAATGTTCCGGAAGAATGGACTATGTAAGATGTTAATTTGAACATCAGCTGTTGAACCAAGAGAGAGAAAACATATGGACTTTTTCTCAGGTAAGACCATTTTTCTACTCACGGATTATTTTTCAGCCTATTCTTTTGTTAAGATTATTAAACAAAAATTAGATTTCTTGAAAGTACTGAAGGAGATTGTTGCTTTAGTTGGTGATTTCGAGTTGTTGGTATCTGAAAACAAACAGGTATTTCAAAGTGAAGAGGTTGCAGAATGGCTTAAAGGGAGAGGAACTTTGGATTTTTTTGTGCCAACATACTCACCAAGATCAAACGGTCATGCAAAAGAAATGGTTAATTTTCTGAAAAATAAGATGAAAAAAGCACAGAATAAGATGAATTTGAATGCTGAAAAATCACTTACCTAGGCAATAATAAGTGTGAGAACAGTTTCAGATTGCAAAAAAATGTCGGACATAGACAAGTTTGTTGGCGAACGTTCCATGGGAAAAAATGGTTTAAAGACATTAGTTTTGAGAGTGTGTCTTAAACGGTTTATTTTAAAATGTCACCCAATCAAACATTGACTGAAAGCCAACTGATTTGGACAATTGGTAAACGTATTAAAAAAGTACTGGCAGATAAAATAGTCTACATTCTTTCATCGAAGCAGGTTTATGGGAGGAAGAAAGATTTAAAGAAGGTTGATGATGTTAAAAGTAATGATAAACAGGTTGTTGGTAGTAATCATGAAATTATCCAATTATTGAAAAATAAAAGTTTTATGTATCCAGTAGGTGTATTTTTTACAGATGGTTCGACTAAACTGGAGAATGATTAAGATGTTGTAGCTTTTCTTTTTTCTAAAAAAGGAAAAGTTTAAAGTAGAAGTACACTCTCAAAGAGGTATCAAGCATGAATCATATAGACCGTCAGCAAACAGGTTTGAGATAATGACTGTTAAAGTAGCACTGGAGACAACATGGGACATGATTTTACAACAAGTCTAATTTTTCCCGGATTCACGAAATCTCATCGGAGCGTATAATGTAGATGGATTGACATCTGAAAAGACAGTGGCTTTTTAAGGTTATACGACAGTTTTTTTTACATAGATGTTGATGACCTGGTTTAGAAGATCCCACAGGTTTATACCAGAAAAGTAGCAGCATAAAACGGAATGTTTCTTAATAAATGTGCTGGTGAATTAACTAAAAGAGATAATTTAGATGAAATTAACAATAAAGTTAACAACAAGTTGAAGTCTAATTTGTGTAAAACTTTTTCGGAAGAAGATGTCGAGAAAAAAAAGATCCGGATAAATAAAAATTTAAATATATTAAATTTAAATATTGTAATTATATATTTAAATATATTATTAATTCATTATAATAAATAAGCATGTTTTTTCTTAATAAAATTAATTGTGCTTCACATTTAATTCTGTTTTATGAGTTGAATTTTCAAAACAATTAGTCAACATGCTTATTAAAGTTTATGATTATTCATAGCAATTACTTGAGCAATACTTACTAATTTCTTAAAATATAATCAACTGTTACAAGGAGCATGTAATTCTAATGACACACTTAGAGTATAACCAGAAAAATGCAAACGTTTTAAATAAAAGACACATGGTCTTAAAGCATTACCAAATTCTTCATCTTCTTGTGTAAGAACTCTTGCTTCACATGTTTTAGAACATTCAGTAAATAAATAAAATTTTCTCATAACATTAGACAACTTAATTTTTGCAGCATTTATCAAATCTATTTTTAACATCTCAAAACTAATTGTTCATCTTTTTCCCATTTCCAAATAGAATTCTTTTCCAACAATTTAAGCAATGGAAACTGCTTCTTTGTAGTATTTTCTATAAAAACACGGTAATATTGTATCATGCCAATAAATCCTTGCAAAGACTTTTTTCCTACTGAAGCCTGGACTTCTTGGACAGCTTTGACATTTTCTAAACATGCATCTAAACTCTTAGCACTTACCATAAAGTTTAAAAATTGAATTTCATCTACATTTAGTGACATCTTTGCAACATTAATCTATTAATTCACTTGCTTAAAAAGTTGAAAAATTACTTCAATCATTTTGAAATATAAATACTTTGACACTTTCTTTGTAAAGAATAAATATCATCCTCATATGAAAACAAACCAAATTTTCTTTTCGGAGCAATTTTTTCCATTTCACAAACTAACTTCAATGTTTTACATATTTCAATTTCTGCCATCATTAAAACTTTACTTCTTAGTGCAAAAACGTTGTTATTAATAGGGCATTGAACACCAAATTGATTAAGATTAACATCTGCCATCTTTACTTGCAAATAAAACTGTCTTAAATCAAAATTACTAAACTTTGTAGCACCTTATAATTAAGATAAACGCTAAAATAAAACTTTAGTACTATAAGAAACATACTGAAGAGTCTTCTTAGCTGGATGACCATCAATACAAGTTCTCCATCCACTAACAGTACTTGATTACATAGCATTTCCATAAATCTCTTCTTCAAGAATTCCTCTTTCTTTTGAAATATAGTAATATTAAAAATAATTTGAGCATCGGCTTTCTCTAAAACACCTATATCTTTCACTTCTTAATTTGAAAAGCAATAATCTTCTGTTTCTCATAATTATGATTAAATCTCGTTATTTTAGAAAATTTTGCTCTTTATACAAACACAATATCTTGCGAAAATCGTACATTCTTAAATGTCTGTTTTTTCTCTCGACAATACCTCTGGAAACTTTTTTACTATGGATTGAGTCATGTCAGTGTTAATTCGACGTACATTTCTAACTAAACGAATAAAATTTGCTTTAATTCTATTAAATGATACCAACTATTTCTCATCCATGTTTATATTTTTAAAGTCAATAACAATTCCACAAGCTTTTGAGCAAATCACTTCCAAACAAAATTTGAAATTTATTATGAGACTGTGAAACTTCATAATCATGAACAACAGCTACCTTTACATCTACAACACTTTTACTAACTTTAATTTGAACTTCAACTTCACCTAACACTCTCCAACTAGAATTGTTAGCTAAACTATACGTCTTCGGATGCAAGAAATTACAAGAAATACCAATCAAATGTGCATTTGAACGTAAAATTATACATTTAGTACTTCCAGTATCTACCAAACCAACAACAGGCTTAAACTTAACATCTTTACTACCATAAGAAATACCAACTGACAGATAAAATTCAGCTTTACAATCTACTCTACAAGATTTAAATTTCAAATCATTTACAAGAGTACCATTCTTTAAATTTTTTGTTCTCCTAACAAATTCACCAGAATGATCTTTCTCTGGTAACTTCCTAATCATATTTTTTAACTATTTAACTCTTATAGCATTTTCAACGAGACTTTTAATCTTCTTAACTCTGTTACCAGACTTTAGACAATTATTTTTATGGTAGCCAGTTTCTCTATATCCAAAACATTCACCACTATTACCTTTATTCTCAGTGCTAACACAATCTTTTTTATCTATGAACTTCTTTCTACCATGGAAATTGTAACCACCTGAAATTTTTTTCTAGTCCATTCCATTTCTAAATCACCAGCAAGTTCATACATGTTGTAATGTTTCCCATCATTACAACGATTTCCTAAAACATTATGATCTCTCAAGTAAGTTTGAAGCATCAATTTGTTGATATCCATATCAATTTCACTTTACAATTCATCAGGTAAAATAACATCAATCAGCTTCTAAACTCAATTATTTGATCTTTGATACCTTCATTAATTTTAAACTCAAATGTCTTCAACTTCATTATTGACAAATCTTTACTGATACCTTTACTACATCGCTTAACCAGAATAGTATTAGATCATTTCAATTTGTTATACCACTGCAACAAGAATTGATAATTTTCTTAATAGTATGATTGCCGCATAGATGAGCTAAAAAGGTACATTTCTTTTCCTCCACATAATCGATCAACGATGACATCTTCAGACCGTCTATCTATTTACCAACATTTTTGGTATCTTCATACAGAGGATGACATAACCATGTATTCATTTTTGAAGTCTTCTTTGCCACTTCACTACTTGATGAATTTTCCTCTAAAAATCTATCAATATTAAACCCAGAGAAATCCTTCTCTATAATAGTGTTCACGTTTGATTCCGACAGATACCTGTTTATGTCAATATTTAAACTTAACCCAGATAAAACTTTCTCTATGACAGTACCAAGATTTACTCTTGAAAGAATCTTCTCCAATATCAAATCCAGGTTTGTTCCAGATGTATCTTATCAGCAGTGTTGATGATGAATTTGTTCTTTTCGTTCCTAAGTAAAACAAATTTTATAAAATTCTTAACGGCGACAGTATGAGTAAATTGAATTTTTTTTTGTCTCTTAATATTTATAATTAAAATGAATATAACAAATATCAAAAGACAAATAAATAATAATGATAAAAATGTGAAATTTATAACTTTATATAGTGTAAAATTTATACTAAATTTGAATTATTACTAAAATTATTTATACTTATTGTAAACTTGTTTACATATTTACAGTTTTTTTGTATGAATAAAATATTTTTTTTGGTAATTTTTAAAACAGAAATAAAATTTATTTTATATAAAGGGAAAGAAATAAGAACAATACATTCTATTGTCCTTAAAAATGATTTAAAAATATTTGCTATTTAACTTATATCATGGTACCGCAATAGATATGTGCTTTTTATTACCAAATTTAATGTTTCAAAAAATTTTAATTAATTTTTTAAAATAATAGATTTTCTGTTAAAAAAATATTAGTAAATTTGTTATATTTATGTTTATTAATTTAATATATTTGTAGTCAAATTATAATATTCGATTATTATAAAAAAAATATTAATATTATTGTGAAATTTATATATAATTTAAATATTTATATTTGTTAAATTATGTAGTTGGCACAACTTAATAAATTTTTGTTACTTATACATAAAATTATGTAAACGTAATTTTTTGATAACTCATTAAATTTTTGAATATAAAGAATAACAGTAAATTTTGTCAAATTTTTGATATTTTTTAACAATAAAGTTGGATACTCTTTATCCAAATCTTTCCTTGTTTTCCCAAAGTTAAGGCGCGGTAAAAACAGGTGTATAAAAGAAAAGATGACAAAAAGATTATTTTCACAATAATTCATGTACCACGTCATCTCACTAATTTCTTAAATTTTCAGAAGGCGCACCTCATACTATTGTTCAGGATTTTAGGGGATACGTGAAAAAGTAAAAAGGAGATAGTGAAAAATTTGTAAGGGTAAATAATAAGTGTGTTATATTGTTTGTATTTATAGGGGACATACTCTACTCATAATTTATTGTTAATAAATTTTAACTATAATACTTTTGTAAAATAATTATAAAAAATGACTCTTATTATTCTGATAAAGTAAATGAGTATTTATCAAATACACATAATACAATGTATGGCAATTAAATTGATAAAAGATTATAATTGGTTAAATAATAAATATTTTTACAATATTTCTAGCAATTGTGAAAGTATACATTTTTATAACGAAAAAAATTTGTCACAATTTTTGAATAAAAAAAAGCCCACAGAATTTGCTAATGGTACAGTATGAATTTAAATTCAAATTTTTATGTAAAACAAATCATAATATTTTTATAAAAATGAATATTAAAACTGTTTTATATTTTTTGTTGAAACTAAACAAATAATTTATGAAGTTTTGAGTAACAGTTATATAGCTATTTTATTTTACGAAAACACATTATAAATGATTTAATTATAACAATAATGATTTTATAAAAATTTAATACATATTTTATTTAATTGTTTTTTAAATAATATAACATTTATTGAAATTTTGTATTCTTTTATTATATTATGTTTATTTTTTAATCTAACTCTTTTCTATAATATATTATGAAGTATTTTATTAGAAGTTGATTTTGTGTAAAGTTGTAACATTTCAACAAAAATCAATCTTTCAAACAATTTATTAACAACAATGAGTTTAAAATTCTAACAATTTCATGACAAATAATAACAAAAAGCAAAAATAATTTAACCCTCAATTGTTAATAATTAACAATCTTATTTTGATATTTCTGCTTGTTTAATTAAAAATTTCAATAATACTTTTTATACTGAATAAAATATATATTATTTATAACTTTACAAAAATTTAAGTTTTAAAAATGATCTTTAGAAAGATTATAAATAATTCGAGTTTTCGAATAAGTTTAATTTCATAAAAAATATAATTTTTAAAAGTATAAAGTACTTAAGCTTATTGATAAAATATTGTGATAAGTAATTTCATTATTTTTATGAAAGTGTTTATAATCTTTTTTGAAATTAACTTCATCTCATATTTTATTTTGAAAGTCATTGCATGAAGCATTCAATTTTTATGACAATAATAGTATCATATAATAACAGCAGTTTATTTTAACAATTTTTTTAATTTTTGTAAGCGAATTGTTTGCGATAAATTTGATCACATGTCAAGAAATTTTAAATTCTATTTGGTGAGACAAATTTAGTAAATTCTACAAGAATCAGTGTGCCATTTTTTGTGTACAATGCATGACAAAGAGCACACCTTAATTTTGAATAATAAAGTAGTCCTTGTGTAGAATCTGGCAATATGTATGATAAACTCCATAAAAAAAAGTAGTATTAAATCGAAAATAACCAATATTCAAGCTGTATTCTGATTGTTTGAAAAGTAAATAATCGATATTAAGAAAAAATAATTGCATAAAGATTACATATAACTGATTATAAAACATAAAGAAAGCCTTACTGATTAGATCTCATTTTTGTGTTATTTTATTAACTAAATCTCATTTTCATACCAAAATATTTTTATTCATCATACATTTTAAATTGATAATTAAATGTTTATTTTTCATTGCTTTACTCATTTTAAATGCTGTTATGATACAGCTGATAACAAGTATTATTTAAATAAAATATTTTTCTACATATCGTACTAGATTGTTTGTTTTTTGAATGTACATTGACTTCAGGCAAGATTTTAGTAATCTACTCATTTACCACAAATATGATTTTATGACAATAAAGTTTTTGTAATCTGAATTAAAAATAATATTAATATGCAATTTAAATAATATTTATTGTCCTTTGATTCAAATATTTATTTTTCAGTATTTTTGTTTGATAGTTTTCAGTATTTAAGAGAATTTTTTTCAATAATATCAGATTATTTTGTAATAATGTTTTCAAAAATATTTGTAATACTTTTAATTGTTCCAATATTTCTAATGGTCAATACTTTATTACTTGGCCAAAAAGAACAGAGATATATGTTGGTGGAAAGCCTCACTTTATGGATGGAATTAATGGTAGTGTGGTAGAGTACATATATGGTGTAAAGATAAACGGTTTACAGGTGATGGAAATCGATTAATAAATGATGTAAAGTACATACTTTCTACAATTGCATATGATGATAAACTACCGGGTAAATAAATATTTAAAAAAAATAAATTATTTATTAATTTAGATGATTGTTATGTTGACTTTAATATAAGAATTACAAAAGATATTAAAAGTATTTGTAATAACAAACCAAAACATACGCAAGGTCATTATTATTGTTCTATTGATCTAGATGTATCATATTTAATAAAATAAAATGAAAAAAGAAACAAATTATCCGAGAAAAAATTTTAATTGTAATTCCTTTAACCAAAAAATTTTTTAATATGAAAAGCGGTAGAAAACAAACATCAAGAATACAACAATGAAACAAACATTTTTAATAACACGAGCATGATTTCATAATTTAATGATATATATTCAATCATATTTATTTATAAAATACATTTTATATCGTTACATAATTTTGATACTTTGTTAAAACTTTTGTTGTTTATTTGTACCTAAAATAAATTCTATCTTTAAAATTTAAAAAACAATATTTTACGATATAACACAGTGGTGCTTTAAGGAAGCCCAAATGATTACAAATTAGTGATTACAATTAATATAGTTTTTTATAGCTTTTTATTTGTAGTTTATATTCAAATATTATAATAATTCTTCTTTTAGAAATATTCAGTAAAAATCATGCAAAAAAAAATACGTATTAACCATCCAGAAGGATTATTTTTTGTCCAACGATAATTTTCTATTCTATGGAAAAAGATGTATCCAAATTTCAGCCAAATTAAAAAAATTAATTTTAATCGCTGTCGCAACGATAAATAAATTTTTCCTCTAAAAGCTGTAAACCTCAGAGAAGCTGGATTTAAAAAACATCAACAACGAAAAGAGAAGAAAACTAGGAAGAACAAAAATAACCAAAAGCACAAGATATAACCCAGACGTTATATAAATATTATATAGCACTTTTTATGCTATATGTTAACAGACATTACTTTTTATAAATAATATACATTGTACATTTGTCTTGAATAAAAGTTTAAGTTATACAAAGTGTTAAATATGATATTTGAGATCCTTTAGAATCTATCCGAATTACACATTCTACGAAGATCTGTGTGCCATTTTTTCTGTGTGTTAGGTATGACAAGGTTTGCATCTTATATTTCGGAAATAAAATGGTGTTTCTGTAAAATTTGATAATACGTATGAAAAGGTTCTGTAACCTAAACACTGATTGTTTCGAAAACCAAAAGTTCATCTTAAGAAAACATAAAAGAAATCTGTCTAGCAAATAAAATACTGAAGAACATTTCATTAAACTTGATCAAATTTATAAATTTTATTTAATTATTTAATCAATCTTTTAGTGTTGAGCTTTAGTAATTTACACACTCATATTAAATTAATCCTTATAAACTCTTATTTTAATTTTTTAATAATTATTTGTTGTATTTGATTTGACAAAAAACTTTTTTAATATGTTGCCAATGATTGTTCGTTATTTTAATAAAATTTAGTAATAGACAAAATTATATAAATTCTATTTATCCAATTAAACATTGATTTCAAAAAATATTAATGTTTTTCTTAATCTGCAACAAAAATAGTATAAATATTTACACAAAAACTAATGCCAATTTTGACAAAACAAAATGATATGTTACAAGATTGATTTACATGTTAAAGATGATGAAATAATATTCAAATTTTAAAAATATCAAATGAACAACAAACTTGTTGTAAATAATGCAAATGGTTATGTTGTCGCATAAATTTTGTTGTTTTTTTTTAAAATACAAAAAGCTGACATTTCGAAGTAATTTTTCTATAATGTCATAATTATCTTAGAGTCTAGCCTGTTTTTTATAATATATCATAAAGTTTGTTATTAAAAAGTCAATTTTATGTAATGTTGTAAGTGTTTGAACAAAAATTATTCTTTTGAGCAATCTATTCACACAATAAGTTTTGAAATTTAAAAAATTCAAAAGTAGTAATTATATAACCTCAAAGTGTTAATAATTTAATAATTGAAATTTTTTTTAGTATTTCTACTTCTTTAATTGAAAATTTCAATAATACTTTTTACGACAAACAAAATGTATATTTTTTATAACTTTAGTAATTAATTTTATTGGACCGACTACTCTATAAAATATACCAATTAGAAACAGAATATTTAAAAAAAAAACTATAGCAAAATATTTGATTGTAGCTACACCCGTAAATAAACGAATAGAAAACAAAAACTTTATTCGATAATGAAAGTTTTAAAATTTTAAACTATAGTAATATAATAAAAAAGAAAAACTTTTATTTACCCCACTGATATTGGGTTTTTTTCCGTTTAGTAAAATTAAGAGCAAGTCAAGTGAAGCAAAGTGATGTTTATCATTTTTTTGATTTTTTATACTTAAAATATATTAAGATCTTTGATGAAAACAATTATTCTTCACTGTATTTTATAAAGAGGAAATTTAATTAAGGTCAATAATTTATTTAACTTTTGGGTTTTAGTGAGTAGACAGGGTTTCGTTTCGAGATAAAAATATATGGTAATATTACTTTTTACATAAATTTGAGTTCTAAAAATGATCTTCAGAAACATTATAATTAGATTGGGATTTCGAATAAGTATAATTTCTTGAAAAAAGAGAAAAATTTATAAAAATTCAAGCTACCGAAACTTACTAATAAAAATATTATGATATGTTAGTCCGTTATCATTATGAAAGTATTTTATAATCTTGCTTAAAATAAACTTCTTCTAATCATGTATTTTGAAGTACATTGGATAAAGCAACCCAAGTTTTATGATAATAATAATATCATATAATAATTGGAGTTTATTTTAACAATTTTTAAATTTTTGTGAGCAAAATGTTTGGGATAAAATTGGTCGAAAGTAAAAAAAATTTGAATTTTATTAGGTGGGAGAAATTTTAAACATTCTACAAAGATCTGTGTAATATGCATAACAAAGAGAACACCTTAATGTTGAATAATAAAATAGTGTTTGTGTAAAATCAGGTAATATGTATTATAAACTCCACAAAATGTTAAAAAATCTTAAATCAAAAATAATCAATATTCTAGCCGTACTCTGATTGCTTTAAAAATTAATCTTCGATATCAAAAATAAATAATGGAATTTAGATTGCTCCTGAATCATTTAAAAACAACTAAAATCTTAACATCTGGATTTTATTTACGTTTTATTTTATTACTTAAGTAAATTTCTCATATCAAATACTTGTATTCATCATACATCTTAAATTAATTCTTTAATGTTTATATTTTATTGTTTTACTTATCTTAATTTGTTATATTCAGATGATTACAAATATTTTTTAAATATACGTTTGTTTCATATATCGTATTTGATTGCTTGCTTTTTTTTTAATAAACATTGAAATCAGACAAGATTTTATAAATATACTCATCTACTAGAAATATAACTTTATAGTAAATTATTTATTGGTCCTCACCCTAAAACGAAACAAATATTCAATACAATTAACAGTCATAACTTTAATTAATAGATAAAATCTTAATCAACCTTTTAGAACTGATAAATTACGTTTCTCCAATTGTGTTTTTCTGGGTGAGAACGTTACCGTACTCACTTTTATGATAATAAAATTTTTGTTATTTATAGTAAAATAATATTAATATAAAATTCTAGTAGTATTTATTGTCTTTTAATTAAAATATTTATTTTTCAGTATTTTCGTATTATAATATTCAGTATTTTAGAAAATTTTTTAATAATTTCATAATAATTTGTAGTAATGTTTTTAAGATTATTGACATTACTTTTGATTTTATCATTATCTATATATTCAATAACAAAAAAAATGGTGGAAAATTGATTATGTAGATATTTATAATGTATATGTTTATGGAAATGCACAATTGAATATTGGAGATAAAAAAGTTCATGGCGTAGCAACAGTAAGATGTAGAGATAAAAAAAAATTATAAATGAACGTAAAGTAATTTATAACGAAACATTCAAAGTTGTAAAATATGCATGGGATGGTGAATTTTCAGATAAATAAAAACACAACAGGATAATTTTTTTATATAGACGAATGTGTTGTTAGAGTTAAGTACAGTATAGAAAAAAAGCTTATAGATATTTGTGACAGTTTTACAATAGTTCAAGATAATCGTTATAGAGAAGATGATATTAGATATAAATTTGATAATATTAATATTAGCAATGATTAAAAGGAACAAATTATAAAAAAAATTAATTGTAATTTCTTCGACAAAAAAGTTGTTTACATGGGAAACATACAAAATCAAACATCGGGATATAGCAATGTATCAGACATTTTTGGAACAAGAATATAGTTTCACAATTAAATAATTTATATTCAATCAGATATATTTATATATACATTTTATATTGTAACATAACTTTGATACTTTGTTGCCACTTTTGTTGTTTTATTTGTATCCCAAAATAAATACTATCTGTAAAAACTAAATCGCTTATTTTATTATATAATTGAGTGTTCTTTTTAGATGGTTTAACGATTACAAAATTAATAAATACAAAAAATATAATTCTTTTGTATTTTTATAGTTTTGTTATATGTGGTTTATGTTTAAATGATATAATAATTCATCTCTTTAGAATGTTTGATAAAAATTGTACAAAAAACATTGTCATTTCCATCCTAAAGAATCATTTCTCGTCTACCGATCATTTTCTGTTCTATAAAAAAGATAAATCCAAGTTTATAGCAAATAAAAAAATTAATTTTAACCTCTATCACAAAGCTAAAAATTTTTTTGGCTAATAATGAATAAAAACAAGCAAATTTTATCTAATGTAAATTTTGAGTACTATTGGATTTAAATTTTTTTTACTGAAATCATTTTAAATTAGGAGAACACAAGTTGGTACACAATGGTTTTAAATAATTCATTTTAAATTTGTTTAACATTTTGTCTAAATTTTAGTTTAGATGCTCTCACCTTAAATGGCTAAATGGAGCATTTTATTTGTAATAACAGATATTTTTTTAATGCATAGTGATAAATAACCATATTCAGAAGTGGTTTATACTGCTTAAAGAATTTTTTTCACTTGCATTCATTTTTTTGCTTAAATTTTAAATAATTATTTTATTTAATTAAGCTATAGTGATTAAATAAGAAATAAATTAGAGTATTATTTTTTAAAAGATATTGGATACACAAGGAACTTCAAATCAACCCCTTTTAATTTTTCCTAACATAAATTATAATAAAATTAAGGTAAAATTTTTATATAATTGTGGCAAAATTGGCCAACTACAATAATTACCTTAATTATTTAAAATTCTACTTACTTTTTACCCTTAAATTATTTTCCTACTAATAATTATTGTGTTGGCTTCTAAATCTTAATATGTTACTTTCTCTTTCTAAAATATACAAAATATTATTATAGTATAATATAACTATAGTATTTGATTACAAAATTTTGGGATTAATTAAAGTTGATAAAAGAATTTCACCTTTATATTTCTCAACTGTATTTTCTATTCGAGACAATTACTGCTTATGAAAATAAATATCAAAGCACATGTTTTAACTAATCAAGTTAAGGGAAGAAAAGAACAAATAAATAGAATAAGTATTATGTGCAGATTTAAAATAATATTTTATATATAAATCTGTACATTTACTTAACAAACAACTGAAAGAAAGAAAGAAAAGAACATCTTATTAAACTAAGAAAAAGTTCAAATATGTGGAGAAAAATAAAAGCAGTATTTAAAAGAAAAATATTTCAAAAAATATCAGTTTGGATAAGTTGAAGAGAAGGAATAAATCAGAGGTGCTGAATAGCACTTCATATCTGAAACTCCAGACAAAAATAATTCACATATATATATTGTTCGTTACAATCTTCATAAATAAAAGGTTATCATAAAATAAATGTGTTTATTTCTTTAAATTTTGATCCAAGCACGTATATTCCAACATGCCTCTTCATTAGGTAAGATACTCGGCTAAGGTGGTGGAAACCAGCTAGCATGTATCCACTGAGATACATGTAGTAGGCGACCTCGCTACACCTATAAACGACCACATCTTTATAAGAGAACGTAAACAAACAGACTCTTTAAGGGATTACTGAAAAATGATTATTATAATACACTATTTGAAAAAAATATAAATGAAATAAATAACAGTGATCTCGAGAACATATTAATTTATTTCAAATAAAAAATATAGACATTAAAACATAATTTTATTTCAATATAAAAAAAAACGAAAAGATTTAAAATTTTTCTAAAAATTTTGTTTTCTGCTATATTAAAATTACAATGTTTTTAAGACTCTTTGCATTTGTTTATTTTACATATAAAATTGTTATTTTTAAAGCAAGTTGAAAACAATATTTTTTTATGTAATTTTAAATTTTGTTTTTTAACGTTTAATTTCTTCAATTACTGACAAAGCTATGACAATATCAGTGTATAAACCCTGGTTATAGATGGAATATCTCATAGATAGCCTGTCGCTAGCAAGATAAGTTGTATTTTTTTGTAATCATTTTTATATAATTATTTTTAGCTTTTTGATAACAATAAACGGATAGTATTTTTTATTTCAAATACAATGATAAATATTTAAAGAAGTAATTAATTATTAAATAAATTACAAGTTATCTTCAGAAGATTGTAATCTTTATTATTTAAAATTTGTAATATGAATAAACGTTAATATGTAGTATAGGAAAAAGTTTATTAAGAAAAGAGAAGATATTATATTTTTACAACATTTTTAGAATGTATTTAACTAAACTGCTTTTGTTGATTCGTTTGGTGGTATTTATTTTATTTTCTTTGTTGAGTAGGAGGTTTAGGTGTTGTTGCAGTGTGTTGCAATTCTTGGTATTAGTTGGATATAAATATTTTATGGGTTTCTTAGCATTAATGTGTTTCAGATTACAAATTTTTAATATTTGAAAAAAGCCATAAATACTAAAAAGATTCTTTTTTAATATTTTACTTTTTTTGTCCCATTTAAAGTAATTACTACAATATAGATATTTTTTTTGGTATTCCTGTTTCCATATTACTTTTCAAAAGGAATAATGGATATTAAAACATTTCTTGTTTAACTAGATTGCATTTTTATTTATAGTTTGCTATAGCTTTATTGGGAGGTAACATCTATAGTTACAACAATTTTTTATACATTTATTGTTAATACTGTTTAACTCCTAATATTTCAAAGTGCGTACTTATATATCTAAAATAAATTTATTTAAAAATTCTAATAAAAATAATTCTTTAAAATATGGTATTTAAATTTCTATGCATTTATATTGGAAGAACAATGACATCTTTATCTATAAAAGTTTGTGAAAAAAACTATAACTAGTCAAATTAAAAGTTTACCAAAAAAAGATATCAAAAAAAGATTGAATGATTAACAAAAAAATGATAATGGTATAAAAAATGCTTTAAAATATATAAAAATATGAAATAATAATATTGAAATGTTTAATAGAAAAGAAATTCACGTTAAAACAATAAATAACTTTATCTTTAATATTTTTTTAAAAAACTGAAAAGTTTTTACTATAACAAGCATTGTTTAGTAAATACATTTGTTCCGATAGTATTAACGAAAGAAATTGTTTTATAAAACTTATTAAGTTTTTTGAATTAAGTAGAAAGTTTTCAAAATCGATTAACCGTTGTTTATTGAAATAACTTTTTGAATGATAATTTTAGATACTCAGTTTACATTTTCTCTAATTTCTTTTAAATCATTATGTGTTAATTCATTAGCAGCTAATTTCCTCATATTCGGTAGGAAACTGTTACATTGAAATTTAATATAATTTTATTTTTAATGATCAGTTATGCAAATTATATATGTGTTTTAATATACTTAATATTTGGTTTTCTGAAAATAAATGACTTGATTTAAAAGTGTTGATTTTTCCATAACAGAAACAAAATGATATCGAAGAAAATAATTCTCATTGATTTAAAAAATTTTTATTCAAATTTTTTGATGCGATTATTTTTTTTTATAATGTGACATTAAATTTACGTTATGGTATAATTTGAATTCTTTATGCTAAATATTAATTATAAAGTAACATTTTTTAAAATAATTTGATTGATGGAGGGTATACGTTAGAAGAAAAATATTCCAGAAAAAAAATTCAAAGCTCAAATAACACAAATTTATTATTCTTTATAAAAAACAGACACTTAACAATACTTTATATCATATAGTATAATCGAGTAGACTATAGTATAGTATAGTGGCCACCTAGGATGTAAAATTATTATTATACTCACTAATAAAACTTACTATAACACAACTTCTAATCTTTTGGGCCTCAAATTCCCAATACAATTACTTCAATTTTATATCTTTTTATACCCCAGCTGAAACACATAGATAATTAATTAATAATATAGAAATCATGATAATAACAATAAAAAATGATTCTATTAAATATTATGAAATATTAAATTTTATCTTTGGGTTTAGACAATTTTCCAAATCTCTTGAAGGAATCGTTTTGAGAATTTATTTATTTAAACTGAAGTTTTTTACAATAAATAGCTAATTTTTTTTTATCTAAAAAACATTACGATTTCCTTTTTAGTGTATTGTACTTTGTCAAAATATTTTACCAAATTTTATTTTAACAGCTTTTTTTAAATTTACGCAATAAAAATAGTATTGTTTGCATATTATCCCACATTTAATTAAGCAAAATTTAGTTCTATTTTTTTCAATTCTGCATTAAAAAATAAATCTCTCGCTTCACAAAGCAAATATGCAGCACATCTGTTGATATTAGTAAAATAGATATATAATAAACACTAAAAAAGATAGTAAGAAATGATTTATTATAGAAAAAAAGATCATATAAATAGTATAATTAATAATAATTATTAAAATCATCAAGCAATATAAAAAACATTCTTTTTTCTCATATGCACGTTTTTGAATAAACTATTAATATATTCTATGTGAAAACTAAAAAAAGCATAAATTTTAAAATATAATTATATTTGAGTGGTTATCATTTATATTAAAAAAACTCTTTTTATAGTATTTATTTTGGTTTGAAAATTATTTGAATAATTAGTACAGACTATTGAATTATAACAATATTAAAAAAAATAATTTCAAAGAGTGAGTATGAGATGGTGTCAGAAAGTAGGATATTACTTTTAGTAAAAACATACCAATGAGGAAAACATAATTATTAAAAAGTTGAAATTAAATTATAAAAATAAGATTATTAAACGTGTAATTGCTAAATAATTTTACTTAAATAAATTAGAGTTTCAAAATAAACTGGTTACATTTTCAGTGCATCATTTATAGTTAAACTAGAATAATGTTATACAGGGTTGCCAGCAAAGACTTCCATATGACAAATAGTTCCGTATATAATGCTCAAAAATAATAAAAGTTCTTCTTTTAAGATTAAAAAAAGCTTGTAATAATTTTTTGTAAAATTTGAAGATTAATTATAATGAGTTTATCAGATAATGTATTTTTACATTAAAATATTCTCAAAATAACTTAACATCTTAATTACGTATAAATAAAAGTCGGTTGTCGGTAAAATAATAGTACGCTTACATGGAAAATAAGTTAACAAACAGTTTCGTAGGGAAGCTTTTGCTAGCCACCCTGCAGTATTTGTATTATAAAAGACCATTTCTTATCTCAAATACTAAATATTCAAAAATATATTTTACTTTCATCTGAACTTATAGATCTTTAAACTTGATGTTGTTTGTTTTATCTAACGATCTTTCTTTTTTATACAAGATGATCCGCATAGATCTTTTAAGATATTTTTGAATATAGCTTTGTTTATTTTAGAAATACAAATACAATAATATAACTATTTTATAACTAAGATATATTTCATCGTTATTTTACAAATTTAATAAAGAAACCGAGATTCTGTGCAGAGTTTTGGATCTTCTAATTAAAGCCAAATTCTGTTCTTCAAATAAATACAATTATTTTATATTAAATGATATTTTAATAATTGTTTATGATTGTGGAAAATAAATTACTTTTATAGACATTTCTGAAATATCAAAGCTATTAGGAGTCCAATAATTATGTTTTATTTTTTAATGTATAAAATATAACCATTAATTGCTCCAAACTTTTAATGTTTTTTTTAAAAACAACATTTTAATAAGAATAATTTTGATAATGTACTGAAGTTATTTACATAGAGTAAATAAATATCTATGGAATAAGTTTAGTGCTATTAATTGCAGTTGACTTTAAAAGAAAGTTACGATTTGTTAAAATCACCACCCTCATATTTCGATAGGAATGTAAGATATAAATAACATTTTTTCTAATATTTATAAAGATGAATAACATTATTGAAATTACTTTTACGTGTTAATTAGTATAATATTACTAACTTATTATTATATTGTCAGTTAAAATGTAATTTCTTTTTTAATCAAATTTTTTTAAAAAATAATTTTTTCATTATTTTTACATTATTTATAATATTCTATACTTTTTTGCAAAGCGATTACTCAAATAAAACATTTTGTGTATCTTTTAATGTATCGTATATTTAATCTTTTTTTTGTTCTCTATGCTTGAATACTAACAACTAATGACTAAAGTTAAAATAATAACATAAATACTTTTGCTGATAAATCATTATCGATGTTAAAAAATTAGGTAAAATCGATTTTTGTTCTTATTGTTAGAAATATTATGAAAATGCCAATATTTAGCAAAACATAGACTTCTCAAAATTTAATTGTACGCATAAAAATTTAGCTCTATACAAATTATCTTTTGTTTGATAGAGAGGAGCTATATTTTATGGCAAAAAAATGATAAGTATATATATTATTCAATTTTTATGTAAAATGCAAACAAAAATATTCATTAGACTTATATTTTTTTTGTTTTATAGTAAAAAAAATTGAATGACATTTAATTATTATCATTATAATGTTTATATAAACCCCCATTTTTTTATAATTTTCATTTGTTGTCTCTTTTTATACGTATTGTTATTTCAATTATTTTACCTCTTTACCGAGGGTAAGTATTTAAATGTAACTGCCTTTTATTTTTTTTATTGTCTGTTATTGTATCTTTTATGTGATCCGTATTATGAATAAATTTTATACTTTACTGTTATTATGATGAAGGTGTGCTAACAACAAATAATCCTATATTATTTTTCTCTATCAGAATAAGGATTGAGCATTTTTAAAAATTACTTTATTTAAATTTTATTGGTATGAGGTTTTGAGAGAAATTATATTTTTTTTATAATATAAACTTTGTTATAGTTGTTAAATTTTCAAATTGATGATATCTTAGAAATATGTTGAAATGAAACTGCTTTTTTATAATGTGTAACAAACATGAAAAATATTTTTTATATAAAATATGTAACATCAATTGAGAGTTTTAAATGTACTTAAATTTATAGATCTATAACACTCCAAAGATTTCAATTTTTTTATAAAATTTGTAAAAAAAATAGTGAAATGTATATTAAGCTACAAAATAATTTTATTACTATATTTTTATAAAAAAATAAGTAAACCAATACGCACAAATATTTGAAAAACTCTACGCGGATAATTCTGTATAATTTAAAACTGCAATGCGATTTTTTTGCTAAAGTGAAAAACATTATTTAATGCAAAAATATTAATTTTACTTTTAATACATAAATAAAATGAAATTATTAAATTTATTTGATAAATTGCAGAATAACACTCAAAAAAAATTACTGTCATTATGTGAATTTACAAAATGCGTTGAATTACAATGTAGTAGAATATTTTGACAAAGTACAATTAAATATTTTTTTAATTAACAAGTCGATTTGTATATAAGTAGAAAAAAGTTCAATTAAGACACAATTTCATCGCATTTTATTTAAAAATATTCTTATATGGAACGTACTAGTATTCTAGTTAAAATATTTATAGCTTTATGTGTAAGTGATTTATAGATTTTTTTTATAACAATCTTTTAAGTTTTGTAATTTTTTAAATATCTGTCTTTATGGTTACGAAAGCATCAATTACAAGCTAAACGTTGAGTACTGTATAAGAAAAGAAAAAAGCAACAGCAAAATCAAAAAACAAAATTAGTGAAAGCAATATTGAAAATGGTCTAAAAATGATTTCGGAGCGTTCATGTATTGTCTTTTTACAAAAATCAAGTTGTGATGAAAAAAAAAACATATGTGTAAAAGAATGTACAAAAAAATCTCAAAAATGTGAAGAGGTATCTGTGACAAAATCTTCTCCATTTATTAAATTTTCATTTGATAAAAATAGTGATATAAAAGAATATAATTTTGACGGTAGCGTCGATTTAATGAGAACTGTAGAATTTGAAATAAAAATCAATGAGAACTGTAATAAAAATCCAGGATGTGTTGCAAGAAAGGTGTTAATGTATTTAGGATTAATCCCAACAGTCAGGAGAAGTGATAGAGATACTTTCGTTTCTGTAGATGATACAAAAATTAAGAATGAATATAAAGAACAATACTCGAAATTAGATAATGTTCTGTTGTATGTTAACTATGATTTTTCATCGATTGGACATTATTCACAATATTATGGTGCATCTTCTAGTGAAACTACTTTTAGTATTGAAAAATCATACGTGGCAATTGACGAAATAATAGGACAAGAGTACCGGCCTGCTTTTTCAGATTTAAAATGGTTATACTTCGCACATTGCAAGAAAGATCCATTATATTCTTTAAAATGTAAGAATGGTGGGTATCCAAAAAGCGAAAATAGCAGCGAATGTGAATGTCCTACAGGTTTTTCTGGAGAAACATGTGACAAACCTGCAAAATCCGATGGTGGTTGTTACAAATCACCTATTTTTGTGGCACCTAAAAAGTTACATATTCTTAGATTTAAAGGGTAAAAAAACTTGCAATATTCTATTATCATCATTTCCAAAAACAAGAATCGTAATGTACAATTATTGAATTTAAACTGTGAAACAAAGGCACCATGTTTCGAAAATGATTGTTTGCAGATAAAATATCAAAAAGATATGGCTCTCACTGGTCTTTGTTTATGTGGACAAAAAGATAAAGAGGGGTTGACATCACACAGTAATCAAACATTGATTAGGTATACAGGATCAAATTCCAATTCCTCTGTTGAAATAAATTTTTATTCGATTAATAGAACATATATAGGAAACGAATATAGCATAAATTTTTCTGATAGAGACTGTTAGGTTATATTTTTAAAGCAAGTTTATTTTTTTTTATTGACATCAGTCTTAGATCTGCTCAAGATCGGATATTCTTAGTTTGCAGAGCATACACACGATTTACTATTCCTGATTCAATAAACATAAAATAACAAACATGCTAAAGTTTTTATTTTTTTAGTAAATCATGCATTTTAAAATAGAAAATTATTTATCTTTTTAAAAATAAAAAAATTGATTCTTTTAAAAACTTGAAACAGTTAATTAGCTTTAAATTTGAGTAAACTAATAATTTTAAATAATCGAAATAAAAAGGAAACACAGTAATATCAATTATATTTATACTTATGACTTTTTAAAAAATTATGCTGTTTATCTATTAATATAATTTAATGTTTGTAATTCCTTAAAGAGTCTGTTCGTTTACGTTCTCTGATGGTGGTGTAACAAGGCCGCCTGCTACATGTATCCTAGCAGATACATGCTAGCTGGTTTTCATCATCTTAGCCGAGTATCTTACCTAATGAAGAGGCATGTTGAAACATGCGTGCTCGATGAGAATTTTAAGAAATAAACACATTAAATTTATGATAATCTTTTATTTATGGTGAATACTAACGAACAATATATATGTGAATTACTTTTGTCCGGGGTTTAGATCATCAAGTGCTATATAGCACCTCTGATTTATTTCTTCTCTCCAACTTATCTAAACTGATATTTTCTGAAACATTTTCTTCTTAAATACTGCTTTTTCTTCTTCTCTTTATATTAAACTTTTTCTTAGTTTAATAAGAGAATGTTCTTCCTTTCTTCCAGTTGTTTGTTAACTAAATGTGCAGATTTATATATAAAATATTATTAAAATCTGCACATAATACTTTATTTCATTTATCCATTCTTTTCTTATTTCTTAACTTGATTAGTTGGAACATATAGTTTGATATTTATTTGCATATGTAATATTTAATTTATTTTATCTTTTTATTATACCTAATGCGGGGCATTACAAATTCTATACTATCACTTTTTTATTGTTATTATTACAATCGTTACAATAGTTTTAGTCGTTCAATTTGATTAATTTGACTAAAATTTCATGCAACGAATGTTTGTAATAGTGTCACTCGTTTACTAAATTTAATATGTATAAAATGCCATAGAGTATATAAATTGATAACATAAAAGATTGAACACTTTGCAAAATAAAAATATTAAAATGTTAAATTTTTAATCAATGCTATATATAAAAATTTTAAATGCAAATAAATGATGTCTTGAATTTCTAATAAATAAATATTTTACAGTTAAAATAAGTATTATTTTATTAGTTTAAATGACATGTCTAAAGCAAAAAAATAAGGAAATTAACTTATTCTCCACCAAAACTTTTTGATGAAAGGTATACTGGTCAGATTTTTATATATACATGTTTCCGTGTAAGACAAATGAGACTTGGTAATATGTATATTAATGAAAATAAGTTTATTCTCATTTTGTAAAACATGCCACTAAAAGCAAACCAAAAGTAAATTGATGTTATTATTGAAAAGTACGATAAAAACAAACTTGCTACTTTCCCAGAAAATCACGAAATACTTAAGAACAGATTTGGTGATGCTGCGCTTAAAAAATCAAAGGTATTTCGAGTACTTAAGAAGTCAAAGAAAATAATGTTAATGAAATAAATGGAAAACCTAGTGAAAAAATAGATTCTAACGTAGCTGTAACTTTCAAGAGTAATATTTTTAGTAATGAATATCTAATGATTGTAACGGAGTTAAACTCAGAAAGAAGTAAAGGTAGTGTTATTTTTTGTAAAAAATACCTCTTCTTATAACATGTCAATATGTATGGGTAAACGTTACACGAGATCAGAGGCAAAAATGCTTTTTATTGTTCATTATGTAGAAACGTTGGTAGTAAAATAAAACCACCTAAAACATTAAGAACAGCAAAAAAAGTAATGATGGTAAAATTGTTTTTCAAAATGAACATGTAGGTGGTTGCGAGAATATTTTATTTGTCAAATGTTTTCTCTTTCATTGCAAATTTCAATGAGTTCATCACTTACACCAACTTAATATTGATGTGAATATCTCTATAAAATAATAATTTTATGGAATAATAATAACATAAAATATAAAAATTTTATAAAGCTAATGATTTTACAGATAGAGAAACGTATATAAACAGTATAAATAAAAAAATAAATAACTGTAAGGCAGTTTCAGATATGGAGTTAACTTTTTACAACAATGATTCATGTGTATTTTATGGAGATGGATTTATTTTTGATAAAGTTTGGATGTTGCTTTTCTTCGATTGGTAGTACTATAATTCATTCCCAACATAATAAATAAGTAAAAATATTTTTAAACTATTTATTTATTATTAATAAATGTTATTATTTATATTATTTCTATCTTAAAACATTGTGAAAATAATACAAAGTTGGTCAGGTTAAAAGAAATTCGTCGCTTTTATTTCTAACTTACTCGAATACAATATTTCATGAATCTAATGTATCTTAACACAAACATTTATTATTGTTAGCATTTATTTTAAATATAACATTTACTTTGTACTGTTTAATTCTGATTAGAGAATATTGAAAGATAGTACCTGACCAGTGTAGGTCATCTCAACTTTTTTTAAACTTAACCCGTTGATGAAAAATGAATATTAATCATAAATATATTATAATTTTCATTATTTCATTGTATATTTTTATCGCTCTTTATATACAATAAACGTCTTTTACTTAATATTGTAAAATATCAAACATGGCGCTCATGGCTGAAAATAAATCTTTTTTAGCACTTACATACCATACAAAGACTATTAACAAAAAGAATTGTACGGGAAATATCTCAGAGCTGCAACATATGCCTTAGATGATAGTGATAAATTTACAACCATCATCAGCTTGATCTCCCGTGACTGATCAGAACAATTTTTTTCTAAAAATATTGAAGAGAACAATTTGAAACCAGAGTGGACAGATCTGTTAAAATTCATAAACAAACGTACCACTCTCTACAAAGTTAGTACTGGTCCAATAATTGTTATCAATGAGTTGATAGAGCTAAAGTTAGAGAAAACCAAAGATGCTATGACTTCCTTATTAGACAAAATCACGAATTATGCAAGAGATCTTGATGTAAAGCAATTCAATTCACAAGAATTTCTCACAATCACATCATTTATAGCAAAAATTCCTCGTTCATATCAACTAGAATTATGTTCGGATGGGTCTCTTCCAACATTAGATGGGATTCGAAAATTTGCATTTAAAAAAAAAGAGAGTTTTCTATAAAGAAAAAAGAGTATGCAAATAATAATGTTAGTAAAAAACAGACGATTACTGACAAAAGTACTGAAGAGATTAAAACATTTATATCTAAACCCGAGAAGAAATGAGTAGGTAACAACAAATCAAAGAATCAACAGGTCGCTATTGACAAAAAACCGCTAATCACCATCTCTAAGAAAAAAAAAGTCCCTTTTGAAATGCTCCAAACCTTAATGAAATCAATCTGTACTGCTCCAATTAAACTAGAAGGTGTTGATAAAACTCTCACAGCAAAAATTGACACTTGTGCAGGTATATCCTTGATTGATAATCAACTGTTTAACAACTTCCCTCCTTCAATGAAAGAAAAAATGAATTTAAATGACTCAATCGCTACAAAATTTGTACACGACACTTGTAGAAATCATAAAGGTAGTCTTGAACTTGATTTCATGTTATCAAATGAGAAATTGATGTCAGGTAAAATTCTTTCTAAGTGGAAACGAGAACACTGTTATTACTATTGGTTTTGATATGATTCAAAAAAATTTCATTTACATTAGAAAGTATATGAAGCCAAAACCTACTGCTCGTCAGTCACAATTGATACAAAACATCAAAGTTACTCTCGGTGAAGAATATGAAACAATTGTTGATTTTTTGTAAGATCCTAAAAACATGAGTTTGATTTAAGAAAACATTAATTTCTCACCGATTTTAAATAGTGACCTACCTCTACAGGAAACTTTTAAACCCAAAATAGCCCTACTACTTCCCGTTAAAGCAGAAATTCTTCCAACTGTATGTAACATGTTAGAATCTGAAATAGAAAAAGGATGGTTGAAATATGCTAAAGAACCAATTACTTCTGCTAGAAACTTGATTGTGGTACATCAACATAATGAAAAAATTAGATTATGTTATAATATTAGAAATATAAACGACCACACACCCGATCCAAACGAGATAAACTTACCGTCATTGAAAAGTTTATTAGAAACTCCTTTAGACAATATTGCAACGTTCACGAAGTTGGACATAAGTGATGCATATCGTTCGATTGGAATTAATGAAAGTGATTAATGGAAAACTGCAGTTAGAACACCAATTGGTACTCTTGTTTCAACGAGATTGATATTTGATCATAAAATTAGCTCTTAAATATTTTGCCAAGCTATAGAGCAAGCTCTTTCAGACATCCCTTTCTTAAAATGTTACATGGATGACTTGTTAATACTAGCATCGCAGGGTAAAGAAAATGATACAATTTTATCAACTCTCAGAGCACTGAAAGAAGCAGGATTTCGTATTAATCTGAAGAAATCCGAATTTAAGGTAAAATTCACAACTTATTTAGGTTTAAACTGGGACATTGAGAATGGCATATCGATACCGGAAGATAAGGTTTAATCAATTTTGTCAATGAGTTCACCTACATCAATTAAAGATCTGCATACAAAAATTTGCAAGATGGCTTTCTATTCAAATATGGTTGTCAATTTTAGTGAATTAGCTGCATCCTTCTTTGATTTGATAAGTAAGAAAGAGAAAATGAAAAAATTAATATGGTCTGACGATCTGAAAACACAATTCATAAAGTTAACTGATATATTTGCTCAATCCATCCATCTTTTTGCATTCCTATATAGATTATCAAAGGTACATGCAACTATTAGTACTGCATCCCGTTCTGCATTATGTATTTTAGATGCTGAAAATCAAAAAAAAGAACGTTCAATATTCTATATTCATGAAAGAAAATTGAAGCCTACTGAACAACGTTATATTCCAGAACAAAAAGGTTTAATGATTTTTTGTGAAGCACTGTCTCAACATATTAATACCACCACAGCATGCCCAATCATCGTTCATTCAAATAAAAATTTAGCTAAGTTGATAAATAATCAAATCATACAATCGTCAGCCTCGAGTAGCTTTCAAAAATATTTAACATTATTACTGCCTTTTTAGCTAACACAGGTAATCCAATCAAAGTTAATGAACATTTAGTGAGTGAATTGAAATCTTCCGTATTCGAGATCAGTCCAGAAGCTGATTTAACTTCACTAGTTGAATGTCTAGAACTAACAGACTTCTTGAAATTTACACCTTTAAATAAGATGACATTACACACAGAGACAGTCTCATCATTTTTTTTCCCAAAAACATTATTCAAATTTAACTATTCATATAATTTTTTTTCCTATCTAATCATTTTATTTTCTATTCAATCATTTTCTTCCCTGTGCAATTATTTTTTTCTCTGAAAACTTTTATTTTGAATAAAATTAATTTAGAATATTATTTTGTTAATATTATCTTTTCACGTTTATTAGCTTAACATAAACAATTAAGGTATAAAACATTCCAGACTAACGGTCATTGAGAATTACTACTATATTTTTGAAATAATTAATTAAAAACCAAAGAAGAATTCCAGAAATTTTTTGTTAATAATTTTTTTATTGTTAGATAGATTATATACTTCAAAAAGCTTATGTATGACAGTTTATTTTTTTGAGCAATAGAATATCAAAAACTGTATCAAAATAAGTTGTTTTATTCTGATCGTGAATTTATTTGTATAAAGCAAGCCAAGCTAATTGAAGAGTATAACAATATAAATTTTTACGAAAAGTAAAAAAGTTATTACACTCAAAAATTTGGTAATATTTTTAAGGTGAAAAAATGGAATTTATAAAAATGTTCATATCTATATTCTAAAAATTTATAAATTTTATTTTAAAATAAAAATTGTTGCATATATTAATAAGATAAAGCTCTCCAAAAATTTATTTTTAAAGTAGATTTAATGTTAATTACTATGATCAGTGAAAAAGAATATATTTCAAGTAAAAATATTTATAGTTTAAAATCGCATATTGATATGAATTGTGTATCAAAAAAATTTTTTTTTGATTTACTTTCCTTTTCACCAACTAAATTATTTAACAATTATTTTATTTCATTAAATTATTACTTAAAATCTTATAAATTCTTAAGGAAAATATATAAATAATTACTACATAATTATATTATTTTCAAATATGACTAATTCATATTGTACACTTTTTAATTTATAAAAAAAATTATTTTTTAATTATTGTAAGTTATATTGTTATTAAAATATTTAATGATCAATTATACATCCAAGAAAAAAAATGATATGAATAGGAAAAAAATAATTAGATAAGAAAGAAAATTATGAGATTGTCTCTTTGTGTGAAACTGAATGCTGTTAAATCTCTATTTTTTTTAAAATCTTAATTGATAGTATTCTCTAAACAAATCAATTCTAGTGAATAATTTTTTCTTATACATATGATAAAACATTGATGTAATATGTGGTAACGGTCTGTCTCCATACTTTATTTTTTGATTAACCAATCTGTAGTCTATACAGAGTTTTATTGACCCATCTGGTTTTTTTATTGGAACAATAGCTGAATTATACGGTGAAGACGATGTTTCTACAATATTTGATTTTATCATTTCTTGTACTTGACTGTTTATTGTTTTAAATAGTGTAAACGGGATTGGACGATTTTTCATTACTACTGGTTTTACATCATTTACTGTTATTTCTATTTCCGGTATTACTTTTGATGGCTTAATAATATCATCTTTTGGAAGTATATTATAATTATCTAAAAGTTTTTTTATTGAGCTTTCAGATTCCTCATCACTCATTGTTATTGTATTTACTTCATTATTATCTAATAGTTGAAATAAAATGTTTTTTATCTTTTTAAATTTTTTAATATATTCGTTTCAACAATTACATGGACAGTTTCAAAAATATTATTTGAAACTATCATTTCTACTTTTTGACCATCTAATACAACTTTTGCTTTACCTAAAATGCTGATTAACTGTTGTTGTACATCCATTATTCTAAATGAAGCTGGCAATGGATGAATAGTGATTTTACCTTTAATTTTGTCGTATAATTTATTTGACATTAATGATATGTTTGCACCTGTATTAAGCAATGCTTGACAATTGTAATTTTCTATTACCACTCTGGTAGTCATTTTTTTATCATGTAATTTACAATAATATACAACTTTATAATCATCATTAACTTTATTATCATCTAAAGAATTAGAAAAATCAACATTGTTTACTTCATTCATTTTAAAATTGTTTTTCTTATAGTCTTTCTTATTAAATTTTAATTTCTTTATCATTTTTTTGATAATCATTTCTAGTTTTATGTATCTCTTTAGTTTTTATGTACATTTCACGTGCCATTTTTAAAAATTCTTTCTTCAAAATTTCAATAACATTATCACATTGCTTATAATATTTATGCATTTTACCATTAACTGAAGTTTTTTTTAAGAAAGATACTATTATTTCAAACAACTCTCCATTACTTAAAACTACATTTGTTGTTTCCTCAAATTTTTCTACTTGACTTTCAATACGTAATAAAAACATTTTACCAGTTTCTTTGTTTTTTGGTGTAATTTATCTAAGCTGTTGTTTAACTTCTAACGACAATAATCTTCCTTCTTCAGGATCATACTTTTCAATTAATGTATTCTTTAACTCATCCCAACTTAAGGTATGTTTCTTTTTTTTGCAAAATATGCTAATTTTGCTGTGCCTATTAAATGGTTTTCAATTTCAAATGCTCTTTCTTGTTCATCTTCAATGATATCTTCATATTCTTCTAAGAATCTACGAATATCACCACTTTTGAATAACTTTATCCTCCTTCCATTTGCTTATTGATGATAACGTATCATTGAATAATGGCATAGTTACATTATCGTTATAATTTTTATCAATTTTTAATTTTAATTTTGTAAATTGTGTTGCTAATAACATCACTGATGAGTAATAATTTTTTACCTGTGCTTGATTTGGTTGTCTCGACTTCTTCCACTATTTCTTTTACATGGCTAAGTAATTTTCTTAAGTCAATACCCCCAGAAGAGTCGATGATCGGTGAAACTTCTATGTTGTCACATAGTGATAGTAAATTGAAATAAACACTCGTTAAGATAGAATTTCATTTATTAATATAACGGTAATTTTATATTATAAATAATATGTATGAAATATGAATATTTTCTATGTTCAACAAAAATATATCATAATATTATTTTATTATATAAAATAGATAAGAAAGTTAAGCATGTCAATTGCATATTAATAGTTATAGAATATCTGTGTTGAACTTAATAAAATTAATCTTAATGCATTAAACTAAAAATTTATATTAAATCGTACCTGTGATAACTGAAATTTAAAATGAATTATATTTACAACTTATTTATCTTAATAATTTTTGCAAACTTTAACAATTTTTTAATTTGTACACAATGATCTCTTAATCTATTATAAAATTTTCTGAAGATTATAGAAATTATATGAGCATTTAAGGTCATTTTCACATTACTTAATGCTTAGTAGAAAATAAATATTTTTTTGACTTGTTTGATAATTTATTTCTAACATATTTTGCTAATAGTTAAATGATGCTTTACAATTTTTCTTTTCAAATTAAGTTTTAGCTTTAACCGAATTTATTTATTTTTCATTATTATTTGTTTTGCTAGATTTTAAATTAATATTTGTAACAATTTCTTTTTCATTTTAATGGCATATAAAATAACAAAATGTTCCAGAAATGGTAAAATAATACTAGTTTTAATTAAAGAATTGTTTGTGTGTAATAAGTTATAAAATTTTATAATAATCTTATCAAAACTATGGCAATATTGATAAAACTAAAAAAATTATAATTATCATAAAATTTAAATATAATCTTAGAAATTGTCCATAATTTGATAAAAATCGTTCTTCTTTTGTTAAAATTTGTTCTTAAAATAAGGAAAAATCTTTTGTGAACATCAGTAAAAATTGCATCATTTACTCTTATTATTGCTTCAACCTGCAAACTTGTTTCTAAATTCATGGACAGGTTAGAAAGCTTTGCGATGGATCTCAATATAGATATGCCAAGTTGTATGGCAAAAAAATTATGCCTTCTTTCAAGCACAGCTCGATGGAGATTGTGACATATTTGTCGTTACTCCAGAACGTCTAACTAAATTTGTAGGTACTCCTTCTTTTGGATAGATATAAGAAGAAATGCCTATTAATAATTTAACTATAAATAATCATAGATTGTTTATTATATTCACTCTTAATCTTAAACAAAATTTTATTTTATATTATTTTCACTCTTTTAAGACCGAAACATCTACAAATTCCTCTCTAAAGGACACGTGCACCTCAACTAACTCCACTATGTTGTTCTAGATGAACCCAATCATACCATGAAAAATAACTTCGCCAAAGAAATTGCCAATATCTTGCAATCTTTATTATGTGCTCTATTAGCATCAAGACAAAATTTTATTTTTTTCTTCAACATCCTTGTCAAAACAATAAAAATATTTCCGTAAATGGATCAAGAATAATGCAATTAATACTACAAATGACAAGAGTAATTTATTTAATAAAAACATTATCCACACATTTGTCTGTGTTGAAGGAATGAATAAAAATAGAATGTGTAGAGATAAGGATAAATCCACATTGGCCTTATTTGGACTATTTTGCATTTATACTTTTTAAACTTACTTTCACTCTTTTGGAATATTTTGAAGACATATATTCGATCCGAATGCCTTTGGAACTTGTAGAATATGTAAAAAAACTACCGCTGTTCTCTGGTGAGTAGCAGACCTACCACTGTTCTCTTAAACGTAACTGGTGTCGATAGAATCTTGATGTAATCTTCAGGCATTACTCTATCAACAAAGTCGGCATCTTGAAATAAAATTAGATCTTTGTGAAAACGAAGAGTTTACAAATGGAGTCAATAAACACTAGCTAAATGAGGATAGTGTGGTATTATCCAAGAAATGTAATTAATTAAATATGTTATTTATATATTTTACAATTTTAATCATTAAAATATTGCACAATTTACTACTTCTATCAGATTTCGAAAATGAATGCTTAACTTTTACCAATTTTTATTATTTTATACTAAAGAATAAATTATTGTTTATGCTAATATTCTTTGTTTGCTACATAAACTCAAATTTAGTCAATTTAGTTGATATAAGTTAGTATATAGCACAAAAAATAAACAGAATAGTGTGTTTTTGAAATATTTTTCTTAATAATAATAAAGAAAAAACCATTTGAAAAGCTTTTTACTGGTAAAGGTTTGAATTGATAAGACTCCATGTGTCAAAAGTCATAAAATCTTCTAAAACATATTAAATCTATATTATTATTTCCCTCTTTATTTAAATATTTTGATCACTTTTATCATCTATGAGCGATTATAAATAATCACATGATAAGATAATGGTAATGGAAGTACTCTAAGAAAACTATTTATTAACAAAAATATGGTCTATAAATTATTTAAAACAAAATTAAATGACATCATAAAACTATGATACTATTATGTAAATAAAATTTTTAAGCAATATTCATGTTATCATATTTGAAAATGATAATAGGAACATCCAATTAGGGATGTAATGACGTTAAAAATCTAAGTTTGGTAATTAAATAATATCCTTCTCCTTTACACCATATTTTCTTCTACCTTTGGTATCAATAAAAATTTAAAAATCGCCATTCCAGTTCACAGTAGACGGATTGTCTTGTGCACATCTGCATTAGAAAATTTAATCTACTGTGCATTGGTTATATACAAAACTTTATTAATATGAAAACAAAAAAAAATAATAAATTTTATATTTAAATCTCTATAGTGTACTTGATATTTCCTTTGAAGTCACATTAATAACACCATGTCTTTTCATTTCATCTTTTGCCTTTATCATATCATCAAAATTTAAACCTCTAGTACAATCTGTAATAAAATATGTTTTAAAACCGAGATCAGAGGCATCATTAGCAGTTGATGATACACAATATTCAAGTGCAACCCCACAAACAAAAACGCTGTCAATATTATTTTCTTTTAACTTATCTTCAAGTTCAGTTTTATTTATTTTAAGATTATCAAAAAATCCAGAGTAGGAATCATGAAATATATCAGTTCCTTTCTTTACAATTATTGAATTCTCTGGTACAATAATATCGTTGTATATCTCAGCTCCGGGAGTATTACGTATACAATGTTTTGGGAAAACTACTTGTTTACATTCAAATGGTTTTATAAATAAGACATCGTCAAAACATTTATAATTTTTACAGTTATCTGATAATGATCTATCTAAATCGTGGATGTTATCATAGAATGAGATGTGATTTGTTGGATGCCAATCTTTTGTGAAAACTATTAAATCAAAAAAGTTACTTTTTATTAGTTTATTTAATGGTTCCACTATTTCTAAAGGATCTTCATGAGCTGGGCCATTCTTTAATTAGTTAAAATAGGATAATAATTAAAATTTCATTATCTTACCTTTATACATAAAGATCCAATTAAAAAATCATTCTGCATATCAACAACAATTAAAGCACGTTTTTCAATATTATCCTTCATATTAAAAAATGTATTTTTCAAATAAAAACATATAAATTTTCAAATATAATAGTGAAAATTATTCTTCTATAGAATATTTTAATATATTTATAAAGCTAAATGCACAGAATATTAAAAAAAAGGTTGTTTAAACAAATTCTTAACAATATTCTACAACTTAAATGCACATAGAGAAATTTAATATCAACCTCTAGTTGAATGGAAATTTTAAATGCAAATATTGTAAATCCAATGTTTTTTCTTATAACGAAATATTGAGAATAAACTTGTATAATATCATGGAAAATTATTTTTTCAGACATTGTCTGTGTTATAGAAAACTTTTCATTTTCCATTTTAATCTAGGTTGTTGTTTCATAGAAAAACATTATTTGTTGATAAAGTTGAGAAGGGAAATGTTTTTAATAAAAAATGTATAAAAACTATTTGCTTGTTTTTTTTATTTTACCTGATAATTTAAATTTTCATGTAAGATTTACTTTATAAATGTATGAAAATAAAACTAAATTTTTAAGATTTAAAAAATAGCTTTTATCTAAAATGAAGGAAAATATTAATATTCTAAATATAAGGATAAATATTAAAAGTTAATTAGAAATAAAACAATATTAAATTCCAAGGAAAATTACAGCATACTATAAAAGTCAACAAAATTAATTCCTTTATAAAAACTAAATTATAAAAATTTTTATACCATAAATAAAATGAAAAAAGATTATCTATAGAGTCATTATCATTTGTCATCTACTGCATGAAGCAATATTAGTATCTAGCTGGTAAAATAATATTTAAATTTTATTTAATTTTTTTTAGTAACATATTGTATTTTTATTGTGTGTCTATAGGAGATATATATTTATGTTGTAGAGGCTAAGATAATTTCAAAATTATCATATTATTTTTATCAGGTAGCGATATTTTTTTACTTGATTAGAATAGTTTTTTTAGGTAGTTTAGATATGCTACAAAGCAACTTTATTGCAAATAAAATTATAAAAAACTTAAGTATAATCCACTTTTTAACTCTTAACAGGTGGCCACGTCATAAAAATATACAGTTTGTATCCCCATAAAATGTATTTCAGTTTAAAAATTATCCTATAAATTTTTACTACCCTATAGAATAATATCTTAAAAAAATAAAATTATATAAAAGTTAAACAAGAAAAAGTAACTTATCATTTGTTTATTGTACTTCTATCATTATATAATTATTTAAATTATTATAAAGGTTAACTAATTTTTTTAATCACACAAAATTAATCTTTTAATGTTTTAAAATTTATTTTCTAAATAAATTTAATTAATACAGAAAAATAATATATTTTTTGAAGTAAGAAATAAAGAATATTAAAATAAAATAACTAAGGATAGTTGGAAGATGTAAATCATACTATAAAATAATATCAAGATTGACGTCATTAAGAAATTTTTTTAAAACACAATGATACGAAAAGAAATTTAATACTTTTTAAATGCTTTAAGTTATTGTTGATTTAAATAAAAATTGCTTAAACTATATTTATTTATTGTTTAAAAAATATATTTATTAGATTGAACATCTACAGGGTTTTAATGATTTAATAAAAAATTTAAATAGAATTTTTAAAAAAATATAAATAATATATCAAATTTTTCAAATTCTTTTTACATACAAAATATTTCATTGACTGTAGTCTGATAAAAGATTATTATGTAATCTTGGGAGCTCCGGAGGCGATCTCCTGGATTCGTGATGAAATAACTGTTGTTTAAGATATATAAGGTTTTATTGAAGTTAAGGTGAAACAATCTAATATTAATGAAAACAATGATAATATTTATTTGAAGAGATTGGTTCTTATAATTTTCATTCTGCATTCCTAGTCGGTGACTGAAATCTGAATCATCGTGTTTGAATGTCGCTTCTATAATTTATCTTCTTCCTGTATAACACTTAGTTGGAATGAAATTATATTTTTCAAATATCAATTTTATTGTAAAAAATTTTTATATTAATTATTTTTTCCATTTTGTAATAAGATATGACTAGTGAAGAATATATCTCCTATTTCACTAATCTCTAAAAAAACTATAGAAGTTTAATATAAAAAAATTGACTGAAAATGTATTCATAATCTCAGAATGGTTTCCATGTTTTTCTACACATTCATCAACTAAAGTATAGATTTAATATCAAAGCTAAAAGCAAAAGATCTTACAATTAATTGTCTTCGTGTAAGAGATAACTGGTAAAAGTAAAATTCTTACTAAAGTGTGGAAGAAACTTATTTATAAATGGAATATGAATTTCACTTTAAGTGAAGTAAGTTTTTACTACTAAATTAATAAAAAATACAATACTCTTTACATATATTCTTAATTTTTAAGGAAACTCAAAATGTTAGAAATTTACTTCGAGATGATGGATTTTAGTGGTGTTTATTAGATTAAAATAAATGTACTTAGATGGATAGATGTATTTGGAATTCTGAATTATTATTTTAAACTCAGAATATCAGTGTGTAATTTAAAAATAATAATCGAAAGATCATATTTTTTAAGTTACTCGACATTTTATACAAAATGAAACATTTTTTCCATATTGAGTTAGAAAATTATGATTTTGCAGTCTGAAAACTTCAATAAACTACGTACTACTAATGATTAAAAATATCCTGATGCTAGCAATTTTAGAATGCGAATGCACCCACATTGTCAGTAAATGCATAAAAAATTAATTAGTATTAGATAATAAAGTACTTACATTAATGAAAATTATCTCGAAACGTAACAATTTCGGTAAAGAGATTATAAAAATTACCAAAAAGAAGCAAGATTCATGTGATGGTAGAAATAATCTACATAAAAGTAATTTAATTGATTTTCCATTTAGATATGTTGTTAATTTAATTGGAACGCTATTGGAAATTTTTCTAGTTCGAATTTTTAATTATTGAATAATGTTGGGTTTCTTGGACTTTTAAAAAATTTCTCTACAAAAAAGTGTGATAAGTATCGGATATAAATGAATATACATGTTCATTATTATAAATTTTCTAAATTATGAGAGGGAATTTGTACTGCCAATTGATGAATAATAGTTTTAATATAATAAAAATTTGTTGTTATGAATATATTTTTTCAATAATAAAAGCCTTTACTCTTTTTGGTCTTTCAAAGATAATAGAGCAAATAAAGGTAGAAAAAACATATCGAATAATGTAAAATATTTCGATAAACTATTATTGCTGTAATAAAAAGATTGTAAAGTGTAATGACATTGACAAAAACATTCTAAAATGTAAATATAGTATTTAACAAAAACATGTTAAATATTTTTATTTCTTAAAAAGTATATTAAAATGTTTTAGAAAGCTTTTTTCAATTTATATGATTATTTATATGGTAAATTGTGAAAAAACATCTTAACATCAATTTTTATCTTAACGAACAGCATAACATGATGAATTATCTTCTAGCATTTTGTTTGGTGGAAAACAATGTATTTTGTTTGAAATATTGTTACAAATTCTTTTAAAAATGTTTCTTATTGAAACATTCACAACAATGTTTAAAATAGATTTTAAGAATAATTATGATATATAATTTAGAAGATAATCTCGATTATAATACAAGCATATTATCGTTAAAAGATAATCAAGTGAAACAATTGCTAATTAGAAACGGCAAAATGATTTTCAAAAAACATTTTTAGTATTTCACTAAGATTGTTGTTCAAACATAAAAAACTTCTAAAATTTCGAGAAGATTGACATTAAGATCGTACATATTAATTAAAACTTCAGTAGAAATTTAAGATGAGATAAGTTTTAATATAGTATTTATGATGGTAGAAGATAATTTACTAGGACACTTACTGTATAACGAAAAGTTTTATTAGAACGAGTTTGGAATATTTTTCTTTATACAAGTTATTGAGAAAAATATAGTTTAATAAGAAATCTATAAAATTATGTATATTCTCAAGAATAGTTTGTATAAAATGATAACATTTTTAGATTTTTTTATCAAAATTGCTGAATAAAAAATTTACTTATTATATTTATATTCCAAAAAATTTAAACAGTATTATTGAAATAAAAGTAAATTCTTGTGAATTTGTGTTTAAGAAAAATTTATAGTAAAAAATATATGTAAGGAATTGAATTATATTTAAAAATATTTTATTGGACTATATATTGTAATCAAGTGTGTTCATTAAACAGCTTTTTAATTAGTTTTATTGATGTTTTCAATAAAGAATTAATTACATACAAATTAAAAATTTCGCAATTTAAGGTTCCAATTTAATGCTAATTGTTATTATAATTCACCCAAAATTGTAATAACAATTTAATGAAATTTGTATTACATTTTACTAATTTATGTAAAGGTACAATTCTTTTCAAATTGTACTACAATTTAGGTAAAATTGTTATACAAATTTCAGAAAAAAAATTGTCAAATATATTTAATTAATTATATTCTTTTGGGAAAACAAAACAATAACATAAAAAAAGATTATAAATTGAATAAGTTTACTATAAACTAATTGTCGTATTAAAATAATATAATATACTTAACAAAAAGTTTGAAATATTAAATATAAAAAGGCAAAAAATACTGTTAGTACTTAAAAAAATTGTGATTTAAATATTAGAAGTACCTTCTTCTTCTAAACATTTACAATTTGATTGTATTTTAATATAAATTTTATAAAGACATCACTATTATAATTAATTAGTAATTAATATATATGTAGTATGAACTACCTAACAAAATTATTTATAAATAATCTTCAAACATTTTGCCTTTCATATTTTCTATAAATCACTTTTTTTAAATCATATAATGTTGATCTATTTATTAAATTTTTGACAAATTTTATTTTGTATTTCTATTAATAAAAATTTTAAAATTTATATTGAGATACAAATATATTATTAATGTTTAGAAAAAAAAGTTCTTCTATATTTAAATGATGATTTTTTATGTATTAATATTATTTTTTTGATTTTATATTCAATATTTCAGATTTTTATTAAGTATATTAGATTGATTTAGAATATCAATTAGTTTACAATAAATTTATTTAATTCTCAATATTTATATATATTGTTTGTATGTCTTCCAAAGAAAATATAATTAATTTAATATATTAGACAATTTTTTCTAAAATTTGCATATCAATTCTGCCTAAACTGTAAAATAATTCTATCAAAAATTCATAACAATTCTATTCATTTTTGTAAAATTTTCTTTTTTTTTGTAAATGCAATACAATTTTACATAAATTGTCATGTACATCTTAAATTGCGGAATTTTTAATTTGTGTATGGAGTGTTGTTTTCAACAGCATCAAGAAGAGATTTTTCATTTGACTGTAGATTGAGAACATGAATATCGAGAGACTCAAATGGATCGATTTTATCATGAAGAAATTGTACATTCTTTGGTCTACTACGTTTTTCTTAGATAACATTGTTTGAAGAAAAAAGGCGACTAATTGAAACGGCGAGTTGATTAAAAGATTGGTTGGCATAGAAAATTTTGATATCGTAAGTACAGATACATTGAATAAAATCGGTAAGATGTTTTTCATTTGATTTATAAATGAATTGCAACGGACGGTGATTGCTATTAACAATAACCGTAGAATTTGCATTGACAATGAAAAAATGGAAGTAGTCAAGGCTTTTCTTTATACTAGGAAGTTCCTAATACGTTGAAAAACGATCTTTTTTTGTTACAGGAAGTTTGATACCACAATGGGAAAAAAGCTTTGGTACATCACAAAATTAAGCAACATAAACGAGACTGAAACCAATACCAGTTTGACATGCATTAACTTAATTTCCAATGTATACGGTTCATATGTTGGCATAAAATGTAATGGAAAGGCAAAAACACATTTAAGAAGATTATCATAATCATCAACAAGTTCTGGTGACATTTCGACAGAATTCTTTAATAATTTAGAATTAGCAAAGCTATGTAAACGTTTTGAATACTTGGTAAACAAAGGAGACGTCATGCGAAAATAATTGATACTTTGTAAATAGGAATATAATTGTTTCTTTGTAGTCGGATAACGACTCTTTTTCATTGAAGCATAAACAGAATTAACAGCAGATTCATAAGTGGCACCTTTGAAAGTCCATCCTAGATAAGTAATTGAGTCACGGAAAAACTCACATTTTTATATATTAATTTTTCAACCACATGCATATAGAGTAGAAATTATTTGTAATGTTGATTCATAATGGTGTTAAGGAGTTGAATTTGTAAAAATAAAGCAAATCGTCAATGTTTGTAAAAATCTGGACAATTTAAATATTTCAAATCAGTTGTTTAATGAATCTTTGAAATAAAGCGGGGTTATCACGCGCTTCTTAAACTAATCGACAAAATGGATATGTTTGATTAAAAGCAGTGAATGAAAAATGGTGGCGATTGTTTTTGTGGAGACTGATTTGGTAGAAACTATTTGCTAATTCAATTTTTGAAGCCTTTGTGAATGGATGCATACTACCGATTATACTTGTGAACTGAGGAGATTGCTGAACAATTTTGTGAATTGCAACATTTACTCTACGTGAATCAAGCATGAATCTACGACGAAAAGTTCCATCAAAATTGGGGGCAAATTTATCAGCTGAATCTCTCTTTGACAACATATAATATGGACATGTTTCTAAGGCATCAGTACGTTCAATTATACTATTTTCTTCAAAACTGTCTACTAGAAGTTAAAGTTCAGTAGTTTAGGGTGCACACAAAAAAATGTGTTCTCATTTCTTACATTTTATATATGATTTGTATATTGTGAACAGTAGATCTCATTATACAAATCATGGTAAATTGTTTTACAAAATTCAATTAATTGTTTTAATTTACAATAAAGACGTTATTAAATTCAACTACATTATCTTTTCTTCACAATATAATTTTGTATGAAAATTTATATAGTGTTAATATAATATTCATATTCAATATGTGTACTTAACATTTGATTTTTTTCTTATTTCTCAATAGAATTGTGTTCTCATTAAAAGAAATTTACATATTAAAATTTTTTATTCTAGTAATTAAATCTGAAAAAACATAGAAAAGGTTTGTATAATGAAAATTTTTAATTTATATATTTAAAGCTTCAAAATGTTACAAATTAAAACTCTTTAATGTCATCTTTTTTTAATTATTAAATATTGTTTCACATAAATTAGAATTTACAATTTATCATTTTAAACGAGGTTTAATAAATTTTATTTTTATGCAGTAAAAAAACATAATCTGTTACAATATCTTTCAATGGTACATTTTTTTAAAGTAATATTATATCAAAAAAATGTTCAGAATTTTCTGAAGCTTTGCACAGATGTAATATTTTGAAATTGTTTTACTTTTATGCAAAAATATTCTCGAATAAAGATATGATATATTTTTGACTGTATATAAAGATTTTTTCAAATTCATCTAATATATATGTCTTGGTTGAAGTAAGAAAAAAATAGACCAAAAATAAATATAGGAACTTTAAAGGAAGTTTAATTCATGCTAAAATATTTTCAAATTTCTATTTTTAAGAATTTTGTTAATTTACAATAAAAGAATTATTACTTAAATTATTATTTAACAATATTATAGTATCGTTTTGTGTATTTAATATAAAAGTAAAATGCAGATTAACTGATTTAATTAAAACATACAAAATATCTTGTAAGTAATTTTTCTTACAACATAGGAAGTACATGAGCAGTCTCTTTAAAGTATTTCCCAAAATAGACATACTTTCAGAGCAGTTCTATTCATTTGTTTTATTGTGATATCATTCGGCATGATATAAGACAATTTGTTGAAGTAATGAAGATTTATTTACATTTTTAAAGGATATTGGAAGATTGTTTTTGTATTCAATGCATGACTAAAACATCTTCACTGTTGAGTCTGTTAAATTGTCCGGTATTGTTTTTTCGTCAAAAAAATCACACATATTAAGGAAATTTGAACTATTTACTTGAACATTGAATTTGATTTTATCATCAGTTGGAAAATATTTAGTCAACTATAATTGCAATCTTACGTTTTGTAAATTTTTAATGGCAGGATTTGAGAAGACTATGCAATAATTGAACAAGGCATGTTGAAGCATCAAATGTTTTGTTAAACATTTTCTATAGTACAGATAGATTTTATCTGCCTCCATACAATACACGTACTCTTTATATGCAATAGAATCTTTTTTTGGGATCTTTGTTGGCATTTTTTGGAAGTATATGGCAACGAATATTGATAATTTCTTCATTTTGCTCTTTTTCACTATTACTTTGAATTGGACCAAACATTGTAATATTTTAATTTTGTTCATTTGAAGGCATTACAGAATTGTTTTTTAATGAAAGTGGAATTATGATAGATGATTTCGTCAAATTTGTCATTGGGATTTCGATAGTTTGTTGTTTAACACGTTTCACGGCATCTGATAAGGCGGCAGTTGTGGCACTTGAACCATTTGAGGCACGTGAAAGTGGAGTATCAACATGGTATTCAGAAGTAGAAATAATGTAACTGGAATTACTTTTCATCGATAAGATTGTGTATTGAGAAGAAGAAGATGGTAGAACATAAATAGAATTAAGATTCATGCCATTAAATCTATTTCCTAAACATTTAAAAATACCATTTATTTCATCAGTCTCTTTTTCTTATTTCTTTATCAATTTTTGATTTATTAATCTTTTTAGTTTTGATAGACGTAAATATTAATTGAATGGGTTATCATCCATGATAGTGAAAAATGATATAATAAAAAATAATACTTTCTTTATAACATTTCATTACTAAGAAATTTTAATATATAAACAATATTTATAAATTTTTTTTAATTCAAATTTATTTATTTATTCTAGTAATAATAATATGTATTTACAATAATTATAAACATCATAAAACTTTTTAAAGTATAACTATGGTATTCATTATAGTTTGATTTTATTATTTTTAGCAAAATCATTGTTCAATTTTTCACAATCTTTATATAATATAGAGGAGTAACGAGTGAGTGCAAATTATTTTCGATATTGAAACTTTTTGATATCTTAATATATGTACCTTTATGCGGTGATTACGAAAAACGCAATATTTTTTTAATTTGAAGTCGCGTTCTTGAGATACAGCTAGTTAAAGGTGTTTTGGTGTATTATTCTTGATTTCCTTAGAGTTATTCGTTTTATCTGAAGTTTTACAGATATATAAAGTTTTAGATACTAATATTATAAAAATAAAAAAAAGTTAGAATTTCAAGTCTATTCTTGAGATTTTGAACTTTTTTAAAAATTTTTAAAAATTACCAAAAAAAACCTAAATTCTCACATTTTAAAATGATATATAAGAATTCTAAAAAGAAAATTGATAAAAAGAAAAAAAGTTAATCTAAGTTTTTCTTTAACTTAAATTTTAAGTATAATCTAAAGAAAATCGGATAACTTTAAGTACCATAAATGCCTGACTAAAATTTTTTTAAAAAAAATATGTCAAGATAAAACTTTTGAAATAAAGTGTTTTCACAACTTTTATGTAGAATTAAATTCTCTATCAAATGATATATATATATATATCATTTTGATTCCTTTATTCGTTCTCGAGATATAAAGAAAAAAGCGATTTTTTAATTTTTTGAAAAAGTGCTATTTTTTAGTTTCAAGAAAGAGAAAAAATTTCAATACGTCAATTTGTTTCAAATGTCTTGATTTTTCTCTCTGGAGAAATTTGTTGCAAACATTTGAAGATATTAACCGTTAATTTATCTCTTTTCATTCTTGAGTTAGTCAAAAAGCAAATTTATCAGTTATTTTTTGTAATTTTTAAATTTTGATAAAAAAGTATGCAAAGATAAAACTTTTTCAATATGAAATGTTTACAAAATCTATGTGGAATATAATTCTCTATAGAATAACATATAGATCGTCTTAATACCACTATCCGTTCTTGAGATAAATCTCATTAAGTATCAAACTTTAAAAATTGTTACTTTGATTTCCCTCTCAATAATAATTTTTCTCTTCAAAATTTTACATATATATCTAATTTTTAATGCTTATCGCATCAAAACAATAAAAATTACCAAAAAAGATTTGATTTGTAGAAATATATAAATTATAGAAAATTCCCCTATATATTAGAGAAAAGTTTATCTTTTGAAATGGTTTTCGTTTTGTGTACTTCTTTTTACTAAAATAAATAACTCATTCTAATATACTGATTAGAAAAAATAAGTATTAGTTTTATCTAAATTTTCGTTCTTTAAATAGTCAATTAAAAATAAAAAGCAATTATAAAAATTTCTTAACACAATAACATAACATTTTCTATGTAAAATATATAAATAAAATAGAGAATTTGTATGATTTTTAGATACTAGGAATTTAAAATATTATAAAAATTTATTTTTGAATCAAAGTAAGAAATCAACGAATTAATGAAGTTATATAAGAAATATTTTTAACAATTAAACTTAAAAAAATGCTCGAAAATTTATCATATAGCAAAAGATACATCATCGTTTTTTATTTGATATAAAATTTAAATTACTTTACTTTAAATGGTTTTGTATACTACACGCGACTTATACAAATGCCTAAAAACAATAAATTATTATATCGCATAAAATAAAGTCTACATTATTTATCATCTTTTAGTAAGTTGAAATGTCAAACGATACTGTTAACTTAAAGTATTAAACAATCCTACTAGACATTATCAAATTATTTAATAGGTAATTGAATAGGCGGGTTGTAATGAAAAATATCAAATACATAAGGTTAGAAATATGGCATATTTTAACTAAAAAAAATAGTTTGTGAAGTTGCATCTTTACAAATCTTCAAAAATTGCTACTATGGAAAATATCAATATATATTAGAGGAGAAATTTCGTTTGAAAATTATTTTTGATTTTGAAAGTTTTGATAATTAATATATATAGTACTTTAAAAATCTTAGCAAATTGTAAAATATCATATCATTCTTAAGTCTCATTCTTAAGATATACTCTTTCAAACTTGGAAAAAAGGCAAATATAGCCACCTATCTTTGGTATTTAAAATAGTTATTTTGATCTAAAACTTTGCAGAAACATGTAATTTTAGATGTAGAACATGTCTGCAAAAAATTTTTTGATTCTATTATTTTGTTCTTGACATATCGAGATTTCCCAAGAATGCCTTTTTTCAAAGAAATTTTAGGATTTCAAAACAGATTATCTCGGTACAGAATAAAGTTTTCGAAAAACAAAAAAAAACCCATCTGCGAGTTTATTTTGTCTACATTTAAAGTATAATTCCAAAAAAATTGATAAAGTTTGAGTATGAGTTTTCTGTTGCAACGTGATTGCAAAAATTTCGAAAAAATAAAATTCGTGTGTTTATTCAAAAATAAATATTTAAAAACTTTTTAATTTTATATAGCTTTATTTACAACGTTTTTGCAGTAGAACATTCTCTATCAAATGGTATGTATATGAGCTTTATCCGATCATTTATTATCGAGATATTTTTAATTATATTTGATCTGTTATTTTTGAAAAAAATTTTCTTCATTCTTTTTTAATAAAAATTTTAGAAAATGAACATGTATTCGCAGAATCTCAAAATTGTCTGAGAAAACCTTTCTGCGCACATTATGAGATATTAACGATAAATCTATTCAAATCCATTCTTGAAATAATCTGAAATAACCTATGAAATATTTCAAGATTTTTTACCCAATGACATTTTCTTAACGTGCATAATAGGAAAATTCTTAAATTTCAAATTAATTATTGAGATAAGTAACAAAGATAACTAAAAAACGTAACTTTTAGAGGAATAAAAATAGCAATGTAATAATCAAAAAAGACTTTGTAACTAAATCTTAAATCACTTTCAAAAATAAAGATTAATTTGTAAGTAAGAAATAAGAAAACAATACTTATTTAAAAAATTTTAATATTATATCAACACATTTTATCCTTTACAAATATATACGTAGAGTGAGAAATTAAGACAAAAAAAAACTTTAAATTTCTTTCAAAGTATTTTTAAGAAAATGAAATTAAAAACATGTAGAAATCACCTCAGTACGAAGTTGCATTTTTAACATATATGAATGTAAAGGTACTTAATATCAAACATATATTATTAATTGTTTTAATAATTGATATTTTACACATAGATGTAATTTTTAATGTTATTTGCCTATAACACTAAAATTAATTAAAAAAGGTCTAATTATTGAGAATTATTAAGTGATCGAAAATTCCCCTTTACTTTAAAAGAGAAGTTTACCTCTTAAAAGGAGTTTATTTGTATTCACTTTTTGAAATTAGAATAAAAATAATATTTTAAGATTCTGATAAAAAAATAAATATTAACTTTATTTGAATTTTTCCTTTTGAGATACATATATTTAAGTGAGAATAATATTGAAATTTGTAATCCCCCAAAATAAAAATTTACAAGAACAACTTATTCTTTTAAAGAAAATCAAAAAACAAATGTTTATAAAAATCATTAGATTAATTGTTTTAAACAATTTTAAATATTAATTTATATTCCTAAAAATATAGTATATAGAATAGGTGAAAAAATTAATTATTATTTAATTATATGTTACTTTTATGTCAATTCAAAGTTTTTTTAATCAGTACAAGATATGATAATTGTTAAGAAATGATAAAAAATATTAAAATCAAATTATATTTGGCTACTTGAGATTTAATAAAGTTTTTTTTAAATACCATACATTCTAGAATAGAATAGATTTTTTTTCTTCAAGTTTTCTGATTTTAAAATGATCTAAACTAAAATGTTTAAAAATGCCGCAATCTAGCTGCGTTTAGTTAAAATTAATAAAAATTGTTTACAAATTTATGATATAGCAAGACCATCCTTATTTTTTAAAAAATGTAAAAGTATCTAAATGTTTTGCTATGCTTTGTAAAAATTAGAAAAAAAATTAAACTAAATTTCGAAGTCGAAATTATTCATAAATGCATTTTAGAAGTAAATTTTGTAGTATGTTATTAAAAAACATCACTAATACTTTGATTTGAATATATTTTTATTTTTTTAAAGCCTAGATAAATTTTTTAATACGAAAAGTTTAGAAGTAATTATTTTGATTTATTTTTAATCATATCAATCTAGAAAAACAGAGAAAAATTTGTATCATTTTAAATATATTAGAAATTTGTATTTTAATTTATATAATACATTTTATAATGTTTTTTTTTCAAAAAAAAAAATAAAACAAAATAAAAAGTATGCATTAAATTTGTAGGATTGTATTATATTATGTAACCAAAATGTGAAATTACAAAATAACAATCGCTAAAATTAAATATTTTTAGTTAAATAATTATAAAATACTCATGACCAACGTTAAACATTATTAATATTTTAAAAAATTAACCAAACTTAAAACTAATCTGTATTCTAAATTTATATTATTTTTTCTAACTTACAACTTGCATTTTTAAACTAATTAAAAATTTAATGTAAACCATATTTGAAATTTTTATTTCTATATAAAAGAATTGTAAAAAATTATTCAAACTTAGAATCTCAAATGGATCTACAATCATAAAGATATGTAATAAAACAATTTTGATAAAATATGTTTTTAATGTTTTTATAAACTTTTAAAACTCAAAAATCTATAAAATTTTAATAATAATTTTAAACATTATAAAAACAAAGATAATATTTTGAATTTTGAATGTGTGTTACTACAAAACAAAAGATATTGAAGTTTTTAAAATTTCTACTATTTTAAAAAATTTATGCATGTAGCGACGAGAGCAGCGAATTTCTATCTATGGAAAAAAGGCTAGCCCTGCGGGCAAGCAGTGACGAGCGAAGCGAGGCTACTGCTTGTTTACAAACTAAACAATATAATATTTGATGACTATTAATTTATAATTAAAAGATAATTCTTACAAATCAATGATTTTAAAATAAATTGAAAGATCGTTGGGTTTCATTTACTGCCCACATGAATGAATTTAAAAGAAAATTATACAACATCAATACAGTAGATCTCCCCATATCCGTGGAAACCTTAGGAACAAACCCTCAGCGGATACGGGGAGCCAACTGTATAACTTCTTATTAATAAAAATCTTCTTACCATAAACATATAGAATTATCGTAACATTAGATAATGATCAAATTTTAAATTCATAATATTGAAATTTTCAAACTTTAATGATTTTTTTGTTTTTATTGTTTATCAGTATATACACAGCTACTGATGTATCTAAAATACAGCAAGTAAATGAAAAGTGTCACATAAGAAACTCGATAAAAATTATCTATAGATTTACAAAATGCATTTAAAAATTATTTAAATAAAACAAAATTTTATAAATTTGTTAAATATTTAACTTTGCTTTCACTTATTACCCTCTAAATACATGTTGATATTTATTATGATTTAAATAAGGTATTTACTAATCAAAGTGATCAGAGGGCGTTATTAGTCATTGATGCTTCAAAATAAGTTTAAATTTTAAAGTTGTTTATCACAATATTAATACCAAAGTAGCATATTTTCATTATTAAACAATTTTTCTATTTCATAATAATTTTTTACTACTTAAAATTAAATCTAAAAAATAGTTCCACTGAAACAAAAAATTATTGTACAAAAATATTAAAATATATTTTTATTAAAAATAATATTATATTACTTATATTATATTGATGTTAAAGTTTATTATTTGATCTGAAAACTATTAATGTTTATTTTTTATAAGTATTTGTTTCCTACTAATTGTCATTTACTTCGTTGATAAAATTTCAAAAAAATTAAGCATTTTTGCAAAACTTATATGAATAGAAAGTGATTTTTTAAATAATTATTTGTAAAAAATTAAAATATTTTGGTTATATTCCTACATTTATACATTATTTAGATTATAAAATTAATTCTTCAGTTTTAGAATACATGGTTTATCTTCTATTAATTTTCATTGTTTTTACTAAAACTGTACGTTATATTTCTGTAATTTACGTTTAAATTCAAAGTATATTCCAGAACTTTGTCATTAATTATGTTATTAATGGATTCAATAATTCTTCTAATAAAAATATTTCAGATGACAATGGCGATAAGAAAGTTGAAAACGAAAGGGTAAAAAGAAGTATAGTAAAAAATAAAAGATTTATATGGACATTTCCAATAGATTATCACATAAGTAAAAAACTTAACGAAAATGTTATAGAAGAGGCAATTAAAAAAATTGAAGAAGAAACATGTGTTACTTTTAATAAATCAACAAAGCATATTAAAGGAAAAAATGGAATTAATTTTAAACTTGATGATGATGGTTGTTCATCAATTGTAGGAAAGAGAAAAGAGGTGAAACCTCAGCCTATTTTTTTAGATGAAGATTGTAAGATTCATGTTGGAGCAATAATCCATGAAATTTCCCATGCTTTAGGCATGAATCATGAACAATCACGAAGAGATAGAAATAACTATATTAGAGTCATAAGAAGAAATATAGAAAAAGATCAAAGATATAATGTTGCATTTGATCCATTGCATAATTCACAAACATTCGGTATAACATATGATCTAAGTTCCATTATGCATTATAGTATGTATGCTTTTTCTGAAACTGATCTGCCAACACTTGTGCCGTTAGATGAAAATTATAATTATACGATGGGTCAAGAGAATGAGTATACCTTTAATGATGTTAAATTAATAAATTATTTATACTGTAACCAAACTTGTAATACTTCTACTACTCCACTAAAATGTGAAAACTTCGGATATCGAGATCCAAGAAATTGTTCCCAGTGCAAGTGCCCACATGGTTTTGCTGGAGTTAACTGCACCATTCTTCAACCGCAATCAGATCGAGAAAAATGTGGCACACATTACTATAATGCAACTTATACAGAGGCAAACTTGAATAAAACCGGAGTAATGAATTGTACTTACCAAATTAAAGCAAAAAATGGTGGTAATATAACAATAACAGTAAAAAATGTAATTTCAGGTCCTCCAATTCCATTTAATTTTCTGTTTTGTTTCTCAAGAATGGGTCTAGAAATTAAACATAAAATTGACACATCAGTCACTGGACTTAATTTATGTGGAATAATAAATAAAACGGTTACTATTAATTCTGAAGGTGATGAAGTTTATTTAATGTGGTACGGAAGTCAAAATAATCATACATTCGAATTAACATACAAAGAGGTTAACTCGACAAAAAAAATATTAAAAAAGTGATTACTTATCTTAAACTTTTAAAAAAATGAAACATTAAAAAATAAATTATTAGAAATATTTGATAAAAGTAATAAGACATGGGTGGGTCGATAAAATATTCCAGCCGAGGCCTTCGGTTTAGAGTCATTTTTTAAATTCGATATTGGTTGAGCCGTAAACCAATAACATAATTTTTTAACATATACCCCTATAAAAAAATTTAGTTTTATTTTTATTAAATAAAATTTCTTCATAAAAAAAATTACATTATATCATAAATAAATTATCTTTTGATATTAATAATTTGTTTAAATTGTTAGCAGTTAAGTCAAAACGATGACAATTTCTTATATAAACAGTAAAAAAAGATCCAAAAATTTATATTCGACACTTTAAAGTTGTAAAAAGATCGACCAGAGTTGGATGCCGTGTCTACAATAGGATTTCCATGTTTCTTTCAATATTGATAGCATTTAATGCTGGTTTTTCAGCTTTCATTTCACACCAGTTTTGAAATATAGGCATTTGTTGCTAACGGAATTTTTGTTACAACTTTTTGATTCTCGTTTTAATATTTCAAAAAAAGGTACAGTCTGAAAAAATAAATAATTTATAAATAAATATGTTCTTTTTTTTGTTTTATCTTCTTAGATTAGAAAATTTAACTCAAAAGAATTTTATATTTAACATATCTCTGAAAGCATTTTTAAAATATCTCTTTGAAGAAAGATCAACAAAATTTGACATTTAAATTTTAAGATTTTTGATTGTTTTGTCAATGCACATTCCTTCGGATAAAAATTTTCTTTAAAATAATTCATTTTCTAGAAGTAGAATGATGACAATTATTTCGAAAATAAAAAAATATTTTATAATTTGAAACATACTTTTGAAAGTGCGGTTTGCAATTCATTGAAGTTATTTTAATAATCAATTATTGTATCTGTACGAGTAAGAGAACATCTATGATCTTCACGTAAATTATCAAAAAGATTCTACAAAAACAAATTTTTAGAGTTAACGAATGTCAATATTTAAAAGAAATAGTGTTAGATGAATTTATGAAAGTTAAATGTGTAACTTCAATGTTTAAAAACGTTATTTTGACATCTAGAAGATACCTCAGAAATATCGTTAAGAATTGAAAACATTATAAAAATTTAAAAATCATCATAAAAGTATTAATGTTTTTATTCAAATGAAAGTAAACTAAAATATTTTATATTGAAACAATTAAAAGTTATTTATTTTTGTATTTTTTTACTTTATAATGTACAATACTTTTCAGTAGTTATGTACTCTTAAAATTAATAAAAAAACTATTTCGGATTATAAATTCTAACAAGAAAAAAAACTAACCTTCTGATTACGTAACAATTTGATGCAATTAGGATCTACACAACGAATAATTCTTCTTGCAAAAATAGTATGATAATTAAAAAGTTTTTTTCAAAATTCTTTATTTTTGATGGATAATTGTAATACAAACATCTAACATGTTCTGCGGGACTTATAAAATCGAACATTTTATACACAGAAAAAAAAGGACACAGATTTGCAAAAAATGTAGTAAATTTGTCCCACCAAATAAAATTCAAATTTTCTTTATTTGCGACTAATTTCGTCGCATTATTTCGCATATGAGAAAAACATAAATAATTAAAAATTCATTAAACATGAATTATTTTATAAAAGTCCAATATTTTTAACAAAACTTTCTTGTAGAAATAAAAGAAAAAAATACAATATTCGTTAAATTACAACAACAATTATATCTTATTTATTAAATAAAAAATATAGTATAAATTAACAGAAGTATATTATATTTATGCTTTAGTTATTAATTTTGAAATAAAGATCATTAAAAAAGTAGCTTTTTAGATTTACAGAAATTTGTGCTATTTTAAAATAACGTAGAATAAATTTTTTGCCTTTTAATATTTTCTAAAACAAATATATGATATTAGTAAAAACAATGGGTTTATGTTTTTATATAAAGTTAAAAAAATTGCCATACTCGTCATTAAAAGTTAATTTTTTTTCTAAACATTGGTTTATAAAAATCATTTATTTTATTTTATAATAACACATAAAAATATCTTCTAAACAGGGTTTACTGAAAAAATATTATTTACAAATTTATTAAAAATAATAGAAAAAAATTAACATAAAAATTTATTCCAGTAAATCAAAGGAGTGATTTAAATATTCTTTATAAACTAGAAAATTAAAAGTCTATTTTTTATAAAATTTAAAACAAATATTTCTCGAAATTAAATGGGATATTTTCTTTCAATCGCTTGGTTCACTAGCTTTTCTCAACATTAAAAGAAAAATTCTTTATCAGTTTTTTCGTTTTTATAGAGTCGTCAAACCACATAAATTTATTATTATTTTATCTAATATTATAAAAACTCTAACAATTATCATAAATGTGAAATCGCATAGAAATGAGCTATCAATTTTTGTAAATAATATATCTTTGTTCTCTATTTTTGTGAACATTTTTAGAAAATGAGTTATAATATTTTTAGAAATAAAAATTGTTTTTACTATATATACATTTTATATATTGTAAACACAATTACAATTAAAAAGTTATTTATAAATTTTGATTTTATTCACGTACCTTTTATTATCATATCTATGATTGAAATGAAAAACATGAAATTTTTTTTAATTAATTTTAAAGTTTTTAAAAAGAATATTGCATACCTTTAGTCTAACATTCAAATACAGGGCAAACAATTTTAAAAATCTATCATCTACATATTCATGCGTATCTCTTAGATGATTCAAATATCTTGATTTATATTTTCTTTATTACAAAATTGACAGTCAACATTTAAACTTAATTTATCCATTTTTGGACTCTATAAATAATAAAATAAAGAAACATTTAATTAAAAACTTTATTAAAATATAATACAAAAAATTATACAATTGTTATATATTAATTATTAAATTAATTTGTAATATTTAATAGTGTTCGTAATATCATTATTTTACGTTCTTCACGGTGGAATGTCGTCGCTTAATTCTTTAAAATTTGACTAAATTTTGACATTTTAAAATGAAAGGACATTTTTTTGAATTTCAGATAAATTTGTCAAAATTTGTTCTTTTTTTTGTGTGTGTATCAGAATAAAAAAAACTTATAATCTAAAAACATTTTATTTATTTATAAAAATTAGCATAATTATATTATAATTATAACTAAATAAATATCCTAAACTTAAGTTTTTAAAAATAATTTGTTATTTTAAATCTAAAAAGATTCAATACATTGTTTCTAGTAAGTAAAAATATTAAATATCAATTCACTATTATACAAGAAAATTTAATTTTTTCATATATTCAAATTTTGGAAACAAGATTTTTTTATGTAAAATGGTTGTTTTTTTGCTTTCAATTTTATGCAGTAAAATAATTTAAATTTTCTAATATCGTTAAATTTAACTAGGTGAATATTGAAAAAAATAGATGAGTATTTTTTTACAAAATAATATTATTTGTGTTCCTATGAAATATAAATTGATCAAAGTTTCATATATAAATTTTGCTAATTTACATCTTAAAAAAAACTTGGAGTAATTAAGATCTCATAAAATTTTTGTGTGTATATGATAATATTTGAAGTCAGAAATGTCTTTGTCGGGGAAAATCATATGTTCTGGTGCTAAAATTTGACTTTCTCCCATATCATACTCATGAGTGGGAGTAAATTATGGATATTTCTGAAGTATATCATCTTTTAATTTTTTTCCTAAATCTAAATTTTTAAGAGGATTATCAAGAACAGCACAGAATTAAAAAACGTGCATTTTGCGTCCTCTAAATATTTGCATATTAATGAAAAGTTAATTTTTCATCCAGTGAATTTTTTATATTCATTTTTTATTCATTTTTTTGACGCATAATTTGTTGTTAAATTTTGTCGCACATTACATTTCGTGCGAGTTTTTTTAAAATTCCTCTAATACCATTTGTTACTACTGTTATTGTAGCTATCTACCGGTGTGAAAGTAATGATGAACTTTGTTCCGGTTTTTTACATGTCTCGTTTTTTTACCATATGTTGAAATCATATAAGGAATTGATGACATTATACAAATAAAGTTAGTTTGACAAAAAAATATCTTATTTTACTACTTTTTATTTTAGATACTGACAATTTTATTTTATTTTAAAATATCAATTACATCGCTATGTGAAAAAATTTTTAAATTACTGGAGATTATTAATTTTCTAAAGTGGATGATGTGCAGGTAATCTTGATCAAGCTAGGAGGAAGGACACGATCAAATTAGTGGAAGGACGTGGCAAATATAATTAATAAATTTATTAGATAATATTTTTCATTAATAACTCTTTCTATAATAATTGTTTGATCTTATTTTTAATGTTATTGTTGCAGGGGTTTTTGTTTGGTATAAACACCAGCAATAATATTTTATAATAAAAATTATTTTCTTAACAATATGTCACTATTATTGTTTGGATATATGAAAACAGAAAAACTAAAGGTACTACACAACTTTAAAAAATGAAAGATTCGAAAGAAGAAATTAATAATGTTCTTAGCTCTTCTAAGCGCCAAATCGCAACAAGAGGTAATTTATATTAATTATTTTTTTTTACTTTTATATTTGATTTTCAGTTACTATGCCTCAAAGACCTATATGTACAGGAATGGTTCGTGGTCATGTCAATGAAATTACTTTCAACGTAAGATAACCACCAACTGAAGCTATGAACAACACCAAATCCGCCATGAGTATTAAAACTTCTTCTCAATTTACCTCAAATGTACCACAAAACAACATGAAAAGTTCAGGAAAAATGCCTTATAGGTCTTTAATATATAGCTTTAAAAATAGATTTAGAAACAATTTTGGTAGAAATTTTTTTCCTTTTGATTGTCTCTGTGATGTTATTCTTGAAGGAAGACAGAAAAAATGCTGAATATTATAACCGTTTTGATTAGATTGACAATGAAATTATTATCACTAGAGCAGTCGATGTACCTAAATGTTATGAAATATGGGGAGATGCAAACTTCCATCCCATTCTACAAAACGCGATAATGAAATCTGGATATATAAAACCAAGGAAAAAACAGGCATTTGCAATCTTCATAATTGCAAATGGCTTTGATTTAATTCATCAATCTGAATCTGCTTCTGGAAAAACAGGAGCATATTTGCTTCCAATAATCGATGAAATGTTAAGAACTGATTGGAAATTAAGAGGAAAAGTGCCTTTTGCTCTCATTATTGCTCTAAACCCGCGAACTTGTGCTTCAAATTCATAAACAAGTCAGAAAGTTTTGTGATAGATCTCAATACGGACGTGCAACTTGTATTAACAAATAAGTAATAGATAGTTATAAAGATAACTTGATAGTCGTTGTCATATACTTGTTACTACGCCAAGATGTTCAAATGAATTCTTCTCTAAAGGATACTAACACTTCAACAAACTCCGCTTTGTGTTTTTAGATGAAGCTGATCGTTTAATGGAATATAAATTTTGACTAATGACATTACCAATATTTCGGAATCTCCATCATGTGTTCCACTAATATCAAGGCAAAATTTACTATTTCTTTCAACATTCTCACCAGAGTCACAACAATAATTCAATGAATGGATCAAAAATAATTTCGTTACTTTTAGAAATAACGGATTTAATCATGTTAATAGGAACATTATTCACACATTTATCTACGTTGGGGAGTAAATAAAAATAGAATGTTTGGTGATATAATTAGTGCAGATAATAAAATGGCAAATAACTTCAGATTATCCAGCAGAAAAACACTTGTTCTTGTTGAAAAGAAAAGAACAAGTGACATTTTGGCATATTTTTTTATCGAAAAAGGAATAAAAGCTTTACCAATAAATGATAAATATTACCAAGAATATAGAGAAGAAGCTCTTAATGCATTAAGAAGTGGTAATATTAATGTTTTGGTTTTCACTAATGTTTTAGCAAGAGGCATGGATATTACTGATTTAAACCACGTTATGATTGTTGATTTAACAAATGATTTTAAGACTTTTATCTATAGAATCGGAAGAACTGAAAGAATAAAGAAAAGTTATGTAACAACTTTGTATAACTCAGAAGAGGATTACATTTTAGCTAATGACATTGAAGACGTAAGTTAAATTAATTTAATTATTTTATACTTCTTTTAGATGCTTTGTAATCCTGGTAGATTTTTGAGAGCCCTTTGGGGCTCCAGTGGTTTAATATAATAACACGAGACTTTATATAGACTTTTATTAAGCGAAGGGTTATAGTGAAATATTAATATATATGATTATAGATTAAAAAGGATATTCTCAGTTATTCTTGTGATTGACTGATATATCTATATTCTGATCAGGTATTCTTTAAAGGCTGCTTTTATACTCCTTTACGAGATAGGCGTGTTCTTATTCTGATAAGCTTACATACATTCTGTCCGACGCAGCTCCCATGGTTCACAGCTTCAAAAAGTAGGACAGAAGATTCCAAATTTTATTAAATAATTTTAATAAATATTTTTTTAATGTTTATTATGTGATAAAGTTTTACTAATAATACTTTTAATTAACAAAAATAAAACGTCATGTGAATTATTTTTAATATATGAATAAATGTAAATAAATTTTTTTCTCCTTGTGCAATTTATATTGTGTGAAACAATAGCTTTGCTTTTTATTTAAAAAGCTTTTTATAATGTTTAAATTAAAATATTTTTCTTTTTAAATAATCATATTTATTAAGTAAATACTTTTTATTATTTTTTTACAATAGTAAAATTTAAAAATTTTATCTAAATTACATATTGAAGTAAGCTTCATACCCTTTCTAATTACTAAATCTTATCAACATTCGCCATTGCATTAATTCTATTTGTTATTAGGCATTATTATCTGGTGTTGATATCCTTACACGTTTCTTTGGAAGGAGTAGAATAACATCTTCTAATTTATCATCTTCATCTATAACTTCAAAGTGATTTCCAACTGTTTTAATTTTGAAAAATTATGATCTGATAGCACACTATCACTCTCATTTTTGTTTTCATTCCCATCATTCTCTTCATCATCATCTATTCTACCATCTTCTTTACCATCACGATTATGTACCTCTTTTATCTTTTCCTTCTTCTCATCTTCATTATGCTTCTTCTCATATTCTTATCATCATCATCTGTAAAATCAAATTCATGATCCATCTTATTCTTATTTTAAGTTTTTCATAATTAGTCAAAACAAATAATTGTTGTTTAAAGTCTTCTGTTGTGTGTAATTCTAGACAAATAAAAATTTTAAAGAACGATGGTCTATCACTGGGGTTGTATTTCCAACAATGCTTCATTGTATGATACCAGAAATCAACACATATATATGAGCCTGATAAAATTCTCCTTGAATTAACAATATATACAAAAACTTCGAGATTATCTAAACCAGCATATGGCTGTTAGGTTAATATTAACATTTCATATAAAACAATACCATAGGACCAAATATCTGACTTAACGAAAAATTTACCATCTTTTAAACTTTCTTTATCCATTCATAAAAACAGGAATGAGACGTTTATCAGTTGATTGATAGTACTCATGATAATAAATATATCTAGTCATATCAAAATAGCTACACTCAAAGAAATTTACACAAATAAAGTCCTTCTGTCATAATTTTTCGTCTCCAAAATAATATTGCATAAATTTTATTCAAATTTGAATATATGAATAACGATCTTATAATTTTATCGCAGATTGTGAAATATTTATGCTTTTTTTGCAGTATTTTTTCTTAAACAGAATATAAATTATTGTTCTTTACAAGATAAAATTTTTTGTTATTTTTTTTTCACTAACACTGAGAACAAAATATCTAAACAAATGTTATTTTGAAATTACTTCTAGAAATTTAAAGTTTGTATATGCTAGATAATTAAATATTTTTATCTTTTGTAAAAAAAATGTTTAGAAGTTACTGAGATTTAAATAAGTTATCTTATCTTGTGATTGTTTAGATTTCTTTGACATTTAATTATTTTAAAATATTATAGAATACAATTTATTAATAATCATAAAGATTTATCTTTATTGGTAATTGACCTATGGATATTTTATCTTCTAAATAAGCATAACAGAAAATTATAAAAAAAATAGGTTTACACACAGAGACAATCTCATCATTTTCTTTTTTAAAAAATCTTTTTTTCCCAAACAAATTATTTTTCTTCCTAAGAAATCATTTTCTTTCTTGGATGTATAATTGATCATAAAATATTTTAATAACAATATAACTTACAATAATTAAAAAATAATTTTTTTTATATACAATTCATATCAATATGCGATTTAAAACTGTAAATATTTTTATTTGAAATATATTTTTTATCATTGGTCATAGTAATTATACATTATATATCTACATTTGAAATAAATTATTGTAAAGCTTAATTTTATTCCTATATAAAAACCTTTTTATTTTAAAATAAAATTTATAAATATTTAGAATAAAGATATGGATATTTTTATAAAGACTATTTTTTTACCTTTAAAATATTATCACATTTCTGAGTATTATAATTTTTTTACTTTTTGTAAAAATTTATATTGTTATACTCTTCAGTTAGCTAAGCTTGCTTTATACAAATAAGTTTACGATCAGAATTAAACAACTTATTTTGATACAGTTTTTGATATTCTATTGTTCAAACAAAATAAACTGTCATACATAAGCTTTCGATGTATATAATCTATCTAACAATAAAAATATCATTAACAAAAAATTTCTGGAATTCTTCTTTGGTTTTTAATTAATTATTTCAAAAATATAGTAGTAATCCTCAATGACTGTTAGTCTGGAATGTTTTATACTTTAATTGTTTATGTTAAGCTAATAAACGTGAAAAGATAATATTAACAAAATAATATTTTTAATTAATTTTATTCAAAATAAAAGTTTTCAGAGAAAAAAAATGATTGCACAGGGAAGAATATAATTTTTTAGGAAACAAAATGATTGAATAGAAAACAAAATGATATGAATAGTTAAATTTGAATAATGTTTTTGGGAAAGAAAATGATGAGATTGTCTCTTTGTGTATGTTTAGTAAAGATTTAGTATTAAAATATTTATTATATTAAAGTAATCTTTCAAATAGTTTTACTTCTTTTTCATAAATTTCCTCAAATTTTTTACGTAATGCAATGCTATGTTCTGAATTATTTGATAACTTTTCACTTCTAGTTAATTTTTCTTCAACAATTGATAGTTTTTCGTTTAATTTTTCACTCATTTTTGAAAGATAGTCTAATTTTTCATCAAATTTCGAAAGATAATCTAATTTTTTATCTATTTCTTTTTTTAAATGATCCTATTTTTTTAAAATTAATAATGTATTATTAATTAATTGCGAAGATACTTTATTAGTCATTTATCTATTATCATAATCATTTGAAACTGCAGTAAAAACTGAGCTATTTTCTATTGAATTATAACCATAAATTTTATTATTATTGTTGTTTAAAGCCATAATTTAACTTTAGTATATAAATAACTAGATTATGAATATCCAAAAGTAACAATAAAATATTTGAATTAATTTTCAATATTTCTTGTAACATTTTTTAAGAATCATTAAAAAATATTTTTTTTTAAGTATGATATGAATACTTTTGAAAGAAACATTTTTAAAACAATTTTGTAAGTATTAAATTCTTACAATAAAAATAATCATATTTATTACACAGAAAAAAAATCCGTGACATTTTCTCACGAAAAAAAAATAATTTTCACGTGACATTTCGTCACGAAAAAAAAAGTGTTACGGATAAAAATGTCACGAATACTTAATCTCTTGAATATTTTCGCGACAAAATGTCACTTTAAGTAAACGTGACATTTTTTCACGTTTATTTAAGAAAAATTTTTCCCACATTTTCCAAAGATACAAGACAAAATGTCACGCGTATGCGGGAATTCCATGCGAGTTCTGCAATTTCCGTGACATTTTGTCCCGAAAAAATTTTCACTGTATAATAAAAAGCAAGAAATATTTAATTATATAAAATATTGTTAATTTACTATAGTAATTGTATATTTGCTAAAAGTTTTTTATAAAAATAATTAAAAGTAATAAAAAGTTATTTTACTACAGTAAATTTGGAAAACACTTTATACATCGTAATTTTACTTAAAATAGATATATTAAAATGTCCTTTAAAAATTTTAAAGAAAAAAAGTTCCGCTATTTGATGCACATAAGATTGTGAAAAAATTTTAAATTCTCAAAAAGTCACATTGTTTTAAAAAATTTTAAAAATCATATAAATCATGAAAAAAAACTGTTGCCATATAAATAATCATAACTGTATTTTAAATTAATATTTTGTTATTCATTTTTAAAAATTTCTTTAAATTGTAAGTTAAGTTTTCAAATAAGCATAATACCATAAAAATCTATTTACACTGAAGAAAGTTATTTTATTTAAATTTTTCAGACAACTTTTTGGATACCTTTTATGAAAAGATTAAATTAATTCGAATATTAATAATATTGTAATTTTGTCTATTTTTTTTAATTAAATAAATTTTTGCTATTATTTTGTTGTCTACTTATACTTCTGATAATAATGATAAGTCTTGAAGTCTTTAACAAGTGGAAAAATAATTTGTTGCATCGTCTGACATTAGAAAAGGAAAAAGTTTTTTCTGAGATAAATTTCAATGAAATTGGTGTTTCTAGAAAGCCAGATATGTTAAAAGAAACATATAGAAATATGTATAATGAGAATATGAATTCTATTGAGAAAGAAAAAACTGAAAATAATTATAAGAAGCTTGTTTTAGAAATTGAAAAAGAAATAATTTGGTGTAAAATAGAAGGAAAAATTCGAAAAAGACATCAAAATGAATTGTGCCAATCAATTTTAAATGCTTTTGATGTTTTTGAAAAAAACGGAGAAAATTTTAGTGACTTTAAAATTTAAAACAAAAAAATTAAAGAAGAAATAAATATTGACCAAAAAGTAAGTAAAGAAGATTTTTTAAAATCTTTAACTTCTCTAACAGAATATATCAATAAAAAATATGAACGATTATCTGATGATAGTTGCAATTTGGTAAATGATACAATTATCAGTCATTGTTTTGAAAATAAACATGATGATATAATTTTTTATAAATATTAATTATTTAATATATGATAAAGTAGTAAGTTCTTTTGCTATAGCTACGAAATTATTTGTAACAGTTGGTCTAAAGAAAGAGAATTTTTAAAGAGTACAAAAAAATAAATTTAATGTTGTTTCAAGTCAAAATAATTTAAATAATGAAGTAAAAGTAAAACTATTTTTAAAAAATAATATTAAATCAATGGAAATTATTGAATCAATTGACAAAACTTAAAAAAAGCCAAATATAATACTACTTGGGATTCCAAATTCTTCTGTTACTTATTTAAAATCTATTAAAACTGGTGATACAGATAGCAATTTTTACTAGATAATGATACCATAGCCATTAGCTTTTAAATATTATTCAAAAATAACATCTTTTAAAATTTACTTTTCATCTTATGTTTTAAGTTTGTAACGCCCTTAGAAGGCGTTGAAGTAAAAAAGAATATAAATAGAAGAATATTCAATAAAATATCACATTAATTTAGTTCATTTTGATTATTTATATTCAACTCAATAAACTTCTTTCTTACTCATATTGTGATTCATACTAAAGAGAATATCACCTCTGTAAAAAAGCTTATGGACTCCGGAATACTGTGGTAGTTGTTAATCATTGAGAGATAGGGCGTCTTTAATATTACCCAGTAGTTCACGTTATTGAATAAGTTTAAACTTTAAAGACTTATTTAAACTATCGTTAAGATTTGACATTAACTTGTCACTAGGTTTCGACGAAAACCAGTTAAAATTGCTTACTCGCTAGTAGACAAGTTAAAATTTTATTATTTGAAATAGTGTATAATCTAGAAAATATACAATGATAACAAAAGATACAAGACAATATTATAAACGCGAGATAATAGGTGTAAAAATAATAGATGTATCCCATAAATGCTCAATATATATGTATTTTATGATAGAGATTATATCGAAAAATCACAAAATAAATGAAAGATATTAAATTTAGCTTAATTCATACCATAACTTATTTTCGTGTCAAGAGAAATTTCTTGAATTTATCTGACTTTACCACTTAGATGTTTTCCTTTGGTTCCTAAAAAACGACATCATTTGGTCTTTACAAAATAGTTCACCAAAATATTGATTATATAAGTGAATTAATGAAGACTTTTTGGATTTTTTCATCTACATATTTTTCAAATTTAAAACGTCGTTATTCAAATTCTGTTGAAATAACAGTAGCTTCTTTATTATCACATTATTTTGTTATTTTAATATATTGAAATAATGACGACTTATTATTTCGTCATTTTTAATTTTTACATCTATTACATCACGAGGAATTGTTTTTCTTCTGGACTTGAAACTATCATAAAAATAAGTAACAAATTCTTGTAGACGTTCTAATTTTAATGTACTATTGTAGGAATTACTTATATATTCAGAATAACCTTTTTAAATAAATTTTTTTAAGATGAAGAACTGTTGACTTAGTAGCACATGAAGAACTATTAAATTCTATTTTTGTATCATTATAGATACGATTTTAAAAATTAAACCATCTAGTTCGTTTAAAATATATGATTGTATTTCAAAATTATAATTTTATTTTTATAAATTATCAATGTAATATTTTCCTATAGAAATCTATCATTGATTCGTCATTCTAAATTAACTACAGTTTATAATTCTATATTAATTCGATAGATATATGAATACTTTCTTAGGATACACTTGCGAGGTACTAAAAATTACCTTATTAATCTTAAATTAATAAAAAACATTACGATTTTAACAAAATTTATAATTTTTTTATTTGTTAGAAAATAGATTGTAATTTTAATTTCTATGATATTTTAGAAGTAGATAAAAAAATTTTGCTTTTTCACGATCAATAACAATTGTAATATTGTCTTTCCATGTCATAAAGTTACATTGATATAAAATTAACAAATGTATTAAAATTTTACAATCTAAAGCTCCACCTATAATGCAGATTTCTTTATGAGATCTATAGTAAATTGTGATATGCATTCGTATCTCGACCACAAAATAAGTACAATAATACATTTGTTTTTTCAGCATAATCAAAATTATTTATGTGAATATTTTGATGTTTTTGTATAGATTTTTTTGTTTTTCTTGAGAGAATTATTTGATAGTGATTTTATATATTTTACTGTATTTTTTTATTATTGTTTTCGTGACTTAATCTTTTTAAAAAAGATAATATATATTGAAATTAATTAGTAAGTTGAAATTTCTATATACATATATAGGATTTTTTATGATAACCATTAATATAATTATATATTGAACTCAAACAATAATCCATAAAAATATGTATTAATTTTTGTTTGTTTATGAATGAATTTTAATCAATAAAAGCTTTGATTATTTTATTGATGATGGTTTTAATATTTAATACTTCTTATTATATTACATTTTCATTCACTAATTTGATTTGTTTAAGACTTAATATACTGAAGTTGTTCTTATAAATCAATATTTATGAAAATTATAAGTTTTAATCAATATACATCATTTCATAACGTAAAAAATCAAATAAAAAATTATTTGATTTGCATTTATAATAAATTTGCTAGAATAAGATTGAATTGTTTTACTCAGTCTTAGTATACCTGAAAAAATTTAAGAATACAATTATCACTAATTTGTTAAAAAGTTATTTTATACAAAAACAATGTATGACTTTTTTTTTTATGTTGATTTTCAAAAATAACTTTTTAATATATTAAAGCATAAATTGTTTTTATGATTTGTATATGTTAAAGTATAGATATTAAATTATAGTAATACTATAATTTTATATATGTTCTTATTCATAAATACTAATATATTTTACACAAATAAAAATCTATCTTTTTTTTTATTTTCTGTTTTTATACGTCTTCAGTGAAAAAACAAACTAGGAGCACTCATCAAGGAAAAGTTCTACAATTTTAACAGTATAATATCGTAAAAACTATTACGTATACAACATTATATTAAAAAATATTACCAATGTAATTTGTAGAAAATTGGTCAAAAATAGAAAGTGTACACTAATATAACAATTTATACCTTTTATTTAAGAAATGAGAACTTCATTTAAATAATTACAACAAAAAATTTAATTGTATAAAACCACACACACAAAAAGCCTTTCGCTCAAAAACTTTAAATCAAATCTGATCAAAAGAATTAAAAATGATATAACATTTTATATTGAATGAATTACGTAGTTTACAATTTATCATATAATTTAGAAACTCATAAAAAAAGCTAAAATGATAAACTACAAGTTTATTATTTAAGATAAAAGTAAATGATTTCATACTTTTCAACGTGGAACAATGCTCATAAATTTACATGTACACAAATGCATAAAATATTACTATTATAACTAAAATATAAATGTTTTATTGTAATTTTGAATGTAATTTTTATATGTGTGTGGTAAATCTTTTGTAGTACCAAATAATAAATTTATATACTAACGCTGTAGTAAAAATCAAACAGAATTTCTTAGTAATGTAAATTATATTTAATGCATAATTATTTGTTTCTTAAATATTTCTTTATTATTCTGTATTTTAAAACTGTCTATTATTTTTTAAATGCTACATGAAAATACATTTAAAAACAACTTATTGATTTGTTATTATTCATGACGTTCTTAAAATAAGAAAGAGTGTTTTGTAAAAAGTAAATTCCAATAGATAAAATTACTAAGTATTATTAAATTTTCTTAGATTTTTTAAACCTTTTTAAAATTTACCAATAAAGAACAAAGTATTAAATGTTAAGATCTTTTAAAACAATAAAAAAACGTTAATAAATTCCTAGAATACTATTATTAATTATCATAAGGCTTAATTTTATATTTATGAAAGATAGTTTTTTATAAATTGTACTTAAACCTTAATCGAGAATAAAAATAAGATTTGTTTTAAAAGAAACCTTTTTTAACAAAGATTTTATGTGCAACAAAATTTTAAACAGATATACATTGAAAAAAAAGGTTGAGAAATGGTTGTAATGTCAGAAAGTTATATTCACTTAAGATAGTATAATTTTTATAATCACACTTTATCTTTAGGACTATATAAGAAATATGTTCATTGAAAGAATTAATATTACTACTTTGAAAATCAATATATTTAGAGTTAAAATTTGTTATATAGATAAAATCTTTTAGGTACTATCAGAATTTAAAAAATAAAATAGATTTCTTTTTAAAAACAGACATTTGTTGTGAAAGTATCGTAAAAACACTTTTTTGTTTTTTATCCAGACCGCATTTTAAAAATAACCATTTATGATTATAACCATTATAAAAACATTTTTTTAATCAACATACATAAATTCTACATTTGTTTATATATCATGTATTCAATATGTTTATTATTATTAGAAAGGTGAAATCACACTTCTATAGAATTTAATAAAGGGTTGAACTTTGTAACGTATGATAACAGAAATCATTGGAGAAGAGATACCTACATGTTATTTTAATAGTATAACAATAAAAACTATTGCGAAAGATTCACTGAAGTGAAGCTGTGTATTTCTAACAAAATTTATAACTGTGATTTTGTGTTTCTGATGCAAGATTTTGTATTACTTAAAAGTTCAGGTAGATTTCCAGAAACAAATTTGTGATAACAGCATTAGTACCAGATGGGAAGTTAAAATAATTAATATTTTTATAGCTTCAAAAATTTATGACGTCTAATTTTTAGGTTTAATGAACTTGATAAAATTTTAAAATCTCTCTAAGCAAAAATTTTTTATAGTTTTTCTGAGCATGTAATTGAATTGTTTTGAAGATTTTTTTAAAATTGAATGCTAATTTGAGAAATTTGAAATTTTATAAGCGATACTATCGAAAATATTGTAACGTCAAATTATAAAACAGACTATTTACAGCAAAAGTAATTCATTTTTAGAATATTAAAAATAATTAATTAAGTAAGTATAAATTATTGTGACAAATATAAATGCATTAACATTTTTTTTTATCATTTAAATACATTAGAAACGTAAGAATTAATGGATCACATGGGGAAACAATTCTTGAAGAGTGAATATACAAAAAATATGAATAATATGAAGATATTAGTTATCGTTTTGTATTTTTTTATTAATCCATTTATTTCTAATATATACATTGTGTCATTAATATTTATAATCATTTATCACAAATAGAAAAGGAAAAAATTATGACTGTAATTTTATCGCTTTATTTATTATAAAAATAATGTTATTATAATCAGATAAATACTAAAATGTATTTTTCAAATTGATATATTCATTTAAAATAACTTTTTTACAAATAATGTCTAAATTTCTTTTTAGCAATCAGATGTAAAATTATCATCATAACAACAATTTCAGTTAACATTTGTCCAAACATAATGATTATAATTGTTATATAAAGATTAATAAATGATTACATTAGTCATTTTTATTATGTGTAAAATAATGAGTTAGCCAAAAATATATATATTATCCTAATTTACAATTTAAAAAGTTTTATCTGTTGATAATTAAAAGATAATTTGATCATTATTTAATTGTAAAAAATTGTCTTATTTTTTAATTGTAAGTGATTGTTATATCTAATAATTGTAATTATCATGTTAATGTATAAAGACCAAATAAAAATTTAATTTTGCAATTGTAAAATTTTTCTATATAAATAAGAGTGGAAATTATTAAATAGTCGAAGCAATGTTTTTATAATATATAAAATTAAAATATGATAATTAAGATTTGTTATTTATTTTGTCAAAATATTATATATGAGTAAAAGTGTACAAGTAGAACGAAAATTTACAGAATTGGTTTTACTTTGAATTATATTCTTCACTAATAAAAAAGTAAGTTGAATAATAGTATATTATGATGACAATTAGTAAGTAAATAAGGTCTAGTATTGCATGAGATGATCATATATTTATTATTGTGACGACTAAGAGTTACTTGGATTAATAAAATTGTAATCTTTTATTTATATAATGCTTTATTGTTTTTTATTATATATCATTTATCTAGATCTTTGTTGTGTTGATTGATTTAGACTTCACTGACTATTGGGAGACCAGTATAAAACAGAAATATTTTACTGTTGTATGTTCATAACCATGAAATTTATGAAAACCAACACATTAAAAAAATATGTAGTTCATTGCATAAAGTTTTAAAGATTTTGAAAATGAGAAATATAACATTGCTGAATGATTATAAATAGAGATATTAAAATGTGTATTCCTATGTTAGAATATATGATTAAATCTCTATTTTTAACTTTCATGCTAAAAATATTATGACTTTTTTACATATTTTGTATATTAAATAGTTTGTAATACAATTGTGGTAAAATAGATTTTTCATAAACCACAGTAAATGGTTTAAAAAACAAGCTAACTATCTAGAATTTGATATAAAATAAACAATAAAATTTTTAATTTATCCTTAAAATATTCTGCAATGATAAACAAATAATTAAACATTTATAATATGTTAAATTCAAATTATAATTTGTCTGATTTCTATCTTTGGTTTTCAAATTAGATCTTTTTGTTTTCATTCAATTTTCTGCTACTCTAAATTGTCTTATATGTTGATAAAGAATTAGATTGTTTTGATAAGTAAAAGATATCATTCAACCAACACTATCATAATGTTTATCTGCATTGCCTAGTAAGTAAAGATGGTGATTTTATAAAAATGATAATTTTTTGTATTTCTATTTAATTTTATCATTAATATTACATAACTATTGAAATATAGTAACACTTTTTTTAGTATAAGTAGTATGTTTAAAAAAATTAGGTATTTAAATTGATAAGCTGGAGATCACTTTTTGAGTTTATAGGACATTCAATCTTTTCTATGACATGGTGACCACCCATCGGTAAGATTCTTGGCTATTTAAAAGTTAATAGAATTGGATGACAATAAAATAATAAAAGCACCACTTTGCAATTTTTTATGATTATAGAAATGATATAGCCAATAGAAGCATAGACATATTCTATCCAATACTAAACGAATACATTTTAAATTTCAATAAAAAGATATTAAAAAAAAAGTAGACACCATTATTCCAAAATCTAATAATAATTAAAGAAATATTAAACAATCATCAAATAATGATTTCAAATTTATAAAAAGAATAGCGAAATTTGTAAATTTGATAAAAAATAAGTATTTGGATTTTATTCATAGTGAATATCTTTGAAGTATTCAAAGGCTCTTAAATATATAAATTCATTATTTGCAAATTTAAATTACTTTTAGAACTACATGTTTTATTTGCAATGTTCTTAATTCAAGTTGAGAGTGTAGATTTTATTCGACAAATAATCCAACATATTTATAAAACTAAAAAGAAGTTTAAATGCGATAGGATAAACGAAGTAATTAAAACAATGTAGAAAATTTAGCTTTTTTAATGTCAATTTATTTTAATAATATTATATTTATATAGAAGGTTAAAACCTCACTTAAAAATTTTTTCAAGATAAGAGAAAAAATATATTCATAAAAAAATTATAAACGTTTATATGATTTCTACTTTTTTCAAACATTTTTAAGATTGGTTAAACTTTCAAAATGATTCAATTTTTTTTAAACATAATAACTTTTTATAAAATTTTGCATATCTAGTAATTCAAATTTTTTCAACAAGATATTTTAGAATACTTCATTAAATATCTGTTGTCAGTAAAGTTATGAATATCTTATAATAAACATTTTTATCAATTCTTAAGTTAATAATTTTAAGTATTTTAAAAATATCCCTATTTGTAATAATGAGAAGCAGTAAATATTTTATCATATAAAATATTATTAATAAGATATTGTAGTTGTACATTTGCTTATAATTTTCTATTTAAATAATAAAAAGCATTTATTTTTTTATGGAAAATAAATAATGCATAATGTTTCATAACTTTATCTAAAATTAATATTTAATAATTTATTTTGAATATGTTGTAAAAATCATTCTGCATATCTTATTGATATAATATTACATATAAACTATATGTTTTGAAAAAGATACACTTTTTCAAATGTTGACAATGAGATCGTTGACACTTTGCATATAATTTAGTATATGAGTTCATTATACAGGTTTTCTCGAAATATGCGTGATTTTATTGAATATCATAACTTTTATTATATAAAATTCTATGATATTATATACATTTGATAGTCCACATGTTTTTATAATTATATCAAAATCGGTTTTTAATCTTAAGTTTTTAAAAAAGATATAAAGATTTATATAAATGCCATTTTTTCTATATTTTATTATTAAAAAATTAAACATAATTTTTTTAAATGATGTTTTTTTTTCTACTAAAAACAATCATTTGACAGTCAAATTCCTTGTAGAACATTGAAAGAAACACTATTAATGGTCAATTATAAATAAAGTTATAGATTCTTTGTAGCAAACATCTTTTTATAATTTACTAACAATAATAAATTCAGAAATTTAAATATTAATATAATCTAGGCAATAAATATTAGTAAGCATTTAAATATAAAAAATAACATAGTTAATAATATCATATAATTAATTGCTTTTCATTTTTTAGTAAAAAATTTAAAAATTTCTAAAATTTATTTTACATTTTTTTATGAACAAAAACATACATTGTATTATTTTTTATAACTTTACTTATTAATTATTTTTAATAACAGATCTTTATTTATTTTTAAGAAAAATGTTAAAATATAAAATAATTTAAATTTTGTAATATAAAAAATATCTAAAATTAAAAAATTTGCGATAGTTATTTTTTAAAAATAAATGATTATTTTTTACAAGGATAAGAAAATAATAACATTCTTATAAATCTCTTTAACTTTATTTAAACTTGAGATTCAAAATAAATCGTGAAATATTTTGTAAAAAAAAGTGAGACTCAAATGATTTAAATATCATAAAATTCTAAAAGGAGAAAAAAGTTATTGATAATCAGCTAAATTTTGTATCTTTTGAGACACCGGGATGTTATAACATTTAATTTTTTAATTTCATTTACTGTTTCTATGATTTGATTTTTTTAAAACTTAATATCTAGTAATATGTCACAAATTAATTAAACGTTTTATTTAAATCTTCAAATGGTTGTTTTTAATGTTTTATTTATTATTTAATTAAATTTATAATATATCAAAATTAATATAAGAAAATGTCATAACTTATAGAGTTTTTTAAAATCAGAAATCGTTCATAACTGTACTAGCATAACCTACTCCAATTTTAATCATACATTTTCTTTTATATTTATCATTAATTATTTCAGTACTATTTAATGTAAATGTCATATTAAGTTAAATATATTTTATATAATAAAATATTGATACTTTTATAAAGACAAATGTATATTGTGTCAATTCGGAGGCGGTATTAGATATGATGCCACTTTATCACCAGAATATGCAATGAATCAAAAAATAAAAATTATTCATTTTTTTACACTGGTTTAATACATTAATGTAATAAATGTTTTACTTTTTTCTGTATTTATCTATAATACTCCAATCGTATGCTTGCTTTTGTCAGTTTACGTCTGAGCAGTGATGTATCTTTTATAAATTTTTGAATTTCAGTAAACAGCAAAAACTATTTGTTTAAATGACTTTGTTTAATCTTTCAATACGTTCTATTAGAATATTTTTGTTATAAAGAATGGTTATTATTTTTTTATTAATAACTTGACTAGTTTTTTATCAATCTTAATATTGATATGTCTCATCTTTGATACTGAATTGTATCTTTAAAGTAAGTCATTAAACAAAAATTTTCATTAACTTTAAGAAAAGTTATTCACACACAAATAAAAAATTTCGCAATTTAAGATGTATGTGATAATTTATGTAAAATTGTATTACATCTACAATAAGAAAATATTACAAAAATGAAAGAATTGTTATGCAAATTTTAGAAAAAAAATTGTCAAATATTTTTAATTAATTATATTGTTTTTGGAAAACAGATAAAGAATTAAATAAAATTATTCTAATATGCTTAGTAAAAGTTTGAAATATTAAATATAAAATAATAAGAATAACCTTAATACTTAAAAAAATTTTTATTTAAATACTAAAAGTATTTTTATTTCTAAACATAATATATTTATATTTTAATATATATTAAATAAAAATTTTATTACTGTAGTTTATTAGCAATTTATATAGTAGTAGCATGAACTACATAAAAAATTATTTATAATTTTCAAACTTTTTACTTTTTTTTTCTATAAATCATTTTTTTTTATTTGTATAATATTGATTTAATTATAAAATTTTTTAAACTTATATTTAAATAGCTATTCATAACGTTTTGAAAAAGAAAATATTTTTAGTATTTAAATAACAATTTTTTTAAGTGTTAAGATTATTTTATTATTTTATATTTATTATTTTAAACTTTTATTAAATATATTAAATTAATTTAGAATATCAATTAATTTATAATAAATTTATTTAATTCTTAATCCTGTTACATATTATTTTTCTGTTTTTCAAAAAGAATATAATTTATTAAATATATTTGACAATTTTTTTCTAAAAATTTGCAAAATAATTCTTACAAAATTGCCATACAATCCTTCCTAAAATGTAATACAAAATTCATTAAATTGTTATTACCCTTTTAGGTAATTTGTGATGACAGTAAGCATTAAATTGTAGCCTTAAATTGCGAAATTTTTAATTTGTGTGTACGACATAATTCGCACAGAGAAAGTTATCAAAATCAACATTTTTTTAAAATAATTTAAACATTTATGACTCAAATCTTGTAAGACTTGTTTTTCTTCTCAAGTTATAAAAAAGATCATCTTTGGCTACTTGTTTATAAAAATTAGTTAAATTTGAAAGGAGTTATAGCAAAAATAAATTTTTTTCTTATATTTTTTTTGCAAACATTATCTATTAAAATACTATCTGGTTATTTTTAGATTTTCTTTAAGGATTAAGTATCCACTCTAGTGTTACAAATGCAATTTAATGCTTTTTTTATTGTTTTAAGTTATTATTTATGAAGTAACCTTTATCTATTTTTTATTATAACTATTGTAAAGTTTTTTTTAAAACTAAACATAATATAATTTATACTGTAAAAATATTAATTACACTTAAAATTAAAAACTATTTTTATAAATTAAAAATTTTGCAGTCATAGATAATATATAGCAGACTTATGTCTATATTGATGATTAAATACTTCATTCTATTTTTAATCACAGAGTGTATATAAATACTGTATTAATTGTATTAAAATTGCTACACTTTTTATAAAGTGTATGGATTTTACAATAATGATCTATATACAGTAAAAATAAAGTACATCTATTTTTATAATTAGACAAAATTTTTATAAAAATGAATATATATTATTTCCAAACATTAGTAATAAAAAAATGTTTGTGTTGTAGAAAATAATCTAAATATAATCCATTGTTGGAATAAATTTTTATATAATAGCATTTAAAGTACCAGTAAAACTTTTTTAACGCTAATAATTATTTTGTAATTCATTAATAAGACTATAAATTAAACTAATTGTTATTTCTTTTACAAGAAATTTATATCTGGCAATACTATTTTGTGATAAATAGTTATTTTAGAATTAAAACGCGATTTTTCAAATTTAAAAAATAATTTTGCAGATGTTGATTTTTATTCCTTTTTTTTTAAGCAAGCGATATTTGTATATTCATTCTAATTTTGTTGTTTGTAAATATATTTGCAGATATCAACTTGTATTACCCGCCATGTCTTATATCTTTAATTAGCTTATGAAATATATTATAATAATGTTATTGAAAAGACATTAAAGTAATTTATAAAAATTAAAAAAAATATTCAAATTATAGTGATATTAAAATTTGTTTTAAAATTGTTTGATATGATATAAACCACATTTTCGAATAATATATATTTTCTAAAAAAAGATAACAATGTTATTTTGAAATTTCATAAAATGCTAATAGTCATCTATTTTGAAATAAGATTTTATATTATAATACTTTAATTAGTAAGTCTCTTTTTGAGTTTAACAGAAAACAATAAATACTTTAAAGTATCTTTTATAATACTGGCTTATTTAATTGTAAAATTTTGAATAAACGTGGTACCAGAAAAAATATTTAACTATAACTAAATTATACTTAATTTATTGTTTGCTGCCTACCTAAAGTCTCAAATTTTGGTTCACTTTTTTTTCTACAATCTTAATATTCTTACACTCTTAAATACATATGTTTAGCATTTTTTTAATTTTATTATGTAATGTTATTAATCTATTTTTAGTGACATACTGAATTGTCGTGTTTTTTAATCTAACTTGTAATAACTTATTAAGTTTTCATTTTTTACTTGTAATGTTTTTTTTTTATCAAACATTTTTTTCTTAATATTTAATCACATTCATAATGTAAGAAAGCAAACAATATTAGAAAGCATTGATTTTATATGTCAATGTAGAAAATACAATTCTCAGATAGTCATTTACTATCATCGATAGTCATCTAAAACCATCTACAACATACAACTTTTGACTGTCAACGAATAGGAGTAAATAAAACAAAGTATTATCATAAAATATTAGTAAATGAAATAAAAATGTAAAAAAATATGAAATACGAATAAATAATTAACATAGAAATAAACATACTCTAAATGTTTATTGAAGTCTCTCTATTGTCTAACAATAGCGAAAAATTATTATACAGCTTTAATTAACTTTCTGTTTACATGGAAAGTTCATCAAACTGTTTTACTACAATATAAAATCTGATTAAATATTACAAAATACCAATTTTATAAGATAAAAATTTACTTTAATATCTAATTTCTTTACAATTCTGCCATTGATTAATAAAATTAGCTATTGAAATAAAAACTAATTATCAAGATTTGAGACTTTAAAATTAGTAAAAGTAAAAATAACTGAAAGTAAATTAAAATTTTGTAGAAATATAATTACTTAACATAGTATAATTCGCAATTTTTTTTATTACATAAGAAAGATAGTTTTTGAACCCCTAAGAAGTAATTTAGAAATTACTAAAAAACATGAAATATATGAAATTTATAAAAAAAATTCGGTGATGATGGTTTGAATCTCGATGATTATGTAATCCGTTCGCAGTCAAAACAAAAACTCTTCTCTATAACTTTTTATAATCTATTTAAATTTTTTAAACTTTAGAAGTATTGCATTAAAATGATTTATATATTGTTTTGGATTAATTAATAAAAATTAAAATTTTATTTGGTAACCAATCCTAAAAAAATACAAGATTAGTCTAACTAAATAAGACAATGTAAAATAATATAAAAATTTATATAATGTTAAAATATTAGTTAATTCAAGATATTTATAGTCAATTATAATTCTTTATATTTAAATTTCATAAGAATTTTTAGAATTCTTATTCATAAGAAAATTAATATTATTTTTCAATAATGCGAAACATGATGCACTGAAAATAATTTTTTCAAATTAAAAAATTCAAGTAATGCAACTTTATTTTATCTTTTAGCTCCGTTAAATCTACTTTCAACCAACAATTATCTGTTAAAATGTTATGATTTTATTAATCAATATAGAAATATAGATGTAAAAATTAATAACAAATATATTCAGTGAATTTATTGAATCTGTAACTAAGAAAATTTTTAGTATCGAAATAAATATTCTTATATTAACGTTTATGAAGTTTATTTATAAAAATACTTTTATTTTGGTTAATAAAAATTTTTTTTAAAATTAGATTCAGAAGTCTATTATTTTTATTCAGTTTTCACTATTCTTTATACAGTAACTATATGTTTTTAACTCAATATTATTTTTAAATAAAATTAAGTTATACCTAACATTTAGCATAATTTTAAATTAAACTTTAGATTTTAAAGATTTTATAACTTTATACTATAAAAGCCTAAAAAAATGTTAATTAAATGATAATGTCAATTCATAAAAGAAAATATAAGGTATTAAAGCACAAGAAACTATTATTTATATAGCATTTTTTACTTATCATTTATAAAGTAAAAATTTGAATTTTAAAATAAAGTTTTTATGAAACAATAATAAAAATAATCAAAAATATTTCTGAAGACTATTGAAAATTTTTGTATAATTTATGTTTATTCTATAAAAATTAGTATTTGAAATAAGATATGTTTTGAACTACTTTTTACGTATTGTTAATATTTTACAAACACATTATTAATATCCATAATAAGTTTTAAAACTACATTGTGTTTCCCAATCTATAGAAAAACGACACAATGTAATAAAATAATTGTTTTGATATCTTGATTAATATTCATTTATTAATAAAATTTAAAAATTAAATATATTAATTTTTGCTATTATACAAAATTAGTTGACTTTACGAAAATTATATAAAAAAATTAACCAATAAATAAAATGTAATACAGTTACAATTTAAAAATAATTCCAAATATATATTTGAATTTTGTAAAACCATATTAGAAAAATAAGATTTTTTTAGTTTTTACTTAACTAAAGAATATAAAATAAGTGTAATTATTCTTAAAGCCTGAAATGTTATAACTAAATGTTTTAATGCATTTTTCATACTTTATTGACATGTTTACAATCACTAAAATGCCATAATTACCATACTTAATATCAATTGTAAGTTCAATTAAAAATATTTTATCTGGTTAATATTACAATTATTGAAACAGGAATCTATATTTATTCAAGTAGTTGAATTACTGCAACCACATACAAAATTCATTTATCCATATATTCATATACATTTTTTAAACCTGTTCAAGCATTTCAAACACGTTGATATAATCATCAAGTATAATTTGTACTTTTCTTAAATTTATTCATTTTTTTTTAATTTTAATATAGATCGGTAAAAACTGTTTTCTTATAGTATCTAAAAAGATAATACTAAATAAAAACTGAATAGTTTTCAACATCACATTCAACAAATATGTTCTATTAACAACACTTAAAGTAATAACTTTAGTTTCACACGTTTTATTGATATTTATAACAGCATTTTAGACATATCTCTTTATTCACTGTGAAATTTAAGTACTTTTATCTTCAGTTTTTTTAATTAAATTTAAAGAAAGACTACTATGACATTGCGAATCTTTGGTCAATATAATGTAACTTTTAATTAGTGATTCTGCTGACATTGGACTGCTAAATTTCTTATCTAAAAATAAAATATGTAAGGATAGTTTTTTATTCATCTTTTTTAAATAAATCTAGTGGGTCTCAATGCTGTCTTAAGACTTACATAGTCTATTAATTTGAATTTTTTTCAGTCCAATTACTCAAGCTTCTGAATTAGCTACAATCTGAGTTGTCAACATTTTACCAATGTTATCATGTCATTTATTTCGTCTTTTACAATATTTTTTAATAATAAATCAATATTCCACGATAGTACATTACATGTTTCTTATAAACTTTCTTGACGTTTTAAAGATTCTACTATAGCTATAAATATTGGTATTTCAGATTATTGTTAGTAATTTCCATAATTTTAATGTAGAGTAAAAATTTTATCTGGTTTAAAATCCAATTTAATTTTTTAAAAATAAATTTGATCAAAGTGTAACAGCAAAATATACGTAATAATAGATTTCATGTTGAAAAATAGAAATTATATGCTTATTACTTAACGCTTTTTTAATATTAAAATTTTTAGCAGATCTTCATAACGTATTACTTTATTCTCATTACGGAATTATAAAACCACTAGAAAAAAAATTTCTGTATATGACGTGTTTGTGATTTTTAAACTTTTCAATGATTTTTTTTTACATTTAATGGTTGACACATAAGACTTTTCAACTTTCTTTTTATAGTACGCTTTTTAGCCAGTATAATACTAGAAAAAAAAACAATTTTAAGAAGTATTGTTACTTATTTGTTTTTAAGAATCTTTGAACTTAAGTGGTACACTATAAAATGGGAAAAAAATTAGTTAAAACAATTTCTTTTTTCTCCTTTTACTAAAAATCTTTTACATGCGTGCATTTATTACTATTTTATATGTTTTACATATGACAGTACTTTTGATAAAAGTAATTGATTTGAAGAAAAGAAATTGTGCGTTTATTTATACAATAATTTTGCTGTGAATCGGCAATTAAACCTTTAATAGTTTATTGTTAATCAATTAGTATTATAATTTTACCATAAGTATCAGTGATTAGAGAAGAATTTGAATAAATTTTTATTAATTTTATGTTACATTACCAGTGAGTTGCGTAGTCACTAGAAAGATTAGTCATTTGGCAAATTACTTAGAAAGCTTTGAATTAAACTTTTAATTATTGATTCAAATAAGATTAATTGAAAGCTTGAAGAAGAGTAACACTGCTGTGAAATTCGTTAATAGGTGTAATATCTGTAAGAATTTTCGTTAACTTTAATTTGACGTTCCTTTCAGTATTTGCTTAAACATTTAATTGTAATGCTGTAACAGTATTATATTGATTTAAAACAAAGATATTTTGTGATATATGTAATCTACTATCTTTCTTCTTTTTGAATATCTTGATGTCTTAATATGATGTTAAAATCTTGATAGTTTGTGTTCTTGACTAACAAACGTGTAGTATCGTTACCGTTGCCTTGAAGTTAAAAGTTGTATTGATCTTCTATAATTTAATAGAGCTCTGAAATTTCGTTAATATAGCTACATGATGGTATTTTTGATTTTGTAAACATCCACTGGAGGCATTATATAATGTTTTTAATATAATTGAAATACTTCACTCTTAACTTAAATAAAAACTTTATCTCATCTGTATTTTTTTTTCATGTAGAGTTTTCACCGACATCTGGTGTTATGTAGTTAACAAACATTCTTTTCTACAACAACTATGTCTAAACTACGTGGAATAATCACTACCGATATTAAAAATTACTAAAATAAATATTTTCGATCGTAAGCAAAATTATTAATCCTAGTCAGATTAGTTATAAAAAAATGCTAAAAGAACAAATTATACATGTTATCAAAGATATTAATTTAGCTTACAAAAAATTACGGCTATTGAAAAATAGAACATAATTTAATAAGCAAAATTTGAATACATCAATCCTGAAATGAAATAGTTTGTTATTTTAAAAATAATTTTTGTACTATTTACGATATTGAAAGTTAGGAACGTATACACGCCCACTTAATGTATGCAAAAAATGCTTTTAATATCATTCAAATATATCATTCTTGATTCAAAAAAAGACTTTATCTTACTTGTATTATTTATTATTTCAAGATTTTTTATAAATTTACTAATAATTTTGTTAGAAATTGCTAAAAGAGTAGTTTCTTCATTATTAACAATCTTTACTGATATTCTTTCTATGAAATCTGATTAAATAAAGAAGAAATTTTTTTAGAATAACACTGGTTTGCAGTCTCCTCAATAAACAAAATTACAATATTTGTTATTTATTTTTAAGTCATTTCGGAATTAAAATATTAAGATTTTTGCATTTTACATAATTTGTTACAGTGATTACTTGAAAGATGATATTTTTATGAATTCTCATTGGTAGGTTCTAAAGATTATATTTTTGTTTTCTAAACGTTAAATTTGTTCGTTATTCTAATTTTTGAAATAAACTATACTTGAGCCTCCAATTTTTTGTCGATAATTTACGAGAAAGATAACTAAAATGTCTAAATTCTTGAAGATTTTGTAAATATTTTTTACAAAAGAATCTCGGCAGAGTAGGTCAATTGTTCAATAATTTGCGATATGATAACAAGCTCTTTAAATATCTTTCAGTTGTTTAAATCTCTTATTGAACTCATCATTTTTATGCGCATCAATTCTAAATGACCTAAATTTCAAAGCTCCCGCAGTGGTTGATAATCAATGATTGCATCTTTTTTGTAAAATTTTTTTTAGATTAGTGGTTGTCATAAATTTTTAAAACGCACTTAAGAAACATTGAAGTTTTTTAATTTTTCCAGATGATAGTTTTGATGTTAGTGTCGTTTTTATCTTTGAATTATTTATAAGACATTAGATTTATTTATGGCATATGTAAAGCGGTTAATGAATGTATAAAAATTTGCAGTCTTTTTATGAGTTTCCTAAATGTTTAACAAAGAGTTTTTTTTTAATAGTTAGCAGTACAAATATAATCATTGTAAGTTGAATCTGCTGGAACAGCAATATCATCGTAATATCTTAAAATAATATCATCTCTCAAGGAATTTTTTTCAAGTAGCAGACTATCACTTTATTTAAAGAAATCATTACACGTTTGTTAGAAAAATGTGTTTAAAAGAATTTTTTATCTTTTCCACCAATTTCAGCAAAACTACATGTATTGAATGTTTTATATAAGTTAACTTTTTTTAAAGTAGACAAAATGAAAGTTCAAGTTTGACTTTACTGGTTAAATAACCAAAATGTGCAAAGACACCATGTAATGCAGTTTTTAGATTACGAATAGACAGAGATTAAACATCAATTATTACAGCATTCGTTTCTTTTCTAAAACTATCTCATCTCTATTTAGTCGAAATTAAGATTTTAAGGAATTTGTAATGATAAAAAAGCTTTGAAATGCGAGTAAAATGTTAATTTGAAAGAATTTTTTATTAGATCCTAACGAAGTGAATTTGTCGTGATCCTTAATTATGGTTATAAAAACAAACACAAACAATTAAAGATGTACGAGTTTATGATAAATCTTTACAGAGAGTATAAGTTTTGAAAGTTATAAAAGTCGATCTAATTTTAAAGACAAAATGTGATTACTATATTAGCAATAAATGTACATGATGATAAAATTTGTGTTTTAAAATAAGAATCATGTTTTTATTGTTACAATACTACATGCTAACTTTATTAATATTTTATTTCCTTTTCATTACATTTTTGCAAAGATAATTTACTAAATTTGCTTTTTCTCTCTAAAATATTAAGATTTTTTTTTTTTACACCATTGGCCTAAATTTCTTATAATTGAAAAATATGACTTTACGTTTGTATTAGAAATTGTAGAATCAGTAGAGTTCATCACATTTTTATCATTTTTCCGAAGGATTTTATTTTTAAATTCTAACCACCGACATTAAGAACTTTTATCGCTTAGTTTATGAATTTTTAATATTGTTATAATATTTAAATTTATTACTATATTGATAAGTATTTTTTTAATTATTTTATTTTTACATTTATTTTACCTCTTTATCGTTATAACATAAAAATTAATTTTATTAAATATAATCTTCAAAAAAAGTGTCTAGAATATATTAATAAACAATGTTTAAGATTTCGTTTTATTATTTTAACTTATACATATTCTAGATTATTACATGTTAAAACTATTGAAAATGAAATTATTTACGTCATGTTTTAGATATCTTAATTTTTTTAACATTCACTATTTTAAAATATTATATAATACAATTTATTCTTAAAAATTCTCTTAAACAATTCCATAAGTACAAAATTTGTACTTAACAGTGTCATCTTTAAATAAAAGAATTTAAAATAAGATAAAAAATCACGTGATGTTCAATTTGTTCTTTTTTCTCACAATTTTTGTAATATTTTTTTAAACATGGTTATAGAGACGTTAAAATTTTAGATTTACAATCTGACTTTCCTGTTTTTAAAGAATTATAGAAAAATATATTTTTATCTATGTAAAGAACATAAAGTTATCGTATCTGATTTTTACAAAATAAAAATTTCGCATTTTCTTCTTTGTTTAAAACAAACGCAAAATATTTCTCGAAATAATATAGAATAAGATTATAGTGTAGGGAATTAATATTTTAAATGATAAAAATTAATTTTAATTTTTTTTTAATTTTTAGACAATTTTCATAGATATTTTATAGATAAAAGTAATCAATTTAATGATATTTTATATTATAACTCTTTAATTTTGACAAAACTCGATTTCCTGTCAACTACGATATAATAACGATACTAAAATAATTATAAATTAATAAACAATAAGGGTAAGATACCTAGAATTGCATAAATTCTAAGATTAACTGTTAATAGTTTTTATGGAAACTTAAAGTATGATTGATAGGTAAAAAAATATAACAAAAAAGTTTATTTTTATAGGTTTATGTTGATTCAAATAATATTCAACACCCTCTTCGATTATAAAGCTTGATCTTGTATTATAAAAGAAGCCACTGCAATCCAAAACATCGTTTTCTTTTTTCTTTTTTTAGTATTTTTAATACTTTTTTCTTTATTACACACTTTTTTTTTACTGTAAGTAATTTTATATTTGCTTACAGGTTAATCTGCCGAAGATCATTTGAAGGAGACATACTGTGAAGTAATCACTATAGCATTAAAATCTATGTATTTTAATACTATTTTCATAACTTTACTAACCTCATTATTTTTATAGTAACTTTTATTAATCCAACAAATTACATTTACAATTATCTATTTTAATTAATGAAATAGTACTTCATATACGTTTTCTATTCAAACAAAATACATCATACCCTACAAGACTTTTTAATGAAATAATTCGATCTTTAAATTCTTGGAGAAGCAAGACAGCTACGTAATGTTAATGCTTTACAGAATAATCATACTGCTTATTAAAGACATCCGTGCTTAAAATATAACCCATAAAATAATATTTCATTAAATTTTTTAAAAATACCACTATCTCTCTAAAAACTATATTAAGGTTTTTAGTATAACCTACGAATGTTAATTTACTTCTTCTTTTCCTGTATATTCTACTAAAAACTTAGAACTAATTCTAAACATAGGATTAATAAAATTTATAAATTTAAATTAACTTATAATAGATATAATTCTTTTAACTAACAATCTAATTTTTTTCTTATAAAATATTTTATACTATAACTTGGTAAATTTTCGTCTAATGTACTAGATTATTTGTTAATACATTTTTAATACTCTTTAATAGAGTAGTATCAAGAAAACAATAAAGATATAATGAGATGCTAGTCAACGTCTAAGTCATTTTCTTTTTTAGAATATTTATATAGAATAGAATAAACATACTAATTTGTTGCATGCGAAATTAGTCGTTTTTCTATAAATTTTGTGATATACTATTGATATTTTTGTAAACTTTTGCAATAAAAAATCAACGCCGCATGGCATCTATTTATTGGCTTCGCAAAATATATCATTTCGTCAATTTATTACAATATATTCAATCTATTTCTTTTTAGTATTTATATAGTAATTCAAGAACATATCTTTTTAAGCAATGTTTTCATTATTTAAACTAAAATAAAAAGTGTTCAACGTATTCTGAATTTCTCTAACTTTTTTTTTATACTAGCTATAGATTTATTAATTGATGTAAAATCATTGTATTATCTCACAACCTATTATACTTTTTTTAGCAGTCCTACAACACTCGTCAATGCCATATTAGATAGATATGCGTTATAGAAATTTTACGGATAATTGTAAAAGATAAAGTAATTTTTATCTATTGTAAAAACAAAATATGACTAAATGGATTCTTTAGTAGTAAAATGGTAATAAACCAGATTTTTATAAAATTTTCAAAAAAAACATAGTTGGGTGTTAGCATATCAATCACTGTTTTGACCGTATCACAATAAAAATGTGATGAATCAGATAACAATTTATCCACTGAGGTTAAATCATGTATTAATTGTACTTTTATATTAGTACAGAGAATATTGTATGATAGAAAAATTATAAAAGCTTTATTTTTTCCAATTTTTTTAAATATACTAAGATTTCCTAACCTATATATCTCACTTAACAAAGCATTACTGAGTTTTAAATTTATATACTGCTGTACTTTTTATCTTGTCTTGATTTGGAATATCGTAATCATCTGCAATATAAAGAATCTTATAAATTTTTAATAGATATCCATTTATCATAAAAGTCTTTTATAGATAGAAAATTATTTCCCGAATTTTTTATTTTCTATTCACTATTCTGGACTAGCTTTTATGAAATTTGTGGTTCTTAAATTGATGCCATTATTTAGCTCTTTTAATTTTTGGCTGATAATTTTGGTAGTTTTCCACTGACAATTTCTTTGATTGTTTAATGCTAACTAAAGGATGAAGTCTATTGTTAAATTCAAATTCCTTAATTAACATTTAACAATATCATTTTTTACCTTAAACTTTAAAAATGATCTTCATAAGTTTCGTGATAAACACAAATTCATCTTTGAATCTTGAAATCTTTTTTAAAAGCATTTTAGCGTGTTGTACTAACAATTATCAATTTTGCATAATAGCGTAAGCTAAAATATGTATTTTTGACACCTATTTTCAATGTCAAGTATTTCTGTTAATTCACTCAAGAGAATAGTAATGGCTTGTTCTGCTGCAATAATTACAGTGTTACTTCTTTATCTTCTGTAGTGAATATATTACGTATATTTGCATTCATGTATGCGGTCTTCATAAAATAATTCTTAAATACAGAAAAATTGTGTTGATAATCTTCAATCACATCTTTTAATATTTTAAACTCTACAGCAAATTCCGTTACAGCAGTTCTCCTAGAATTTTTTTTTAAGTAGGTACTCTAATTAACAATTTTAATCTACAAAAATCTTTCACTCACAATTTGAGATCTCTTATTATCAAAGAAATTAAACGACAGTTTTTGTTACAACCGAATTCTATCATTTTAGAAATAGCCGTCAATGCTAATTTAATAATTTTTTATTTATCACACGTCAAAGAAATGTTTTGAATTGAATAATATGGGAGATAATTAACAAAAAGAGGGAGATTTCTCGTCAAGAGTAATTTATAAAGCGGTTGGTAACATGCTAAATAAAGTTAGAAAGTGAATTAATTAATTTGATTGTAAAATAAACGTCTGAAATAAAATACATGAATAATAAGATAAAATAATATAGTAAAACATTTTTTTTGTATATTTCCGAATATAAAAATTACCGTGTTATAGCTGTATATCAAAATACTGAAATGTCTATGCTTAACTTTAATTCATCTTTGAATCATTATTTTTGCTTTTTTTAAATCTAATATATTAAATGTTTTTAAAAATTTTTTCTGTTTATAATTACGCTTCTATACCAAAAAGAAATAAGGAAATAAATTTTGTCTTTGACATAACTCTGTCCATAGTTGACCGATTTTAATGGTTAAATAACCAAAAAATATGTTTTTTTAACTTAGGGGAGAAAATTGGTCTTAAATTTTTTAAAGCATAATTAGTAAAGTTACCTCAAAAAACACTTTTTTAAGAAATTTTTTACAAGGTTTTGTTATTCAACTAACTCTTTTTAAAATTAACGGAATAAAGTACTTTATATCTCATTTTAACGAATAATTTCAAAATAGAGCAAAAGCCTAATGATATTAGATCTGATTTATAGTTGGTCGAGTTCTGATTTAAAGAGTGATCACCATTTTAAAAAAAAACATTTTTAAAGTTAAATAGATATAACTTAGTCAAAACTTAATAAAAACAAATAAAATAGTATCTATTATTAAGATTTAAGTCTAACTTAAGAAAATAAGTGTCTAACGAAGTTTATGGTTTAACTACAAATGAAGTTATGTTAATTTTAACGTCAATTTTTTTCATTTTTATTGTAAAATCAATTTTTTCAGACGCAACATTTTCCAATCTTGATCAATTTTTATAAGCAAATAGTCATTTGATGTATTATCTTTTAACTTAGAATAGAAAATAATTTTCAAAATTTATGGTCCTTAAAATGACTAAGTTGTATTTTAAAAACATCACTTTTTTAAACACGTTTTTGTATAGTTTTAGCTTTTTAATAACTTTTGTAAAAATAAATAAAATTTTAAGTTTTTTGACTCATTTGAAAAGTTCAAGCTTGTAATAAGAGGGAAACACAGCAGCATAAAAATTGGTGAAGAATCGATAAAGTTATAGGTTAGTAAGTAAAGACTATTATTTTGGTAAAAATTAAAAAGTTTAATAGCTATTAATTAATAAAAACTCTATGAAATTTAAAAAAATATATAGTTTTTTATATAGATTTATGTTTTACTTAAACAATAAGACTATTAAGAAATTTATAGCTTATCAAGAAGACAACTTGAGCCAACTTAAATTTTATTTTTTCTTACTTTTTTCTATTTCTTTTGTAAAAATCAATTTTGTTCTAGACATAACTTATTTCAAATTTAATTTTTTTAATAGTTTAATAGGCTTTAGATGTATTTTTTCCTAATTTAAGAAGTAAAATAAGTCACAAAACATTTGTATCACAATTGGTTCAGTTATGATAAAAAAACTTCACTTTTTAGACAAATTTCTGCATTGTTTTGTCACAAAAATAGTTTTTTAAAAGTTAATGAAAATTAATGATATATGACTTATTCAAAAGTTACAAGTATGGAATAAGAGCGATACTTAATATTTAAAAGATTATTTAAGAATTTATTAGGCATTGATTCTAACTGTGATGATCATTTTTTTAGCCAAAATTAAAATTTCCTTATATTATAACTTTATTAAAGTTATTCAAATTAATTTTAGTACATATAGTAAATTTTTTATTGAAGTCACGACGCTCTAAAAGTATAAATATAAATAAATGATATGTATAAATAAAATTTTTATTTTGAGTAATTTAATTTTTACATGAATAATGAGAGAGTGATATATAAAAATCGCTTCTAACAGAGATGTTTCTCGAGAGCTATTCATTGTATATCAAAAACTGACATAAAGTACAAAACTATAACTAAGTCTGCAGAGTAAAAACAGAAGAAGTTATTTTTAGGTTATTAATTTCTTTGATTTTTTTTTCATTTACACCTTTGTAAAATACAAATAAAGAGATAATTAGTAGATCAATGTTATGAAATTGTTAAAACCAATTTCAAAAGAATGATAGAAAGTCGTTTAAATTGTTACTTGAAATGATTTCAATATTCATTTTTATTAATTTTTTTAATTTAAGTAAGATTACATTTAGTTGTGTAGATTTTTTTTAGCTAAACAGTTTTAATAAATGTAGACGTTATTAAATAATTTTCAAACTCAGAAATATTTCATATATTATAATAATGTAATTTGGGTTAATTTTTTCTCCCGAAATGTTTAAATTGACAAAAAAAATTTTTTATACACAAACTTTTATTGATAATTCAATATAAAAATGCTTTTTTAAAAATATGTTTCGCGAAACCGTCCTGACCTACTGTAGGCAGGTCTAAAGCTGGTTTTAAAAAAATTTTAATACTATTTTTTTCCAATTGATAGTAGATAAAACGATCCGCGCAAATATCTTTTAATGATCTGCATAAACAATGCATCTAAAGTGCATTATGTTTAATTTACAGAAAAAAGAATCCTGAAATATGTTTAGTTAAGTAGGATAAAGTTTTTTTTTTAAATACTATATTCACATCTAAAATAATGTGGTAAAGTGTCAATGTTATTTGAAAGTAAATAACATTCTAATAAACAACTATTATAAAAAATAAATATTTTTTTCATAATAAGCATAAAATTTGGGATCAAAAGATATTAAAAATGCTGATAAAATAAGGATAAATTTAAAAATCACTTTTTTATTGTTAATTAATTTACCAATAAATTAATATTTTTATTAAGTGATTACTTATCGGCAAAAGCTATTTAATTTAAATAGAGTAATTTCTTGGCTATAAAATAAGATGTTAACCGTTTTGACAGCTCAAAAATTTACTTTAACAAAATTGTTAATGTTTAACTATTAAACTTAGAATTGTACTACAGAAATTTTATTATTTATCCTTAATTAGTCATTTTTAAAATTTCTATTTGTAATATTTATATGTTATTATTTTAAAAAAATCCATAAGTAATTGATTTATTATAAAGCATGGTAAAAAAGAATTAGATTATCTGTGTATACTTTATTTAGGATATTGTCATATGTAACAATTTGGTCTTATAACAACATTTGTTTACATTTTTTTATATGTGTTTACATCTAATTTTTTAAAGGTATTAATTGAAAAATAGAATCAATAGATAAAATTCTATTCACAGTTGTTCCCCTGTATCCGCAGTTTATTGGTTTCTAAGGCTACCGCGAATAATAGTAAACTCCATTATTTCTTATTTTTTATTTCAGAAGACCTTTAACTTATAGATAAGATATTTTTTCTACAATTATAGGAAACAGTGATTTTTTTAGTAAGCTTGATTTAAAAAAAAATAATCATAAATGAAGTTTGTACTTTTAGACGGTTAAAATAAAAATGAATCGCAGGTATTCTCCCATGTTACAATTTTTAGTTGCTGGTTATTTTCAGACTGTGGGTACAGAGAGACTTTTGTATATGTGAAATTTTAAATTAATGGGGCACTTTTAAATTTTGATCTATTTTTATTGCACCATACTAAATATATTTTTTCTGCAAATTTGTTTTGTTTATTAGAATTCCAAAAGTATTTTCGTGTGTTATTATAAATAAATTTCTTGGTAATTATTATTGAAAATAATGAAATAATCAAAGTAATTTCTTAGTATCATTTTTTAAAGTTGTAATCATATAAACTACACTGATAAAAAATTTATGTTATTCGTTGGTTAGAAAAATTATTTTCTAGAGATTATGTGTCAGTAAAAATTTTTTAGTTTCCTTATTGAATTATCAATATATTAAAGTTTATTTTATTGTTTATACGCCTACAATATATAACTATTATAGATAAATTAACAATAGTATTCAACTTTATTAACAAAAAGATATAATTATCAATAATTTAACACTTAACACATAATATTATGCTATAAGTGTTATACCAATTTTGATTACTTCTCACACAAAAAATAAAAAGAACACTGGTTTGCATAAAATGTAACAAATTTGTCACATCCAATAAAATTGTAATTTTGTTGATACGGCTTATTTTATTGCATTTATTTATACATAAAAATAAAAACATTAATTAAATAATAAATAAAATAAGCCTTTAATTTTCTAACAATTTATTTGAATTTTAAAACTTTAGTTATTTTCTATAACACATTTTAGAATACAGGATTATAATTTATTTCTACGTAAAATACACACACTTTAAAAAAAGCATTTTTAACATATCAGAATAAATTTTTTGCATGTTTCAATATTTTGAATTACTATAAATTTTATTTCTTTATAAAATTTTTTACACCCGATAGTCTAGATTGTGTTTATAATGTCTTTAAGAATTATTTTTTAAAACTAAAATTATGAAAAGGTAAAAAATAATATGAATTTTATTTTAATAAAAAAATTTATATAATTTGATTTAAAATAAGAACAAATATCAAAATATTTCTCCAATTAATAATACTTTTTATGAGTAAATAATTATTGCTTTTCATTACTATTGTTAAAGAATTTTTAAACTTATTGTTTTTAGTAGATTATTTAGTATAGTATTTTTTAAAAACATCAATAACTTTAAACGGAATTAACTTTTAATAATGTATTTTATAAAATAAAAACAAAAAAAAATCTTAGATGAGCATAATGTTGTAAAAGTATTAGAGTAAAATAAAATTTGTATTAATTTCAAATGATAAATATATATTTTTGTAAATAATGGCAAAATGTTTGCGACAACATGATATTTTGCTCCATTTATATTATTTTTGTTATCGCTTGATATTTCTTAACATTGAGTAAAATTGAGTTGCTTAAAATGATGGGACGTTTTATTGCATTTTAGATAGATTTGTCTAAATTTGTCTTTTTTATTTTTTGTGTGTTTGACCAACCTCTTTTTAGTTTTTTTGGTTTTTTGATTAAATATCTTATTTGTAAAATAAACATTCTTACTATATAATAATATTATTAAAATACGTTATTAATAAAGAAATGAATCAAACATAAAATGATATTTCAGGAAGGTTTGCTCCTGATGACCACGGATCCAGACTAAGAAAACCTAGTTCCCACAATCTTGCAAACACTTTGTCAAATCTATGTTTTAATTTATTTGGATCGATATTTGTTAATGTACATTTATAATCTTTGGAGTCTTTCTTGAGGGGACTACACTTACAATCAGGACCTGGAATTTTCTTTGTAGCAGTTGCTACATGTTCAACTGTAGTTAAACCTTTTTCAAGCTTAGTCCAATAAGCAACCACAACCAAGTAAACTAAAAATGTTGAATTAAATTTTTTATATATAGTTTATTTTATTTTCTCTTTACCTTTACTTTTTGCCAATCATCAGGTATATTGTTTATATTAATATGAAATGGTGTTCTTGATGAATACTGCTCTTCTTTAGAAACAATAATCTTAGTCTCAGCGTCTATCACCGCCACTTTAATTTCATATTCAATTTCTTTAATATTAACAGGCATATTCATTGGATTATATTGTTCGGGTTTTCCAGTGACCCAAATATATGCTGAAGAACAAATTTTAACAATATTAGACATTAAAATACTTTTAAATACTGTTTTAAAAACTTTCATTTTGAATATATAACTTTAATATTTTGAAAGTAAAATTTCCTTAAATACTCAAAATTATCATACAAAATTATTGGAAAATAAATATTTAATTTCTAAACAAATCAAAAAACAACAAATAAAGAATTTTTCAAACAGGCGTATACTTTTAAAATTTTTACAACTTCATTCATTTTCAACCGATTTTAATAAATTGATTTGTAATCTATAATTTAAACTTAAAAATTTTATTACGAAAGAAAATTTGTTTAAATTTCTTAATTTTTTATTGCAAAAATTATACTGAAAAATCAATATTTATTTAAAATTTGTATAAATATTTTTTAAAATTTCTTTATAAAAAAGAACTTAAAATATAATTTATCTTATCTAAAGCATAATTTAAGCATTTTATTACAATTTAAAAAGACATTTTTACCATAGATTTATCGTTATCATTTATCACTTTAAAGATTTTCTTAATTGTTTTCTTCAATTTTTTTTATTTTCAGTTTTTGTGCTGTAAATGAACGATTTGACATGACTACAAGAAAGAAATCCATTATAGTTAAATCAGATAATTTTTGGAACCTTACCAAAAATGTTTATTTTTCTAAATACACACTATTTTATTGTTAAGTTTAAAGATTAAAAATGAATGTTTTTTTAATATTTTCATGACAAACTAAACTCTCAAGTTTTAGCTACAATTTAAAAAAATTTTGCTTAAATTGATTAAGAATAAAAGAAGTTACAAAGTTTGAAATAAAGACACCTATTTTGAACATTCTGTATTTGATAATTTAAAGTAATACAATTTTTACTTAATCTTGATATTTTCTATGATATTATAGTTTTGCTTATTTTAAAATTCAACTTATTTTTTATAATATTTTATGAATACATTTTTATAAGTCAGTTTCATATAAAATTGTAAACATTTTTACAAAGATCATTCTTTAAAGCACTCAACTTAAAAAAATAAGTTTTTGAAATTTAGAAATTTCATAGAAGTATATTGAAAAGAAGCAACTACTTTACTTTGCAGACTGTCATAAATTGATTCAAAATGTTATTTAAGTATTGTCCTTTTTAAATTAAAACATTTGAAAATTACTTTTTACAATGTATAATGTTTTATAACTTTTCATAAGTTTATTTCTTAAAAATGATCTTGAAAAATATTCAAAAAAATTGATTTATTGGGTGAGTATAATTTTATATAAAAATCTAAATAGTATAATATTTTATATAGTGTGGTATTATATCTAGAAAACACGTACGCTTTTTATTAATTTAAACCACAATAAGATACAATAATAAAGACTAAGATATAGTATTTATTTGGTTACAATTATATTTTAGACTTACTCAAGATCTTCTGTCTTGGTTTTCCCTTTTAGGTTCAATTTGTCTTTTTTTACATTTTCTAACCCCTAAAATTATACAATGATAAAATGATAGCATGATATGATAAAATTAATAATTAAGTAATAATATAATAATAATAATAATAAAATATTCTGGTGAAGTTATAATACCAGAATATAATGGTGATCAATATGGTTACATTATTTTTAAATGAATAAAGTAACAACTCATTTCTTCTCTTTTGTAGACATTAAATCATCATTATTTTATGTCACTTTTATAGTAATTCAAGCAATTGAAAAACAATTAAAAAAGATTCTGTTATAGTTAACAAATGCTCTTTAAAAAAGAATTTATAATCTTATATAAAAATAAATTATAATATTGTCTTTAAAATGTACTATAAAAAGCAACTTATGTTTTAAAAAAAATAATATAAAAAGTAAAAATTTTTTAAATAACTATTTTATTATTGTTATAATTTTTATGTACAAAATAATCGCGATTGAACTAGTCGAAAACCAAAAAAATTTAAGTTTTGTTTCACTGGACAAAAATATTACATTTTACGCAAAACTTTAATCTTTTCTTTATGAATACTAGTCTTTTTTAAATAATTAAAATATTTCAAAATAGTTCTAAATAATAAAAGAAAATACAAGATGGTTTGCATTAAAGCTTTTTAGATGTTAACATATATAATTTTTTATATTCTTAGAATACAAATGCGGTAATAATCACATTATGTTGCCAATATATACAATATTACTGTTTTACAGATTTCATTAAGAAATTTGCAATGCGAACAGAGTTATTGATCTTCAAAATTTAGCCAAATTATCTAAATTGATTTCAAATAGATGATACTTTTTAATATAAAAAATATGTTAATAATTATTTCTGATTATTAAAAAAGCCTTTTTTCAACACTTCTAAAACGTCAAAAATTTTGAATTTTAATATTTTGTTAAATTTCTCATTATAAAAAATATTATGAATTTAGACATATTTTTTATGCTTTTTAATAACAAAATTTTAATAAGATAATTTTTATATACAAGCTACTATTGTTATGATAGAGTAAATAAATATCTATCGGATGAATAAAGTATCATTTATTATAATTAAATTTACAAATGTTACGATCAGTCAAATATTGACTATGTCACGCTATTTCTGGCAATTATAAAAAGTTTGCAAATATATTTAATTTTTTAAAATTTATAATGTTCTGTTAACAAAAATGATCACGATGTTATTCTATTTTTCATTAATTGATTTTCGTATTTTAAACATAAAGGGTATGAAAATAGAGTTAAATTTATGATATTTTAGAAGCATACATAAAAATAGTTTTTTTAGAGCAATATCTATGTAAAATAGTAAAATTAATAAAAAATATTATAATATTAAAAAAGTTATTTGTTTTATAAAGATTGAGTATTAAAAGATATTACAGTCTATAAGGCAATAAATAATCAAATTAGTAATATCATGTTAATTAGGATTTGCAAGTAACTATAAAATGATATACAGTATTATAACTTTTAAAAGTTTGAAAACAGAATATATATATTTTACTTTTTTACCAAAATATGATAATAAAGAGCTTTGACAAATTATAAGTTTCTTCAAAATCAATTGTAATTAATGATATTATATCCGTTTAATAAATTTTCATTAACTTTTTGTAAGACATAACCAGTTGACTATATATTTGTTGAGAAAAAAGAAGGTAAAAACAAATACGATAAATGATGACAAGGGAAAACCATAACTTATCCTGATTCGGATAAAGTCTTATCGTAAGTAATGATATTCTTGATGCTTCTATACTTGTAAAGTGATTGCTACAATTAATTACAATTTCAATACTTTTTTAAACTATTATCAACAAAAGAAAAGTAATCCTAACTCCTCTTCTCATTTGGCTTTGTGTGCTCCAGTAAAGGAAATAACCTTTACAGTTAAATACATAAACAAAAGATTTCAAAATATTTATCATTTTGTAAAAATACTATGTCATTATTTTTTTTATGTTGCATTAAGTATTGCAGTAACCTATTTTGTTTTATTCTAGTGTAAGATTCAAGGGACGTAGAAGATTATAATTATATTGTGTACTATTGTTTAGATTGTAATTTGTGTAGCTAGAAGTAAGTTTCCTAGAATCTTATAATTAAGAGATTGTTATTAGGTGGCCATTTATAGTATTTTTTTAATTGTAATTGTGTTTAAAATAAAGTAAAAACTTTTATTTGTGTATGTTAAAATTCTGTACCTATCTTTTGACTGAAGCTAGGCACCAACAAAACCTTAATAAATTAACATATTATACTTTTTAAAAATAACCCAATAAAAAATTCTTAAAAAATCTACAGCTTTTTTATATTAAAACGTTTAATCAGGGTTGCTGAATTATATGCTTAATAATATTTTAAGAATAAATAGAAAATAATTTGTTTTTTATAATAAGTAGCAATAATAAAAATATCTTTTCATATTCAAAATCGCATTAACTAAAATTCTAAAAGTGATCTAAATTTTGGAAATCTGTAACGCTGAAAAAAATTCAGATTTCTTTATGAAACCTAAAAAATTAAATATATATCTATGTTAAGTAGAAATTGTTGTAATATTACAGATTTGTTCAACAATAAGCGAAGTTGTATATACTTACTAATATCTAAAAAGTCTTACGCGAACTGTCTTTTTAGTTATAATGTTTAAAACATATGTAATAATAAAGTTGCTTCTTCATAATCAGTCGCCATTAGAAAGATATCTTCCCATGTAAAAAATCTTTGTTTATTTAAGATACAAAATTTTGCTTTATTTTTAAGGATTCATAACTCTTCGCAGAATCCAGATTTTTTAAATACTTTATAAGATTATAGTAGTACGTTTTTTGGCTAAAAAGTAGTTATATTACAACATTTGTATCTTTAAAATAAGTAGAGATATATATGCAAATATCTGAAGTACCTTAAGCGGGTCACTTTTATATATTAACATTTTTTTCTGTTTTTTTTAAATTATTGTTTAAATGTTAAATAAATGAAGCTTAAGTAAATTAGATACCAATAAATTTTGTTAAGTAAAAGCAAATTAAAAACTACAAAAAACAGTATAATTTTAAAAAATATTAATTTTTAGAAAGCATGAAGATTTATTTTTTCATAAACAACTTTTCATAACAAAAAGGACAAATTTTGACAAATGTTAAAGTGTTCCACCTACTAAAAAAAATTTTTCGAGTTTTAAAAATATTTAGCATTAACTAAAATATTGGAAACGATACAAAATATTAGGCTGTCGTACAGATTTGCCTGTTTTTTTAAAAAAATTTATCTGTAAGACATTTTGAACTAATGTAACTTTTACTTACTTTTGATACTTTTTATGATATTATGTCTATCTTAAAGTTAAAACTTGTTTTCTATAATACATTATGAAAAATATTAGTAGAAATCAATTTTGTCTGAAGTTGTAAACGTTTTAATACAGAATCATTTATCATAACAATCTACTAACAAAACTAAATTTAGAAATTTAAATATTTTATAAAAGATAATATCGAAAATCAATATTATTAAAAAGTAATTTCTTAATCTAGTATTTTGAAAAGTATTGTAAAAGAAAAATTAAGTTCTAAGATAAAAAAAAAACATCCAAAAATGGTGACAACATATTTTAGTAATTTTAAAATTAAAAATTTAATATCTAAACGTAAAATAATTGCAATAAATTTAGTCACAGGTTATAAAAATTTGAATTTTTTCAGACGAAACAAAGTTGCTACACTTTACACTGATTTGAGTCTTTTCTGTTTAAAATCGTATTTATTTTGAAAATTTACGTTATTTTGTAGAAGAATAGCTGTCTTACACAATAATTAAAGTTAAAAAATCTTAATTGTTAATGCTATTTATTGTATCATTCAAAAGCAATATCACTAAGTTTAACAAAATGGCGTTTAAGATGAGCATTAATCTTTGCAATAATTTGTCTTTAATAATAACGTATTAAAAATTATTCACATTTTCTCACTCTGCATATGAAATTCTTTTAATCACTTTATTTTTTTTTCAAATGTTCTTTATCCGTTATACATAGTTTTATTAAATAAACCACATCATACATAAACTGAAAAACTTAGTCTAAAACTAAAAAAGTACTGAACAAGTTTTATTTCTTTAATTAATATCATTTATTTTATTTTAAGAATATATAACTTTAATTTTTGTGTTTAGTTATCCTAAAATATAAAAAAGTATCATTAACATAAAAAGTGTGACAAAATTAATGAAAAAATTAATGGCTTTTAGAATTAAACAAAAATGATATCTAATTTTGATTGTAAATTTCTTTTATATCAATTAAACAATTTAGTTGTATAGAGTTTAGCATATTTAGATTTCAGCATTTAAAAGATATTATTGTTTTATATTTTACTTTTTTTTAAATATAGTTTTATATATCTTTTTTTATAAAGTATCATGAATATAGATATCAAATTACTATATCAGACTTTTGTCAAAATAATCACAGTTTTTACTGAAATTTTGAGTTTTTTAACTAAAAGTTTGTTTTTTTGAATAATTTGTAAGTAATACTTAATTATTGATATAACTAAACAAAAAACTCTACTGAATAAATATAATACCATTAAATGAAATATTATTTTAAGAATGTAAAATGTAGGCAAATATTTTCAATTTTAAATTTTTTAAAGTGTAAAGGCAAATATTATACTTTGTAACATAAATGATACAGAATAATGTTATTAAAAATAAAAAATACATTCTCATTTACAAATTTTTACTTATTTGTTCATTTATGATTACTTAAATATTAGTATATTTTTTTTTAAAGTAATTATTATTTTATAGAAATATTTCACAACATCTTTTTTTTAAAATGCTAATGTTTGAAAAGCAACATTTAGTAATTAAAAGTAAATTTATTTTAAAAAGTTTAATTATACACATGATTTTTATGAGTTCATAGAATGTTTCATAATTTTGTTAGATTACAATATGCTTTATTTCTTTATGTTGTTTTGTTATATTTATATTACTTTTTTAAGATGTTTTTATAAATAAGTATGGTAAAATTTTTTAAAATAATTTGATTGGTGGAGGGTATACGTCAGAAGAAAGATATTCAAGAAAATACTCCAAAGTTTAAATAACACAAATTTATTATCACTTAAATTAAAACCACAAGCACAACTATAGTTACTTTATAGTATAGTGTAATATAATATACTATAGTGACCACCTAGGATGTACAATTATTATTATATTCACTAATAGAACTTACTATAACACAACTTCTAGTCTTTTGGACCTCAAATTCCCAATACAATTACTTCAGTTCTATATCTCTTCTACACCCCAGCTGAAACACATAGTTAATTAATTAATAATATAGAAATCATGATAATAACAATAAAAATGATTCTAATAAATATTATGAAATATTAAATTTTATCTTTGGGTTTAGACGATTTTTTAAATCTCTTGAAGAAATCGTTTTGAGAATTCATTTATTTAAACTGAGGTTTTTTACTGTATTGTTTTTAAATTATTAAGACATCATCTTCCTATTTGTATTCACATGTAAGTTAAAGAATCTTTTTTATACAAAAAGAATTTATTCTTTTAAAAAAATAATAAAAAATTTTATGTTGACAAACGTAATTTAAAATAATTTTAATCACTGTTGACGACTATTTACGTTTTTAAAAAAACATTCTGAAGAGTATCAATGATTAGTTAGATAAGAAATTTTTAAAGATGTTAATCTAATTTCACAAATAAAATATATAGTATTTGATAAAAAAATATAACTACTTTTTTTTATTTACAATGTTATACTTGCTTTAGTAATTGTTTTTTTATACTTTTTATGAACAATTCTCACTTAATATAAGTTTTATTGATTGATATAAATAATTATTTTTGTACTAAATAAAGAGTCAAGAAAAAGTCTAAACATTAAGCTTTTTTAATACGTAATATTTTTACACACTCAAATTTATGATACATTATTTACAAGTAAACAAAAACAACCAACTTTAAGCACTGTGAAACATGCTTATAAATTTAGTCTGTGATATAAAATTATATCATGAAACTTTATTCGTTTTCTATTATAATAATAATAAATACCAAGTATATTAAAATTTAATTTAGACTTTTCTCTGAACAATATATATAGTTATAAAAATTTTATAAATTTTTTTACTATTAATACAATTCTGTACAATTATTATTAAGATATATTTTTATCAATAGTATTTATTGTTAATATAAGATATTTATTTAAATTTGTTTGATAATACATATTTTTTACTAAACTATTTGTCGTTATTGTAGATTAATCGCAATACATTTGATTCCTCAGCTTTTATAAAATATCATAGTTATTTCTTTTAGTTATATGACGTTTTAAAAAATTATCACAACAAAATATACTTAAGGATTTCTATAATAATTAAATTTCTGATTATTTATAAATGATAAATAAACTTTTTACATTGATTTAATAAATCAATTATTGAAAGGCCATTGATGGTAGTCTTGATCAAGATAAATTTTCCGAAGGCTATATATATTTTGAGGGAATATTAAAGAAATTTTTCGTCACTTTGTAACACTTAAAATCTAGTAATGTACTAAATTTTTATCATAAGATGTGTATTTTTGGAGAGCATTTCATTTTTGAAGACCAAAAATAGTACTTCAAACTCAGATTAACATTAAAAATGTATTTTTAGCATTGAAAACTATAAAATTTTATAAGAACTAACATAAGTGTTTATGACATATTCATAACTAACATTGTTTTTTCTTAAAAGAAAGGAGATTATTTTACTAAAGATCCTAAATTTTCTATATCACACTTAACTATTTTTAAATATTTTAAGAGTTGGATTTCTTTTTTGACTGATGGTTTAGTTAGAATGCCTAAAATCCATAGACCATCAATTCTTGCTTGACTTAATTATCCGTTATCATCTATTAAATTTTTGAAAAAATATTGAAAATATTGCAATGTACAAGATATTTTATTGAAAAGGATGATATGAGAAATGCTTTAGGTTTTATGAAACATTCACAAATAATTTTTTTATGGTTATTGAATTTTATATCACAAAAGTGCAAAAAATATTTGAAAACTATGATGAATATTCGATCTCATCAATTAAAATTTTTGATGCTTTTGATAAACAAAGTTAAAATAAACTGATGATAATTTAAAAATGACTCTTTATTTTAAAAGTGTTTAATGCTTCCATAATTTTTAGGATGTAGGAATTTACACTTAAGAGTTATTTAAACCTAAATGTAAAATATTTTAGTTTCTGGAAAACGCTTTAAAAAATATATAACAAAAAGTTTCAAAGAACTCATTTAACTAGAAATTTTAAAAGTTATGAAAACTTATATTGATTGCATAAGTTAATATCTATCGTTTACAAAAAAACTTTTTAGAAAAAAATACAATTGATTTATATGTGAAGGAAAATACAATTAGAATAGCTATAAAGTTTGGTAATTTTAATTGACATAATATTTACATAATCAGTATAGAGAATATTAATAAGACGATGAATAAAAAGAACTCTATTGCTATCACATTTGCTTAACTTGATTATAAATATTCTAAAATGAGAGGTTTTGTTCTTAAGTTTACGGACCAATGGTTGTTTAACCTCTTTTTTGTCATCTGTTATTGATTATTTTAATCTTTGAATAGTTTTAATAGATTGTTTAGCTTTTAAATTTGCTAAAATATACACTCCATTTTTTAATACTTATTGGTTAGTCAGGACATACTATAAAACAGAAGAAATCGCTTATTTTAAACATGAATAAATTAAAAATACTTCCAAAGTGTTTGACAATAAAAAAAGTGGTTAATAGTAACTAACAATTTTCCTAGTAAAAATTTCCTTTATTAAGAAAAATTTTGTAGTCAATCGTTAAAAAGTTTGTTAAAAATAGTTTTTTTTACTAAATTCAACTACAAGAATAATTTCTTAAAAAAATAATATTATCACGAAAATAAATTCAAACAGACAATTTCTTTCTATTATTTAGACATATTTTAAGACTACTTTTGTAGAATCAATTAAAGAAATAATTGTTTTAATTAATTTACTTTAAATACATTTATACAATCGATTATTATTTCTATGCTAACATTATATGCTTGATAGAACATAATTTACTTATTGTATCTTAGTTCTCGTACTTTTTTTAGATAAAGTTTTTGAAATTTTTCTTGAAAAAAAATACTTAAATGTTATTATGAAGTCAATATAAATTTATTTTTCAAAAATAAAACTTTTTTCATTACAACACAATTAGATTAAGTTATTGATTTTACACTGTTTATTTCACTTAATTACTTTTTGTTTAAAGTAAATAAAGTGCTTTTTTTTAAATTTAAAGAAAACAATTCTACATTTAAAGTATCTTTATAAAATATTTAAATTTGTTAAAATAAACTTGATAGAGTGTCTGAATAGTTGTTTTCTTTTGAAAACAGTTTACTAACTTTACTTATTTTTTAATAATTCTTTTGTACATTAACACTTATGTTTAAAAGGTAGTGAAAAATCTTTGTTTTTTAATTATTATATTATAATTTATTATACGTTTTTAACTACAATATTTATAACAGATTATTACCTCTAATACTTAAAAAATAAGGTGATATGTAATGTAATAATGAAATAAAAATATACTTTTGTAGTAATTAATGTTATAAGGTATATTATATTCAAATTATAAATTTTAAATAATTCCCAATGTTTATTGATGAAAATATAATTACACAATAATCTATTAATGAAAGCTTAGTGTAATAATGATATTTTTGTTTTAGTAAAAATTAGTAGAATACTAAATATTGATTTACTTTTTTTTAAGCATATTATTGAAGTTAAAGAAACAGAAAAATGAAAAATTTGTTTTTCTCGTATAAAAAACCTGCATACTTAGTTCAATTGTTATGTTATAGACATTATTATTGAAGACACTATTAATAGATGCCTTAAATATTTTAAAAGTTTATTATACTCTTTATCTAAATTTGTAATAATTTAAATATTATTTAAAATTTTAGTAAAATCTTTTATTTCAAAATAATATTTACAAATAGAAAAAAATACCACTTATAGGAAATAAAGTGTTAATTCTAAATCGTGATCAAATCATAAAACAAGCTGTATTTGCTGTATTTCTAATACAACGTTATTAAAATTTTGATTATATTATAACAATATAAAATATTATATGTTTTATTATTTAAATAGGCTTTTGATTACATTGATGGAAATGTTTGTGCTTGCATGCATCATAAATTACTCTGTATTTGAACAGTCTCTTTGAAACATCAATAAACCATTTTCACGCAAAAATTGAAGCTGGAGAAACTAAAGATAAATTTTTTTAATGAAAGAATAAACCAAAATGTTTTATATCTATTTGATGTCAAGCTTTACACTTGTCGTCATTTTTAGTTGTTTAAATATATTACTTGTTATGAAATAAAATAATTCTTAGCTTTTACTAAGTGTAATGTTATTAACCGCCAAACTTAAATAATTAACACAATAAATATTACTTTTTTAAAAACAATTGTCAATTTTTAAAAATTTTATATCTTTATTCAAAAATTTTGCTTTATAATTGTTTGGATGCCATGTAAAAGTCAAACTAAAGTAGGGTTTATCAGTGAGAGATTAACAAAAGACTGAGATTTTTTTAAAAATTAATTGTTTGCTATTAAAAGATGGAGTTAGTTTCTTTGTCTTTCACTTGTTTGTAAGTCTTATACCACTTTATTTTACTTTATGCGTACCAAAACGTTTAGTTGAGTTTATGAATATTTATATATGCATTACCGAAAAAGTCTGTGAGTGTTATCGGTATTTTAATTTTTTCAAGACGTTTTTTTTGTTAGAAATTATTTTGAGAAAATGATATTGGTTATATAATTCTTTCAATCTCTAAACCAATTTTTCTAGCTTATGAAAAACTTTTCTCGATTACACTTGTACAGTGGCTTTTTAGATTTAGTTGACATAAGAAAATTGTTTCTTAAAATTTAAACACTTCTATTTTTGACTATATATAAATTAATACGTGTAGTTACAAAAATAAGTAATTAGAAGTGTCATAGAATAAACCATTATTTTAACTATGGAAATACACATAAAATTTAAAACTGTCGTTTTAACAGACATTAAGCAATCATGGGTTATGGTGTAAAATTCTGTCATTTCGACCACTAATGAATTTATTTTTAATTGCACTCGCATAATAAAACATAAAATATGTATAAATTTGTTAAGAAATCTTATACATTTTATGTAATATACATGTTTTTTTGAAAAAATGTATATACAGTCAAAATGACATACATACTTTTCTTAATTATTTGCCATACATTTTTACATAAAATGAATATACATTTCTAAAAATGGTACTATACACTTTTTAAATTTAATAGCATTTTAATAAAAATGTACATACAGCCAAAACGACAAACATACTTTTTTTTAATATTTACTATACATTTTTATATAAAATGCATAGACATTTCTAAACGACATTTAATTTACATTTTTTTAATTTGTAAGGTTGTTTTTAAGTATAAGATCATGTGCAACCAATGCAAAATACATAATTTTTATTGTGAATTGATATATACACAGAAAAAAAATCCGTGACATTACTTTGCGTGACATTTTGTCACGAAAAAAAAGTGTTACGGATAAAAATGTCACGGATACTTAATCTCCTGAATATTTTCGCGACAAAATGTCACTTCAAGTAAATGTGACATTTTTTCACGTTTATTTAAGAAAAATTTTTTCCCACATTTTTCAAAGATACAAGACAAAATGTCACGCGTTTGCGGGAATTCCATGCGAGTCCTGCAATTTCCGTGACATTTTGTTCCGAAAAAATTTTCAGTGTAATTTTTACAAAAATGTATATTAAGTTTTTTAAACTACTAATGATAAAGTGAAGCCCTATTATTTTTGAAACGACCTAAGAAAGATTCAAAGTTGAAAAAAATATTATAAATGTAAACCTTAACTACTACAAAAAATTTTTAAAGATAAAATTTATTAATTATGATTATTATAAACGATACTTACATATCAAAAAATAAAATCTAGATATTTTAAACTTGTAGAATCTTGTGAAATATTTTTTTATTTGAAATACAAGAACAAGCAGCAGTCTTGCTTCTCTCGTCGCTGCTTGCCCGCAGGGCTAGCTGTTTTTTATAGGTAGCAACTCGCTGCGTTGTCGCAACTTGAAGAAATTTTAAAAATTTTTAGAATTTAAAAAACTTCAACATTTTTTGTTCTGTAGTAACACACATTTAAAAATCAAAGTATTTTGTTTTTTTTTTTTATAATGTTTAAATTTAATATTAAAATTTTATAGATTTTGAGTGTTTAAAGTTTATAAAAAATATGTTATCAAAATTGTTTTATAACATATTTTCATGATTGTAGACCCATTTGAGATTTTAATTTTGAATAATTTTTAACAAATTTTTAATATAGAAATAAAAATTAAAATTAATGTTTACATCAAAATTTTAATAAGTCTTAATATGCAAGTTATAGGTTATTAAATATAATATAAATATGAAATAAAAATTAGTTCTAAGTTTGGTTAATTTTTAAAAATATCAATAATATTTAAGGCAGGTTATGAGTAATTCATAATTTTTTAACTAATTAACTAAAATTTTTTTCATTTTAGTGATTGTTATAGTTGGCGACGCGACTGTTTCTAAAATAAATATTTAAATACAATAAAAAATATATAAAGGGTGTCAATTTTAAAAATGTATTTCATTTACAAATTTAACATGACAACGATATGTTATCAAAACATTAAATATATAGTTATTCTAATTTATTTATAATTATAAGAGATAACTTAACTTCTAAAACTCAAAGGATCATATAGGATTTTATCGTATAAGTAAATATGTATCTTTATAAGATAATTATAATATTTTATTTTTCGCATATTGAATCTTTAGGAGAAAATGCTCATAATAAATTAAATTTTAACTTTATTTTATAATTAAGCATTTTGGTTACAAAGTAAAATATATTTCCTTTAAATTTAATGTGTTATCAATAGAATGATAAGTTATCAAAGAACAAGAACCAAGTATCATAAATTGGCCATACTGACTATAAATAAGATAGAGAATAAAATATCTTTTAAGTTGTTGTTTAAAATGTTGTATTAAATAAAGTATAAGTTATTACAAATGCATACTTTTTATCTTGTTTTATTTTTTTTGAAAAAAAAAACATTAAAAAATATATTATTTAAATTAAAAATACAAATTTTTAATATTTTTAAAATAGTGAAAATGTTTCTCTGTTTCTCTAAGTTGATAAGATTAAAAATAAATTAAAATAATTACTCAGAAACTTTTCGTATTAAAAAATTTATCTAGACTTTAATAAAATAAAAATATATTCAAATCAAAGTATTGGTAATTTTTTTTAATAAAATACTACAAAATTTACCTTTAAAATGCATTTATCAAATGTTTTGACTTAGAAATTTAGGTTAATTTTTTTTAAGACTTTTACAAAGCATGGCAATATTTTTAGATACTTTTACATTTTTTAAAAAACAAGTATGGTCTCGCTATATTATAAATTTGTAAACAGTTTTAAAAAGATTTAACTATTCGCTGCTAGATCGCAGTATTTTTTAACATTTTAGTTTAGACTATTTTAACATAAGAAGATTTGAAGAAAAAAATCTATTTTATTCTAGGATGTATGGTATTCAAAAAAAATTTTATTAAATCTCAAGTAGCCAAATATAATTTGATTTTAATATTTTTTAATCATTTCTTAACAATTATCATATCTTATACTAATTAAAAAAACTTTTAATTGACATAAAAGTTACATATAATTAAATAATAATTAATTTTTTCACCTATCCTATATATTATATTTTTAGGAATATAAATTGATATTTAAAACTGTTTAAAATAATTAATCCGATGACTTTTAGAACATTTTTTTGTTGATTTTCTTTAAAAGAATCAGTTGTTTTTGAAAATTTTTTATTGGAAGTTTACAAATTTTAATATTATTCTCATTTAAATAAATTTATTTCAAAAGCAAAAATTCAAATAAAGCTAATATTTATTATTTTCTATTAAGCACATTAAAATTAATTTTTTATTTTAGTCAAAAACGATGCAGTAATAAAATCACTATGAGAAAAAAGGATGAATTACGAAAATCATCAAGATGAGATAATATAAATTAAGAAATTTTACACGATAGAGTTATTTGTGTTTTTTTTAAGTATACTCATCATTATTATGAAATTATTACTAATATTAATTAAGTTATATTTGTAGAGTTAAATAAGGTTTTAATATTTATTATATTGTATTGTGATTGTGTTAGTGAAGAAATTCCCACTAAAGGAATTGTAAGTAATAATTTTATGAGTTATAATATGTAAATATTTAGGTGGGAATAATAAGTGGTTAAGTTGTATCTTGTTGTTTTATATCTGTGCTTGTAAAAGAGTGTCTAATAAAGTGATATACTATACTAGGGATGTACGCAATAAATTTAAAAATAAATTTCTGTGCATATAATGAAAACCATTTAAAAAGTAAAATTTTCTTGTGAGATATAAGGGAATTTTCGATGACTTACTACATAAAAAAAAACAGGTTTGCAAAAAATGAAATAAATTTGTCCCATTAAATAAAATTCTTTTTTTATTTGCGACTAATTTCGTCTCATTATTTTGATATGAGAACAACATAGATAATTAAAAAATTATTAAATATTAATTATTAAATATAAATCTAATATTTTTAAAAGAATTTTCTTGTAGAAATAAAAGAAAAAAAATACAATATTTGTTAAATTACAACAACATTTATATCTTATTTATTAAGAAAAAATATAAATTAACAGAATTTATATTATATTTATGCTTTAGTTATTAATTTTGAAAAAAAGATCATTATAAAAATAGCTATTTGGATTTACAGATATTGGTACCATTTTTAATTAATGTAAAATAACGTTTTAAACAATTTAATATTTTTTAAAACAAATATATGATATTGGTGAAAACAATGGATTTAAGTTTTTATATAAAGATAAAAAAATTGCCATACTCGTCATTTAATGATAATTTTTTTTCTAAACATTGGTTTATATAAATCATTTACTTTATATTCTAATTACACATAAAAATATCTTCTGAACATGGTTTAATAAAAAATTATTATAAACAATTTTATTAAAAATAATTGAAAAAAATCAACACTAAATTTTTTTCAGTAAATCAAAAGTGTGGTTTAAATATTCTTTTTAAACTAGAAAATTAAAAAACTATTTCATATAAAATTAAAAACAAATATTTCTTGAAATTATAAGGAATATTTTCTTTCAATCGCATGATTCACTAGCTTTTCTCAACATTAGAAGAAAAATTCTTTATCAGTTTTTTCGTTTATAAAGAGTTGTCAAACCAAATAATTTTATTATTATTTTATTTAATATTATAAAAACTCTTACTATTATTCTAAATGTGAAATCGCATCAAAATTAGTTATCATTTTTTAAATAATATATTTTTGTTCTTTTTTTGTGAACATTTTTAGAAAATAAATTATAATATTTTTAAAAATAAAAATTGTTTTTACTATATATACATTTTATATATTGTAAACACAATTACAATCAAAAATATAGTTTTAAATTTTGATTTTATTCACGTACCTTTTATTATCACATCTATGATTAAAATAAAGAGCACGAAATTTTCTCCAATGAATTTTAAAGTTTTTAAAAGATTATAGATACACTTTGTTTCACATTCAAATACAGGCAAGCAATTATTTTTAATAATCTACATTTTTAAAATTGCTAACATTGTTTATGAATTAAAAAAGTTTAAACTTTCTAAAGATTTATGGTTTATTTTTAAATTATTAGAGACTTTTTATTTATCTAAGTAGCATTTACAAGACTCAATTTTAATTGGAAGATCTTTTTCATATCTCTATTTCATTAATACTAACAACTTGTATTAATAATGGTATTTTTAAATAAAAATTATGTAGATCCAAAGTATTTAATTTCTCTCTAGTAAATGGATAATATAGAGAAACAACCTACTTCATCACAGAAAATTTCTTCAGATTCACTAATCTTTATCAATCTTTATTAATATTTATTAAAGTTTTTCCTTTGTTTTTTAGTTATTTTTGTAGTAATAGAAAAAGAAGTTTTAGTTTTTTGGATTTTTGCTTCATCATATACTTTTTAAAGATTAACAATTTTTCAAATAAATGTTGATACGTAAAAAAAATTGATATGATACCCTATTAACATTAAAATTTATAATAAAAGTACAGAGGAATTAAACAATTGAAATTTATTTCGTTAAATTATTTACTTTTGGGTCTTTGAATAATTGTCACGTGTTTTCGTGCAAATTAATTTTGAAAAGTTCTATCCTCTCAATTTAAAATTGATCAGTAAATCATTATATCTACACAATTTTATGTTTTTGTCAAAAATATATTTGAGTAAAAATTCAAATATAACATATTTAAAAAAAATTTATCCAATCAAATGCGATTTGTGCAATTTTTATACATAAGTATATAAAAACGAATGTTTTAGGATAGAAAAATTTCTGTGTTTCTGTATTCTAGATAATGTCGAAGATTCAAACTAATATTTATAAAGAAAATAAGGAAATTTAAATCATCAACAACTATGGGTGGAGTTATGATTTTGGTGATGAAAGTTGCTTGGAAATCGAATATTTCTAAAAGTATTGAGAATGAAAAAGAAGCTGAAAAAATTGTTAATGACATTAATATTTCAATCCTATTGGAATCAACTGATGAAACACTAGAGAAAAGTTTAAATGACTCTAAAGATTTCACATGGTCACTATGATTTTTGTAACATATTTTAAAAAATTATATTGATTTTATAAAACATTTTTTTTGTAAATATTTTTTAATTTTTAAATAAAATTATTACTTCCATTACAGCAAAATTTTGAAATCTGAAAACAAAATACTAATAAAATATAATAGCTAACAAACTTATCTCATATGACAGCAGAAAAACACCAGTACAAAATTATTAAATAGTAGCATTCAAATTAACACAAAAGTAAAGAATAATAATTACTTTTAAAAAAGCTTAATTTTATTTAAATTGGGAATAAAATCTATTTCATTTAGAAAAGATATTAAATGCAATTATTATGTTAAATAATAAAATATTAATGTATAATTGAAAACACTGCACGAAATTTTTTATTGTTAATATTATGCGAAAAAAACATTAATTTTAATAAAACATTTGTTAATCATATAGGTATATAAATGTTGCACAAATATATGGCAATATGTATGTCAATTTCAAAATTTTAATTGATAGACAAAAAAAAATTTTTTGTATGTGATTTATCAAGTTGGCAAAATTTGTCTCTACATGAATCGATGAAAAAAGAAGGAATATAATAAGTACAAATTTTATATGAATTTGCTTGGCGATTACGCTTTAGTATAAGCTTTATTTTATCAACTTTAAGAATACACATAAAAAACTAATATATAATAAATATGACTAATAATTACAATATAACTTACCCAAGATTATCAATCTTGGTCTCCTCTAACTACAATATAATAAATTTAGTGGCTGTTATTATATCCCCTAGAATACAAAATAAAAATAATTATTATAAGTCATACAAATTTAATTAAAAGTATAAAGATAATAGATAAACATGGATTTCGAAATAATGATCTTTTTCTTGTGGGAAATTGTCTTAATTATAGTAAAGGTGACATTCGATGATTGTTGTCATCCTATGGCTTCACTAATAAATTTCGAGATAAAACGAAAATTACCGTAAGAAACCTTATTTTGTAATTCTTTACGTATTTATCAATCTTCTATTCATTCATTGGGTATCGCTGTATCAATGTTCGGTAAAGAAGAAGTTAAAGACACGTCGCATCTCTATAATTTTACTACAACTTTCAATTATATATTTAAAATGACAACAAAATATCATAATTTATGCTTAATAGTTAGAACTTAAACATATACATTTTAATATTTATAATTATAGGGGATACTAAAATTTTTAAGACCATGCATAAGACTTTAGTGTATATGTAAATATGTAATAAAATAACGTAATTGTAATATTGTAAATTTAATTTATATAAATCTGTTGGTGAAAATGCCTGATTTTGCTAAAGTTTTAACTATTATAACCAAAATTATGTAGAAGAGATAAAATGGAAAGGAAACAAAATTTTTATTTATAAACAAAAAAATTTATAAAATAATTTTTCAAATGAAATTTTCTAATGTCAAAACAAAAAACATATGTTAAAATATGTCCTAAAGTTCAAAAAAACTAACTAAGGATTTAAATGAAATATATTCACACTTCAAATACCATTCTTTGTTTCGTTTATTTAGTGTCATTGTTAACAAAATGGTTTTTTGATTATGTCAATAGTATAATCGTACTGATTTTTTACTATATCATTTATTCTCATAATTTGTATATAAAACAAATAATTGATCACAGAGCAAAACATTGAAAAATAATATCGATGAGTATTTTTTCTTTTGTAAATTGCTTCAAATTGATCAGTAATAAAATTTGATTATATATTAGTCCACCAAAAAATATATTTGTCTTTAATTGTTTATTTTTGGCCATAATGAAAGAAAAAATAAAATTTTATCGGCATCTTATAATAGTCCACAAAAAAATAATCAAAATTTTGAAAATCGTTTATACACAAATGGCGCTTTTAAATATTTAATGACGGACGAAATTATAATTTTAATTTTGAATGATAAAATTTTTTTTTGCATAAAATCTGACAATATTTATGATAAACTCTACAAGGATATAATTACACATAAATAATATTCAAGTCTTACTTTGATTAATTTAAAAATGGACCTTTGAATTAGAAAGAACGCCTTAAAGATTACATGATAACCGTTTAAAAACAAATAAAAGTTTCATTAATTGAATTTCATTTGTACCTTATTTTATTATTTAAATCATTTTCTGATACTAAATATTAATAATCATCAATTAATCTAAATTAATATTTGTATGTTTATAATTTATTTTTTTGCTCATACTAAGTACTATAATATAGGTAGCCACAAGGATTGTTTTAATAAACATTTTTTATATATCATACTCAATTGTTTTTTTTTATTTAATGTATGTTGACATCGGATAAAATTTTTAAAATTTACTTATCTATTAAAAATCTAATTTTAAGATGTTACAGGTTTTTTGTAATATGTAGTGAAAATAATATTTGTATAAAATTTCAGTAATATTTATTTAATCTATGTTTGAAATATTGATTTTTTTAATTTTTATATAATAATTTTCAGTATTTAAGAGAATTTTATTTCTATAATATTTCATAAATTTTTGTTGTAATGTTTTTAAAAAAATTTAAAGCACTTTTAATTATTTTAATATCTTTTAATTCCTTACAGTAGCTTATTTGTAAGTGCTGATGTATATGTTATGGGAACGCCTTATTTTCAAAATGGAACTCAACGTAATGGTGGCCAAGTATATATAACATGTAAAGATGGGAGAACTACAAGTCAAGCAAATAAAATAATAAATGGTGAACAATATAGAGTTTATACTTTTGGAGGTGGTGCTACTATACCAGGTAAATCAATAAATAACAAAATAATTTATTTTATTAAGATGATTGTGAGGCTGTGTTTACTATAACTTTTTCAAAAGATCTTAAAAGTCTTTGTAAAAAAGGAACAAAAGGAAGTTATTATTATTCGTGTCCTTTTAGTGTTAAAGTATCACATTCATACAAATATAAACTAATTAAAAAAAAGAAACATAAAGGAAAAAAAAAGAATCATGGAGGAAAAAAAAAGAATCATGGTGGAAAAAAAAGAATCATGGAGGAAAAAAAAGGAAGCAATCGAATAAAAAAAAGAAATTATAATTTCTTTGACAAAAAAATTTTCATCACTTATTGATACATAACTTCACTAATTCTTTATCAATCGAAGTGCTTCTTTGTTTCTGCACTATTCTGAAATTGCACCTTTCAAATGGGTCATAAACCATGAAATTTTATTAACATTTAAAAGAGTTATTTCTGGAACAAAAGTATATAAAAAATTGTCGAAAGACGTGATATTTTTTAAACATAACTTGACCATTTATGTCCCAAAAGTTTTAAAAGGCATTTTCCGCAAAAAGTTAGAACAAAACACATTTGATCACTATTTAAGAATAAAAATTGATTAAGTTTAAGAAACGTTATGCTGAAGACAATATTGATTTTTATGAAAAAAATGAAAAAAGCGAAAATGTCGGTATTCAAATTAATATAACTTCTTTCGTTGTTAAGGCATAAGCTTTGTTGGACTCTTATTTTTTATGTTAGAATTATATCTATATAACAATATATCAGATATTATTTTATTTATTTTCATAAAGTTTTGACTAAGTTATAGTTATTTAACTTTTAAATACTTTTTTCAAAATTGTCGTCACTCTTTGAAATATAACTCGGCCAATTTTCAATGCATTTCAAAAATATTATTTTTCCGTACAATTCTAGATTTTGACCGTAAAAATGATATAGAAAAATTATACTTTATCAATTTTAAAAAGGCTTTTTCTTCTGCACAAAACTATGATAAAAAAGCAAAAAAAAACATTAGTTTTAAAAGATAATCTGGCCAATTATAGTCCAAAACTTTTGAAACCCATTTTCCACCTAGATTAGAAAAAAAACATCTTTTAGCTATTTACCCATAGAAATCGGTTAAATTTGAAGAGAATTATGAGTGAAACAATTTTTTTTCTTTCTTTTTATTATAAATAGTTAGTTAACTTTTATTGAAAAAACAAAAGAATTTTTTGCCTATTTTCAATATTATTGTTTTTTTATGCAATCGTATGTCAATGGAAACTACAAGGAATATTGTTCTGCATTATTAGGAAATCTTGTGGTTACTTCTATTGTATTTAAAAATATTTCACATATTTTAAAGGAACAGAAACCTTATAATTTTCCAAAATTTTTACGTTGACTTTATTTATAAAAAAGGTAGAAATAAGTTGTAGAAATTATTTGCCAAGTATGTTTAATATTTTGAAAATAAAACATAATATGCTAACTTTTGTATATAAAATATCCTTTTTGTAAATATAAATTACTAAAGTGATATATTTTAATTTCTCTACTATATTTTTTACATTTGAGTTACAACGTCCATTTTTTCATACAAATTTATGTGGTTTTAATCCTTTAAAATACAAACTATTGTGAACCATACAAAAGCACATTTGTATCGAAATAAATTTTCACCTTTAATTTAAGGCTACAAAAAAAAGATCAATGAGAATATGTATGGAAAACTCTCAATATATTATACAATATGGTATAAAGTTTAATTATATAACTAATATTTTTAATTGCATAATAACAATGTTCCGAGCTTTTTCCAATAACTCTTATGCAAAAAATACATTATGTATTAGTAAACTTTGTAATTTTAACACCGAAAACATTAATAAATTTATTAAAGTTTTTTATTATATCTTCTGAAAATAAGTATAATAGTTATTAGAAATAATAAAAAAAAGAATACTCTTAAAAAGTGAAATTTCTGTATTTCTACATCATTATTCAATGACTTTGTACATTATATTTATATAGTTCTTATAAACAGGGGAAATTATCTTTTAAAGAAAATGTCTGCTCGTAAAAGTTAAAAAATAATTAAATAATAGCTGTAAAAATAAAAATTTAATTTACAGACCAATAAATTAGTATTTATCATTAGAAATATTAAGATCTTTATAAAAGCTTTCGAATTACTATAATCATATCATTTCATATAAAATGGACATTTCTTTATTTATTTCTTTAAACAAAGTTGCGTTTGAACCAATTTTCAATTTCAAGCATGCTCATGAATTACTACAAAAATGGCTAGATTTTTTCCCCTATCTTGCTATAGGATATATAATTCTAGTTTTTGGTGGACAAAAAATAATGAAAAAACGAGACCCTTTTGATTTGAAATATCTCGTTGCTATGTGGAATTTATCTTTCTCAGTTTATTCTTTAATTTCGGCATACTTTCTCCTACCAAATATCCTTGAAATATACAAAAATAAAGGTGTACTTTCACTATATTGTAAAAATGATGATTACTACACTAATCAAACTACTGGATACTGGATTTATCTTTTTGCTATCTCAAAAACTTATGAACTTGGTGATACATTATTTTTGGTGTTAAGAAAGAAACCAGTAATATTTATGCATTGGTATCATCATATTCTTACTAATTATATCGCAGTTCTTTCATATGTCCGCTTAACAGCATGGCCAAGACTTTCTGTATTCTTAAATCTTAGTGTCCATGGCATTATGTATTTGTAAGTTCTGTAACATTTTTTTATAATTCAATATTCTTTTAAGTTACTTTGCTGTTACAACACTAGGAATCAAATCACCAACAATTGTCAGAAAATTCATTACTACAATTCAATTAATTCAATTTGCTATTGCCATACTATTTTTTTCACATCTGACAAAGATAATTTTTTCAGGAAACAAGGAAGAATGCGATATATCAAAAGATTCTCATTTTATTGGATTACTCATGTTCCTTAGTTATATTTACTTATTTGGAAAATTCTTTTACAAATCATATATAAAACCTAAAAAAACAATCAAAATAAATTAAGCATTACTACAATTGTCCGACATACGTATGATCCTGTTCCCACACTCATTATTATTGACGTAAATTTTAATGATAAAAATAAAAATTCATTTTTCAAAAAGTAATCAAAAAAGTACTTTGAATTTCTGTCAGTTTTGTTCATATGGATTTAAAGAAACTGAGAAGTACTGATTATATTCCGCTTTTTTAAAGAAATACTCATAAATTATTATATTCTTTTCAGTATCATTTAATCACTTTTGGTGTTCATTGCCTTGATTAAAATTTTGGCCGACATAATTTTTTAAATTCAATTTTGTTATTATTTTATTTTACCTGTTGAAGTTGTAATGTCGTCAAATTATCGCATATACAAAAAATATATGCGATAAAATTATAAAATGACTTTAAATATATGTTAAATGAATTTACTTTTGGTAAAGTATCAAATTAATATATTATAAATACAATCGCTTTATTAACATCATTAGAAAAACAATCTAAAACAATAAAAAACCATTTAAATTTGTTTGATAATTTTATGTTTAGTAACAAGATAAAATATATCCATCACTGGACCACTATATAAGTTAAATAGCAAATATTTTTTAATCGTTTTAAGCCCAATAAAAAGTAACGTATTATTCCTGTTTAATTATCTTCATGCGAATTAAATTCAACCTGGAATACCTTAAATTTTCAAAAATCCTCCAGATTTATTTTGACTTTCATGTTTATTACATATTTTACTAACGATATGAATGATTTTCAATTTTTTTAGTTAACGTTGTTAATTACCTTAACTTAATATAAGTAAACACTTTTAAATTATCTTATTTTTTAAAGATAAAAAATTTAGGCGGGGATAAAAACATAAAGTATAAAATATCACCTTGGGTTAAATCAAAAACTTTATTATATAACAAAAAATAGTTTTATAACACAAATATACGTATATACATAAAAAATATATGTAAAAATCATTACTTTCTGTATCATTACATTTTAGAGAACGGTATATTTATTTCGATACAAAAATTTGTGAATTTATTTATAACGGTTCAGGGAATATAATTGAAAGTAAGAGCGTTTATGGTGAAAAACAAAAAGTAAAGGTATATAAAATCGGTAGTAATACTTTAGAAAATCAACTATTTCTATTCAAATTACTCTAGATTTAATGGAATTTGATACTATTTTTCTCTATTATTTGTATGTAACGATCAAAAAATTGAAAATATTTACATTCCTGAAGATTCAAGTTATAAATTCTATTCAAAACATGTTAATGGAAAAATTATATGTAATTTGAAATATTGTGATATGAGAACATTCTATTATTAAAAGACTTCTATTATTTATTCTGGTCTGCTAAATTTTACAGAAATTAATGTAATTTTTACGTTGTATATAAAGCAAAAGGGGAAAAGAAACCTTTCTTTTTTATCTTGACGAGCATGCATTTGAACTTATTTCTTGCTCAGAAGAAACATGAATTTAAAACTTCTCATCATTAAAATATATTATAAGCAAAGACATTTGTGTACATTTTCTTAAGCAGGATTGAAAAGTATAATTTCAAATGTTATTATAAAATGCTATCAAGATATTAATTCCGAAAAATTTGTCAAGCACGGGCATTGAATAAATTAGCCATACCTAAAATTGATGTTAATTACGATTGCTGTTCTAATCAAAAAGATGAGTCATAATATAATAATAATATCTGTAGGTTTAATTTCCACAAAACAGATCTAATTATAATTTCGTACAATAATATTCACACAAACAACTTTGAAGTCTAATTAATTTTTTGCTTATAGTTTTTTATATTTTGTCTTTGAAAATAACTTTAATTCAAAATCATTCTAAATGGTAGTTTTAATAGTGATTCAAAATTGTATTCTGGACTAAGAATACCTATTCTATCTTTATATGAGTATGAATTTTTACAGAATCAGTTGTTAATCCCATCTCTAGAGGATATTCATTTGATATGTTTATCCAGTTTGAGGTGTCCGATATTAAAACAACATTACGTTTAAAAATCAATGGTGTTGTAGAAAATAATATAATTGCTACAATTCTGAAAGAATGTATACATATATACAGTTTACGCGAGTAAAATGAGTAACAGTCAAGATGAATGTCTTACAGTTCCTGATGATATGAAAGATCAAGCATTTAAAAAATTTTATAAAAAACATTACCAAAATATTTATTTATTTTTAATAAAAACACAAATAAGTCTATAAATGTTTACGATATTAAATCATTGGAATCAAATTTTACATATAAATATGTTCTAAATAAATAAACGACTAATTGTATTGTGCTGAAACCAAATAACATAAAGGAAACTGAACTCACCATTCATTTTATTGAATATATTCATTCGTCGAAATCAAAATCTATTATATGCATTATCATCATAATTTCTATTTGTGTCGTTCTTTTAGCTACTGTTCTCTTATAAGTTGGACTTATTATTTATAAAAAATGACAAAATAAAAAATTAAATTTAAAAAACTTCGATTCCAAGAAAATTACTTTCCACCTCTAAATCATAAAGTATAATAAAATTGACTCTAATGTCTCATAGATACAACACAAAGCTGTCAGTACTAAATCTAAACATATGGAGGAAAAAAATTATTATGACTGTAAATCCCAGTATGACTTGTCAAAATGAAAACCTTGTTAAAAAAACAGTAGGAAAGAAGTCAAAAATGAATAAATTGGTCAAGATATCGTATATTAAATAAAGAATTTTAGATTGAAATATCAAATTTATAAAATGTTAAATTAAGTGAATAAATGTCTCGATTTTCCTATATGAATTTATTCATTGTAATAAAATAAAATAATATGTATTAGATTAATATAATTAATTATATTTTTGAATAACAATATTTCTATATATGCAAAAAAGACAAATTTAGACAAAAGAAACTAAAATGCAAAAAAATGTATCAGGTTTAAAAAAATTTGATTTTATCCAAATTTTAAAGGTGTCAGGTGACAACAAAAATTTTGTAAGTATTTCAGCAAAGATCATTCTTCTAAACTTCTACTAACAACAATAAGTTTGGAATTTTAAAAACTTTATAACAAGGATAATTAAAATCAAAAATTAATTAAGCACATAAATATATTATTATAATAATTGTTCTTTTTTAACTTAAAATATCAAAATTCATTTTTACTATGTACAAAATTAAAAACATTTTTTAATGATGTTATTATTGTCTAATACAGCTTCTTGAATTCTAACGAAACTATAAATTTGTTAATATATTTTTATTAGTTAGATGAAATACGGAAGAAACAGCCAGCTCTTAACTCCAATTTCTCAATTTAAGTGATCTACTTTTATTTTGTAGTAGTGATTGGTCTTAGATTTCATAAATGATTGCAGTAAAACCAGTCGAATTGAGGAAAGTTACCAGATCTGACATGTAGTATTTACCAGATCATACTCCAACACAATTTTATTTATTCTTTAATATAATGCTTTGGTTATTTGAGTAAATGTATGCAAAAATTTGGAAACTAAAAATTTCATAACTTCAAGTCTTAAGTTCTAGAAATCCTTATTTTTATTAGCAAAATTCACAAGCTCCTAATACATTCGCAACATTGTAAAGAATCCAATGGTTATTATTTCAAACATAAATATGAATTTTTAAATTAATTATGATAATTTCAAAATTATATGTAAGGAGTTGTCATTATTTATTAAACAATTTAATATGTAAAAATGAATATCTTATACTAATAGTATAATTTATTCCCCATAATATTTAAAAAACTAATGACATAATGTATATATATGTAGTTAAAAATTTTATATTTTCAAGTCATTTTTGCAATGTCAAAATTACTTTATCTGTTTCTGGTATGGATTGTGAGTATATGTACTTTAGACAAATGCATAGAAGGTCAAAATACTACATTTAAATTAAGCTACAATTTTACGGATTATCAAAATGCTACACTAAATGGTTATAACGTTGACTTCATAAAACAAGAAAAAAATGTAATTATTTTAAGCGTCCAAAAGATAGCAAAGAATTTATTTATATTTAAAATACCGCTAAAAAATCTCTCTGATAACTCTGGATATCGGCATTCTACTTTATTAAAATTTTCAAACAACAATGAAAAAATGAATAACATACGGATTCCTAATGGTCTAGGTCCACCAATCATGTTAAAACAATTTGATAAAAAGGTTGAATGTAATTTGATATACTGTAGAATAGGAGCTTTTTATTATAATATTACTGATCAATTCATTGACCTTGAACAAAATTCACACTTTGATGGGATTTTTTTCGTTACTTACGAAGCAACAGAAGAATACAAATACCTTTTCTTGATGTATCTTAGTAGTATTAATGATATTGAAGGTTTGGATGTTGTTGTTTGCCCACATGAAACATGGATTTCAAAACATTCTCTATCAGAATACATTGTGGATGAAAATGACATTATACCTTTTCCAAAATATAATGCTACCTATCGAAATAGTTTTTATTATAAAATGAATCACAATCAAGATAGCAACCCCGAAAAGTTTGTGAAATGCGGGAGTATAAATCAAAAATTCATGCCTTCAATCGATGTCGGTTACGTTTGGGGTTCAAAACCAAGAAAGGATATATCGTCCAATAGTAATGATTATATATTTTTTTCAATAAATACTACAAATATATTTTTCAATTTAACAAATGGTTTATTAAGTTCTTTGGCTGAAGATATATCTGGGAATTCCTTTATCGCTTACCAAGTTCTATCACCTGATAATAATTATAATTCAAAAACAACCATAATTGGTAGATATAAAAATGACTCAAAATTGTATTCCGGACAAAAAATATTTCTTTTAAATTTTAAAGATGAAGAGGAGTTAACTTCTAATGTTAAATATACAAAAACAGGACATTATTTTCATTTCAAACCTCAGCTTCTGGTACCTAATATTGAAACAACACTACGTTTAAAAGTCAATGGTGTTGTACAAAAAATTAAAACTGCTAATAATTCTGAAATTATGGATACTTACACAGTTAACTTGGAAGGAATGAATAATAGTCCTGTTGGATGTCATGCAGTTCCTGATAATTCAACACATCCAAAATTCGAAGATTTTTATGAAAAACGTTACCAAACAGATTTATCTATTTTTGATACAAACTCAAATACGTATATAAGGGTTAAGGATACTAAATCATTGGTAGCCAATTCTACATATAAATGTGCTCTATATAGTAGAACGACTAATTATAAAAATCTAACAGAAAAATACATAAAAGAAACCAAATTCACGATTCATTTAATTAGATCTTTAAATTCAAATGAGGTTAATAATCTAAATGTGTCTAATGATTCAACTAAATCCAATTCTACTATATGGATAATCGTTGGAGTTTCTGTTGGTGCTGTTCTATTAATTGTCCTCCTCTTACTAGCTGGACTTATTTTTTACAGAAAACGACTACAGAAGAAGAAGGAATCCAAAAATTCATTGTCTTCAAAGAAATCACAACTTATCTCAAAATCATCAAGTGTAATAGAAAACGATTTTAATGTCTCAATGATACAAAAAAAAAGCTACCAAAGCTGAATCTAAAAATGTTGTAAAAAATAAAATTGTTTTGAAGGCAAACCCAAATATGAGTAACCAAAATGGAAATCGTTCCAAAGAAATCAGCAGCTAAGAAGTCTAAAATAAATAAATTTAGCTGATATATTGCTGATTGATTAAGGGAAACTAAATTGAAATATCAAATATATAATTCTTAAATTAATTAAAAAATTGTCTCGATATTTCTATATGTATTTATTTTAATGAAATAAAATTTATTAAATTTAATATAGTTAACTATCATTTTTTATACCAACATTTTTATATATGCAAAAAGGACAAATTTAGACAAATGATGGTGAAATGCAATAAAATGGCTTATGTTGTAAACAACTAAATTTTATCCAAATATTTATAACATTAATTGGCAACAAAAATGTTGTAAACCATATACCATAGATCATCTTTGTAAACTTTTATTATTAAGAATAAGTTTAAGATTTTAAAAATATTATTACACTATTTATAAAAGCAATAATTATCAACCACAAAAGTTTAATCAATCAAAAATATTATTTAGTATTTCTTCTTTTTAAATGAAAATGTCTAAATTTATTTTTTCGTTAACTAAAATGAAAAACATTTTAATGATGTTATTATTGTCTAATATAGTTTCTGGAATCATAATGAAATTTTGGAAATATATTTTTATTATTTAGATGAAACATAGTTGAAACAGTTGATTTTTAACTCCAATTTATTTATTCAAGTGATATATTTTGACTTTGTAGCAGTGGTAGGTTGTAGATTTTATAATAATCTGTTGAAAAGTAAACAAATTAAGTAAAAAAAATTTTTCACATGTGATATTCACAAGATCATTCTCCAACACAATAATATTTATTCTTTAATATAATACTTTGTTTATTTGAAGAAATGTATGCAAAAATTTGAAAATTATAATTTCAGAACTTGAAGTTTTAGATTCTAGAAATCCTAACTTTTATTAGCAAAATTAACAAGCTCCTAATATATTCGCAACATTGTAATGAATCTAATGGTTATTAATTTAAGCAAAAATATTAATTTTTGATTTAGATATAAAATTTTAAAGTGAAAGATAAAAAGGCATCATTATTTATTGAACAACATAATATGTGACCATAAAAATTTATATATTCAGAATAAAATTTATTTCCAATAATACGAAAAATACTAATGGCGTAATGTATATATATGTAGTTAAACATTTTACATTTTTAAGCCATTTCTGCAATGTCAAAATGACTTTGTATGTTTTTGGTATGGATCATGAATAGATTCATTTTCGTCACATGCATTGAAAATCAAGATGGCAATTTAAAGTCAACGTTTACTACACTCACAAATTGTTATACCTTATTCTGTGTTATTTGATCATTTTAGTTTTTTTTTTTGCATTTTAGTCAACATAATTTTTTAATTCATTTTTTTCTTAATTTATCTTACCACTTAGAGTTATAATGTCACCAAATTATCACATATACAAATAATTTATACGATAAAATTATAAAATGATATTAAATATATGGTAGATGGATTTAATTTTTGTAACGTATTGAAATAATATATCATAAATACAACAACCTTTTAACAATCATTAAAATACATAATTTATAACATTAAAGCTCAATTAAATTTTTTTAATACTTTAAGTTTGGTAATAAGGTAAAAACATATCCATTACAGGACCATTAGCTAAATTTAATAGTAACTATTTTTTAATCGTTTTAAGCACAATAGAACGTATCATTCTTGCTTCATTCTCATCATGGAAATTAAAATTAACCTAGAGTACCTTTGATTTTCACAAATCCTCGACTTATTATAACCTTCATGTTTGTAAATATATTTTGTCAACGATTTACATGATTTTCAAATTTTTTCAGTTAATTTTATTAATTTCCTGTATTTAATATAAATGAATTCTTTTAAAATTATCTCATTTTTCTTTTAAAAACAAAAAATCCAAGTGGAGGTAAAACCATAAAGTATAAAATTTTATCATCCCTTAAATCAAAAACTTTATTATATTACAAAGAATAATTATATGACTAAAATATACCCACATACATAAAGGTATATGTAAAAATAATTAATTTTTATATTATCTCATTTTAGAGAATGGTGTTTGTATTTCAAAACAAAATTTGTGAATACAATAATTGTGAAAAACAAAAATTTAATTTAATGCTATTAATAATTTATTATTAGAAATAGTTACATCACCTTAAAAGCATTCAAATCACTAGAATCATTTTATATAATATGGTCATTTCTTTGTTTATTTCTTTAAACAAAATTGTGTTTTAATAAATTTTCAATTTCAAGCATGCTCATGAATTACTACAAAAATGGCTAGATTTTTTCCCCTATCTTGCTATAGGATATATAATTCTAGTTTTTGGTGGACAAAAAATAATGAAAAAACGAGACCCTTTTGATTTGAAATATCTCGTTGCTATGTGGAATTTATCTTTCTCAGTTTATTCTTTAATTTCGGCATACTTTCTCCTACCAAATATCCTTGAAATATACAAAAATAAAGGTGTACTTTCACTATATTGTAAAAATGATGATTACTACACTAATCAAACTACTGGATACTGGATTTATCTTTTTGCTATCTCAAAAACTTATGAACTTGGTGATACATTATTTTTGGTGTTAAGAAAGAAACCAGTAATATTTATGCATTGGTATCATCATATTCTTACTAATTATATCGCAGTTCTTTCATATGTCCGCTTAACAGCATGGCCAAGACTTTCTGTATTCTTAAATCTTAGTGTCCATGGCATTATGTATTTGTAAGTTCTGTAACATTTTTTTATACTTCAATATTCTTTTAAGTTACTTTGCTGTTACAACACTAGGAATCAAATCACCAACAATTGTCAGAAAATTCATTACTACAATTCAATTAATTCAATTTGCTATTGCCATACTATTTTTTTCACACCTGACAAAGATAATTTTTTCAGGAAACAAGGAAGAATGCGATATATCAAAAGATTCTCATTTTATTGGATTACTCATGTTCCTTAGTTATATTTACTTATTTGGAAAATTCTTTTATAAATCATATATAAAACCCGAAAAAACAATCAAAATAAATTAAACATTACTAAAATTTTTTTATATATGTATGATATTTGTTCTTGCACTTTTTATTATTTATGTAAATTTTAATGATAAAAATTTATTTTTTAAAAGCAATCAAAAAAGTACTTTGAATTTTTTGTCAGTTCTTTATGTTAATTTTAAGATACTGAGAAATTGTGGTTATTTTTCGCTTTTTTAATAACCATTTCTTTTTAAATTAGATTGTACTTGAGACTTCTACATATCCTGTCAATGTATTTTGTATTTAGGATATGGAAATGACATATATCACAGCTTTATTTTGAAAGTGAAATGTAAATTCTTCTAATCTTTTAAATATTCTATTTCCAAATTTCTAAATTTTGAGGCTGTAAATTATAATTAAGAGAATCTTGAGAAAAGGAATTAATGTAAAAATTATAAAGTGCAAGAAGCTGTAAAAATTCATTTATTAACACCAACGCCCACGTCTTTAAAATAGACACTAGAGTTTAAATAATTTTACTACTACTCGAAAGATCACAAAAAATTATACATAATATTTCATATGAAACGTGTGCAAAGAAATTTACAAATTATTTACCAACTAATATATATAAGGATAAGAGTATTGGTCATTTGTTGAGTCACTGGGAACTGTTGGAGCAGTCATTATATACTGCATCCCATTATTATTATCACTCGTAACAATTTGATTATTTAACAAATACTGATCATTACCGTCTGAAGTAGTTGGGGCATCCACAATATTGTTTACTATATTGTCTGAAATATTGTCTGTTTCATCGAAGTCATCTACTATATCACCAAGGTAGAAATCAGAGTCCAAATTGTTTTCAGATGAGATATGTGCTATATTGTGTTCAATTTGCCTGGGTCTTTTTGTTTCATGCTCATCTATAGCTAGTAATTGCCTTTTACCAATCATCCTTGGTTGAGGTCCTCGTTCTCTACCAATCATATTAATGACGCTACATAACTTCCTAATAACACTTTGTTGCATCCTGTATTTTGCACGAAAAGCCTCCATCTCCTCCCAGATAGCTTCATTTTGTTTAAGTAAAGCAGAAACTCGACGATCTGTAGCATTTTGTCTTTCTCTTAATTGTTTTATCTCATCAATTAATGCTTTATTAAATTGATTTGATCCTTTTGTATGAACTTCTTCTATAGCTGCGACAGCTTGTTGTTGTTCTCCTTTTGGGGTAGATAATTTCCTTTTTATATTACATAATAAATCATAACGTCCACGAATAAAATATGTATGTGAGAACTCTAAATTATCACCGGCATTTTGACAGCCTATCAAACTAGATTTTTCGATTGTTGTGATTTTTCTAAAACCATACATATTTAATTGGCGAACACAGCTATTTAGATTGCCGTGTTTAAAATATAGAGGTAAAACTTCTTTGCAAAATGCATATGGATCTTTAATATGGAAACTTAAACCTGACTTAAAAATAGAAAATAATTATATTGTAAGGAAAATAGTAGTAATTTACCTCATCCCATTCAATAATGTGATCAAGATTAGGATCATTGACGATATTCCATAATTTAATAAGAAAAACCGGGGTTTTATCTTCTTCTTTTATTGCTGTAGGTAAAGAACCTGGTACGGCTAATGCCCTGCTTATGTCAGGATCATTCCTGCGCATTGAAGAGCTCGGCATTATATATTTTTATTGTAATGTAAGCCTAGAATCAAATTGTAACATTATATTTTTTTATTTTAAATACTTGTGATTATAACACAATTTAAACAATAGAATTAAACGAGGACCGTTATACAAAAGTCGTGGTGAGACACATATTTTAAAATAATATTCGTGGAGGATATAATTAAATGAATTATAAGTTTGATTTAAAAAAAAAATATGTAGATAAGTTTTACCTATTTTACTTTTCAATGTTATATCAAAAACTAGATTTTTGATTACTTTAAAATTTTTTATATACAAACTATTGATTAAAATATTAGAGTTGCAAAATAATAAAATCATAGGGATACCTCCAAAGTACACTTTTGTGTAAACAGCATCTTAAGATATGTTTTTCCATATGAAAATAAACTATAATTTTTGATAAGAAATATATTGATGAAATTAATAAGAATCATAGAAATTATCATAGCATTAAGTGAGTGGTAGTAGAAGATAATTATTAATCCATTCTTCAATAAATAATAAATCTATCACCATTGTGTTTTAATAGAATCTTAAAACTTATTTTCTTAAAATTGACGTTTCCTGCAGAAAAAAAGAACCGAAAGATTTATTTTTGCAAATTAAACAAAGCAAATAACACTAGTAGAAGGTTCAAAATTTAACAAAAAATAAATATTATGATATTTTATAAACAATTCTTCTTAATGTATTAAGTATACTTCGCCATAACACAAAATTTCGTTTACAATACTAAAGATTATTTTCCAACTCCAGTGTTTAAAGAATTCATTAACTAAGTTAATACTTTTTATTAAATTAATTTTGGTGGAAGGTATGTGTAAATTTTTGTAAAAAATGTAAAAATTAACTTATCAGTTGGAAAGAAAAAGAAAGGCTTATTTTGCAACCAAATTGTGTAACAAAATAAATATTAAAAAATCAAAATAGAATGAAAATTGACATATAAAATGATCTTTAATGGTTAATATAAAGTCATATCTTAATAAAAAATAATAAAAAAAATTTTAAGTCAAAATTTGAATAATAAGTAGCAAATCGTTAATTTTTAAATATTGTAGTGTGATATTTCTTTAACAAAACAACATTTCACGTCAAGAATACTTGGGGCAATGTTTATATCAAAAATATTATAAAGACAAATAATAAATAATCTAACTTTTAATTCTTTTTATCAATGATAAATAAATTGCAAATAGGAGCAACTAATTTATTTACTCTTTTTTATGATGTGTATAATATCAAAAGTTCACTGAGAGTAGAAAACAATTCAATTTATCTCTTAACATCTTATACTTTACACCACCATGGTGACCGTCAATTCTTATTGCATCTAACATAATTACAACATCTTACTATCTATGTACCCTTATGATTTACATTAATAATGCTTTTAAGATAGAAATAAGTATTAAAAATATATTCTATAACAGGTGATTAGAAAAACAGTGTAAAAAGCAATCTCCTATACAATAAAATTAAAACTTTTTATGTTTAAAATATGTAATCATTGCATGAATGTAAAAAGAAATATAAAAATTATAATATGTACACAGCATTTTAGCTTGATGAAACATCACAACTATTGTAAGAAAATATATTTATATAATCATTTTAAACTTTTTCAACTTACTTCTATTTATAATACTATTTCAAAATCATTTAGAAAAAAATCGACTGTTAAATAATAATGTGTAGATACATTTAGTATGGAAAATAATTTTTTTAACATTACTATGTCATTTATAACAAAGTAAACTTAAATTTTTACATCTAAAAATTACTATTTAATAAATATCACATGAATAAGACAAAGTTAATGGAACATCCCGGAACTAAATACTAAGATATTTAAAATTCTTGTTTTATTTATCAAAATATCCACAATTCTAAATATTACATAAAATTACTGTAAATAAAATAAAAATATTTTTTATAACCCATTTTTTAAAATTCAATATTTATGTATTAGTCATTATTAACTTTGGAATGTTTACCGATCTTGAAAATATTTATGAAAACATAATTTAAAGATGGATAAAAATATCTCCTACCCTAAATATGTACTTTTTGTTTCAATATTATATACTAAAGTCAAAATTAATTCTTATAAATAAAAGGTCACGATAATTTATCATTTTATATTTCATAAAAACAAAATCTCATTAATTATTTAAATGCCTGTTGAAGGTAATTTTTACTATTTTTGAATGGAAAATTAATGAATTATTTGATAAATCCCTTCATCTTTTGTAGAGATAATTACCGAGACAGATTCTATTACTTCCGATGAAATTATTTGTCATAAATATAAAATTATAACGAAGTATTCTTTGTTTAAAAAAATTAAAAATCTTTTCTCCTAACGGGCCAAATTTAAAATGTGGAAATTCTATAGAACCACTTTTACCAACGATACAGGAAAAATTAAGAAATCATTACTCAGATTACACAGAGTCACATGTCCATAAAACTGATAAGTCCACTAAGAAAAATGTTAGAAAAAAACATCTATAGAAGTGATGAAAATTATTGATAGATTAAAAAGTGTAAATTTTAACAACAATGAAAACAATAATAAAATCCCACTACAAAGAACAATAAAAACAAAAGTCTAATTTAAGGACTGCATTAAAACATAATCAAACTCCAAAGTCCAAAATAGACAAGCAGCATCTAAATATTGAAGAAACTATAAAAGTAGTTTCTAAGAGAATTAATGAGAAAATTAATAAATTGCATGTCAAGAAAGAAGAAGTACCATTGTTGGAAATGAAATCTATTAACATTCTTAAAGGGATTGTTAATGACATATCAGAAATCCTTAAGGAATAAAATTTTGGGTATACAAATAAATGGTTAATACATGATATCCAAGCAAATAACAATATCTCCAGAAAGAAAATTTCCATATACCGATTAACTACTTAATAAAAGTTTTGTAAGTTGTAAAAAAAAGTTTGTTCAACACACAAAAAACACATAATTAATTTCACACGTAAATATCAAATACAAATACTCAATTATTATAATTTAATAATCTTGATATTACGCAATAACTTAAATACAACCTTCCCATATATGTTGCAGATTCAGAGAGGTAACACAACCCATTGAATTTTTAAAATTTACATATAACAGAAACACAAAAAGTAGTAAACATCTTCCCAACTACTTTCCACATAAAACAGATAAACAAGCGCCTTCTTTTGCAAATACATCTATTCTTAACTCTCAGTGCCCTAATTCTTATCTAATTAAGTTGCATTGATCTCTGTCCATATTTTTTTTGCCTACTATCTTCAAACACAACACATTCTACAATGAATTCAAAAGGTGAGGATAGTTATTTATTTCAATCATTAACTAAACAATTCTATCATATTTCTTTTCTATCTTCAGATGCAAGTGAAGAAAATCCTGATAGATTTAGTGATTTGGATCTTTCCATGGATGAGGATGAATTAATTAGTAAACCTATATCATCTGGTGATGTTGAGTTAACTTCTGGGGAGATAAATGATGTGATATCTAGAGAGAAACCAGATGTGTTCTTTGTCAGTAATTCCAGAGGAATCCATGTTTCACGCGTCAGGAAATGTTTCACTAGCTTCTTCTGGTAGTAAAGAAGTATCAAAATATAGTGATAATAGGTCACACGCCGGTTCAAGTTCAATTTCACTAGTTAGTAGTAAGAAGAATGGTAGCTTAAGAAGCTCGAATGGTTCAAATAATTATACAAGTGCAAAAAGTGGGAGATCAAGTCTTATTTCAAGATCATCCGATGGTGGTAGAAGTAGTCGAGGGAGGTGTTTTAGTGAGAAGAACAGTGAAGTTCTTGAAAGTTTAAGTAAATTACAGAATGTAAGCTTAAATAAAAGTGGTATTGTGGAGAGACCTGAATCTACAACACCAACACTTCCAAGAAATACTAGTGCTAAGAATGATAACAAAGAGGGGAATCGTGTTACATTTAACTCAGTCCACCAATATGCTGGTAGTAGTTTCTTCAATCAAAATACAACTACACATTCGAGAGATAGTAATCGTGGCCGAGATTCAGTTAAAGAGAAAGATGAAAATAAAGATGTACAAAATTTTGGAAATTCCAGTATTGACCAGCTGAAGGATATGTTAAATGATATAAAGAAGAAGAATGTACCTGTAAATGTTAGCAAGAATGAAGTGCCTTTATCTGAAATGAAATCGTTTAAACTCCTTACTGATATGGCTAATTCAACGATGGATATCTTGTTGAAGGATCATTTTAACTACCTGAATGAGAATCAAGCATTCTTTGAGATGTGCCCAGGTCTTTTGGCGAAGTATATACCACAATCTGTTGATTTTAAGAGTGTTGATAAGTCTAACCCTGGATCTAACGTATTTGAAGATAGAACTATAGATGACCAGTCACATACAAAGAGTGCTTCTGTCTTATTTATTCCAAATTAATTTTCATGGTCATTCTATCTATCTTCGAAAACGGAATTGTCTTTGTCATGTTTTTGTTAAAAATGTATATATTTCCAAAACAAATAATCATTTGATTATTTAATATATTGTATTTTAAATATGTACCACAAAATAAACTTTTTTGTGTTCACAACACAATAACTCTGAAAAATATCTACTCAATTATGAGAAACTTATAGTGTTAAGGGTATAGATTAAACAACGCCTAACATACTCATATTTATCTCAAAACAATTTATTTTTAGAAAAATAATACATGTTTAAAGAATGACAATTAAAAAATAGGCAGTGAAAGCTTACAATTTTTAGGAAAGAGATTATTGCTTTTTAGCAGAATTGTTGTTAATGGTTCTGTTTAAAAATTCCAAGTCAACGTAACTGGAATCAACATTTGAGGGAGTATAATTTAAATGAATATTATCTTTTAATTTGATCATATCTCGATTAATAGTATATATATTTGGAGAATTTACCATCTTCGAATTGGGTTGTTGGTTTTCAAATTTACTGATAACACCATAGAGGTTATTGATGACATTTTGCTGCATTTTGAATCTTGCGTTCAAAGCATCAACCTCCTTTCTGAAAGCGTCATATTGTAATTTCAATTGTTTGGTGATGTTTTCTGTAAAAACTAGCTTAGTCTTCAAACTTTTTATCTCATCAAGTAATAAAGAACTTTCGGGAAAGTTGTATTGATTTTCAGTACCTGTAGAAATTCCAGGTGTTACCTTTGGATTCGGTGTTTTCCTTTTTATATTATCCAACAAATCATACCTTCCACGAATGAAGTGTTGGTGGTAAAAATGAAACGTCTCCATTGAATTTACATTTGACAAACCTTGCCCTTCGACATCCGTATTTTTTCTAAATCCATACATATTGAGTTGACGAATGAAACTATTTAAATTAGAATGTCTAAAGTACAATGGAAGTACTTTCTTATACATAACATATGGTTGCTTAATAAAGAAACTCAAACCCGTCTAGTAAAATGATTTAAAATATGTGGATATCAGTGATAATTTACCTCTTCCCATCCGACTATATGAGTGAGTTTTGGATCATTAACAATATTCCATAATTTTATGATGAATGTAGAAATTTTTTTACTCCCAGTTTGTGGTTCCATAGGTTGTTGAAAATTGAACACATCAAGAATACTAATATCATTAAAATGTGATGATGACATGAATTGCAGACATTAAACTAACACATAAAATATAAGTCTAAAAGTGTTTTAAATGATTGCATTTGAAATGAAATGATGATATCAATGTGTTATTATGTAACAAATAGTATGGCAAATCATACTTTTTGTACTGTCGCTACGAGAGTCTTTAAATATAAGAGATTCATAGAGTGAACAGAAAGAGTATCGTAAAATTTTTTTCCAAAAATTTTCTTATAATTATATGATCATCACATCACATGGAAAAACTTCCAAATGAACAAGAAAATCACCACCAATCAGTTATGGATTGTAACATGGATATTATTGAATAACAAATAACCGATGATACTCTTTATTTACACTTTTTAGTGATAGCATTTAATTTAGAAGATTATATCATTGAGAACTGAGTTTGTTGTTATTTTAAAAGAAATAGCACAATAACGTTTTTTTTAGAATTTGTGACCCCTTTTTTATAATTTTTAATTGTTTTAAAGTTGTAAAAAGAAATCCCTAAATCATAAATACATATTTCAAATTATGATTATTTTAATGAAATATTTTAAGGATTTGCCAACAAGATGGGCAAAAGAGATAAGAAGTTTTAAAGTAAAATACACACAAAAAATGAAAAAGGACAAATTTTGACAAATCTATCTAAAATGCAGTAAAATGTCCCATTATTTTAAAAATTCAATTTTATTCAAATTTTAGAAATATAAAGCGACAACAAAAATGATTTAAATGACGCAAAATATTGGATTACCACCGACATTTTGACGTTATTTACAAAAATATATGTTTTGCATTTAAAATTATTATAACTTTTATTTTATTCTGATACTTTTATGGCTTACGCTTATCTTAGATCCTAACTTGTTTTTTATTTTATAAAATGCATTATTAAAAGTTAATTCTATGTAAAGTTATTGATGTTTTTATAAAAATATTATACTAAACAATCTACTAAAAATAATGAATTTAAAAATTTCATAACAGTAGTAATGAAAAGGAATAATCATTTATTCATACAAAGTATTATTAATTAAAGAACTATTTTAATATTTGTTCATATTTCAAATTAAAATATATAAAAGTTTTTTTATTCTATAAAAAATCCATATTATTTTATACCTTTTTATAAGTTTTATTTTTAAAGATGATTTTCAAAGATATTATTTAATAATTTAGACTATCGACTGTGGACAATTTCATAAAGAAATATAATTTATAATAATTTAAACTATTGAAACATAAAAAAAGCGTATTCTGATATGTTAAAAATGTTTTCTTATAAAAGTGTCTGTACTTTTGCATAAAAAATAAATTCTAGTCCTGTATTTTAAAATGCATTGTAGAAGAGAACTAAAGTTCTAAAATAAAAATAAGGTATTATAAAAATAGAGGCTTATTTAATTAATGTTTTTACTTTTATGTATAAATAATTGCGATAAAATTAACCGCAAATCAAAAAAACTTAAAATTTACTAGGTGGGACAAATTTACTACATTTTATTTAAACCTGTGTCCTTTTTATTTTTTGTGTGAAGGTATTATCATTTATACATAAAAATAATAAAATTTCAAAACTTTATTAGCAACAAAGGAATATAATTGTTAATTTTTTAAAATAAAAATTATATTACGCTTTATCACCATAAAGTAAACGCATTTTTGTCAATAAAATTATATTGGCATTTATGTGAGATAAATTCTTTACTTTATGCCTAAAAATAATCAAATTGTATACATTAAATTACCATAAAATGTTTTAATAAATACAAAATTTGAATATTGTATAATATTTCAGTATTTTTAACTGTAAAAATACTGTAACAAAAATAAAATTGCAAAAAATTTGAATAAGAAATCTTTAAAAAAAGTCTAGAAAAATTGTAAATGGTTAGCTTATATTAAAATGTTATACACAATTAAAAGAAGCTGCATGTTAAATTTTATAGAAGAAAAAAAAACATCTACCAACTTTAACGTTAACCTCAAAATGAACATGGAAAAGAACATTTAATAAAATATTATACCCATGAACTATATTTCTATATTTTCCATTTACAAATAAAGCTTGATCCTGTTCGAATTCACGCAAATCTTCGAGAAAACAAATAAATGGAGAATAAAAAAAACAGATATATAAAAAAATAGAATAAATAGAATAATATGGAAAAAATAGAATAAAACAGAGACAGTAGAATAAAATAGAAAAAATGTAAAAAAAATTATGTACTTATATTACGTAATTTCCAGCCACATATCAGTTATTATTATGTCCTCATTTTTAATGTGATAACCAATGATTCTTTAATTTTTTTAAAACATGATCATTAATTAATCAATATTTTTTTACTTATACTAATAAACTTTAAAAAATAAAGAAAAACATAATTAATATTGTCTTATTTTTTTTTCTGAGATCCAATAATATAAGGGATCAAATATCGAAGACTAATATATCAGTAAAGATGGGAAATTTAAAGACTTTATTGAAATTTCAGAAATAGATTCTGAAGAGAACTCTTAATCAGTACCCATGACAACAGAAAATCTTTAAATATCTACAAGAAACTAATAGTTTTTAGCTGGAGTATACCTAACATACTATTCCCGGAAATAAAATGGAATAATTTTACGTTTTTTGTATTAATTTGTTTAATAGTTTAAATAATTTGAAGCAGTTCTCTTGTTTATAGATTTTATCTAAACGGGTTCATTTAAGAATAACAGCTAACTCATGTGATCAACAATAGGGCTCAATGGATTTAAAGTTTACTTTGGATACGTTACATTTTTTTCTATATTTCAGAAAGATTACAGGTAAATTTAAATAAATTTTTAATAATAATTATATCAAATAATGAATCCTTTATTTGTGTTGATATTATTAAATAAGACAACGAATGTCAAATAGTGATACTGAATACTACAATTGAATAACAATTTTTTTTGTGCTTTGAATGCATAAAAGATGTAAGAATACATTGAATTGTAGTTAGAAAATTCTAACATCACTTCTAATAGAAAAACTTTTCAATAATAATTATTTTCAATGAAGAAAAACAAAGTACAGATGTGTAATAAAGTTATGTTTTGATACTCCAACAAACTACAATTATACATAATCAATTAACGATATGCCATAATGCTACAAATGTCACTAAAAAACACTCATACATACAACATTACTAACTTAATTATACTCTTTACAACTTTTAAATAATATCAAGATCCTCTCGATCTCTTTTTAATTATCAATAACAATAAGTATTGTATATTTTTATATATACGTAAAGTTTACTGTTAAAAAATTTCAACCATAATATAAAATATCGTTTTGAACATTTTAACTAACAATAAGTTCACGTTCTTCACCGTGGAATCTGGTTTCCATGTTAACAACTCCAATGTCAAAGGTCTTCTTTGGTTCCTTACCAGCTGTAACATATGAGTATGGGATGGTGAATTTTACTTTACGGGCTCCAAGCTGAAAGAATTCAAAAATGTACTATTATTATATTAAGGTATAAACTTACAGTTAAGGCGTTATCACAGTTGTGGTAAACCTTTAATCTTGGGTCAATGTTGGTAAGTTCTCTTTCGTCTCCCTTAAGTAAGAATTCACCGTTAGCATCGGTGTATCCTTGGTCTAACAAGTCATCTGGATCAGGACCTAAAAAATATTTATATAGATAATACTAAAGTCATCATTATCATACCTGAATCCTCTTCCCAAAGCTTTATTCTAGCATTGGCGAGTGGTTTTGGACCACACATAAGTTTTCCCTTAACAGCGATGGATTGTTGTCTAAGACTGGCACAGACTCCAACAATCACAAATAAAAGGAAGATGAGACCACGCATCATGATACTACAAATAAAGTATTGTAAAATACAATAATGAAAATTATTTTAAATTATCACACTTTTATACACTTCAATATCTACGAAAAACTTAATAAAAATAAATATTCTTATCATTAGATAAATATTCTCATCTTTGATTAAAATATACAAATAATCACAGAAGTAGAAGATATAAATTAAAATTATTCTCTAAGTTTAAAAACACAACCTAAGTAATTAAATGATTTTTCTTAGAATGACTTATCATCTATTGATACTTTTGATAAGAAATGAATTTTATTTGATATAAACAAATGTAATTTGGATGGCGAAAATATTAGTGTAAGTGTATTGAAATAAATTAATTTCCTGATAACAGTTATATATATATTTTATTTATTATTGATAATTTTCAAAGACAAGAGGAAAGTCTTTGACCTTTGGAAATGGAAGCCCTTTGTGTTTATTGGAAAATCATATATTTTTCATACTTTATCTTGAAAGTATTTTTTGATTTTGACATCTTAAATTTATTTTTGAAGTAAATTTTCTCAAAATATAAAAATGTTTATGGGATTAAGAACATTCTTAGTGTAAATGTAATCACATTTCTTCGATGTTTATGTTATTCAATGGTTTTTCAACACTTTTTTATAGTTTTATTTGATCTATTACAATGGATGTTTTTTACAAATGTAATATATCTCATATATCCTTCTTCTTCTTGGATTTAACTTTTAAAAGATAAAGGATAAATAAAAAATGACGTTATTAAGGAGGTTGGTGTAAATTCAATTATTGTTTCTCGCTACATTTAATTAAACACTTTTAAAGTGTAATTTATAACTAATATCAAAATTTTTAATTTATTACTTTGTCAACAAACTTAATTCTTGTTATTTATAATAAATTTAAGTGTTAAAATATTTTACTGCTTAGTCAATTACTTATCTTTACAACATATTAATTTTATTATGCTCCTACTTAAGATTATTACAACATAAAATGTTTCTACCAACATTCAATGGGTACTGGTGAAGAACACACTAAACAGGAAGATGCTTTTAAAAAAGATTAATAAAATAAAAAGTGATTAATTACAGGCATTTAGATTTTTACACTTATTAAGAATTGTTTTATAAATAAATAATGTAATAAAAGTCAATATAATATGAAAGTTTCTGCATTGACATTATCATAGTTATATAATAAACATCCTGTAACGTTATGATGTTGGATGCTCTAATTTTTAAGCCGGTAGACAATAAAGAAGGAAATGACTAGGAAGGTAGTTATGACCTTCTGGGATTGATGAATTTAGTGTAGGTGCCATCAATCAAATGCAGAGAGTTTTATATTGTGTCTCTTATATCAATTTTCAATGAAATATTTAGAAGTTTGTCTTTGGATTACCTTACGTCACCTATTATTTTAAATCTTGAAGTTTCTATTAAAGAACAATAGAGGTATTAAGATGAATGAAGTGGATTATGATTAAAATTCTTTTAAAAAATATAAGATTACATTAAATTATAATGGAAGTTAGAAGTAAAAAAACTGCTGAAACTAATGATAACTCATGAGGTAGCAATAAAATACATAATTTTTGAGTGAAAATCAACAAAAATTTTGTTATTTTTAAAAATCTTTCAATTTCCTGTTATAACTAATCCTTTTTCATCCTTTAATATCATATTAATAAAAAAAATTACATTTATACTACGATAAAACTGTGTTCATCCTACTAACTTCCATGATACATTTCGATCCACATAATTATTTATAATTATATAATTTTTTTATTCAAAAATAATATTATATCTTTTACATAATAATTAATGCACCAATTAAAACCTCTTACTAATTAATAAAAACATTAATTTCAAAGACATTCAAATCAATCATACACACATTTTGAAAACTTTAATTATAATACTTTTTAGACAATCTTAATTAACACTATTTGTTTTTTATAATCTTAACATATGAAAGTTAAAATATTTACATTAACACAAGATTACAATATCATTAGACACTTTTGTACATAACTTTTAAATCAAAAATTAAAATAAATTTTGATTTTAAAGATAGATATTTTTAATTAACAGAAGTAGACATCGTTAAACTTCTCAAAGTTAATAATTTAAAAATTACATGATGTATTAGAAATTTTAAGACATAAGTTTTGAAATTTTATCACTACGTGATATCAAAATATTTTTTTGCAAATATCTAGTATTTTACAAAAGTATATTTTGATGAATTGTTTTTTATATATTGATGTATTTTATGATCAAATCCATGATTATCTGTTTGTTAAAATATGTTATCACTTTAAAAAATATTTTGTGATAAAAATGAAGATTATTTTTAATTTGTTTATTGTAATTAGAGCATTTTAATTCTTATATTCTTCACTTGATTTATGTCCTTAGTGTGTATTTAGTTAGTGTGAACAGAAAAAAAATTGAAAAGGTTGAATTTTTATGATTCAATAATGTGGTCCCAAGAAGTACCAAAAAGACTTCTTGACGAGAGTGGGATTCGAACCCACGCATCCGAAGATACCAGTGCCTTAAACTGGCGCCTTAGACCGCTCGGCCATCTCGCCTGGGACCAACAGAAAAATGGCCTTATCAAAAGGCTGGAAAAAATGGGTTTTAACAAATGGAGAGTGTACTCGCTTAAAAGTACCAAAAGAGTTGTTGACGAGAGTGGGATTCGAACCCACGCATCCGAAGATACCAGTGCCTTAAACTGGCGCCTTAGACCGCTCGGCCATCTCGCCTGACACCCACAGAAAAATGGCCTTATCAAAGATTCTCGCTTTTAAATTACTTCAAACAATTCTCTGTTATCTTTATCATTCATTATAACACTTGTGACGTATTACTACCAAATAATTGGAAGGAAAAAGTCAAGAAACAAAAAACTCAAAACAATTAAGATCACCAAAATGAAACTTCAAACTAATTTTCAAGTTATAATTAACTTCTTTTTCTCTCAAACCATTTTAAACTAATCTAATTAACATATTCCTAATAACTTTATGGATCAATCTTAATCAAAAATCAAATTTATAATTAACCTTGTCACCTATACCTTTTATCATCAATGAATTTTGCAAGAAAATTTTATATATACCAAAATAAAAGTAAAAAACAATTCGAACACTTCATAATAAGAACAAAACTTTTGTCAAACAAAAAAGGTTGTTTAAAGAGAAAGACCATTATTTATTTTAAATATAAATTAATGATTTTTAATAAAAATCAAATGGTAAATTATTTTTATACCAAAGTGACATTCAAAGATATGGTATTAGCGAATAAATCAAATTAAAATGATGAACAGTATATTATATGATAATTGTAATATATAACTAGAATTAATATTATCATAATTTAAAGAACAAAAAAAAATCATAAAGGTCGGTTTTTGGTGTTTCCTGTAAATTGGTTTATTTTTTTTTAATTTATATAAAAATACAATAACATTAATTACTTTTAACAGATGTTACTTTTTAAAAACCTTTTTCAGAGACGACCTTATTAAATAAAAATGAAACAATTTACATTAAAAAAAGAATTATATATGTTACTCGGATGTACTCATTGGTAAAGTACACTTTTTATACAACTTATAAAAATCACGCATTCTACCACATTAATTAACTATCCTAATTTATAAATAAACAATCTTTACAACTAATTAGTTAACATTACACCCAAAAACAATTTTCAAAGATTTTTCATTAATACATCGTAAAAAGCAACCATCTGTTGATTTATATAAGGCAATAATTATAAATCATTATAATACACTAAAAAAATCATTTTATCTACTTTTAAAATACATCTTCATCAAATGTGATTTTTCCGTAAAGATCACTTTGACAAGGCATTAATAATGTGAAATATTAATAAATCAAACATTTTAATACTTTCTTATATTGTAATTGATGATCAAAATATAGGTGGTATTTCTTTTGTGTATTTGATTTTTAATTTCCATCATAAAGATAACTTTTCTTATTTAACTTTTATGCAACTTTAAAAATCACAAAAAATTTTAGTAACTTTTCTGTTTCATTAGGTGCACCAAAGTACAACCTTTTATTTTGTTATGTTTTAATAGTTATCATAAACTTTGAACGATTATTATCACAATTATTATGATGTACTCTTAATTGTAATATTGTAATTTTTAGATGGATGTTCCGATGATGATAAATAACAACCGAATATTCTGAATAAAGCTTGAAATGTAAACAGGTTAAAAAAGTAATTTAAAATCTAAAAATAAATTTTGTTTCACATGAAAGGAATGTCCCAGATTGGTTTTATAGATTATTTCTAATAGATATAGGAAGATTAACGAATAATTGATAGGAAAAAAATCTATTAGATAGGTTGGGAAATCATACCGTTTTATGTGATTACCCTCCTAAATATAGCAATTTTACCATTAACTCCATACCTTTTAGTGATACCGTTCCCCTTGTAACATGTTTAAAAATTAAAAAACTTGACTTTATAGCTGTATTTGTTTATTTCAAAAATAAGATGAATATTTTATTTTATTGCATAGTGATTTTTTAAATGAAAATTTATCAAATTCCTGCTAAAATATGATTGATAGAATATTAGATTGTTTCAATGTTGGTATAGTTACTGTTTGGTTGGTGTATTTTCACGTATACTACTAACTACATCAATTTTTGTATGCTTTATCATTGATAAATCATTTTAGAAATTATTATTATGTTTTCTCGTTATTTTAGTGATAAATCATATAAAATTTGTTTATTTAAATATTATAATGTAAATTCTTATGATTTTTTTATCAAAATGGTCTAAATTTCTTGTTATAGTAGATTGGGAGACCAATTTCAAGTAAAATTATTTACTATTTAAAAAATTTTACCATACATTCCCCTCACCAACAACTCAAATTTATTAATTTTTCCTCCAATAGACCAATTTTAAAACTCCTAATTAATTTAAAAGTACAAATGTAATAATAAAAAGCCCCATACACAACATTACAATAACCCATTCACCAACATTTAGTCACTGAATTAAAACTACTCAACGAATTAGTATACACATTTATTTTTCTTTAAACAACAATCTTATTCTTTATTCCATTAAAACATGTTACTGTAACTTTTAATACCATAAAATTCTTTTCTAAAAAAGGCAATTTATCAAATTATTATCACTAATTCACACACATATCCTTTTTTTAAGTAAACTATTTGTTTATTCAAAAAACATCCTATTAAAAAAATATAAACAAACACATTTTTGGTGAAAGATAATTTATTTGACAAAGATATATATAAAGTAAATACAAAATACAAGTAATAAGATGATTGAAACTTTGAATATATTTTTGAGATCATATTTATAAATGGATTATAATCTCAAACAAATATCTTTAATAAAATAAGTGGTAAAAAAAAGAAGTATATTTTTAATATAAAGTGAAGTTATAAATCAATTAAGAATTAATGATGTTGAGATTTTATTGGTGTTGATGCCTAGCAATTCGAGGAGAATGCTACTTAGAGAAAAAATAATATACAATGGTAGGTAAGATTGAGGTAAAATCTCTCTTACTTAGATACAGTTTTGTGGTTCCTTCAAAGTTGTTGACAGAAGAAATGAACATGTAACTTTTTGGATGTTCCTAAATAATGTGTATGAAAAATACATCCATTCAAATGTTATGAAAAGTAGATAAATTTAAAAAATATATATGATAACAGTATTCTGATATAGTTAGTAATAATAATTGTCAGGCACCAACAAAAGTTTTTTCAATAATATTCATCTTAATATTCTAATGGTTTGAACATCGTACAACGGGCATACCATTGTTGGCAGACGTTAGCTAACTCAGCATTAGCTGGTGGGTTGCATTTTCTATTGACAACTGGGAAGGTATGAGCACATTTACATTCTAATGTACAATGTGGAGCTGTACAATCAGCAGCACAGGTTGCTACAACCTCTGGTGGTAATTTATTAACTGGAATGGCATCACTTGATGGTCCATGAGTTAATGGAAGGAGAACACGTAATTCATCCTTGTCAGACTCTGATAATGGGATATCCTTCATTACACGGTGCATCAAAGAGTGAAGACGATTTTTTGGAATGGTTGGAGGGATTACAATAGGAACTACTGGACCTCCTTGAATTTTAGCGTGAGGGTCATCAATATCATCATGATGAGATAATCTTTGAAAACTACCATCATATCTTTCGTTACTACTATCCATAACGGCGTCATGAGCTCTAAAGTTGACTCTTCTGTTGTTACATAATGGAAGAAAAGAATTTTTGGCACAGGCTATCTCAATTAATCTACTAGATGGTGTGGCTGAAATAAGAAAAACATTACTATTAATGAAATAAATTTAAAATCATACCATAAATTGATGAGATTATAGCTATTATAAGTACGTTTACGTACACGACGGCATAATGATAATGGATCATGATTTATATGATATAATTGTTCAGCTTTCCTGCTATAGAGCATAAAGGCTCCTTTAATAGAAAATAGGAGAGTGGTGCTGAAAATATGATAAAATCACAAATTTATCATCCTTTTATAACCTTTTAGAATCTTAATCTATAAGACAAAAATTAAATATTATTAACACGCCCAAATAATATGATTTTTGTGCGATAACATTTTTGCCTGTTATAAGTTAATAATATTAAAGATCCCGGTAATTAGTTGAAGTGTACGTAATTACATAGATACCAGAAAGAACCACGCCTTTACGCCTCTTCAAAACTGTTTGCTTATGTAGATTTCGTAGAAATCTTTCTAGTGTTTTCATACTCAAAGATATAATTATGTATTAAAACATGTGGAGGTGAAAAGATTTTTCCAGTAGTGTAATGAAGGGAGAAAAGAAGTTTGGGAGGACGTAGGATGGACGCGAGGAATAGTTTATGACAAAATGAGTGTATCTCTAGTTTTCATGGACCTGACTTCATTTCAATTTTTCTATTTTTAGAATCAACATTTAAATAAATATATTTTTATCCCCTTTAGCGGTTTATTAAAAGAGGATAAAGATGAATCTATAAATAGATTGAAAGTAATTTTTTTTATATAAAACAAAAGATCATTTCAAAATTGGTTTTTTAACATAGATTGTTTTTTCATTACCAAAAAAAGACATTTGCAATAAAACAACTAATTAATTGAAATTTTAATCAGTGATTTCCAATTTTTGTTAAATCTAAATCTCCACATAGATTTGCAAAATTTTCCTAAAATACCTGAATTTTTATTTATCAAAATATCTTCTTAAGATAAATTTAGGTATTGTCATTCAAATAAACTATATTTATTAATTTCTTAGGTTAATTTCATTGAAAAAAGAAGATATTTTTAGAATATATTGTTGTTAACATTAATTAAAAGCAACATTTTGCGTCCATCCACGACATTCCGTACACCTCACCACGATTACGTAGATGGTCGTCAACGACCTAACAACCATCCATCTAATTAGTATATTTAATTAATTTTAATTACCAGAAGTTTGACGCAAAGATAGTTTTGTAAAAAAATTTGCGATAAAGTTAAAATAAATACCACCGTTCAGATCCACCCAAAAATACGAGAAATAAATTTTTGAGAGTGTATTTTTAGTAACAATTAAATTATTTGTTACAAATATATTTTTGATCACGAGAATGGCCATGTATTAGGTAATCGAATAGATTACTGATCACATTTGGAGGTTATTCCGATGTTTTTTTATCTAGAATTTATTGAAATGTATAGTCTGGTAGTAAGTAATAAGTGTAGTTTGCTTTGTTTTGGTAGTAATTTAAAGTATGACTTTTTTTAAGCTTTGACCAAATAGTATTAAGTTTACTATCTTATTTACGTTTAGTCAATGAGAGCATGATATCATAGAAATTTTAGAAATATTTTGATGTCTTATCTTGTGATTTCCAACTTTTTAAAATAGTAAGAAACACTCTTATTAATACGAAAGTATATCTTTTCTCGGGGAATTTGGTTCTCCTTTCCATTGACATTCATCAAAATATACTTTGAAGTATGATAAAAAGGGCATAATATTTGGTAACAGAAATATTAGCATGACCATAATCATTGTACCGCTTCAAAAACATAAGTATTCTAATTATTTTTTACTACTTTTTCCTGAATCTTTTATTCATATGTATTTATATCTCTAGGTTAGAATTATTATAAATATTAATTATGAAATAGACTAATTCTCTTCTCTACCACTTCGTGTCTCCAAAATCATACATCACAATGTTTGTCTTTTTTTACATAATTCTTATGAAAAATTACCACATTACCATAAATGAGATAAGAGAAAAAGATAAAAATATACATTACAATTCTCAAAAACAGGCAACAGTCTATCAAAAAGTGATGGAAAAAAAATTGAGCACGTATATAAGTTTATTTTAAGATTTATTAAACCACTAGAATATATATACACACACATACACAAACACAAAAATTCAACGTACATAATTTTCATAACCGGTCTTAAATAAAATATTAATAAATGGGTTGTGGTTAAAAGAAACTAAAAGAAAAATTTTTCAAAAATTCTTACTAAAAATTGTCAACAAACAAAAATCATCACACGTAACATATATTACTTTTAAGATCTTTTTGAAGAAGGAAAAAGGAAATTAGATATGTCTTTTTCGTGTATATGTGGTTTTCTGTTAATGTTAAACTAATTACTTCTTTTTGATATTTTTGTTAAAGATAATTTTGATTTTTTATATGTCAATCAAATCTCCTTTTTATAAATATTTAATATGAAAAGATATTTTTAGAAATGTTAGGTATAATGTTTCTAGGAAGTTTATAACAAGTATGATGTGTGATGTATATATGGTTATAGTGAAGGAGATTAATTTTTTATTATTTATGTTCATATTTTTTAAAAATAATGTATTAGATGATTTTTTGTGTTGGTATAGTAGATAACCATGTGCAAGGGAATCTCATCTACTGTTGGCTTTTGAAAAAACAATGGAACAGTTTTAATTTTTTAAAGTAATTATCTCTAATTCCTGTTTAAAAAAATGTTTATTTAAGGGTGAAATACTATAGTTTTTAATGTGATTATAAAGTAACAATGAGGAACTTATTTATAATAATGTTTATGTATGTTGAAAAGGTTAACTGATTTATAAAAATAATTTAATTAACTTTGATATAATTTATAAAGATGTTTATGTTAATCTTTATTACTAATAATTATGTATTTATTTGCCAGTACAATAAATTATGTTTAAGAGTGATGTAAATTTTTTTTTATTAAAGCTTGTTTTTACAAGGTATTTTTGCCTTAACTTGCTATATGTATACTGTAGAAACGAGTTAAGATTGCAGAACACTCCAAAATCATCTTTATCACTCTCCAATAAAATATAAGAACACATAAAATTTTCATTAAACTTTGGCATGACCAGTTTACGATACTAAACATGTAGGAGTTTGATGATTCAATATAAAACAAGATTAAACGCCACAATTATGAAATTAGAAAACAAAAAGTCAGGGTCGTCGAAAAAAGCTAATTACAAAATACAAATTTATAGCCAATCAAAAATTTTGTCATCTTCCAGTAAAAAAAAACAAGTGAGAGAGAATATATGAAATACATCATATAATTAAAAAACAATCTTTCTCCATCATATAATAAATAAAAAAATTTATTATACCATATCTAAAAATAGATTTTCAAAAAGTTAGAAATGTCTAATATTTCTATCTCCCATATCATAACAAACAATTTTTTAACAATATAATCATTCTCTCATTCACAATATTTTTTAATCGTGATTAATTACTTTTAATTAATAAAAAAATAAAATTATTATAATGATCAATCATTTTTAGATATGTCCTTTGTAAAGTAATTTAAGATGTAAAAAATATACTTTTGCAGGTTATGGAAGTTTTGAAATTATTTTTTGATAACAAAAGTTATTTTTATTATTGTTGGTGAGTATATGCAAATGTTTTCCTGGTAGAAGTTCCTTATTTTGGTTAATTTTAAATCAAGATTTTTATTAATGTACATTTTTGAAAATATTATAACTTAAGTTACCAAATTATGTTAATTCTTATATGTTAAAAAAGTAAAAAGCTAATTATATAAAGTAACTAAAATTAAACGTAAATTATGTGAATTATAAGACACTTACGCATATTTTGATAATTATAAAAGTAATAAACATCAAAAAACGCTTAAATCATATTAATCTTTAATCCAATATAAGGAAATTCTTCGTACCTAATTAAATAAACCAAAATACATTTAAAAAAATCCATTTTTAGTAACAACAAGGTACATAATAACCAAATAAAAAGTTTAATTAATCAAAAATTTCTTTTTAAATTTTATTCGAATGACCATGTGATAATTACGAAGTATTGAGAAAATATGATTAATTAAAGTAAAGTTAATTGATTATGATATATGATAATTTAAAGTGTAGCAATAAATCTTTCCCCTTAACCACATAAACTTCATCCTAAAAATAGAAAACACCTTAGGCAATTGCATTGTACTAAAAAATAGGTATCAAATGAAAAATACTTTTATTTTTTATGTTACAACTAATTAGTGTTACAATTAAACTTTTTTCTTTCACACTTTTAACATTATAATATATCACATATTTAATTGAAAAAATAATATTATTGTTTTCATGTTATCTTATTTTTTGTGATTAGTTCAGAAGTTTTATCATTTCTTATCTCTAGTGTTCTTTTGTAGTATCTTAAAGGTAGGAAAAATATTGTGTTATTGATAACATTGTACTTAGAAGTATTTTTGAGGCGGTTCGTTTTTTAATTCAAGTTTTGTCATTTACAATACTATAAAAAGAGATAATCTTTTTTTAACTTCTAATTCAAATATCTTTTAAAATTAACTTTTATTAACAATTCATTATGAATAATATTTTATACTCTTCTTTTGTCTTACTTCTTGTACCTCTCCTTATCAATGGTATGTTATATTTTAGTCTCTTTTCTTTTAATACCATTATATTTTAAGGATTTCCTAATCAATTAATAAATATTGCCTGTGAAAGAAATCCATCACTCTCAATGTGTTATCGTCGCAACAGTAATATGCGAGATGATCCATTTCCAAGTAACTCGAATCGTAGACATTTCGCCCGACCACCATCAAGATTCTTCGGTAGATTCAAAGATCAACCAATATTCAATGACAAAGATATCTTACCTCAAAATATTCCTGTCTTAACATCAAACATACCAGTATCAGCATTACCTGCAGCAGTTGTTGCTACATGTACACCAGATTGCACGGCCCTCCATTGTACAAATGAATGCAAATGTGCCCATACTCATAAAGTTGTCCACCTACAATGTAATCCACCAGCAAATGCTCATATAGCTGATCATTGTCAGTCTTGGTACCGTAAATGTCCAATGTTCCATCCAATTCAATATTAATACAATTCACATTCTAAAACGAAGGCAATTACAATTGTCAAAATATAGTTTTTCTTTATTTCTCATTTCTTTTTTGTTTCCAATACCATCACCCTCAAATACGATGGCACCTCACATTAGCGGGAAAACAAAAACTTATCAAAATAAAAAAAAAGAATTCTATCTTGTTGAGTGAACTGTTAAATCAAACTCTTGGTATATTCATGATCTCAATGAACAATACGAATACCTGTCAATCATTTAGATCAATGAATAATCTCTGCATAGTATTCTATACACACATTCTTATCATAATATTTTTGTTTGTTATTACCTAATAAAAAATATATTTTTAAATTTTTTCAAAAGTACAAAGGGGAGCCTACCACTATATATATTCATCCAATATACACACATAATGGACATTAAAAATCATAATAAGGTTAAACACTATTTTTTAAAAATTGTAAATAATATACTATTGTTTGTTGAATTTTTTTAAAACCAACTATAAAAATAACTTTTATTACCTCAATAAATATCATTTTTATGTGTTATTGTATTTAAAAGATTCTTTTAAAGCATAATTTTTAATCACCTAACTGATATTTAATAATAATTATCACATGAATGGATAATCATTTATTTGGAAAAAAAAGCAATTATTCAGATATATCATTTTGGCTTGCTTTTTCACTTTTATAACTCATTAAAACATTTTAATAGTGGATAATTTGTGTTGTTGTTAAAAGTTTATTAACTGTAAAATTTTGTAATTGTTTTGTTATTGTTGAAGAAAAGGTTGTTGTTATTGGTAATGATTTTTATATTTAATTTAATTCATAATTTAGTATTTAATGGCGTCTTATGATTTTAAATAATGTAAAGTTATTATAATAGTAAATATTATTTGTTTATAAAGAGGTTTGGTTTTATGGTTTTTTAAAAAAAAAAATTCTTGTTTATCTTGAGTTATTGAGAAGTTAAAAATAAATATATATTAAATTTATGATAATGGGATTCTTTTAAAAAGTTTCATTAATATTTTGTTGATATGCTGACTTGTGGGTCTAAAGCCTAAATATAAAGAGGACACTTTCTTGAAAACCACATTCGAAATATCTATTAATCATAAATATGCAACCTTTAAAATTCGTTACCTTTGCTATCCTAATCATTGGTATCAATGCCTGTTCCCCAACCAAAACAAACACCACAGCCACAGGAAGAAAACGTAGAAGTATCGATGAAGATTTAACTGTAACTATCAAGGTATTCTCTGATACCAAAAAAGAAGTAAAAATCCAAAAATTAGAAGAATTCATTATCACAGAACTTTCACAATCACTCCCAGTAATCTCTCAAAACATCGAGGAATCATCAACATTAGGTCAACTTGAGAACGGTAAAAAAGCAGTAACAATAACAATCCCAAATTCCCTAACATACTGTCACGACATAACAACCACCCTCAAAGAAATCCTCAATAAAGAGACTCCCATAGATGAAGGAACAATAAAATGTGGCGAAAAAGAACCAGTTTACATTTCTCATTAACACACAAAACTACCAATATCCACTTCACACAAAAAACACACAATCCCACACCCCAAAAACAAATACATAATAATCTTAATGATACCATAACTTTCATCAATTAACTTATTGTTTAACTTATTAAAAATAATAAAAATTTTCCATACAAACATTAACCACTTCTCCTTTTTGTTTGTTATCTTTTTTAATGTAAACAGTAATGTACTGATATGTATAGTTACTTGCAAAAAAAAAAAGGTAAATGAGATATCAAATCAAAACAGTATTATGATAAAATGACTTTTAAAAAATTTTTTGCAAAAGTTGTGTCTTATTAAAAATTTAATTAATATAATGATCTTTTTTTTGCAGGTACTTTGTTATTTGTTTGGTATTTTAATGTATCGTAAATAACTTTTTTTATACAGTATCAGTTAAATGTCAATTTGTTACTTTTTTGATACAATAAAACACTGTATTTTTCTTAATTCTAAAGCTCGTTTCATTGAAGGAGCACCAAAATATAGAAGGTAGTAGGAAATTAATATAATACAAAATGTTGTTTGTTGCAAATGGAAGAAGTTATTGAATAACAACATCTCCTAAACGAGTATCTAGTATTTAACATAGATTATCATTAATTCGAAATGACATCTCTCTTCCCCCCCCCCTCAGAATCTCTACCAATAATATAACCTTCTTATTATATTTGATTTAGTCATTTAAAATCTTAAGTCTTAAGCCAACTCAAACTTTAAAAATAACAAAACAAACATCTCTTTTTTAAAATCCACAAATATGATATTAGTTTTTTCCATTATACATCAATTAAAAGAAGTAAATAAAAAAAGGAAGAATAAATTAAAAAAAACAAACAGTGTAAATCAAATTTCTATCACGGTACTTCCTTTCAAAGGTACCCAAACATATTTCTATTCCCTCATCCAGGTCCTCTAAGGTCTCTAACATTTCACATAACTCACAAACGACATATGCTCCCTTCGTGGCTTCCTGCAAATTATCCCTAATATCTATATTTATAACAAAAACTCTTTCCCCCGTCTTTGGAGGTCTTTTCTGTAAGAAATCTACTATATGATCATATACACGTTCCTCCAAACACAAAATAACATCAAAAATCTGGTCTTGATCCTGAAATCTCTCTGGTCTCTCCTTTATCTTCCTATTCCTATCCAATATCCCCAATAAACCATTCCTTGTATAAAATCTTTTATCCTTCGTTGCTAAATCCTTATAAATATAATCATAGGTTGCCTCACCAAAAGCATAACAATTAGGTTTATCAAATGAGGGTCCAGGAAGTTTTATCTGCCCTCCAGAACCAAAAGATTCAACTAAAAAATTCTTCTTCCTATTAATATTAAAACATTTCATATATTAACTTTAATGTCAATGTGGAACTTACTTCATAAAATTATGTGCCTCCATGGAACGATTCATGTTAGAGGAACAACTAACTGCAAAACGTATCTTGGGTTCTGCTACCATTTTTTTGAAAAGACAATGGAAATGAAGACCTCTTCAAATGGTAAAATGAACAAAATATTGTGTTTGTTTGGAGGATATACTTGTACACCTACTCCTGACAAGAATATATCCAATGGAATTGGAGTTATGTCTTGGTAGGGAGTTTGAATTGTTAATTGTTGTTTTCATAGGCGCTTTATTTGTTGTAAAATATGGCGGATGAGGGGAATGTACCTCCTTTGGGTGGTAGAAATGGAGGAAATGTACTTTTTCAGGTGTTACAGAAGCAGATAATTTACCTTCCCCCTTAGGAGGTGTAAATGGCAGAAATGTGCCTACCTCAAATGTCAAAAATGAAGCCAATAATGAATCAAAGAAGACAAAAGTGTAAGTTTCGAAATACCAAAATTTTTTCCATCATTTCTAGAATATTTCGTTATGGAAACTACAAATGTTACTATGGAAAACGAAGAGCAAACACAATAAAATCTATTGACCCTCGTTTAGAATTATTTCCAGAAAATTTCTTTAAATCAAAGAAAGTCCTCGATATCGGGTGTAATATTGGAGCTGTAACATTGCAGATAGCAAAAAAATTTGATCCACAAATGATTTTAGGGATAGATATAGATTCTTACCTTATAGGGGTTGCGAGGAAGAACATAAAACACTACTGTGATAAGGATATCAAAATAAAGAATGGTTACCCAGCATCATTTTTTCAGGAGGATGGAGAGCTAAGAGATGACTTAGGGTGTGATGATAAAATATTTAAAATTAAACCATTTCCCTGATAATGTATGGTTCCAGCAGGAGAATTATGTTCTTGAGAGTGATTTACATTTAGAAGCAGTCCTTCCTCAATATGATATTATATTGGCGTTAAGTATAACGAAATGGATACATTTGAATTTTGGTGATGGTGGTATGAAGAGATTTTTTAAAAGAATATTTGCACATTTGAATCCCGGTGGAAAGTTGGTTCTTGAGGCTCAGGAATTTAAGGGTTATTCTAAGAAGGCAAAGCTGGATATAGACTTGACGCGTAATTATACTAGGATTAAGTTTAAACCTGAGGAATTTAGGGAGTATTTATTGAGTGATGAAATTGGTTTTGAGAGGCACGAAGAATTAGGGATACCACAAACAAAAGATCAAGGTTTTAAAAGAGTTATTGAGGTATTTACTAAAGGTATTAAACCGAAGAATAAAAGAAAACGCAAGATCGGTGATGAAGACGGTGAGAGTAGTTACCTTAAGGAGGAGGTAAAAGAAGTAAATCCTAAAATAATAAAGTTCCATGATAGTGATGAAGATTAGTAATTTTTTATTTTTGATCTCTTTAATATTTACTTGATATAATTTTCCATCTAACAGTGATAATCAGTTCCATGCTGTGTAAATATTTTTATGAATTAATATAATATTTAAAGTTCAATCTCTTTTTATAGCACTCTTTAGATGGTTAATGTATCAAAAGGAGTTTTTTTAACCACTGATCCTGCAGTAAGGGAATTCTTAATATACCTGGATAGAAACCGTGAACTTGGGCGGCCTTTCATACTCCAAAAACTCAGTGACAGGCACCTATTAATAGAGGCTGATATGCTCCCAGTATTAAAAGAACGTTTCGACAAACTCATGGAGGCAAACTCACCAGACCAATATGAAAAACAATAAAGTACCCACAGTCAACAAACCACCCTAAATACATACACGTACACACATCTACATATATTCTCTCCCCCTCCATCCTAACATATAATTTAATATTTTTAATCTAATTATATTAAATTTCTTTGACATTAAACAAAGAAATGTGTACTCTTTTTTAATCCATTACATAAAAAGTTAATGTCTCTCTCATTTCCTGATAATACAGCACAAAAAATTACACATACATTAACATAAGTATCCATGGAGGATGTGGTAAAAAAAAAAAAAAGCATCCTTCAATAACACAAATATTTAGAGAGTTCTTAAAATCAATATAGTGAAAGAGAAATCTTTGTATGTAACTTTTTATCATTACTCAACTAAATATATGTCAAATTTTGTGTAGGTTAATAGGAATATAGCTAGTTACTATCATATCATTTGTCAAAATATTTCATCTAAAAAATCTTTATTGGACATTGGGCTATTGTTTCTTCTCTCTCTCTCCTTTATTCACTCCATATATTTCATCATATATCTTAATTTTAAAATACTTTATTTTAAAGTATAGCAAAGAATAAATGATGAGCGTCTGTTAATTTTTTTTTTTATTTTATAAGGAGAATAAATGTTTATTTCAACCCCATTCATTTCTTTTTTAGATTATTTCTATTTTACTTTTTCAACCCACTACAATGAGAAATTGGCTTTGGTGTTGTATAGTTGAGCTCTTTACCATATATGTTATAGTTTTCAGTGGTATGTTGTACCCACACAAATAGTTTTTTTTCCACTTTTTTTCTGAGTTTATCTTCTACATAACTAGTATACCAAACTTTTCTCCATCTGACCATTACAATACTTTATATTTTTTTGAAGGTTATTGATCTTTTCTCCAGCTATACATTACATTTATTAAAATCATCTTCCTTACACATATACTATAGAATAAATTAATTTCAATGACAAGTTTTGTCATACTTAATACTATACTTCTACTTATTATAATAATATTTCTAAATCAATGAGGGTCACTTTAAAGTTTTCATTTTCTACAACAACGTTGCCACCACCACCACCACAACCATCACCACATCACATTATACCCACTACACTACACCACTAACTTTTATTGTTTTTCATTTTTAGTAAATAATCGGAATGTTAAATGTCAATTAAAAAATTTTTAATATATATGTAAACTAACGAGTTTTATTAAACTTATCTCTCTCTCATCAATGATTATTAGCAATAATGACACAAAAATTTTTGTTATAGATGTATCAATTGAATATGAATGTTTTGTGTTGTACATATGTATATTTTTTCTCACACCATAAGGACACAATTGATGTATTTTTTTTTTAATGGTATTGTTATTTTGTTTTAGGAAGTTTTTTGGGGAGGTTTTATGGTATTTTTGTTTCTGGTATACCTTGTTTTTGGTTTGTTGGTTTTGTGGGATTATTTATAGGTTTTGTTTTTGTTATATATATATATATATATTTCTTAGGATGTGGTAGATAAATTTTACTTCTAATTAGGTATCATTGATTTTGGGTGTATGTTTTGTATGTATACATATATTTATATTTTTAATCAACTTCATATTCGGCCTATTTAAGGGTCGTAATGGTTATTATTGTTAACAAAATGATAAGCTTATTATTATGTCAACCATATTATTACGAGGATGACATTATTATTATATGATAGAAACGGAAATTGACATTTACAGTCCACTTGAAATTCTTTTTTTTCCTCCCACATGATTAAAATCTAGATATAATGGTACATTATTACTCATTCCCCTTCTATCATCAATTTTCCTTTCATTCTTTTTTATATTTTTTTGTATCTCCTTTATTTTTAATTTCTCTTTTTCTTCTTCTTCTCCTTTCCAGGAAGGATTTGTATTTATTTCGTAATAATAATAATATTATTGTGTAATACGTAATATATACTTTACGATAATAGAAACACCAAATGGTAGCATTCATTCATTTTAAAGTATAATTTGTTTTGTTTAAAATAAAAGTTCAAAAGGCAATGATATTTGGAAGTAGAAAATATCAGTGTAGGAGAGTTCTTTATTGTTTTATCACATATAAATACGCATAGATAAAAATATACTTTCATTTATCTCTTAAGTGATGATATTTAATTTATATAACTCACCCCCAGATGTGTTGTGGTTAAAGGCATAGAGAGAGTGATCTCCTAAGACATCAGGTATAGCTGGTAGATATCATTGTCTCCTCAAAAAATATATGTAAAAAGTATTTTATCAATATTATTTTAATAATTTTTAACCCCCCTTCGGGAAGGAGAGTAGGAGAGAGATTATATAGAAATCGAAGGTCTTACCTTTTTCAAATTGGAAATTTGTTTCCTCACACCACACCCCATTACTATATGATGTATTTATTTTTTTATTTTTTTCTCCCTTTTCAACTTATTCTTTTTTTCACACTCACTCTTTTTAAGTATTTCATCATCACTATATTTTTCTTATTTTTTTTAGATATTATTCTCTTACATATCTTGCCGATTTGGAATTATTACTAACCGACAAAGACTATTAATATGGACATCGAAGTCAGAGCTTGTAAATCATCAAATACTCTCGTTGAGGCTGTCATCAAGTCTTTCAATGACCCGGATGGCTTGTTAATTCAATACAAGTCATCTGAAACCCCACCAAAGAAGATGCCAATAACATCATGTTACGTTGCCAGGAAAGATCGATTCACTAAAAATGATTTAATAAAACCAGATTCACTCATTAAAGTTGGAGGGATCGTCGAGGCACGTAGTGCTGTCCTCACTGATTCAGAGGGTCTTGTTGGTTGGTCTCAGGGAAGAATAAAGAAAGTCGAGAATAACTATATTGTAGTAGAAAGTGTGGAGAAAAGTACTCTTATCGATATTGTTAACATTGATGAATGTAGGGAGGTGAAGGAACCCATCCAACTGACTTCTAGTATGCTTAAGACTGAGGAAGTTGTTGTACCTTCGGATATGGTTGAGTATTTCAATAGACCGGATTCATATAATGATTTAATTAAAATTATCGGAGATATTGCTATTGAATATAAGTATGAGGAAAATAAACCTAATGAACCTAAAGGAAAATTTATTATCTCAACATATAATGCTGTATCATTAAAGAAAGTTAAAATTTTATCTGATATATATTTTAATGATACCCGCCAAAAGATGCAATTAGTCATGAAGAAGGATGAAGTTACAAGATTACTTTCTCAAGCTGCTGCAGCACCAAAACACATTGAGGAATTTACTGTATCAACATCATTTATGGGACTTGCTATTGGAACACATGGTGCAAATATCCTTGCTGCCAGGGATATTGAAGGTATTGAGGATATTCAAATTGATGAGGCAACCCGTGGAAATGATGGATTGGTTGTATTTAAAATTTTTGCTGATAATAAGGAGGCAGCTGAGAAGGCTCGGGCAATACTTGAATATAAGACTGGTGAGGTAAAAGTTCCTAGGAATATGGTAGGGAAGATGATTGGTAAACAGGGAAAGACTATTCAAGATATTGTTGATAAAAGTGGAACTATTCGTGTACAAATTGGGGAAGAAAAACCATTGGAGAAGAACCCTGATGGTAGTGTTGTGTCTAATGATGATAAGCCAGATTTTGTTGATTTTGTTTTTACTGGGACATCTGAGGCCATTGCAAATGCCGAATTTTTAATTGATTTTCATTTAAGACACCTCCAGGAGATGGATGAAATGAGAGAGGAAGTTGATGATTTGAGTAAACAACTTTATAGTAAACCAAATGGTGATATTCCTAGTAGAGAATACAATGCTGCCCCGAGATCTGGAAGATTTAATAATGAAAGTAACTTTAATAGATCTAGTCGTACCTCCTCAAGACATGGTAAACCATACATTAATGGTAACCAAAAAAATGGTAGTAAAGAAAACGGACATGAAACGAGAGCTAATGGAAATGGAATTTCAAACACAAACGGATTTAAGGGTCCTAAAAAAGGTAGTCTTACAACACTTGATTCAGCATTCGAGTCTGCTGTTATCATAAAAGGAAATGGAAAAAAGAATAAGAAAAATGCTAAAAAAGAAGCCACTTCTAATTAATATTTTTCTAAATATTTAGTTATTATTTTGAATTTCTAAAATCTCAATACACACAAAACCACTACAAACATGATGATATTTTTTTCAAAGTATATTGCTTGTTAAGATTAATTATTTGCTTCAAAAAAAAAGTTAATTAAATAACTATACTATAATGTAGTAATATTTAAAAATATACCAATTAACAACTTCCTCTACCACCTTGATTTTATGAAATATTTCTATATAACTTATCCTATTATTATTAAAATAAAACCAAGTGGAGAGGGAATGGATGAGGAACTGTATAAGGACCAAATATGAATGTGCCTGAGGAAAGATTTATATTATTGTATGTGTTAAAATAACTTTTTTTACTTATACCCTTTTTGTTTACCAAAAACCTTTCTAGAGGCATATTCTGTGTATTTCTATATACCTACTACTATACCTACGAAATTTGGAAATATATCAAATTGTTTTGGCTCAATTTTTTAGCTTATTTGTTATCATAATTTTATATTATAATATCGATATATATTAAATATTTATTTTATTATTTTTTTGACACATTTACAATGAAGTTATTCTTTTATCTTATTCCTGTTATTTTGATTTTTTTATCATCATCCTTCTCTAAATTTTTTCTCCACTCCAAATACACTCTGTGTATTTTGGTATATGGGTATGTTGTGTTTTTGACAGGTTTGGGATTTATTTTTTATTTTTACAACTAGTTCTTTTGATATGTTTCCTTATTTATTGGTTTGTATATGTGGATGTGGATGGATTCTTTTTTTTGTGGGTGATGCCAATAAAGTTTAAAAGGATAATTTGTCTTTTCATTGTTAAATTATGATTCCCAAATGTGTTGTATTTTTAATTTTTTGGAGTTTTTTAAGATACTCTGCCTCTTTGAGTAGTGATAGTGATTTTAAAGTTGATTTGGAGTTGATAAAACATCAACCTTGTGCTTATAGTAGAGGTAAGTTACTTATTTTTGTTTTTTTTTTTAAACTTTTAATATTAAAGAGAAATCAAAATGGAATAAAAAGATTGAATTCCAAAAAGGCACTGATAAGAGTGGTCCTAAATTAATACAAATATCTGCATCACCACCTTGTTACAGTTTAACAGGTACCGTCAAAGTTCATGAGACATTTAGAAGTCCATTCTCTATATACCTTGAAATAAGGACCTCCACAAATAAGAAACAACTCCCAGAACCATGTAGAAGGAGACAAAAAGATGGTTGTGGAGGTATTGGATCATGTCTTTATTGTAATGTCTGTGAACACCTATCTAATAACGGGAATAATAAAACTAAATGATCAGTTAGGAAGTTTGGTTAAGGCAAAACTTTTGATGAATGATAAACCAATGGATTGTGATACAGTTCTGGAACCTGGGACATATGATAATATTCAATTAGCATTTTGTTTACCAACAATTGATGAGATACTAGTTAGTCAAGGGTTGACAAAAGAAGAATTCAAGGCATATATCCTTTCTGATGAAGATGGAACAAAAACCTCTACAAATCCTTCACATCATTCAATCCCTCTCTTTGCTACAGTTTATATCTTCGATATAAACGTTAGAGAAAATATGATAGCACAAATGAAGGTTGAAAAACTATACAAAGAGGAAGCAAAAGCAAACTCCAAAAAATCCTTCTTCTCCGATAACAATCTCCCCTCCAGTGTCTACTGGAATTTACCCTTCAACAAAATAATCCACGACAACCAAGAACATGTGGCATGCCACAAGATCTATGGTAACGTAAAAATAAGTAAAACACCCCATTAAAAGTTTATTTTTATTTTTGTAAATCAATTACACTAGTATAATATAAATAGTTAATATTTTTTTTAATGTTTATGTATTGAAGACATTTTTTACAAATGTATCACGAGCAGTAACCACTTTGATTCTGTTCATTCTACATTTTCTTGTGACTCTAAGTTTGTTTATTGTTATGTGGAAGTTTTTGTCGATGTTTAGGGATGCTCCCCAGTTGATGTTGAAGGCGTTATCTCCTTGGTAGCCGGGTGCTGAGAAGAGTGTTAGGCATCTCCCATCTGCATAGCTGTTTATTCCTTTTAGTGGTACCTGATGACCACGAACTATAAGATCGATTTTAAGAGTTTTTAATGTATCTTCAATAGCTTTGATAGAAAATAATTGACCAATACTACTACCAGGACTCCTCCTACAATTCGGCATATAAGCTGGATCTCTTCTACTTAGCTATAGGATCACTCCACACCAAATCACAAGCCAAGGTATTCCTCATAAAAATCTTTATCGGCCTCCTAATCTCCCTCAAGGAATCTAAACTCTTCAATTTCGGTGACAACCCACCATGCATACACAAAACCTTCTTCCCAATCAAACAACTCAATGGAAGGTAACTAAACAAATCACCAAACAAATGAAACATCTGTTCACCTTTTTTTTTACCAAATTTCAATAACACCTCATGATAAAATTGGTAACCTTTATTTAATTGTTCCTCCTCGTGATTACCTCGAATAAGGTAAATATTATTGGGAAATTCAATTTTTAATGCACATAGGAGACCAATAACCTCGATACCATAGATACCATAATCAACATAATCACCGAGGAAGATAGATTTTGTTTTGGAGGGCCAACCGTTTATTTGGAACCAACGGAAGAGGTCTGAGTATTGACCGTGGATGTCACCGTAGATGGCACAAGGGATTGGGCATTCTATTAGGACGGGTTCTTTTGAGATTATCTCTTTTGCTTTTGTTAAGATGTTAGCTAGGTCATCGTATTTGTAGTCGTAGGGTCGTGGTCCATTTCGTATGATGTTACTTAATAGACTGTTGTCATTTTCAATACTTTTCATAGTTTGTGTACTGGAATCAACTGGTCTTATAGTTCTATCAACTCCCGTAATTTCATCATCCGTCCTATAAACATAAACATTCCCAATAGTTGGTTTATTCAAGGATAACTCAACATTCACAATCTTCTGATCCTTAGCACACCTAAACTCCTCCAACAACCTCTCTCGACATCTTCATCACTCAAAAAACAACTAATAAACAATTTTTTCTCCTCATTTATCGGATTAATAATACTCTCAACAACATCAACCTGAAATGTTTCAAGATTCCCTTGACATACTTCTCTTACACCCACCACAATCAACAACTTTCATCTTAGTTATTATCACGTTTACAATACGATTTATTACCACTCTACTCCTGATGATGTATGAATTTGGATATTCTTTCTCTTGATGACATTCTACAACAACTTTTTTTTGAGGTTTTTTATTGATAATCTTGATGTTTACTTCTTTTCTTGGTTTTGATTTTGTACATAGGATGATTAATAATGGTATGAAGGATGAGATAATGTATAATGGGATGGTAAATTGATAATTTAAATATAATATATTTGAGAGGTACTCCATTAGTGATGGAAATTATGAGGTTTTTATGTTATGTAGGAGGTGTTTATAGGAAAATTTGGTTATTTTATTAATCACTAATTTTTATGTACTGGTCCCTTAATGGTATTCTATTAGATTATAGTGCATATGTTTTTTGTGTAAAAGTTTTATTAAGTGGTGCTTGAAAATTATCCCTGGAAAGGTATTTACCCATACTTTCCATACTGGAGTACCTTATCAGTAAAAGGATTTGAAAGATATTTGGGGTGGTTGAATTTATAGATTTTTGAGAGAAAATAAAGTTATATTATACATAAACATTTTATGTTATCAATTTCCTCATAGTGTCTTGTTGATCTCCAAATTTCCGTAAAAATAAAAATCTGTATTTTTTATTCCTGGAATAATGTTTTGGCGATTAACTTTTTAATCGAGACACATTTAAAAAGACACTCTTCTTTACATATCTATGTTAATATATGTATGCACTTTAATATAGGACAACTTCCAAAAACCATCTTGAAATGATAAAATTACCCTATTATCATTGTATTATGGATAACTTTAATTTACATTTTAAATTTTTCCGGACTACCAGGAAGTAAGATGAGAAAATTATTCTTCCCATGGAAGGAAGTTTATACATAATTTATTCATGAACTAGTTTGTTGTCATTTTTCCTTGAATTGATGAATACAAAATTGAAGTATGCATATTTTTGGAATTTTTTTACAATTAATTAAAAACATATGAAAAAAAAATTGAAATTTGCAATTATCGACAGTCTACTAATTTACGTCACTTTTTAATAAGTTCCTGAATTTTTAGGAATAAAAATTTAACTATTCTCCACAAATAAAAGTAGCAATAAACTTAACACACCAATTATATTCTCATAAAAATAACACCCCCCCATGATTATCTATAATTAAACACACTCTCAACATAGAAAAAAATACCAAACTCTCAAGAAGAATAAACCACAACACTATACCAACAAAGAATATAAAAACAAAAAAATTACTTCCCTTGTATATGAATCTTGGCAAACCTCCCCACAAACTAAGAATCTTCCTCACCCGTTTAGCCTCCTATGACATCAAGTAAGGTATTAGTTTTACTAGAATTAAAATTCTAACACAAACCACATTTATTCCAGGAAAAAAACTCATTACGAAATCTTGGGTATACCTAAAACAGCATCTACTGAAGAAATAAAAAAAGCATTTTTTGAGAAATCACGTGAAGTATGTACTTTAATTTAATCTCCTTTGTTGTAATAAAAAACATTTCTTTTTTTTTTTTTAGTTACACCCGGATGGAGATTTGTATAAGGATAATGGTAATAAAAGTACAGTGGATAAGAGTCATTGGTCTTATAGGAGTAGGACGGATGATTTTATGGATTTGAAGAATGCTTATGATGTGTTGAGAAGGAGTGATAAGAGAAAGGAGTATGATAGTATGTTGTTTGATATTGAGTCTAAGGATGGGTATTTGTATCCAATACCTTCTAATGATGGAGTTGTTGGTGGTATTTTATCAAACTCCATTCATACAGGTGCTCCATCACCCAGAGCTAGCATAAGAAATATGGATGGTCATTTTTTTGATCCAAATAATTATTTTAAAAGAGAGGAGGATAACAAAAGATACTTCAGGTATGGGATGACAGTTACATTAATCTTTATATTAGCTAACATCCTTTTTGTTAGTTACCAAAAAAAAAAAGAAAACAATTGTAGATGAGTATAAAAGAAGGCGTTCAATAGGGATAGTTTAAGAATTCTTTATTATTAAAATAAACATTTTTTTACATTTTTTAACCTTCCTTGTCATTTGATACCGTTATTTGAGATACGTATTTATATATTTTTAAAATTTTAATGATTACTTTCATATTTTTTGCATTTAAGTTATATTTATGTTATTGAAAAGAAATGGTATATGGAGATTTATTAGGGAAATCGGTTATTCGGCTAATAAATCATATTATGAAATTCTTGGGGTCTCGGAGAAAGCTACTAAGAAAGAGATAAAAGATAAATTTTATGAGTTATCTAAGAAATACCATCCAGATGTGAATAATGGAGATAAAAGTGAAAATTCTAAGATATTCAGAGATATAAGTCAGGCATATGAAACTTTGAAGAATGACGATAAAAGGGCACAATATGATATGAGCCGAGGTTTCGGTGGCAGGAGTAATGTTAATAATCCATTCTGGCAACAAAATGACTTTTCACAATACCAAAACCCTAATGGTGGTTATTTTTACCGTACCCAGACATTCTATTACGGTCCAAATGGTAAAGAAAATAAGGCACGTAGTACCCGGTATACACAGGCGGAATTTGAAGAGATATGGCGTCGTTTCCATAAACAGGTAAATAGTGAACAACACAAAGAATATGAAAAATACCAAAAATACATATATGATACCCTATGGAAGGAATACGAAAAACATAGAAAGGAAGCATGGGAGAAGAGGAAACAAGAATTCAACAAAAATTACGATTCAAATTTCTTTTATTCCACCAGAGATGGAAAAGAACAAACCATTAAAGGTTACAAAATAAATATTAATGAGAACTTATTAGCTAGAATTAGTGTTATATTCATTGTTTTTTTTTTTCCTTAAGACAATGTTTCAAATTTTCACTGAGAATCCGTAAGTTTACCACTAATCCTGCACTTTTTATTTTTATTTATATAAATAGGAATCATAACGATGTAATGAGAAACAAAGATATCCCTGGTCAACAACAACCATACAATAATGGGGAAAATTTTTACACACCAGTGGATTTAAAAAATATTCCAACAAAGGTTGATGCTCCACCTACTACCACATCTAATATTGATCCATCCATGATGCCTTATGGAATGCCAAAATAGGATTGTTTAAAACAAAATTTTATTATTGTAAAAATTGTTTTTAAATACATATAATAGGCTTTTTTCTTTCTTCTTATAATGGGAATGTAACAAGAGTGACTATTAATTTTTATTATTTTTCATCTTTAACACATCTCCCTCTTATCCTTTATACTCTTTCGAAAGATTAATATTTTTTCCCTCATATCATTAGTGAAATTGAAAAATATTTTATTATTCTTATTCTTCTTCTTTAATATTTTTTTAAAATTAACTATAAATTTTTAAATAAAAATGTTAAAAATTTATGTTTAATCTACCTCGATATTTAAAGTATAGGAATAGGGGGGAGTGTGATAATATGATATATTTAAATAGTAAATTCGAATTTTTAACATTATATCACCTGCCAGTTATTGGATTATGTTTAACCAAAATTATATTATTTTTCTCCATTAATAAAATTCTCTACATTTTTATGATAACTGTAACTTATTATGGTTTTAAAGAGAATATTAAAGTTAAGGGCTGTTGTAAATTAACATAATTTATCAAATGAGAAATTGATGTATTTTAATGAGATAGATTTTTTTTTATATGGTATTGAAGGGAAATGCAATTATATTTATGTACTATATAGATTAAAATGTTTAGCCAAGTTATTTATTATGATTACCTCATACTACATTTCCTTTTTTTAAAATAGTGCATTTTAAGATGTATATGTGTAATTTAAGAGATATTTCAAGATTTTTTTTATTTACAAAAACGTACTCCTCAATCATACCTTCTTCTTCCTTATTCTATTCCTTTTTATACATCTATTTATCATAAAAATATATCCAAATACATACTAAAAGGAACTGAATTATTTTAAGAAACAAAAAAATGAAAGCATATTTGTCCGTTTATGTTAGTATCAAATAGAATTTTTACAAACAATTATCCTAAAGTTCCTGCTAAAAGATAATTCTAAAGATTAAAATTCATTATATTTTCAAGGATACCAAAAATGTAATAGTGCTTTGATAAAGTATTTAATACTATTTTCACTATAAGTAGATGCTCTTCTTTTTACCATTCTATAATGCTCTTTTAATATTAAGGTTTTTATTATTTTTTTTCCCTCCTTCATACCAAAATACTTTTATAACAGTATTTTTTAGTTTTATATAAAAATAATATAGATATTAGGTTTTTTATTCAAAAAAAAAATTAAATTGTTTTTTGGTTAGTATATAGTTTATATTCCTATAAAATAGAATAAAAAAAATAATTAATTAAATATCTCTGTATATAATATTTTTTTATTATTCTCATTTTCATATCTATATCCTATCATATTTCATTACAACTACAACAAGGAAACGATATATGTTGTAGATGTCTGGTATATACATATAAATGAAACAAGATATACACATAATCAACCATGGAAATAAAAATTCTTTGATTTATCACTTCTCCTTTCCTAATTATACATTCCCCCTTTAAAAATAGCCACTCATTCCTTATTTTGTTTTAATTTTTTCTTTTTAAAAGTATTTAGTTAGCTATATAGTTGTATTATTTAGGTTTTTCTTGTCATTTGTTAATCCTTACATTTAGATACCCCCACCACTAACCATTCACTTTCAATTTAATTTAAACAAATTTTAAGGAAATCTTCCCAAAATTAATATAGCAAATTAGATTTAAAAAATTTCTTGCCTTTTACCAGGGATGGCATCTTTATATATATATATTTTTTTTTATAATTCTCCCATGGTACCAAAAACCATCTTTAAAGTCATATTTTTCCCATACGTTTCAATGTTAAAAAAAATTATCAAAGTTAAGTACTAATTTTTGATATATAAAGATTAAATTTTTATATTATTTTCTTATTTTATACTATACAACAACAATGAAAAAAATATAATAATGTTTAGGATGAGATGATGATGATGATGATAATGATGTAGTGGTAGTTTATAGTTAAGGATAGATTATAGCATCTAATATAAAAGCTCTTTTGTCAGAAAGTTATGTAAAGAAAATTACTCTGTAACTATTATATTATTTATATATTTTTGCAAATATTTATTAAATTTACTTCAATATGCATAATAACTCCTCAATAAAATGATTTTGTATAAATATATAAATAATGTAATTATGTAATTTTTTTTTTATATTTAAAAAAAATTATCTTTTTTTCTTTTAACAAGTACCAAAAAAATATATATATATATGGATTATTATTTCTTTTTTTGTTACAAATAAATGTATATATTATTTATTTCATAAATTTATAAAAGCTTTTAAGAATATTATTGTAAAAAAATTACTATTTATATTATTTCAAATATCTTATTAAAAGTTCTGGAAAAGATGATGCATCATACAAACTTTCCTAAAATTATGAAGACAAACGTTAATGATGTTGATGTTGATATTTATGTTGTTCCTGTGTTGAGGAATCAAAAACATTTCATGTTCTGTAATCAAAGAATACACATAACAGTAGGTGGCATTTTTTATTCATTAAAAATATTGAATGATAACTTTTTTATTTTATTTCATATTTTTAGTTCCTAGGAAAGATACTTTCTATTCTTTATCTTATAATTCATATAATATTTATTCGGTTAATTATGGTTTTTGGTAATGAAGTGTCTGTCATGATAATGTCACTAATAGCTCTATCAGTGTCTATTTCTCATATCTATGCATCTTTTCAATGGAAAAGGGCATGTCTAATACCAATAATAATTTTGTTATCTTTTTATATAGTCCACCAAATTGTTTGCTTATTATTTTTGTTGTACATTTTTTTAAATGAAAATGCTTATTTTCATCAACAAATTCATTACCATCTCGAGGAATGGGAAATTACATCTATTCATTATGGTAAGTTTATATTTTTTATATCATAATTTATATCCCCTCCATACATTACTCATTTGAGTGATGTCTCCTGTTTAATGAAATAATTAAATTCTTTTTTCTAGTTTTCCAAGTCATCCTCCTTGTAATTATACCTTTTTTATTATTATGTGCTGGAGCATTGAAAATTACCATATATCAATATCAATTCTTTACTTACGTAGACAGGTTGTTGAAACGTTTCACCCTACGGCAGGAGAAGTGCCAGGAAAATGATAGTGGTGGGGAGAGTGTCCAAAATTGTGATAAATCTATTAATAACAGTAGACAACTTGAAACTATTCATGATGTGGAAGTATAGAAAAAAATTTAGATGTTTTTTTTTATAAATAATTGCCATTTTTTTTATTTTTTTTTGTTATTATTATATTTAGTTGTAGCTATATAAAATAAAATAGATTGTATATAATGATGTTAAAAAAATGTTCTATCAAGAAGGCTAATCCAATTGCGTTTTTTATTATTTAAAATGTATATTAGGAATTTTAGTAAGTATATTCTTTTTTTTAACATTTTCCATAAGCCTATTTACATATTAATTTGAAAATAGAGTTAAATAGCTTCTACAAAGATAAAAAAAAGACTCAACTTTGAGAAGTTTTTTAGGGAAGCATTAATGTAGGCGAAAAATAAATGTGTTAAAAACATTTTTTAGGAAATACTTTAATTTCTTTTGTTGACGAAATGTTTATAAATATTAAAAGACATTTTAAAAAGACATTATGACAAAAAGAAATAATAAATAAAAATGGAAATTACATTCTATGGAGTTGGTGTTGATGGAAAAGTTTTGCTATAATCAACGGTAACAGGACTTTTTTCTATATAATTCAATTTCTGTGATTTACATGTTCCATCCTTTCCAAGTGATATGACATCCAAATCCAAAGCTGTATCCTTATCAACATGTAAATTTTCAACATTATTAATAAACTTAATAACTTTACCCTTCCTACAATTGAATTTCATTGACATTAACAATATAATAATTGACATTACAAGCATACAAAATATAGTGACAGTTGAAAATATATTGTAAGCACCTATATGTGAGGGTCCCTTTGGATATGAATTGTAAAAATCTATCACACCAGAGTGACGTGTAAAATTCAACATCTCATAAAATTAAAGTGAATTTTATTATCATACAAATAATAAATACATTACCATCATCTAAATAATTTAAATATTAAAAAGATTATAAAATATTCTTTCTATTGGTTAAAAATAAAATGTTTTGAATATATATTATGATCGTTTTCCTTTTTTTGAATTTCAATCAAGTTGCATTCTCTACTTTTTTATCAATTTTGCATGCCTCATCAAAGAGTTCCGCCAACCTATGTATTCTTTGACCACCAAAATTTTTTCCCATTTCAGGGTTACTTTTAATCTTTAAATAATTATACTCTTCCATTGAACCGGTATTGACACTCTCCCATTGGAATGACTCATTATTATTTTGATCACCTTCACCATTGGGATTACCATATTTTGCAAAATTACACCACCAACTTCCGACTTGTTTTGTTACCTTCTTATCTTCAGCCGTAACAATAAATGGGACGACAAAAAGGTTAACACCGAATATGTAAAATAATTCCGTTGAGTGGGTTGCACTGATGAATGGTAAATGCAATTGGAATGCCATTAGGTGCCTCCTGTTGAAGTGATCAAAACGATATAAATATAATGGAGGTTTTTGGGTGGTGTCCTTATCACAGGATGCATTACTAAGATTGTCTAAACTTTCATTGGAATTTGTTTTGTCACCGAAACCTGAATCACCACTAGAGTAACTGTTTCTTTTCATGCTCTTATTCAAGTTATTTGTCTTAGGTTTACTATGGTATTCTAGTCTTTCTCTGCAATACCTTCGCATTGCTACATTATTTACAATATCTCCAAATAAGGTGACTACCCTTTGTTTGAATATTTTTTTATTTCCAGATGGTATATTTTTTAGATTTCCAAGCTCCAATACTTCATCACTTGTTAATGTAATACCATTTTTATCAAAATAATCCACAAGATTATTAATTATCTGATTTTTTAATTTCAAATCAATCTTCCATTTATAAAGTCCCATAAACAATAAACCTTCATATTTACACACTCCAATAACACAACCCTTAGGTGGAGCTTCTTTCCTCAACTCTCCAATACTCTTTGGTATAAATTCCCCATCAACAACAGGAGCATTATCAAGGAAACCTTCCTTAAAATATTTACCCTCAACTAACATTGAATTTCCTAACTTATCACTTGGTAATCTCATCAAAAATTCCATCATCTGTATATTATCCTCTTTATCCCACTCCTTATTCTCATTAACTCTCCTAAATCCCAATCTAATAGCTTTATTTCTACATATCTCAATTAACTTCTCCTTATCACCAACACCCCAAATGGTGCTAGCATTACCACCCATAAGAATAACCTTCTGAAACATATCTCTGGTATATGGAGACAACGACAACAAATCCGTACTAACAGCCCCAGCAGATTGTCCAAATACAGTAATATTACCTGAATCACCATTAAAATATTGTATATTTTCATGGATCCATTTCAATGCCATATATTGATCCCACAATCCAAGATTACATGGACATGAATCATCACCAGTATAAAAAAAACCCAGGAATCCTAATCTATATTGTATCGTGACAACAATAACATCATTCCTAACAAGGCTATTAGCCATCTTTTTGTAATCGTATCTGGCGGCACAATCTATAGCAAAACCACCTCCATGTATATATACCATTACAGGGTATATCTTATCTGTCTTGGATAAGTCTGGTGTAATGATGTTTAGGTAGAGGCAGTCTTCACTTTTCTTGTGAGCTAAAGTTATTGGTTCTATGTAGATGTCTCTTTGGATTGCCCGGGATTTGTATTTTTTTGTTGATAGGATACCATCCCACCTTTTTGGAGGGATTGGTTTCTGGAAATAAATTTAGTGATTAGTTTTAGGGGATATTGGATTATTTTTACCTTGAATCTTAAGTCTCCTATTGGTGGTGAGGCAAATGGGATACCTAGGAAGATGTTTGATTCATAACCATCTTTGGTTATGTAGGTTCTTCCCTCAACTAAACCATAATTTGTCTTAATTGTTAGATGAGATTTTGGTGAAGAGTCATCTGTTTGGGTACTTGAGGTAACGGATAACTTACTATTCTTACACCCCATTCTTGAAGATCATAAAAAATAAATAGAACAATTTCAAAATTTATTAACAATCCCAAAACTCTCTTCGATGATCTTAGTAATATTAAAATAATCAAAAAATAATAGAAACTAAAATGTAAAGGTAAATTTTGATTTTTAAAATATTCAAATATTCTTTTAGGTTTACACAAAAATTGTTTTAAGATACTTTTTTTTTTATTAAATACATAAATAAATATTGTTGTAATAGGTATAGAGGAGTTAATTATCCACCAAAATATATATGTTTCCATCCATGATATTTACATATCGAATTATTTTTATTGTTATGATAATAAAAATATTAAATAAGGTGAAAAAAAAAAAGTTTATTAAGGTAAGATGATTTTTGTAAAAGAAAAATTAAGGAATAAAAACAACATCTTTGATCAATGGGAAGTAATGAAAAGATGTTGGTGAAAAAAGTCTTTCACCATTCTCATAACATATTTTTTTTAAGTTAAATTGTTAAACATGAAATTAGAATGTTTAAAAAAGAAGTAATAATGAATCATAAATGTATTATATATAAAGGTTACATATGCATAATAATTTTATTTAATGTTTAATAAAAAAAGATTCATTATATTTCAAAGAGAGATACCTATTTTTATACTGGTGTGTTTTAAATTAATATCATACCACATAAAATTAGGACTGACAGGAGGGGAATTTGAAGAGTTCACTTTTACACTACAAACTATAATGACTTATAGAATGATGATTTTTGTTGTACTTTAAAATGAAATGGTAGGAAATTTTAATATTACAAAATTAATTTTTATAAATAATATAAATTTTTAGATTTTTATTTTTGTTTGAGGGGGTGAAATGAAAATATATATGAAAATATTGGATATTGTTTTGTTTTTTTAAAGATGTAGTATTGTAATAATATTGTGGATGTATTGAAAATTTATTTCTGGAGAGTGATCGTATATACTGGAAATGAAAGAAGGCCTGTACTCGAGATGTAGGGGAAGGATATTTATAATACTATCCTATACAACTAATATATTTTTTTAAAAGTTATATACATATCTATTACGTTAACTCATTTTTGATGGAGAACAGTAAAAAATAAAGTAAAAAGTATAGTGAATAGTTTTGAAAAGTTTTATCTAAAATCGTTGTAAAGTTATATATCTAAAAGTCATATAATAAACTTATTACTAATATATATATACAATAGAAAAAGTTTAATAATTGACATTATAGAAAACTTTTACAATAAGATTAATATTAGAACATTGATAAGAAGTAGGAAGTTAATTTCGATGATAACAAAGAAAGTATTTGAAAATAATTTTACAACCAAAATCACCAGTCAATTAAACATAAAAAAAAATATACACCAAAAGTTACGTTTAATATGAATTTCAGTAAAATTTTGTGTTACAAATATGATTAAACTTGTCAAACTTGATTATCTATTGTATACAAGAGTGTGGTAATTTGTGAATAGTATGTGGAACATAAAATAAATATAACTTTAAAATCTAGTAAAATTTTATCTATTTTTATCTTTTTTACTACGAAATAACGATATTTATAAAATTTTTACATACAACTTATATCAATATAACTTTTTTAAACAATATTTCTTGATATAACAACAAAAAAATACATATATCAAAATATATCTCTCCACTTCATTACTACTTTTCACTCCTTTTCATACTCATATTTCATTCCGTAATTTAAATTAACAACTTTTTAACAATTATTTATATATATATATATATATATATACAAAAAACATTCCCAACCAAACACCTAAAAGAAAAGTAAATAAAATACACACATTTTTTATACCTACACACAAACTAATAATAATAAAAATAAAAAAAAAATAAACTAAAAATGAGATGTATTTGGTGGAGAATTAACATAACACATACCATGAAAAATATTTCTCCTTTTGTATGGTAAATTAATCAAAAAAATAATATAAAAGTGATTTATTTATTAATTATTTTGTTATTTACATTTGGTTTATTTTACTGGAACATTTAGTTTTTAATTTAAAATTTAAAATATTACTTAATTTTTTACAATTTGTTAAAGTATAATGAATAGAATTGTTTATTAAATTTTAAACTAATTTTTAGAATAAGGTATTAATTTAGTATGTTGAATTAGGTTTTTTTTTTGTTTAGTTTTAGATAGTTAATGGATGGGGGAAATTTAAAAAGGGGTGAGATAGGAGATAGATAGAGAGAGAGAAAAAAAATAAGAGAGGGGTATGGAGTGTAGATTTTATACGTTAGTAGTATCTGGAACACAATCGTATTGAGAACCAGTCAATTGGCTGAAGACTCCTTGAAGTTTATCGGTACACAAAACTTTATACAATGCTTTTTGAATTGCTGATGATGTGAAGAGTAACAACCATGGTGATAATGAATACAATAAATCAACAACCGGATAAGATATATCATTAACTGTCATTATAAAATCATCATCATCATTGTAGGCTCCATAAAATGTTAAAATTTGAATGATGGCATTCAATATTAGGGAGATGGATAATGCCATTGCTGTAAAAAGAATTCTTTTTTCAGCTGATATCTTAGTAGTTGATACTCCTCCACCATCTTCTGACTTCATATCACTTGTTCTTCTCCTACTCTCCTTCTATAATTAATTACCATTCAATAAAAATTATTATCATATCTAAATAACTCACCATAATCTTAGATTGTTTTTGTATTATAAATATAACAGTTGTGTATAATGTTATGCAAATAATGGCACACAATAAACAACCAATTAAATCTATATTTGATGTAAGGTAATTTGATTTATCACCTAAATATAAACGAAGCCTCTCGGTATCTTTGTCTCTTTGAAATCTGATTACATGTAATGGGTTCATTGGAATGTATACCAGAACAACAAATGGTAACAAAAATTGTACCAATCTTGCTGTGAAGATATTTTTACTGTTCCAGCATCTTTCATATTCCATTGGCCTGACTGCTGCTGAGAGGCGATTTATAGCAAAGAGGACATGACCAAGGTAGAGGACTAATTTCATGTAATAGTGGAATGCTACAGAGAGCCTTGGTAATAGATCCCATATTATTGTTCCTTCCTTGATGACTTCAGATAACCAATGAAATTTTCTACCCCTCATAAATATAGTAAATTGAAGGAACATAATAAGTTCAGCAATAATTTGACTTGCAGATAATTTAAAGAATGAGTTCTTAAATATCGGGAAGCGTCTTTTTAATTTTGTTATCATAAAAAGTATCAATATATTGAGGAATGCTGAGATCAGGATGAAGACGAATAACAAAAGATGTGGTAAAGGTAATGTATAAGCCATTTTCGTTTCCTGAAAATAATAATTACCAACCAAAATTTATTAAATCCACATCAATCTTGGAAATATTAAATTATATAGGAAAAATATAATAATATATTTTCCTTTATCCAAAATAAATACCAGCTGAAAAAATATAATAAAAGTTTGTATAAAGGAAATATCTCAAACAGGCGAATATATAAATAGTTTTTTTGACATGAAAGTAAAATCCATAGGAGTGTAAAAAAAAAAAATGAAAGGTTATATTAAAAAAATAACAACTCCTAGAAATGTTTAATAATAAAAATGGTTGATTAAAAAAATTAATATTTCCGGCAAAGTTATCCACCCTCAAAATACAAATTGAAATAGTCTTATTTACTCTTTTCAAAATTATTTATCAAGCAACTTTATTGAAAAATATAATATTTATCAATGGAATATTAAAAAAGTAATTCAATTAAAAGATAGTAAATATTATTTTATGACTAAAAAATACCTATTGCCAAGGTTTTTTAAAAAATATATTTTTTATTAAAATATGTAGATATCTTTAACAATAAATCATTTTAAGAGGACAGAAAAGAAAGAAACTTTTTAAAATTTACCTAACCTTAATATAAACTTAGTATGTAGTAAAAAAATGCCATTACTTTAGTAGTTAATTTTAACAATGGTTGGAGGAAATTTATGTCAATCATATATATAATAGATAACTGAAAAATAAGTTAAAAAAATGTAACATAATAAAATTATCATTTATTATTATGAAAAATTGATGAGGATATATTTCTATCAACTTGAGAAGATGTATTATAATTTAACTTTCTATCATAATAAAATAAATAATAATTTGAAAGTAAAAAAAAATACTTTACGGTGGGTTAGAAAATTAGTGATAAGATTTAATATATAAAACATGTATAAAAATATTCATTGTGAGAGTGTACATTTCAGAGGATGATGAGGATGCCGTTTTGATGTACAATGATTGCCATTCCTATGAATGTATACATATATATTTTTATATTTATATATATAAATATACTTCATAATAATCTCAACAAAAGAAAAAGGATTATTTATCAGAAACAATTTTTGATGTGTAATTATATTCCCTTTACACAACTAGTTTTAACTTTTATCAGCTTTTATTTTAAGAAATATTGTGTTAAAAAAAGTAAAAATTTTCTAAAATAAATAATAAGTGAAAAGGTAAATGGATAAATATCTTGAGTAATTTTATGTTTAAGTGGAGAACAAATTACATTCAAGTTATTTCCCTTTTATTCAACTTATCAATTCCTCTTTTTTCTGTTTTTTAAGGAAAAGGATAATGCAATTTTAATTAATATTAAACTCATTTCCATTACAGTACCCTGAAACACCACTCTTCAAATAGTAAATATACTTTTACAAGTGCATGATTAATTAATTTCATTCACCAAAAAACCAATATACTCACAACCATCAATTATGCCATTTATTATAAATAAATATTAAGAAAATTTATTATATCTCATTTATTAGAATAATTAAAAATAAAAAATATATATAATAAAATTTTAAATTAGAATAAAACATATATATTTTGTTGGATAAATTGAAAATTTCTAAGTAAACACTTGGAAATATTTATTATTATATCTCCTCAGTCATTCTTAGTGATAGTTATCTTTTTTTAAGAATGTCTAAAAATAATAAACATATAGATTTTTTTATTGTTTATGAAGTAGTATTTTGATAAATTTACATTTTTTATAAGAAGTTTTGTGTTAAAGAAATTTAACATATATGTATAGTTATTTTTGTTTATCATTCTTTACTTATTATATTATCTATAGGATATGACAAGAATCAAATAATTAAATATATATCTTTTTTTATATAAAACACATTATTATTTATAAATAATTAATTTTCAATTGTAAAACCATTATTGTTCATTCAAATTTCGTATTAAAATCGGTAGCTAATTTAATCTTTGGTGTTCCCATACTCGAACTCTTCACCTGACTCTTCCTACTACTCCCAGCCATCATTTGAGCCATCTGCATTTGTTGTGTTGATCGGAGACCCTGATGTTTCAAACCATCCTCTATCCTAGTCTTCAATCCCGGTATAACAGAAATACATTTCTTAAAATTGTCTGTATAACTCCTAGCAAGATATGTTAACTGATTAAGGCAAAAGTCATTTAATTGTTTACCATTCTTGGAAGTATTCTTAAATCTTATCTCTGGTGTAGGGATAACAAAAGATGCCAACACTTGAATGAGGAGTGCTGTTAATTGGAATTGCTTCTCATCTGATATATTATCGAGGATTGTTGTTAATATTCTACATAACTCTGGGAGGATAAGATAATCACTCTCATCTAACTCATGAATATCTTTTGGTAAACTCTCAAGAGCATTCCCTTTCTCGAGGATTTTTTTTAACTCTACTGTTACTAGTGGTCCAAGTATTTTTATGTATGATTTGGAGATTTCTTTCTTTGAAAATATTGATATTATCCCTTGAAGTGCTGTTAATTTTACTTTGACATTATCTGATGTGATTACTGATTTAAAGATCCTACAGATTTTACCAAATAATTGAGATCCTAAGATAAAATCTTGGGGTACTGATGTTATCATTACTGTTAAAGATAGGAGTATTATTGCTTGATCTACCGGTATGTTTAGGTTTGTATCCATTAATGCTAATGAGTACATTGCACTCCTTACCTCTGTACACCATTCCTGGAATATTTCATCTTTTTCACTATCATAGATTCTGTTACCATTATCATCAGTTAGTATATTATCATCATCACGGATTGGATTTGATAATAATGTACGTAGAGATTGGATAGCTGTTGCTGAGACTAGTGATACGTGTCCTGGAGGTGTATCACCAATAATTTGTTCACTATCCTTCCTGGCGGATTCTCTGATAACACCAAGAATCATATATAAAATAGATGGTAAAATAATTATCGTACCCCTATAATGACATAAACTAGGAATTTGTGCAAGTAACTGCAAAGCAATCTTAATCAATTCATGCCCTTCATAAGGTAACTTAGAATACTTCTTAAAATGTAACGGTGTCATGGTTTTTGAATTCATCAACGCCGTATTAATTTGAGGGATTTGCCTTACCAATAAACACAAACAAAATTCAAGTAGAGCAAATGCAAGTGATCTTTTTGTATCAAAACACCCATCACCTCCTTCATTACCATTATAAACATTACTACCATTGTTTGTATTTTCTTTCATTCTTAAAACAACTTTAATCATATCATCAGCAACCTCACCACAAAGCTTTTGTGTACCAAGGTTATCTCTCGTTAATATAATCCTATGGAGTGCATTAACAATCTCAATACACTTCTCAACATCACTCATTAACTTCTCCTGAAACCATATACTCTTCATCATAAAATGGAAAGATTTAAGACACAACCTCACACGGTTATCAATATCACCAATATTCCTTACACAACATAATGCCTCCAAACACATACCAATAATTATATCAAAACGTGCCTCCTTTGAGAGGTCCTTCCAATTCCTGCATGTAGGTAGTTGTGGAGATGTTGTTAATTCAAAGTTAGTCTTTGATAACCATATACTTGATGCCAGGAGAATCGTCGGCCAGACATCCCGATAATAATCTTTACATGAATCAACACACTCAGCCACATAAAATGAACCACCATCATCTGGAAGTTGATTACTATACTCCGGGGGTAGGGATAATAATGCTGCATCTCTTAGTGCTGCCATCCAATAGACGATGAGGAAATTTAATTCTGGATCAACTAGATGAAGTAATGCATTCTCTTCGTTGTTTTTTTCTATAGCAACTATGTATACTTCACTCCATGCCTTTAGGATAGCTAATTTCTCTAGGGTACCTGTACTTTCATTGTATAGTGGTGTTATGTTGTTGGTGGTGTTTTTTAGTTTTGTTAATGATGATACTAGGAGGTGGTGGACTCTTTTGAGGTCGTTTATATCTCTTACAACACCACTACCAATCCATGTTGAACATACCTCACAGGCGGAGGCTGTTATATGTGAGGGTGTATCTTGTTCAAAGGCTGGTCTTAATGCTGCACCAACCTGTGCCTGGAATTGTTCTAAAATTACATGACCTGGAAATTCAGGTTCCGACACCTGAGCGAATCTTTTTATAATATCTTGGAGTGTTGTAAGGCCCCCCAAACGGAGGTGGGTATTGTTTGATGTTGCACCCATGAAAGCCATCCTAATAAGGTCAGATAAATGGAGGACCAGGTAATCAGCCTTCCCAGATGATGATAATTGTAATTCTTTGGCTAAAGCAAGATCAAGATGAGCACGTTCTATCTCACATAATTGCATCAACTTTTGGACTACCTCCAAAGCAAAGACTCTTGCAGGCCACCTTGGTAGTAATTTTTCTTTGGCATGTTCTGTACGTTTACTGGATACATTGAATGTTGAATCATCATCCTCCTCCTGACCTTTATCACCATCATCCCTCTCACCGTTTATTAATGATACCTCGTTCCTTGATGATGCAAGGATATCTTTAACCATAACCATCCAGAAGTTAAGGTGTTCCCCACCAGTTGCCTGGACAAGGAATATAATACTTTCTTTGATATTACACACCATCTCAGGATCAGTCTCAATATCCAACAACTCAAATAATGCACCTTCAAGTCCCGTTTCCGGTAAAATACAATCATTCTTACTATCATGTCTCTCAATCATACTTTGTGGTACCAAATTCGAGGCATGTTCCTTAACCTCAATAGATTCCCTCTGTAATAACTGTTTCAGACAGGCAATTGAACTTTTTCTTAAAACCAAATGTGGTGAGTACATCAAATGGCAGATCTCCCTAACCAACCAATCCAACTCAACAACCCTCGGAGCAAATATATGTAACTGTTGGAGGCATGCAATAGCCTCAGCCTTAACAAAACTATCATTATTCTCGAACATCATTGAACAGGCAACCAAAAAAGAAGATCTAATATTTTCAGCTGATCCAATAGCTGATTGTAACTCCGGACCGACAGCTGTAATGAGGGCAGATGTCAATTTTCCGAGAGATCTTATTATATCAATATGGTGTGAGGAGACGTTAAGTAGTAGTCTTAGGCATAATGATAAACAAGGTTCCACGTATGTCTTGAACATCCCACTACCGGTGTTGGCGATAAGGGAAAGTGCAAAAATTGCCCAGGACTGGACGGTTGGTGAGGATGGATCCTGAGCCAATGCCAGGGTTATTGAGACGGAGGTGTTTAGGTGTTGACTTGATCCCAGGGACCCAACGTAATTGTGGAGGACACCAATTGTTATCCCAAAACTTGCACGGCTTTTCTCGTCTTTTAGGGTGTGAAGTTTATCGAAACAGTACTGGGCAATTCCTGCAACATACGAGGGATCTTTTGTTACCTGAGCCATCCGGGAGAGGAATTCTATTGCTAAACATCGAAGTGGTACTTTTTCATGATTGATGTAAGTTGAAATTAACTCGAAATTTGTCTTTCGCAAGTTATCATTATCCATTTTAGCGTTCCTGGATTCACTTAGACACTTTATTGAAAATAATAATGCTGTAAGGACGTTTAATTGTATGGAGTATTGCCTTGCTGGTGATCTTTGCCATGATTTGATGACTTCCTTGAAGTGTTCTGTTAATTGTATCTTGTGTTTTGATGCCAATGTTGGGTAGAGGCGTGAGAAAACAACAATTGATAGGTCTAATGCTTTGACGGGTGGAGTTATCAATTCAGGCCAGTATTCTTGAGAAAGTTTTGTGTACGTTAAACTTTCGAAGACATCGTTTTCCAGTGAATCTATAACCTGGAGATGTGATCTATTTGGATGTATCTCCATTTCTATGGTACTTTCATCAGTTGTCTTCAACCACCCCCCAAGGAAGTTTGACTCCATTAAGGAGCATGCTGATAATGATAAAGATGTTATTGTTGTTGAGGAGGAGTTATCCGATAAACTGATATCAGCAACCAACTCCCTTAACAAGGTTGGGTTCAATGAATTATACTTCCCAGTCTCCATATTTATCAATAACTCATACAACCTTATCTTTAACTCAAAAATAAAAGGTCTTAAAGCAGCACCATGAGATTTTAGTAAAGTTGCCACCTGGGCTAGTGTCATCAAACTCGATTCCAAAGCATTATAAAGTTTCTTCTCAATACTCTCATTTATATCCTCTTTACAGGTCATGTAAAAAGCATTCATTGAGGCTAAGGCACCTGCCCTTGAAGTTAAAGTAAATATCCATGTCTTGACGTCACCTCTTTGATTTTCAGCCTCTGCCTCCTCCCTATCTTTTGGGAAAGAATTTTTCCAGAATACCTTTAGTTTGGAGGTGTATGGGCGGATGAAGAGGGGATCCGAAAGGATAAGAGATGTCAGGAGGAACCAGGCAGCTTTGACTTTTTGTTGAGTTATATTTGATGTTGAGGAGGCTGAACGGAGGAGGTCCTCAGCTAGTTGGAATATTTGACGAGATTTTGAGAATGGTATACCGAGTGGGGATAGTTTTGATGCTGTTAGGAGGGAAGATAATGCACATGAGTAACCATCAATAGCTACGGAGAATGTTTTCATGTGCTCGAGTCTTGAGATACAACGATCAATTAGGGGTGTTAGGAGGGATGGTACGGCGAATGCTATACATCTTAAGGTCCATGATGCAGCTACACGTGTTGATTGTATTGGATGGAGGAGGGAGGCAAAGACGGGTTCCATGATTCCACTGGCATCTGTGAAGAGATTTGATACAGATGACCCTATTTGTTGGACGAGAGCGGATATCTCTAATAATGTAACAGTACATACTTGTGAAGATGATATATGTTTTACGGATGGGAGTGTCTCTGTGTTTGTTTCACTTAAAACCTCGTAACTTGAAATAAATTCACCCAGAAGGGTACCGAATATTTTACAGACGGATATTTGTGTGTGTTCAGAGATTATTTGGCCGAATGTTTTACGGAAGATGAAGGAGATACAACGGCGCATGTGGAGTGCTTCCTGGATTTGTGTTGGGTTGTCTGATGAGGCAATAGGACCTATTTTGGATGCCACTGATAGGAGGTGGGCTATGAGGAATGATTGGTTTTTTTCTAACCACCTTCCACCCATTGTTTTAATTATTTTTATGTATGCTAGAGTTATACCATTACGGATTTCTTTGGATGAGGTGTATGATGTCATATTTGTTATGCCAACAGTTGATTTTAAGAACCCACCAATACCACCACGTATGAAGACATCAGATAATAAATTAAACGAAGATTCAATTGTCCATACCTTTCCATTCCCATTACTCTGTCCCTGTCCATTAACATTTTGTGTATTTTTGATAGCAAGTTTAGTTAGTGTAGCAAAAACATCACCCACAGCCAATCTCGTATTATAATTACTAACATCTAAACTCTTAATCAACAAAGTTGCAACAGCATCAATATCCATAGTATGTAATGTTGTATATTCCTTAACCAGGGCGTGTAAACAATTTACAGCAGCAATCCTAACAGATAGGACCCTATCAGTTAAATAGGGTTTAACTAATGATTTATAAGTATCTTTATGAATTGAGGTTGAGGCATTCCCTAGGCCTAGGATAATTTTTGTTATTGTATTTAGTATCTCGGCCCTAACCATACTTTCAGCACTTTTAATCCATTTTGATATTATTGCAAAAGTTTCCTCGAAACTCCTGCCAACTAATCTTCCAACACTTTCATATAATGCACTTAGTACAGAGAGAGCCGTCCTTCAAAGAAGAAATATATATAAATGGTGATGGGTTAAAAAAAAATATAAAAAAGGATATATATATGTATATATATATGTGTGTAATGTTTAGGGGTACAAAAAAAATAACCTACAGTTTAATGGATAATTGTTGTGAGCTTTCCTCTTTTCCTTTTAGAATATCATTACATATGGCAATGGTATTAAATAAATCAATGGTATCTCCGATGGTATAGATTTTTCCTATACATTTAGATAATAAATTTCTAGTTGAAGGCCCTGGACCAGAGTTAATTCTCCCTATCAATTGTGATATTAATTCTTTTTGACAACTTTTTAAGTCATTCTAAAAAAGGTTTTGATGAGATTGTTAGGAAGTGTTAACTTACTTTATTGGTGGCGGAAAGTACTTTATCAAGGAAACGTAACCATTCATAAATAAATAGAGGTTTCTTAGGATCTGGGCATACTTTGAAGGCTTCCTCATTTAAAAGTAAACTTTGTGAGCCTTCCATCTGATGAGAGAAAAGTATATGTTTCAAATAAATAGTATATAAAGATAAGGAATGAGAATTATTTTAAGAATAAATAAAGTTATATATATTTATCAAAAATATATATAATAGTAAGTAGAGTAGAAAATAAACTATATATGTATATAATATGCCAACAAACAACTGATAGATGTCAAGAGAATAGTGAGAGGTAAAGGAAGGGAAAAAGAGAAACATTCTACCAAAATATCATAACGACGTGGTTTCTCTCTCTATTTAACTATTCTTTTTCAAGTAATGAAAGTAAGAATTTAATTAAATTCCTATATTCTACTTAAATTTCTATTGATACTCCCCTCTTATACTTGAAATTTTCTCCTACAACCAAAAGTATAGATTATTTTTAGTAATGTTAACTACTATAATTATATAATATTATATAATTTGTGAAATTTTTGATAATAAATAATATGAAATGTCACATTTTTGTCATAAATATATTTCTGAAAGTTATTTGTGAATATCACACAATTATATAACTTTCATCAAATAAAGTATTTTTAAAGTTTGGTTTAGTATATTTATTTTACTATCTCAAAGGCAGCTGCAATATCTCTAGATATAACAGTATTTTTTTTATCAGCATAAGATTACATATCTTGTTTTTTATACACATCCAACATATACTTTTATTTTTATAAATAAATTTCAGCATTAATTTAACTTTAAAAGATATTTTTTTTTTTGAAAAATCTTTATAACATTCAAGATGGGGAAAAATTAAATTTTTACTTAACTGTTTATCAGGAGAAGTGAGAAAAACTAAACAACAACTAAAAATACTTAGAAATTGTAAACAAGATAAAAATTGTTTCACAAATTATTTTTTATTCAGTTTATTGTTCACTTTGATTTATAAATTTCCGGGATAAACAATCCAAACCATATGGTGACACATAATAAATTGAAGATTTCCCATTATCAAGGAGGAATAAACAACTTGATCACCCCCTGGTTAATAGAGGTTCCCAAAAACAATTCTAACTCAATTCATTAATCTCCCCTCATACATACTGATTCTTTAAACATAAAAAAAAAGATAACAAATAAAGAGGCACGTTTTGATATTTGTTAGTTGCAATATACAGTTGTAAGTATTTTTCATTGCTTTCATTTTGAGTTATATACTCTCTAGAGGTTTCTTCTCTTTTATTAGGGACATGCCAGAGTGTTGTCTCTGATATTTACTATAAATGATAGAAAAGTGGTTGTATTTGAAAGTGTAATTATAAATAATGATTAAAAAATAAAAAGAAAGGATGTTGATAGTTGTTTGAGACTAAAAAAGGAAGTACGGAAGTTTTAACATATTATATTCATTTAAAGTACCGGAGACATCATGAAATTATACTTATATGTCTAATGGAAAAATAGACCATTTCCGGTGAATTGATGTTTGTTTTTTTTTTACAGTTCAAAAATTAGGATTTAAAAAAAAATATTCCATTTGAGTATTAAAAATATCACATAAAACATTAGTTATATACAAAAAGAATTCTCTTTATCATAAGATTAGATTATACATCAGACTGAGGGAGTATTTTGAAAGTAGACCTTGGAAATGGTACTCAATTTCACAAGGAACTAAATAAATGACTTGGAACTTTGAAAAACACAAACAATAAGAAGAACATGATATTAACCCCAGATCTATACCACTCCTCCACCAACAAACTCATCATTACCAGTTAACTTCATCACCTTTCAAGGACAATTCACAATATTAACAACCACATACACATCTTGACTTACCAGAAACCCTACAATTTACATAAACACAAAAGGATTGATCAACTAATTTATTACAAATCAAACAAAATAAATCAGAACATCAAAAAATAAATATTAGTTTGTTAATTAATTATAAATACATTATAATACAGTAGGAAAAAAAAAGAAAGAATCACAAAATATACAATTAAATACAATTATCAATACAAATAAAAAAAATTACAAAATACAATTATCATTACAATAATATACAAAAAGTAAAAAAAAAGAGCATTAAAATCAATTAAGCATTAAAACGTTGCTTTCCTAACTCCTTATTAGTATAATTAAGTATTGTGGAGTAGGCAACATAATCATCCTCCTGGTAAGGAATATTATTTATTCTTGTAAATCCAATTAAATTGTTGTTCCCTCTCTTAACACATTGAGCAGCAATATATGCTGGAGCTGGAATTGAGACAGCCGATGGAATGATATCGTAAGTAAAACATAACATGTTAACAACCTTCTCCAATTTATCGATAGTGAATTTGTCTTCCTTGACGTTGTCATCATAGGCCAAGTAGTACAATGGAAGCTTAGCCGTACCCAGGCAGGTTGGGTTTGTCTTTGAATAAATCTTTATGTTTGGACCAACACACAACTCCTTTGAAATGAATGTTCCAGGTTTGATATTTTCAACAATTCCATCTTGATTTAACTGGTAAAAGCGTGTGTTATCCTTCTTGCTAACAAACACAAAGGTGTAGTTACAATTAAATTTTTCTACACCAAAGAGTTTACCAATTTTTGGTTTTAACTCAAGTAATCTGGACAACTTCAACTTCAAGTGACTTTTCAAACTGAGTGTCACTTAATCCACATCGGAAGAATATAATCTTGGAGGGTGGTTTACCTGAGATCTTCTTCCATTTCTTCATGATGTTCATGAAGACCTCTTCTAACATTTTTGAATCGATGAGGTAAGCATCATCAACCTTTTTATCCTGGAACCAATAATCACCAATATATTGGCCATATTTCCCTCCCAAATTAGCACACCAACCTCCAACAGATTTGTCCAAGTCCTGCTTAACTGCCCCAGGGAGGGATAATGAGAGATCAAGACCAATATACATAACCTCCTTACTACTTAAACTAAACTTCTCGAGACTCCTCTCATCCATACATACATTAAAATTAAGACCACCAAGTTTCGAGTTAGTCTTCCTAATAACATTATCCAATGTAACAATTTGATTTTGAGCTTTCGAGGCAACTTCATAAGTGATGTGCTGAGTAAGGATATCATGAACCTGCTCAAAGACCTTGAGAACAGTATGACTCTTCTTAATTCTCCTCTCGTCAATGAGAATCAAAAATGGCTTGGTTGAGGAACCTGAGACCTTCTCAAGAGCCCTGGTGAAGTGTTGCATTAACTCTTCCTCACTTATTTTATAATCAACATCAGTATTGCAACTGTAGAGTGATGGGTTGTGGAAGTCTATTTTACTTTCCCGGCACCTATTAATATACCTTTTACAGAATGAGTCAATTGTACCTTCATCACACCTATTTCCGTAAACAACAACGAGGGGTCTTTTTACTGAGGTGCTATAGAATACAGGTTTGTTTTCGTTGTTTATCCTCCCATCCCTAACACGTACACTTTGATTCCCATGAACAGTAACTCTTGGAGTATCCGGGAACTCAGAGGAGAGGAGTGCAGATGAGGGATTGATATGTATACCAAACTTGGTAAAGAGATTATCATCCCCAATAATATTTAATTTAAAGACATTGATATTGGTTGATCCTTTTCTGTAGAATGGACCAACTGTATTGATCTCTTGTTGAGCGGAGGCAGAAGCTGGATCCATCTTGTTAACAGGTACTTGTTGTCCAGGAAAGATTTTTAGAACTTCAAGTGGGTAGTAATGAGTCTCCTCAACAGTCTCCCTCCTGTCATCCATCTTTATTGTCCTCTTTACCTTGTGAACGAATAATGGCCATTCAGGATACCTTAGATTATAGTTGAATTTCTCCTTAAAATACTCAGCAACAGACTTCCTGGAACCATCCTTCTCATCAAAGAAAGTATTATTCGCGTCCTTGTCGTGGAGATCGTGCCTGAACTTGAAGATATCTCCATTACTCCTATGAGTTGTTTGGAGGTAGGTACCTTTAATATTCAGATCGTTGATTCCTTTATTGAAGTCCCTTGGTGAGGATGGGACGCCACCGTTATTTGCAAAAATTTCATCCTTAATGATCTTATCGAGGTGATCATCCTTGTAGTAGACATTTTTCGTGGCATCAAAAGATAATGCATAACATGGTCCATCAATGTTCACAAATTTGATGGCTTTCGTCAACCCATCCAAAATAACTCTTCCTGGCCCGGTGGCAAAATTCCCAGCTTCATTAGAAGGTATAGACTCGACCAAAGATTTCCCTGACCTCAATTGAATGTACCCACCACCTCCAATCTCCTTTGGGTTACAGGCTTGTTGTGTAACGATAAGATCCAAACAGTTAGTAATAACTTTACCCTCCTCCCTCCCATAACAATCAATGAAGTTGGTCAGGTCAATTTTGAAGAAGTTTACCTTCTCCTCGAATGTAATTTTGGAGTCCCCATTCTTGAAAAGTGTCCTGAACTCCGTACCAAGGTCCCTCCTGTTAATGGTGAATTCTTTACAATCCAAGGGTTTGTTTGATACAAAATCTGACACTCCATCATAGGCATAATACAGTCCTTTGACACCGAAGTGATCAGTTTGTTCGTAGGCCCTCCTAACAGCAAACCTGCAGGCATTCCTTTTATCTAACGTTGCCATTGGTGAACTAAAATATGGATAAGATTAGATTCTTTTTTATCATGTGGAGGAGAGTTTTGACTTACCTATTAACATTAGTGTTAACATGTGTTAGATCCTTTTTTTTATCACATTTAGGGAATACCACCTCGACTTTGCAATTGTAACGGTACCATGAGGTATTTTTAGTGAATGTGATTTTGTGGAGGTTGGTTGCGATTTTATTATCCATCATGGTAACCTGAAAAAAGGTGGTTATTGAATTAAATGATACTCAGGGATGGAGAAAAGATGGATGAAAATTGTTGCGAAATATTATGTTGATTGTTTTAATAGAGATGTTTTAATGAAATTGATGAATTTTAAGAGGATTACGCAATAAGAGAATGTAAAAATTAAAGTAATGGATGTTGAAAAGATGTTTTGATAGATATGTTGGTTGGGGTTGAAGGTAGAAAAAAATAGGAACAAAGGAATGGTATAAAAAATTGGGTGTAGAGAGTTGGGGGAATAAACTTTAATGGGTATACATCAACATTTGATTTTAGTATATCTATCAAAAAATGATTACCATTTATTAGTAAAAAATAAATCATGAATGGGTAGAAAGAAAATAAATGGGAATTAATAGATGCTGAAATTAATAGTGTGAACTAACTCATTGGAATGGATAGATAGAAAGAAAATAAACGAACACTAATAGATGGTATCAAAAAGAATTATAAACTAAATCATTTAAAGGGACAGAGAGAAAATTAGATATAAACTGAATAATAAGACACTTACAAAATAAAAAAATGTAAGACTGATTGGAAAATTAACAAAATGAACCTTTATATAACATATAGGAGAGTAATAAGTCCAAAGTACAGCATTCATAAAACATTATAAATAAAGCGATGCGAAAGAAAGAAAGGAGGGTTACGCCAGAATTTGTCTATTTTTACATGCGTTACCTAACAAAAGATTACAATTGTACGTAATTATGTGATGAAGTATAACTTAAAGCATTGGAAAAGTGATTACAAACAGATAAGAAAATAAAGGCACGTAACAGAGGTACTTTGGTACCGTTTAAAATAATGTGCCAGCAGATGGTAAAATGTACTTTAATTCTCAAGAACAATCTTACATTTATCTTCGGGTTATAAAAAATGATGCAATCTAAAAATTGGCGCTAAATATTAGTAATTTATGTCCAGTAATTTTGGTTACAATATTTAACTTAGTGGAATTTGATTTATTGGTTATGTGTAGTGAAATTTTAAATCATGATTTGAAGGGATGATAAATAGCTGATTGGTTTGAGGTTGAGGATAAGATTATATTGTCTCTTTTAAAGTAACTGAATTTGTTTATACATACTTAAGTAAACATTGTTTATACACTAGACTAATGTAATTAATTACGTTACCATTTTTTTCCTACAAAATTCAGAAATTATGCCGTTCTGGTAAATTTAAATTGATTGATAGTGAGAGATAAGTAAAAAAATCAGTTATATCACTATAAAGACTGTACTTAGGATCAATTGGTATCATGTTTATTATATTTAATAGTACATGTAAATAACATGAAAGAGATATTTGAAAATGAATGACAATTTTTTTGAGGAAAAATGTTTCCGCATCGACTATTTTCCATTGGTGAACAAATCAGGCCCGTCCATGAAGATGTCGTTATAAACAGTTCTGGGACACTATAAATTCAACGACATTTCCTATTACTATGTGAAAATTCTAATAACAATAAAATCCTCATTACCCCAAGTACAATCTCCAAAAAATAGTTATTTTACCCCATATTCTTCTCCATAAATGATCGTGACAACAATAATTACCCACAATAACCTGATGAAATCTAATTCACTAATATATTATACGAAAAATTTCATTTAACCGCAAACCTTCTTTTAAACGTTTTTTATTTGTGATAACAAAACGATATGATGTAACAAGAAGATGTTAATCATCAAATGATAACAATTACCCTCTCCGGGTGTTATGTAAACATATTAAAATTTGCTTGAATCTCCATTTTTTGGAGACAAAACATTTTTGGTCTTGCACGGAGAAAATATTTTGTAAGTGTTGGTGTATTTGGATGGCACCATTATGGAGGAAATGTTCATTGTTATAGTTATGCGATTTTTGACGTTTTTTATGATGACACATTAGTTACAAAATGCGATTTATAGCTATAAATCGGCGAAATATTGTATAAGTATTGAAAATATCATATATTCTCTTATAGCTATATATTTGTAATATGATTTCCCGTATAGAAACAAGAATGCTATAAATTTTTTTATTATTAATGTATTATATATTGGTAATAATTTATAGCTATAAATTTGCTTCTATAGTTACAATATATTGCTTAAAATTTTCTATATATTCACTAGACAATCTCATAAGTAAGCTATACATTTATAAATAAATTACACGCATAAATAAATTAAAATATTTTTATTATTTATTAAAAAACTACAAAATAAAACACAATTTAGTTTATTAATAAGAACTTACAGTTTTATCTTCATAGTGCAGCATCACCTTCTTCATAATCCATAGCATCTAAAAAGAACAGATAAAATTTAAGAAATAGATCAAAAACTTACCATTTCCAGCTTAATAGTTCACATTAAATTTCCTGAAAATAAACAATGAAAATTTAAAAAAAAATAATACTAAAATTTACCATCTTATCCAAAATTTCCCCTTATTTTTATAAAAAATATCTAAAACAATTAGTAATACATACTACACACAAAAACTCATAGCTATGAAACATAGTTGAGAAATTTTATTTATTTCTGTGTAAATTTTTCTTTATATCCAATAAATTATTTTAAAATATGTTTGTAGTATCATTTATTTTTTTATGATTTAAAAATAAATATTCACGATTTCTTGATTATTATGTATTAGTATATTCTCATAATATACATATACATTAAAAAAATATGTGCATGTTAAACATATTATAATTGTATGTAACATTTTAAAAAATTTATTACATATTTGTTAAAAATGTATGTTATATAAGACATTTTTTTAAACATATATTTAATATTTTTATCCAATTTTTATAAATTTAAAGTGAATTTATCTAAAATAAAGCATATATTTAACATAAGATAATTGTGTTATATAATTATTTTTTCTTTGCTATATGCTTGAAAAGAGTCATAAATATTGTTCAAAAATGTCTTTATTAAACTTAGTATAATCACTTAAAAAAGTGATTTTATACAAATGAAATATATTTACTGTGAAGTATTATTTTTAAATAATAAACTTTGACACAAACAAAAATATGCTTGTTTTTAAACAAAATTAATTATTGATACAAGTGAAATTATGTGACACGAAAAAACAGTACGAACAAATTATAAATAAAAACTATTAAAAATAAAGATTACTTAACAAATTAATTTATCTATTATTTAATAAACAATTTCAATTATATATTAAATTAATAGCTTTGATGAACAATTATATCGTACTTTTAAATACTTTCTTTTGTACCATGAGATCTTTCATATCGTGAAGAAATTGTACAATAAAGTACGATTTCAAAATTTTTCCTTAATTAAAGTGCGAAATAAATTATTTTTATTTTGGAATTTTTAATTTTTTAATAATTACTTTTTTTTCTTCAAAAAACATATCTAGTAGAACTGGCATAATGTCTGATAATCACTACTTGTTTTTTCTTCTTTTTAATTAATCTACCAAATTATTTAAATCAGGCTATTCGTGATATTTCATGCTTGGAATTTTTTCATTCATGAACTCGAGATATTAGTATTTTTTAGTTTTAACGTCAGAGATGGAAAAATTCACTTATTATTTATCTTTATCTTGCTGTTAAAAACAAAATGTAAATCATTTTTAAAGAAATGTGAAGAAAACGTAAAGAAAAAAATTATTAAAATTTTCTCTTAAAGATGAATATCTTTTATGTTTACCACAACATTAGATGTACTAACTAATGATTTTTAATATTCTGAGAGTCAACTATTATATCAAGTTGACTTTTTGAATGATATTTTCAAAAGAAACTCATTATTTTTATTTCAATGTTTTCTCTTTTTTTAGCATCTTTGCTATCATATGAAATTTTTCTGTGTGTCATATTACGTTGGTAAAAAAATTGAAGACCTTTTAAAACAAAAAATTACTTCATTCGTCTTTGACTCATTTAAATTAAAAAAATTACTAATTTTTTAATTAAAATTAATTTTTCAAAGAGAATGTTATCATTTTTAGAATAGTTAATAGTGCTAATTTGATTAATTATATTAGTTTAGTACTAGAGGAAACATAGATTTTATTATTTAAGAATAATATTTTATCCTGCTTAGGAAAAAAATGTATCTTTAAATATCATTTAAAAATGAAAACAAGATTACATTCTTTATATCAAAATGTTATAATTCGCGCAAGGCTAACAAAAAACGTAAACATTACTAATAGATATAACATAAACAAAAGCCATATAATATTGAATGTAGATTAGTTTTAATATTTATATCATCAATAAAGCTTTCATATTTATTGTCTTTTTTGTAATATTATTGTTTTGAAAAGTGCCAAAATCAGATAAAATGTATTTTTGAATAAATTCTATCAAAAAAAATATTCATTATGACTAATTTTCCAAGAAAATTTGAAAGTCTCAGTTAAATATTGGCATCAAATTGATTAAAGATCCACATAATATTTGTAAGGAAATATATGTGGAAGAAAACAAAAGCCAAAGATTTAAATGTTTATTTAATTTTCTTTATAGAATTTATGTTCCATGTTTGGATGAAAAATTTAGAAAACGACGTTTAACAGTCCATATAATCTTAACACATTTTGAAAGACACCTCAATATCACTACGTACTCTATAGATATGAATAGTTTTGAAAAAAGAGTATAAAATCATAACTGAATATCATACTAGAAAAGGATATGATATTGTTATATGCATTTTATGAAATACATCAAGATATTATTGAGAACCTTTTTTTTAAATCATCTACATACACCATTTCATAAATATGAACTTGCATCTTTCATTGTTTTTTGGTATATCATACAAAGACAATGACAATGTTACCAAATACATTGTATCAATAATTTCAACTATATTATATCAATCTCATTCACTATCAAAAGCAATTGATAAATTTGTTATCTACAATCAGTTACTACCTAAAATAAGATTATCAAATACTTTAAACGGCCTGTTTTAATACTATATTTTTATATTGGTTTCAACAGAAGTTTCAATCGGTCATCTATAAAAATATAGCGAATAGTGATAGAACATTTTTTATAACACATTAGATTCTCTAATCTTTATTTGTATAAAATTTAATTAATATGCTCTCAAAATATTAATCATTACATATAGTGTAACATGTTAAAAAATAATGCTGAATTCAAACTTTTTGTTAATAAACAAAATTACTATTTTAAAATAAAGGATAACAGGTTGCCGTGACAATATTTTGATTTACTGCCTGATCAATGATTATAAATATGGACTGGTAAATAATGAAAATGGTTTATTATTTTAATAATTAAGATTAATTACTTTGTACTATATTTTCTGTATGACAACCATTTTTTATCTTTAACATTAATGTACTAATTTTTGTATACATAATGATATCACGAAAAAATAAAGTATATTCAAATAACTTTATTTGTAAAAATTAATGGATAGCTAGCATAAGTTTTATTATAAGCAGATGATAATGTTTTCTATCAAATTAAGCTACAAGAAGGAACATAAAATGGTTGTGATTTTTCTCGACATTCAATGACTGAACATTTACCTTGGTAAGAATGATTTATTCAAGATTACTAGATGTTTTTTTAACAATATTTCTAACGTTTAATTAGAGAAATGATAATGGAAATACTATTCCTGGTACACAAATTCAATTTAGTAGTGTTGGCTTAAATTATATGGCTGGTTTTGCAATTGACTACATAAATTCTGCAATCGCCGAAGTCAATATGCCTGATATTGAAGGGTTCCTTAAATTCACATATCATTTATCCCAAATCAAAATTGAAGAATTTAATATTCCTAAATCTTCAAATGCCTTTCAATTCTCTTCACTTGATAAACTTGATATCAATTTACAGGGAATATCAGGAAAAATGTCAACTTATTATCAAGTAAAAATTAAAGAAGGATTTTTTCATCTAAGTAAATCAAAAATTGTTGATGTTTTAATTTGAAGAACCTCTGTTGATGCTTCTGTTGGTATCTCACCTCTTAATGGTAATCCAAATATTTAAAATTCTAATTGTACAGCTAATTTAAGGATATTTCATATTAAACTCCACGGAAGTTTACCTGATGACAAGAATGATTTATTTAAAAAAGAGATTAAGAAATATTTTAAAGAAAAAATAGAAGTTATATGTCAAGTGATTGAAAAAGTTGAAAGCGATCAAGGTAACAAAATTTTGGGGTCATTCCCATTAGATGTTGGGTTAACAGGAACTTTTGAAGGCTTTTATATAGATCATGCTTTAACATCAAATCCTGAATCATCAAAAACTAGCTTTACAATTCAAATAGGGGATCTTATATATTATGAAGGACATCGAAATGATCCTAAAATTCCAAAACCAAATTATGTTATTCATCCATACAACACAAATAAGTGTCTATGTATTGACTTTGATAGTGATCGTGTTTTGGATTCAGCAGCCTATGCATTTGAATTTTCAAAACTCAGTCAATTTATGATTGATGATAATATTTTAAAATTATTCCTACAAATCATAAAAAATTTTTCCCAATGTAGTTGTATTGATGGTCTTTGTATTGGTGAGTTAATCACGAAAAGTGAGTTGCAATTGACTGAAGTTATATTGCTTTTCCAGAATTTCATTTTAATTCCACCAGTATTTATGGTAATGCAACTGGAAATGTAAAATTCCAAACCGCTACTCCAGATGGTTTTAGTATGTCACTCTTTGATTTGTACATGGATGTTGGTATTTTGATAAAACAGAACTATCTTAATGAGAAATATTGTAACAAATTGGATTTACGTTTTCATTGATAAAAAAACACACCTGATATTTTCTATACCTATTAAATAATGGCTGGAACAGAAAGAAAAGTTCTTCAAAAATACTACCTACCTGATTTTGATGGATCAAAGATTTCTAGGATAAAAACAAAAAAGTCATTTTATTTTATGCAACGTGCTACAGTACCTTTTAACATGCAATGTAATACTTGAAAAGAATACATTTACAAAGGAAAGGATATCAATATGAAAAGAGAAACAGCTCATGGAAAGGATTTTTTGGGTTTAAAATTTTTTGGATTTACCTTTAGGTATGTTAGTTTTCATTTTTTTAATAATTATAAAACATTTTAATAAAAATTTCCTAATAGTTTGGCGGAGATTAAAATCAAAAGAGATTTATAAAATACAGATTATACGGCTGAAGGTGGTGCAACAAGGTTGTTTAAAGCATATAAATTATATAAAAACCAGAAAAAAGCGGAGGATGAAAGCAAGAAGCTGAAAAGAGTGATTCAATGAAAATGCTTGAGAAAAGAATCTAGCAGAGCAAAGCGGAAATGGATGTTTTGAATGAGTGAGAAGAATTACAAGAAATTAATAGCTGAAATATTAACTTTAGTTTGAAAAATCTCATCGAACAGAAAGCTTTTTCAATAACAGATGATGTGAAAGTTTAAAAGAAGGAGGATGAATAACTACTAGATTCTTTATTTGGAAATAAAGATGAATCATTATCATCCACAAAAATTTTTGAAGAGATTGTAGGGGAGATAATTGATAGTGGTGAAAATAGCGATGATGAATTAAGGCATCATTACTCGTAGTAATGGGTACAAATAAACCATTTTCAATGGGCCAGAAAAGTAATGCGCGTGAAGACAAACTTTCAGTATTCAAAAACTATGTTAAAATTAAAAAGAAGAAATGAAATTTTTGTTTTAAAGGAATCAGTGTTTTTATCTGTTAATATGAGCTTTGTGAATAAATAACTCTACACTTTTTATTTCTTTAGTCATTTTGTAAATATTTTGATACATTTTAAAATATTTGAGAGTGAAAAATTTGAAATAATTTTGATTTAAACTAATTTTTTTGAAAAGAATTTACCCAAAAATATGAAGAAATTTGTGTATTCTTAATCTAAGTACAAAAACTTTTAATATTGTGTATAAAAAATCTATGTAATAACTATAAATATATAAAAAATTTAGAATAACATATTAGTTGTGAAATATATTGTGAGAACAATATTATATTTTGTAATGAAAATACTTTAATCACTGTATGAACATAAAATAAAACATATTGATATAATATTTAATATCTCGATAAAAATTATATTATATATAAAAAATTACTGTGCTTTATATTATAATTTGTAATGTGCCAAATTAAATTTTAATATTATAGTTTTTATAGGTTGGTTAGCAAATCATAAAGCTCATCATTTCGTCGAACCAATTAATAATCTAATTTTAGGCGGTAACTGATTGTAGATAACAAACTTATCATTTGCTTTTGATAGTAAATGAGATTGATATAATATAGTTGAAGTTATTGGTACGATACATTTGGTAACGTTGTCACTGTCTTTGTATGATATACCAAAAAATGATGAAGGTGTAAGTTTATAGTTACGAAATGGTGTATTTATAAGATTTAGAAAATGATTCTCAGTAATATCCTAGTACTAAACCAGAAGAAAAGTCGTCAACAAATAATATTCCCTCATGAACATCCATGTCGTCAGCTATACCACCAATATCTATTATTTTTCGATACCTTTTTGAAATTTATTGAATAAGCAATATTTTATTCATCTTTCATTTTAGGTCTAGAGGATGGAACTGGTGCCAAAGGGAGATCAATTTCTTCTAAATCCTCACCTTCAGATTTAACTATCATAAGTTTGATGAATGTCAGTGTATGTGCTAGCACTGGTACCAGACTTGTCCTAAATATATTCATTATTATTCTATTTACTCCTTCTATTTGTTTGTTATTGAGATAATTTTCTTTGAAAAATAAATTGATCTCTTTTTCAGTATTTTTCGCAATTTGTTTCGCATGGTCAAAAATGATTAAAGAGTCAATATTCAGTTAAAATTGTTGTTTTATCTGAAAATTTTTAATTAATTTACCAATAAGTTCAACTTTAACTAATAAATATTAATGTTATCTAATAATTTGTTGTAAAAACTTAGTAAAAAAAACTTTATTAATGTCACATTAATGTTTTAGAATGACATTCATATAAAAACTTAACTTAAAAATATTTTAATATGAATTTAAAAATATAACTATATTATAAATTAAAATTTTTCATCCATCTTTAAATATATTTTAAGTTAGATTTTAAACTTTTAAAATGAATAAAAGATTATAAAAATACAATAATATCGAGACAAAGTTGTTTTCAATTAAATCTCGAGAACAAATTCTCAGAAAACATGCATATTAAATTTTTTATCTTTTTGAAACCACGGACTTCAAAAGATTACTCTTGAGCTCTAATGGAAATACTTTTAGCATTTTTCAATCAAAAATTTATTAAATATGAAAAATAAACTTTATTTATTGATAAATTTACTAATATTTAATATTAAACAATATATTTAACTTTAAAAAATTTATAAAAAATTAGTAAAAAATTATTGAAAAATCGTATTCCAATCAGTTTATTAATAACACATTTTTTTACAATATACAAAAAAATATTGATAAATGTTATAATATATATGTAGTGAATATAAAAAATTATTCAAAAAAAATATAAAAAATATTTTAGAAAAAATTCAAAAATATATGATACTATGTTCAAATTATAAATGTAATTATAAATAAATGCAATGCAATTTTAATATATAATTTTGATCATATTTTCGTGTTACAATTACGTATATTCATTTTATTTTAATCAGGAATATAAAAAATATGTAAGAATATTTTTATAAATTTTTTTTTCCTTTTCCTTAAATATACATTTCTTTTTTTTAAAATGTGCATACGCTATTTTTTAAAAATATGTAACATCACACCAAAACAGGTGTTGTGTAGAATTTAATAATATGCATTGAGTTTAAAATTACAGGGTTTTTTATTTTTGTGTGTACAATCTGCCGAAAACATGTGGCTTTAGAAATTTAAAAAATAGTCCTTGATGTTAAAATACGTTAGTAAAATATTTAAAAGGAAAGTGAAGAGCTAGTTGTCTAAGAAATATTAGGTTGTTCTATATGAAATGAGCCACTTATACTAAAAAAGTTTAAACGCGCATAACTCGAAGATAAATAAAGATTTTTATTTAAAATAAAAGCCATTGGATTCTATACAATGTTGCCAACGCAATGGTAACTTATTTATTCCATTAGAATAAAAACTGCCGTCCCTGGAATCGATAAAGTCTTCAAAGGCAGATTTTATAGCCTCTTCGTTTTTGAAGACTTTCTCCTTCAGAAATTGATCCAATTGCTTGAAAAAATAAAAGTCAGTTGGAGCAAGATCAGGAGAATAAGGAGGGTGAGAAAGAGTTTCATATTTCAGTTCGCTCAGCTTCTGAAGTGTGATTTTTGAAATATGTGGGCGCGCATTGTCATGAAGAAAAATTGGCCCCTTTCTATTGACTAAAAATGGTCTTTTTTGGAACAATTTCTGGTAAACTTTATCTAATAATTGACAGTAGAGTTCAAAATTGATTGTTTCACCATATTTCAGAAATTTATAGTAAAGAAGTCCCTCACAAGACCACCAAACAGTAACCAATACTTTCTTTGCCGTTAACTGAGATTTTGGAAACTGTTTTGAATCTTCATTCTTATCCAACCACTGGCATTACGTTTCCTGTTGTCGTAGAGAATCCACTTTTCATCACAGATCACGTTCATGTCCAAAAAACGAGTCATTTTTGTTCCTAAAAAGAAGAGAAGAACAAGTTTCAAGACGACACATTTTTTGTTTTTCGGTCAGTTCATGGAGTATCCATTGATCTATCTTTTTCGTTTTTTCAATTTGCTGAAAATGACGAGAAACGCTAGATTTTGAAACTTTTAATGCCCCAGAAATTTCTCTAACCGTTTGACGTGGATTGGCTTCAACTACGCGCTTCTGCTCCTCGTTTTCAACAACTAAATCCGGTCTCCCACGCTCCTCATTCTCAAGGCTTTCATCTCCTTCTTTGAGTTTTTTGAACCATCTTTTTGCAGTCGCACGGCTAACAAGATTTTCTCCAAAAGCTTCATTAATACTTTGTGCTGTTTTTGAAGCATTTGTCCATCTTTTGAACTCATATGGAAAAATAATACGAATTTTATTGATAGAAGGCATTTTAATAAATTGTAAAAAAAAGATGATAATTTGATTTTTTTTTTATGATTTTTATGTAATTTTGTAGAGAAGATTAAGACAAATCAAACGAGATGCTTGACATCTTTTTATCATTACTAGTTAGTTAATAACGTCAGTTTAAAGTGCTGCGTATATAAAATGGCTCATTTCATGTAGGACAACCTAATATATTAAAAATAATAGTTCCAAGTTACTTATAAAACGTCATTAAAAAATATCGTATGTAAAATTTAGATGTAATTAAGAAAAATGGAAGTAAATTCTATACATTTTAAAAAATTTTAGATAATAAAATTTAAAAAAGTATGAAAAAGAGTGATCATTTTGGATTAATAAGAGTTCTTAAAAAATTGTTCTCAATATTTTAAATTATAATAAAAATCTATTGAAATAATTATGGAAAACATAAATTTTATAATTCTTATAAATAAAAAAAATTATATAGTTAAACTTAATATAAAAGTACAATTCATAATAGATTTTACATAAACAGTTTTATTTACAAAGCATAATTGTTGCGATATTTTAAATTGTAATCTTATAAAATTGATAGTTTAAATATTACAATAATTTTGTTATATTTTTTAATATTTGAAAAATTGTTCATTTTTATTATTTAAAAAGATTTTTTTCATTGGATTTTAATATCAAACTTATATTGTGCCATATAATTGTTAAATTTTTGCATGAGACATAATTTATTTCGATTTAGGATGCTATTTATAAAAAAATAATTTGAATATTTAATTAAGATTAGCATCTAGCAATAATTTTTAGATTCCTAAAATTTAAACAAGGAATTAATATTTTAAAAAACTAACAAAATCTATTTCAAATCATAAATGATACTAAAAAATCTTCATGAAAAATAAAAAAAAACTAACTTTAGCAAAAATATTTAAAAAAATTACGTTTACATTCATAAATTTTAATCTACGTATAACTAGTTAAACGAATATTTTTAATACTAAAACTTTATTATGCATTTTATAGAATTAAAAAATAAAAGCTGAATAAGCAATCTATTGCTTGCATTTAAACATTTTAATGAAACGTTATGTGTGTCATTTAAATAAAAATAATATTCATATATATAAAAACAAAAAAAAGAATATACCTCAACAAAGTCATTTAAAAGTATGATTATGATACTGCTTTATAATTTTTCAGACTATTTATATCATATAAAATAAATATAAAAGTTGAAATAAAAATATGAATTATCATCCAATTATGAAAACAATTATATCAATTTTATTAGTAATTTTATTAGTTTTTTTAACTGCTTCAACTCATGACAACTACAGTAAAAAAAATCATGGTATTTTTGTGTTTTAGCTCTAATTAGAATGAAAAGTTCTTCTGTTAACAGCAATTACCCTTTTTCTATATAAAATATTTCTTATTTTTCTATATATTCTATGTATTCACCGTAGCTTCCACCATTTGTCCCCCTTCCAATATTATCAGCATATTCTTGATTTCAATTTCATCTTCTAGATAATATTGAAGTTATAAAACTACAGGATGTTATAATTTTTAAAAATTGAAATTTTTAGCAAAATCTTAAAACTTTATAATTTTTTAGGTCGGTTCAGTTATATATACAACGATTGTTTTGCATTTAAAAATGGTGACAATTTTGAAGAAATTAAAACTGCTCATTACATATTTTAAGAATACTAAAATAGTTATAAAATCTAAAAATCAATTAAAATGAAAAACTTCAGCACACAAAAATAAAATCTTATTCCAAAATACAATAATAATAAATAAGTTCAAAAATTTTTAAACTAAAAAAGAGTAAAAAAGACGATTAAAGAAAGTACTACTAAACATGATAAAAATTTAATAAATGATGAAAGCGGTTTTGAGAAATGTATTGAAATTACAACTATTATATCTACAGATTTTAATTAAAATTTTACTTATTTTTACGACGGTGTTGCAAACTTTTATTTGAAATTAAATTTTTTCAAATATTATAATATACGAAAAATAGATAAATAAAGGTAAAATTCTAATGAATCTTTAAATTGTTAATATTGAAAAAACAAACGTCAATTTTACTGATGCATAATAAAAATTATTTATCATTTGTAGGTTTGAAATTTTTTAATAAAAAATTTAATTAAATTGAACAAAATTATACTATTTTTAATCATTTATTTTCAATATTTTTATTTTCTGTGTTGTAGTTGCCCTCTATTTTGTACATTTTATACAAATATATTCTGATTTTATACAACAATTTGTAAAAATGTAACATATTTTAAAAAAATATTAATTTAAAGAATTAAAATTTTTTTTAAAAACATATATCTTAACTTCGAAAAACTTTCCCTTATCTTTTAAAACAACAAATCCTTAAATAGAAATTAATATTCATTTCTCATATTTTTTATTTTTATTAACATCAGCAACAAAAAATTTTTTTTGCGTTTTAAGAATTATTTTTTTAAACTAAAGAAATACAGCTTAAATTAGAGCAAATTTTTAAAATGCATTATTTTAAAAAATAATTTTATAACTATCTAATTTTAATAGATATGATAGTATTTATGAATAATAATATATATTTTCTTTAAAATTCTTGAAATTAGTCTAATAATTTATTACTATGGGATGACAATATCTGTCTATGATAAAAATCGATTTTTTCGATATGTAATTAAACAGATTTAGTTATTTGTCAATAAAAAACAAAAATTGATAAACTATTTTAAATTTTGACTTTTTAAATTCTTGTAAAATATTTAAACAAAATCGGATTTATTGTAAAAATAATTTAAAAATAAAGTTGGTTTTATTAATACAATTTTTAAATGGTTGTATTTATTGTATCTATATTTATTATTACAAGATATGTTATTTCTTTAGAACAAAATGTGTTTTATATTATTATTTATTGTATTTTTTATCTTAATATCTGTTTTTAATCTTAATGAAGCTTATAAAAATAGACGAATTTTTTTGTTTTTTCACGGTATAAGAGTAGACTTAACAAAAAATAGTTAAAACTGGTAAAAGAATTTAAATAAATTGGGCTCAGGATAAATGTTGATTGCACTTTAAAATGTTGGTAAAAGAATTTTATCAAAATGATACAAATCTTCATAAATGTAAGACGCATTGTAGGTTAACTGTTCTGAGAATAAAACTTTTTCAAAACACAAATAGAACGTAATCTACGAAAAGCAATTCATAAAAAATACAAACGAATAGAGTATTAATAGTGATATTTTTTCTGGTAGTCTTTTATAACATTTAATTCTAAAAAACTTCAATTCATTATAGAGGTTTTTTTTTATAAAAAAAAATTGTCTTATTTCACAACATAAAATAAACTCAATCACTAAGCAAAGAATGTATGAAAATAAAAAAAAAACATTAAAACTAAAAAACCATCACAAAATCAATAGAATACAAAAGTTTTAATAAAAGTGATAATATTGATGACAATGAAAGGATTAAGTTTGCTATATAAACTTAAAGAAAAGGTTTATTCGTCATTTTAGGTTAATTTCATTTTATAAGAATTGTTTTATATGTTATTTAATTGTTATATATTATTTCAGAGTCGTCAACCCAATAAATTTATTACTATATATTATTTTCAGATATATCAATTTTCATTGGCTCATCATACTTGCTATAACATTTTTATTTAGATCACTATCAGTTATCTTACTTACTATTGAAATAGCATTAGAATTTGATTTAACAGTATCTTGTAATAATTTGTTACGAAGTCTATTTAAATGAATTTACAATTTCTTTTTTTCATTAACTCTTTTGCAATTTTTTATTTTACTTTCAATTACAATTATTTCTTTTAATGTAAAATCAATACCTCCATCGAAATTTATAAATAAATTTGATGAATCGTTTTCACATTTTTCAACTTCCATTGCTTCTTCATTATTTATTAAAAAAACTTTTAATTGGATTATTATCAACTACCTTATTTATTTTTAAAGTTTCAATAAAATTTTTTTTAACAGTATCAATAGATTTGTTTTCTAATCTATTTAACTGCGTTGTTATTTTCTTTTTTTCACTTAGTCTTTTACATTTATCATATTTAATTTTTAATAAAGATGTTTTTTCATTTAAATTAGAGTCAACTTCTTTATTATTTCTGTTTTTAGATAAATGTACGGTTTTTTTTCTGACTATCTTTGATAATCTACCCTTAACATTTTTCTAGTTGTAGAAATATCAGAATTATGGTCTGTAAGTTTTCAACACTAATGTTTACACCATCAAGTTAAAATTGTGAATTATTACAAACTTGATTAGCTTATAAATATTTTAACAAATCAACTAATGTGTTAAACATCAGCATACATGAAACACCCTTAGAGCAATATCTTTTATTTTGATCCATAGAATGTGGATCAAATAAGAAGAATACTCTATCATGGTGTATTATTGAAGAAGCTCTTTTATTCGCAATCAAGATTAAAAACATGTGCTCGTTTACAATTTTATTTAATGCTTCTGAAAGAGAAACGAAACTAAAAGCGATTTCGTTTCTTTTAACCTTCTTCCCTCTTTTTTGCAAATGAATAGCACGAAGCTGTGCTAAAAATTACTTTACGATTAAACAAAATTGTTCCTCGTATAATGTTGGTTACTAATAAATAACCTCTTATATTCATTATGTCATATGTACTGCGCAAATGATTAATGCATTTTTCGTACAAAATATTTCCTTGATTTAGAACATTATTTATATCGAATTTTTCCCAATTTAATGGTGTTTTGACACATGCCATAATCAATGCTGCAGATGACATTGCAACACATTGATTATTTTGTTCTAAAGTTGCTTGGCACATATCGGCCCGCAAAATTTTAATAATAGTTGCTTTTTTAGAATTTACTGGCACGTAATCATTTTTAATTACCATGCCTCTAGCACAACCTTCTTTATTTTTTATAGTTTTAATTAATTTAATAATTTCACTATTATTTTTAATCATAATCGATTTAACGATTTCATTAGTTTCAAAAATATGTGACAATTTAACGTCTTCATTTAAAATAATGACATGCTTCGATCGAACGAAATCACGTCTCAATTTATGGTGCTCTGAGTCAGCAGTTTCACAATTAAAATCCTTTGGAATGTCAATTTCACAGACTTTTTTTCAATAAATTGTTGACGAATTCCATTTTCTCCTGTTTTTTTTATCTAAAATTAAAAAAAATTAGTTCAGTATAATAACAACGTAAAATAAAAATTCATATTTATAACAACAATAATAATAAAAATAGTGCTTTTTAGTTTCAGTAGAGCCATTCTTTGATTTAAGTTGTAGTGATAAAAAAATATAATATGTAAAAATAAGACATTTATTATAAATATACTGTTTTCTTATCGGCAGTGTCAAAAAAATTAAAATTTTTTTAATTTTAAAGCAAAAAAAACTGATAAAGTCTCCCGATTATTTTGGTAATGTATATCTCAAATAAGCCACTCTAAATTTTTAATTTCTACATGGAAAAAATGAGTATTAAATAATTTAAAGTGTTTTAAAATTCTAATATGATACTTTATTAGTGCTAATGAAAGAAAATTCAAAAAATTAAATAACTTTAACTAAAATGTGATAATTTTATTAAGAAAAATTAATTATGTCTACGAAAATTTAGTAACGCTTTTAGTATAGATTAGAATCATTCATTAACACAATGCTAAATAGAGATTTTAAGACACTGATGGCTACTATTAAGAACTATTATTGAGAAGAAATCGACAGTGTATTCTTATAGTTGAAGGTTTTAAAAGTCAAGCAAACTTAAGGAATAAAATATTACCTATTCAAAAGTTAGTACGAAACGTAACGTTGTAGACTCTGAATTTGAAGTTCTACAACCTGATATAATAAAATAAGGGGGTCACCAAATGAAGAAATCAAATACACGAAAAACAGCTATAAATATGCTAAATAGCTTTTTAATTGAGATTATTATGTAAAAAATAAACATAGAACACTATATCATTAAGTAAGTATTACACGATATTGTAGCATGTTTCCTATCTCTAACAAAAAATAAATAAAGTCAAATGCTAATAAATAATATTAACATTATTTAGGATGTTTTTAATAAAAACATAATTAAATAAGCAAGAATCATGTTTTTCAAGTAGCCTTAACGAAGCGGAAAAGTACCAACAAAATTTTATAAAAAAATCAATATAGTATACTAATAAATCAATGAAAATTAATAAAAATAAACTTAAAAATATTAAGAAAAGTAATAAATAAGCAATTATAATTAATTTAAAATAATACATAATAAGAATAACTTGTTAAATAAAATTTTATATATAAAATAACATGGGGGAACTAAAATAAATAATAATTTTAAAAGCAATATTTTAAAATTGTTGGATATATATGAGAGTTAGAAAACACGTGCACGATAGGTAATAATAATAATTTTATTAGGAATTTAACGATTCTACAATATAACACCTAACAGTTCTAAGCCGACTGTATACGACGGAGTAAAAGTAAAGAATGAATATTTTCCCTAAAAATCCCCTTTTATACCGTGGGTTTTAGGCGATCTTCCAAATTCCCAGAACTATCCTTTTGAGAGTCAGAGATTCTTCCTTAAATATTGACATAGAAAACTTATATTAAGGTATAAAAAATAAATTACAAAAACTCTCAATCATGGCATAATAATGTTACTAATTAACTAAATATTATCAAATTAATAATCAAAACAACTTTCTATAGATTAAATTAATTGCACCAAAAAAATTTAAATATAATTTTGATCACATCTATTCTGTTTAATTAAAATCTCTAATTATTCATTAATTCATATTATAATTTTGAGAAAACGCCAAAAAAAGTCTTTGACATAATATATTATATATATAAAATTTTATAAATGAAATCAGAAAAATGCAACTCTTATATAAATTTTTAATGAATATAAATTAAAAATTTTTTAATTTATTTAAATTTTATATCAGTTATACAATAATTTTAAAAACCATATATGATATATTTTATAGTAAAATTTTGAAAGAAAACACGTACAAAATTTAGTCGACAAATTATTAAAGTTATGATCAAATGTTCTTTTTAATAATTATCTTTCTTATTTCTGAGTTGTATCTTTTACAAACATTAATAAATAAAAATTTTCGATTACTTTATGGAAGGTTGTTTATGATATAAATACAATATTAATATGTCCGGTAAAAAAATATTACAGAATTAACACTTAAATTTTTCTTATCTATAATAAAAAATGTTATAATTAAATTAATATTAATATCATTTGGAAATATAATTTTATCATAAATTTAAAATCGGAAAATCTTTAATAGTTAATTATGTGAAAGAAAATCAATTAAAGTTTAAAATGGGAAATGAAAAATGAATTTATTTTAAAATTTCTTATAAAACAAATATAGATTTTAGCCAAAAAGTTTTAATAATTAGTTATTTTGAAAATTAACTATAAAAAAGTTAAATTACACAAAAAAATAATATTATTAAAGCGTTTATTTTTTATTTCAATTTCCATTTGGTCCTTAATTCTAACTATATCTTGTTAAATTAACATTTTAAATAAATTTTATTATTGTCATTTTTTCAAATTTATTGTATTATTATGTATATATATTGTACGAATTTTGTAAAAATAAATGGGTTTATTAAATTAATTTTTTTAAATTTTTAAATTAAATTCAAAACAAATATATCTTCTTCGTCATGAAAGAAAGAAAGAAAAATTTTAAGTAAGTCCTTTATCAAAAAAAACTAATAATTTTACTAAAGATCTTATAAAACGCTTAAAAATTGATGAAAGTGAAAAGAAAGAAGATCTTAGAAAAAGAGCAGAACAGGCATATTTAGAAGAAAAAAGAAAAACCAATAAAAAAAGAAGAGAAAGAAAAAAAGAAATAAAGAAGCATTCTTTTTTTACTTTTTACTTATTTTATATAAATAAAATAGTTATTATATAACACATATTTTTAATAATTTTTATATATTTTGTGACTAAGGTATCTCTTTTTTGAAATTAGATATACAAAGTAAAAGTTTTATTTAATCTTTAAATACACCTACATGATAATTAAATATAATGAAAAAATTGCAAATGTTTGCAAGATGTAGTATTTATTTTGTCTTTATTAAAGAAATTAATAATTTTTATAATTAAAAATTTTTTTTAAATTTTATGCTATAAAAATTTAGTAAAAGTTGAAAATTAATTTCTTGGATTTCTTTATCTTTCAAATTTATTTTATTATAATACTTTCACTTAAACAAAAAGACATCACTCTTTGGTTTATTATTTGGTAAATTTTTAACAAACTCCTTAGAATTACGTTTCAATCTTATTTCTAATTTGTACTTTTGAAATAAGTTATAAAATAAAAATTTAATTTACTCTCATAAACGTTATTCGGAAAAAATCCACACAAAAATTGTTTAAAAATGCTGCATTCTAAAAGATAACTTTGTCAATTTTGGTTAGAAAGTAATGAAGCTATTTTTTCCCCAAAAGTTAAAAAACATTCATTGATTATTAAACCACAAAAATTAATCAAGTTTAAATAGAGTTATGCTAAAGGCAAAACCGATATTTGTGTAAAAAATAAAGAAAATATGAGAAAATTGTTACTAAAATTAGTATAATCTGTTTTACAAATAAGCAATAAACTTCTCAATAGTTTTACTTTTTAAGTTAGGCTTAACTCTATGTAAAAAAAAACTATATCCATTTAATTTTATAGAGATATTATTAAGTAATAGCTATTTGACATTTTTTACCAAAAAAATAGTCATCACTTGTTGATTCATAACTTGACCAATTTTTTATCAATCTGAATACTAATGTTTTTCTGCACTAATCTGAAATTATATCTTTCAAATAAGTCATAAACCATAAAATTTCATTAACTTTTAAAAAAGTTATTTCTGGAACAAACTATACAAAAAATTGTACAAAAATGTGACATTTTTAAGCATAACTTGGCCAAATATGGGCTAAAAGTTTTGAGACCTATTTTCCGCACTAAGTTGGAAGAAAATGCATCAAATGACTAATTGACCATAAAATTTGATCAAGTTTGAAAAGAGTTATGTCTGGAACAAAATTGATTTTTACAATAAAAATGAAAAAAAAGCAAAAAAGTTGACATTCAAATTAATATAACTTTTTTCGTAGTTGAGTTATAAACATCGTTAGATACTTGTTTTTTAAATTAGACGTAGATCTATATAACAGATAATATTTTATTTTTTTTCATCAAGTAATTACTAAATTATAGCTATTAAACTTTCAACCCTTTTTTTCAAAACGGTTACCACTCTTTGGACCATAACTCGATCAATTTTTGATACAATTGGATAGAATTGTGTTTCTCTCCTATTCTGATAGTATACCTTTTAAATGATATATAAACCATTGTGTATTATCTATTTTGAAATAACGTTTACCCCTGATCAAATCTATGCTAAAAAAGGCCAAAAAAAGGGTATTTTTTGAAGATGACATGGCCAATTATGGCCTAAAACTTTTTAAACTCTTCCTCCCCACTAAGTTAGAGAAAAACACATTTTTTGGCTACTTACCCATAAAAATCGGTTAAATTTGAAGAGAGTTATGTGAGAGACAAATTTTTTTTTCCTTATTTCTTTTTAGTATAGAAAACAATTCTTTATCGTTTGCTATTTAAAAGTTCGTATTTTAATATTCTAGAAACCAAGAAAACTAACTCTATGTTAATAATTGAATCAGAATTTTAATTTATTGTTATATTAATTAATAAATATTTTAATATAATAATTAATTTAATTTATCAATATTTCAATTAATTAATTTTTTATTTTATTAATATGTTTAAAATATCCAAAATGACAAACTTTTAAAACATTGATCTAAATAAACAAATTGGTAGTTTTAGTTATTTTCGTTGTATAACTTTTTAGTCAAGTTAGTTAAATTGATAGACTGAACTTTTAAAACAATTGATCGAAATGGTATGTAAGTACGTTGACTGGTTTAGTTATATCAGGCGTTAAAAATCATATAAAATTTTTAGAATTATCAATATTTTATATAAAACAAGTTATTCAAATTCAATAAAAATTTAATGCTAATAATAATTTTAGTTACCTCAATTTTTTTAAAAAATTTATTGTTTAAATTCTTTAATTCCTTAAAATTTTAATCACTTAATTTTTTAATTTCTTTTAATATGTATTATTAATATTCAAATTTTTTACAATTTTAAAAGTATTGTTCTAGGGTAAGTTGATTGCGTGTATTTACTAATTTTTCATAATTTTAGAGGGCTTGTTGCATTAATTGTGTATTGTATCTGCCAATTAATTTGTTCTAGTAAAATTAATCTTTATTGCTCTATCTGCGTTTTTTTTCTACCAATTGGAGATGGCTAGACAAATATAAAATTTTACTCATATAATGGTTTAGATTTTATGTCTTTTCAGTGTGTAAAACCAATTTCAAATAAATTTTTTACTTTTAATTTAAATAAAAAATCTACACTACAAGAAGAATCTTGTTTATATTCAAAAGATGAATAAAAATAAATATTTGAATCATTTAAAGTAGCAATTAAGTGACTTTCTATAGTTAAATAATTTATTTAAAATGGCACGACGCCTATTAAATATCTCAATAAAAATAATAATTACAAAAATTTACCTTATACTTATTAATATTTCTTAAACAATACCAGGTTCTATACAACTTTAGAAATAAATAATTTAACCCCTAGAAAAAATATTACAATTAAATTTAAATTTTGATATTAAAAATTAATGACATCGAAAATAATGACATTGTTACCACAATTGTCTATTAAAAAAAACAATTTCTGAGAGATGCTTTATACCATGACAAACAACCAAAACATAATTACTTTTAAATATACAATAATTCAACTCTATCATACTTTTAAATTTGGTATAAACAATTTTATATTATTGATCAGTTAACCACATAGTTTTTTTTAACAAATATATAAATGAAACAAAAGTAAAAACATATCTTATATTTTATATATGTAATCTTATTTGATGTGATCGTTGATCGCTTGTTTGTTTTTTTTATTTCTCTCCATATCTAACTGCATCTTATTTCATCATATTCTTGGTATATATATAAACTAAAATATATACATGCAATCTGATAAAAATTTTAGGACTTTCCTAATTTGATACAATTTTAGATTGTATATATTGTATATTAAGTAATACTATTGTTGTAACTTGTGAGATCGTGAAGTTGTAATCACAGGGTAAGTCTCTGTTTATTTCTGTAATCGTATATTGTTTATATTTTTAATTTTCTTATATTCATACTTATATTGTGAATAAATTATGTTTTTAAATTGTGTAGTGATGTCTGGTGCTAATAACCAGGAAGATCAAATCTACAAAAGATAGAACAGAAACTAATCACCAGCTTATCAACGTTTATCAGTAACTAAAGTTAGTATATAAAGAAAAAGAATATTCAAGAAAAGTGTGTATCGACGGCTGCAACATGGTAACTAAGTAAGATATATAATTTTTTTTTAATATTTAATAACTTATTACATTATCATAAAAATTGGGTTACTTTATTTCTTACAGAAAGCCGCCCTTTAAAATTAAAATGTTTACTCAAAATTAAAAAAATTAATGCCTAAAAAATAACTTTTTTCGTCTTTAACCTACAAATTTTGTTAAAGTTTTCATATTTTATGCCGGTTTTTGATGTGTGTGATAAATTTGGTTTAATTTACTTTAAATAACTTTGATAAAGTTATAACATGATAAAAAATTTAATTTTTACTTAACTAATGGTCGCCATTTTTTGATTCACTTCTTTATTGATTTTTTATTAATTTTTTCAATATTAAGTTTTCTTTTTAATCCATACTTATACCTTTCAAGTGAGCCATAAATTTTAAAGTTTCATTAATTTAAAAAAGAGTTATTTCTAGAAAAAACTATGCAAAAACCTGTCTTCAAAGCAATGTTTTTTAAAAATAATTTAGCCAGATATAGACCAAAAGTTTTGTGACTTATTTTCGTCCTAAGTTGAAAAAATACATCAATGACTATTTCACTATAAAAATTGATTAGGTTTAGAAAAAATTATGTCTGAAACAAAATTAATTTTTACAAAACAAAAATGAAAAAAAGACAAAAATTTGATAGTTAAATAAATATAACTTCTTTCTTTGTTAATCTACAAAGGTCGTTAAATACTTGTTTCTTAAGTTAAACTTAGATTATATAACAGAAACTATTTCATTTCATCGAGTTTTGACTAAATTATAGTTATTTAAATTTCTATTTATTTTTTAAAATTGGTCGCCACTCTTTAGACTACAATTCGGCCAATTTTTAATACATTTTCATAGTATTGTGTTTTTTTCTTGTTTTAAAATCACCAAAAAAAATAAATATTTTATTCATATTCGAAAAACTATAAATATATAACTAAGTTTACAATTAGTATAGATAATTACCTACCTTCTATTTTTTATCGGAGGTTCCAATATTTAGCAATTTAAAAAAAATAAAATAATAAAATTAGTAATTTTAAATTGACAAAATTAGTAATTGATGACAATATTGAATAAATGACTGTTGTTTACTTGTTCATTTATTATATGATGTATATATGGATTATTTTTTTACAATCATTACTGATCGATTGTATGAAAAACCGCTTATTCTGGAAAAATATCTTTCCAATGGTATATAAACCATTCCAATTTATTTATTTTGAAATAACGTTTATTCCTGATCTAATATATACTAAAAAAAAGTGTTTTTAAAAGTAACTTGGTTAATTTTTTGCCAAAATCTGTTAAAACTGGTTTAGCCCCTCTAGTTAGAAAAAACACATTTTTTTGGCTGTTTACCCATAAAAGTCAATTGAATTTAAAAAGAGATGTAAGAGAGACAAATTTTTTTACTTTATTTTTTTTTGTTTTAGACTATACATATTTGATAGATTTTTTTAAAAATAATAATACCGCGTTATAAAAAATTACCTTACTAAAAATTTTAATTCTTTAAAAAACAATGGAATTTTGGCAAAATCTATAGTTCATTTCTTTTATTGGAGAATAGATTTTGACTTCTATATCTATGTTATTTTGGAAATAGATAGAAAATAATATTTTTTTTCATAATCAATAACAGTCATAATATTGTACTTCCACATCACAAAGATACGTTAATTTAAATTTATCTGATGTACTAAATTTTTGATAATCATAATTCCGCCTAGAATGTAGATTTCTATATGGAATTTATAGTAAATGATGGTATGTATCTATATCTTGACTACAAAATGAGTATGATATAACATCTGTTGTTCTAGCATAATCAAAGTTATTAATGTAAAGGATTGGATATTTTTGTATAAATTACTTTGTGTTGTTTCTTGAGAGAATAATTTGATAGTTATTTTAAATATTTTACTGCATTTTTTTGTTATTATTTCATGATTTAATCTTGTTCAAAAAGATAATAAATATTGAAATTAATTAGTAAGTTGTAAGTTATATATACATATATAAGATTTTATTATGAAAGCCATTACCATATTTATATATTGAATTCAATCAATAATCCATAAAAATATAAACTAAATTTTTGTTTGTTTAAGAATGAATTTCAATCAATAAAATGCTTTGATTAGTTTATTGATGATAGCCTTTTATACATAATACTTCATATTATGTTATATTCTTATTTAATCTCAATTTGTTTTATATAAAAGATCTTGAAATTATCCTTGTAAAGTGCCATTTATGAAAAATATAAATCATTAATATGTATGCAGCATTTTATAACTTAAAAAATTAAATAGAAAAAATATTTAATTAACATTTATAACCAATTTACTAAAATAAGATTGAATGCTTCTACTCAGTTTTAGTATACCTGAAAGAAATTTAAGCATACAATTACTACTAATTTGTTAAAAAATTATTTTATAAAAAAAGATTTCTGAATATTTTTATGTTAGTTTTCAAAAGTAACTTTTTCAATAAATTAAAAAATAAATTGTTTTTCAGATTTGTATAATATCGTAAAAATATTATGTATACAAAATTATATTAAAAAATGTCACTAACGTAATTTGTAATAAATTAGTTAAAAATTAAAAGTATACACTAATATAATAATTAATACATTCTAACAAAGGAATGGGAACTTTTTCAAATAATATTAAAAAAATCTACTTTTATTAAATTATACACATGAAAAGCCTTCCGATTAAAAACGTTTTTACTAATTTGATTAAACATCTTAAATTATATAAATTACATATCTTTAATTAATTATATATTTTGAAAGTTTATAAAAAAAAGTAAAATAATAAACTACACGTTTATTGTTTCTAGATTAATGTAAATGACTTTTTACTTTTCAACTTGGAACAATGTATGTATATTTACATATACTCAAATGCATAAAATACTACTATTATAACTAAAATATAAATGTTTCACTATGACTTTGAATGTAACCTTTAAAAATCCCTTTGGTAAATTTTTTGAAGTACCACTTAACAAATTTATACTACTCGTGATATAGTAAAAATCAAATAGAATTTCTTAGTAATGTAAATTATATTTAATTAATAGTTATTTGTTTCTTAAATAATTTCATTGTTATTTTGTATTTTAAAATTGTCTGTTAGTTTTGTAAATGCAACATGAAAATATATTTAAAAACAACCTGTTGATTTGTTATTATTCTTGGCATGTATTATAACAAGAAAAAGTGTCTTGTTAAAGCTGATTCCTATGGATAAAATTATTATATGTAATTAGATTTTCTTAGATTTTTCATAACTTTTAGAAACTTTTTAATAAAAAAAGTGGTCAATGTAATGATATTTTAAAATTAAAGAAAAACCTAATTAAATTCCTAAAATACTATTTACATTATCATAAAAACTAAATTTTACGTTTATGACAAGATAATTATCATTAAAAAATGCATTTTTTGACATAATCAATAATAAAATAAGCCTTATTTTTAAACAAACCTTTTCAAGTAAAATTTAATGTGAAACAAAACTCTAAACAAATATATTTTGAAATAAAAAAGGTTGAAAAATGGTTATAATGCTAGAAAATTATATTAATTTAAAATAGTATTGTTTTTATAAACACACTTTGTCTTTAAAACTATATAGTGATATATGCATTGAAAGGATTAATACAAGTCTTTTACAAATCAATATATTTAAAGTTTTAATTTGTTATATAGATAAAATCTTATAGGTACTATCAGAATTTAAAAACTAATTAAATTGTTAAAAAAAAAAACATTTGTTGTCAAAATATCAACAAAAACATTTTTTGTTTTTTTATCCAACCACATTTAAAAATGACCATTTATGACTATATCCATTTTTAAACATTTTTTAATCAACATACATAAATTCCACATTTACTTAAACTTTATTTTTTCAATATGCCCTGTTATTATTATAAAGATAAAATTACAACTATATTGAATTTATTAAAGAGTTGAACCTTATAATGTATGATAACAGAAATCATTGGAGAAGAGATACTTACACTTTATATTAATAATTAAATATTAAAAACTATTGCTAAAGATTTACTAAAGTGAAGCTGAGTATTTCTAACAAAATTTACAACTGTGGTTCTGTGCCTTTTGATGTAAGGTTTTGTATTACTTAAATGTTCATATATTTCAAAAACGTATAGTATCTACTTTTTTTAGACTTAGTGAATACGATGGAAATTTTAAATTATTCTAGACAAAATTTTTAATAGATTTTCTCAGTACGTATTTGAACTGTTTCGAGGATTATTTTAAAATTAAATACCACTTTGAGAACTTTGAAATTTCGAAAGCAAACTATTGAAAATATTGTAACATCCAATTATAAAACTGACTATTTGTAACATAAATAATTCATTTTTATGATATTAAAAAATAATAAATCATGTAAACATAAATTTCTAAAACAATTATTAATGCATTAACATTCCTTTATATCAATAAAATACATTAGAAAGTTAAAAAATATTGAGTTACATGAAAAAACAATTTTAGAACAGTAAATATATAAAGAAAATAAATAAGATAAGGTATTAGTTATTATTTTGTGATTTTCATATTAGTCTATATATTTTTAATAGATACTTTACGTTATTGATATCCACAATTATTTATCACAAATATTCAAGAATATAAATTTCGACTGTGATTTTTTTGCTACATTTATTATAAAAAAAATGTTATTTTAACCAGATAAATGTTTTAATGTACTCGTCAAGTTGAGATATTGCATGAAAGATTCTTTTATTTCATAAACATTATTCATGTTTCTTTTTCACACTCAGATTGTAAGATTATCATCATAGTAACAACTTCAATTTTCTAATATAAATAAGTGTGGGAAATCATAAAATAGTTAAAGCGTTGTTTTTATAATAAAAAAAGATAAAATATAGTGACTAAGATTAGTTTTTATTTTGTCAACATTTAATATATGAATAAAAATAATCAAGTAGAGCGAAAATTTACAGAATTATTTTACTTTTAATTATATTTTCATTTATAAAAAAGTAATTTGTATGTTTGTAACTATGAAAATTTATGAAGGCCAATGCATTAAAAAAATATGCAGTTCCTTGTATAAAATTTTAAAAATTGTAAAGATTAAAAATATATACATATAACATTTCCGGATGATTCTAAATATTAAAATGTGTATTGCTAAGATAAAATATTTGATTAAATCTCTAGCTTTAATTTGCATACTATAAATATTATGACTTTTTTTGCATATTTTAACCTATTAATTATTTTTAATATCGTTGTAATAAAAAGAATTTTCATAAACCACAGCAAAAGGTTTAAAACCAATTGAATAATCCAGAATTTCTTTAAATTTATTATAATATAAGTAAAGTAAGCATAGAAATTTTTTAACAAATACTCAATAAAATTATATAAAATCTCATCCAAAGGATATTTAAAATTAGTAGATATTTTTATTTCAACTTTTAATAATAATTAAAAAATTTTCAAAAATTGTAAAATAATAATTTCAACATTTAACAAATAACAGTAGAAACTTCTAAAATTGATAAAAAGAATAAGTATTACAATCCTATTCATAATGAACATTATTGAAGTATTTAAAGTCTCTTATATTTCTCAATATAGTCACATACATAAATGCTTTCAAAACTAGATGTAACATTTGCGATGTTTTTAATTCAAGAGGCGAGAGTATAAATTATTTAACAAATTATCTTACATATTTATAAAACAAAGAAAAAATTTAAATAGAGTTTGAGTTCTTGAAGTAATTATGACAATTTGAAAAAATCAAACTTGTTTAATGTTAATTTATTTTAGTAATTTAATGATTATATGAAAGCTTAAAATCTTAGATAAGAAATTTATTCAGATAAATAAAACAAGATTTATTCGAAATATAAGCACAAACGTTTTTATGATTTTTTTAATTTTTTTCAAAGATTTTTTAGATTTGTTTAACTTTAAAAACTACGTGTTTTTGTCTAAATGTTAGAATTTTTAGTAAAATTTTACACATATAGTAATACAAATTCTTTTCAACTACATACTTCAAAAATTCTACATTAGATACATATTTAAGTAAAGTTATTAATATTTTATAATAAACATTTTTATTAATTCTTAAGTTAATAAGTTTTAAGTATTTAAAAATATCCATATTTGTGATAATGAAGAGCAGTAAATATTTGATCATCTAAAATATTATTAAAAAAATATTGTAGTTGTACTTTTGCACTTAATTTTCTATTAAAATAATAAAAAACATTTATTTTTATTATGGAAAAAAAATAATGCATATTGTTTCATAATTTTATTTAAAATTAATATTTATTAATTAATATTGAACTATATTGTAAAAACAATTTCGCACATCTTATTGATACAATATTACAAATAAAATAATAAATTTTGACAATGATATCGTTGACACTGTACATTTAATTTAGTGTATGATCCAATTATAGGGGTTGTTCCGAAATATACGTAATTTTATTGAATATTAGAACTTTTATAATGCCGGGTTGCAGGCAAATTTCTCCATTTTTAATAACAGTTTGTTACCTACTTTCCGTTCAAAGTGCATTATATATAATAGCTTTATGCATCAAAAACGAAGGAATTCGCCGGCCACAAGGTATAAAATTTTATTATATGAATACATTTTACAGTTCACTTGTTTTCTATAATTATATCAAAATCGGTTTTCAATCTTAAGTTTTTAACAACGATACGGAGATTTATGCGAAGGCTATCTTTTCTATACTTTATTATTAAAGAATTAAGCAAAACGTTTTTTTAAATAATTTTTTTACTAATATACAATCATTTGACAGTCTAATTCTTTATAAAGCATAAAATGAAGCATTATTAAAGGTTAATTATAAATAAAGTTGTAGATTCTTTGAGGCAAACATTTTTTTATAATTTACAGACAATAATAAGTTCAGAAATTTAAATATTAATATATTCTTAGTAATAAGTACTGATAAGCATTTAAACTTATAAAATGACATAATTAATAATATCATTTAATAACTTGCTTTTCAGTTTTTAGTAAAATATTTAATAATTCTTAAAATTAATTTTACATTTTTTTATGAACAAAAACATACAATGTATTATTTTTCATAACATTGTTTATTTATAATTTTTAATAACGGATCTTTATATATTTTAAAGAAAAACGATAAGATATAAAATAATTAAAATTTTGTAGTGTAAAAAATATCTAAAATTAAAAATTTTGCGACAGTTTTTGTGCAAATAAGTGATTAATTTTTACAGAGGTAAGAAAATAATGACATTCATTTAAATCTCTATAAATTTATTTAAACTTGAGATTTAAAATAGATTATGAAATATTTTGTAGAAAAAAGTAAGATTATTAAATGAAATAAATATCATAAAACTCTAAAAGGAGAAAAAAGTCATTGATAATCAACTGAATTTTGTATCTTTTGAGACATCTAGAATGTTATAACATTTAATTTTTAAAATTCATTTACTGTTTCTATGATTTGATATTTTTAAAATTTAATATTTAGTAATATCTCACAAACTAGTTTAAAATTTTATTTTAATCTTTAACTGATTATTAATCAAATATTTATTGATTATTAAATTAAATAAATAAAAAATTAAGATCGGAAAATTGCATAACTTAAAGAGTATTTTGAAATCAACAATCATTCATAACTGTACTAGTATAACCTACTCCAATTACTTTTAATCATACTTTTTCTTTTATATTTATCATTAATTTTTTCAGTACTATTAAATGTAAATGTCATATTAAGTTAAATATATTTTATATAATGAAATGTTGATACTTTTATAATAAAAAAAGTATATTGTGTCAACTTAGAGGCGGTATCAGATATGATGCCACTTTATCACCAGAATATACAATGAATCAAAAAATAAAAATTATTCATTTTTTTTACATTGGTTTAATACATTAATGTAATAAATATTTTATTTTTTTCTGTATTTATCTATAATACTTCAGTCGTAGACTCGCCTTTGTCAGTTTACGTCTGGGCTGTAATGAATCGTTTATAAAATTTTGAATTTCAGTAAACAGCAAAAACTATTTTTTTAAATGCCTTTGTTTAATCCTTCAATACGTTCTATTAAAATGTTTTTGTTATAAAGGATGATTATCATTTTTTTATCAATAACTTGACTAGTTTTTTACCAATCTTAATATTGTTATGTCTCATCTTTGATGCTGAATTGTATCTTTCAAGTAAGTTATTAAACAAAAATTTTCATTAACTTTAAGAAAAGTTATTCACACACAAATTAAAAATTCCGCAATTTAAGATGTACGTGATAATTTATGTAAAATCGTATTACATTTACAAAAAAAAATATTACAAAAATGAATAGAATTGTTATGCAATATAGATAAAATTGTATAACAATTTAGGATGAATTGTTATGCAAATATTAGAAAAAAATTGTCAAATATATTTAATTAATTATATTGTTTTAGAAAACAGAAAAATAATATAAAAACAGATAAAGAATTAAATAAAATTATTCTAATATGCTTAGTAAAAGTTTGAAATATTAAATATAAAATGATAAGAATAACGTTAATACTTAAAAAAATTGTTATTTAAATACTAAAAGTATTTTCTATTTCTAAACATAATATATTTATATTTTTATATATATTAAATAAAGATTTTATTACTGTAGTTTATTAGAAATTAATATAATAGTAGTATGAACTACATAAAAAATTATTTATAATTTTCAAACTTTTTACTTTTTTTTTCTAAAAATCACTTTTTTTTTAATTATATATTGTTGATCTAATTATAAAATTTTTTAAATTTATATAAAAATACCTATTCATAACGTTTCGAAAAAGAAAGTATTTCTAGTATTTAAATAACAATTTTTCTAAGTGTTAAGATTATTTTATTATTTTATATTTATTATTTTAAACTTTTATTAAATATATTAAATTAATTTAGGATATCAATTAATTTAAAATAAATTTATTTAATTCTTAATCTTGTTTCATATTATTTTTCTGTTTTTCAATAAGAATATAATTTATAAAATATATTTGACAATTTTTTTCTAAAATTTGCAAAACAATTCTTACAAAATTGCCATACAATCATTCCTAAAATGTAATACAAAATTCATTAAATTGTTATTACCCTTTTAGGTAATTTATAATGACAGTAAGCATTAAATTATAGCCTTAAATTGTGGAATTTTTTATTTGTTTGTATGACATAAATTGCACAAAAAAAGGTATTAAAATAAACATATTTTTAAATAATTTGGCTAGTTATGACTCAAATTTTGTGAGACATGCTTTTCTTCTCAAGTTAGAAAAAAGTCATTTATAGCTACTTAGTCATAAAAATTAGCTTAATTTGAAAGGAGTTATAGCAAAAATAAATTTTTTTCTTATATTTTTATGCAGACATTATCTATTAAAATACTATCTGGTTATTTTTAGATTTTCTTTAAGGAGATAGTGTCTACTTCAGTGTTACAATTGCAAATTAATGCTTTCTTTATTGTTTTAAGTTATTATTCATGAAGTAACCTTTATCTATTTTTTATTTTAACTATTGTAAAATTTCTTTTAATACTAAACATAATATAATTTATATTGTAAAATTATTAATCACACTTAAAACTAAAAACTATTTTTGTAAATAAAAATTTTGCAGTCATAGATCATATATAGCAGAATTATGCCAATATTGATGATTAAATACTTCGTTTTATTTTCAATCACAAAGTGTATATAAATACTGTATTAATCGAATAAAAATTTTTTAAATTTTATGAAGTGTATGGATTTTATAACAATTATGCATATACAATAAAAATAAAATACATCTTTTTTTATTAATTGGGATAAAATTTTTATAATAATAAATATATATTATTTCCAAACACTAGTAATAAAAATTGTTGATGTTGTAAAAAATAATCTAAGTAGAATTCATTGTTGGAGTAAATTTATATATAATTGCATTTAAAGTATCAGTAAAACTTTTTTAACGCTAATAATTATTTTGTAATTCATTATTAAGACTATAAATTGAATTAATTGTTGTTTTTTTACAAGAATTTTATATCTGTCAACATTATTTTATGATAAATAGTTATTTTAAAATTAATTCGCGATTTTTCAAATTTACAAAATAATTTTGCAGATGTTGATTTTTATTTCTTTTTTTCATACCAAATGATATTTTTTTATTTACTCTAATTTTATTGTTTTTAAATATATTAGCAGGTATCGATTTGTATTACTTGCCATGTCTTATACCATTAATTAGCTTATGCAATATATTATAACAATGTTATTGAAAAGACATTAAACTAATTTATAATAATTATTCAAAATATTTAAATTATAGTAATATTAAGATTTGTTTTCATTGTTTTTGACATGATATAAAACACATTTTGAAATAATACATATTTTCTGGAAAAAGATAACAATGTTATTTTTAAATTTCATAAAATGCTAATAGTCATTTATTTTTGGATGAGATTTTATATTATAATACTTTAATTAGTAAACCTTTTTGAGTTTAACAGAAAACAATTAATATTTTTAAGTGTCTTTTATAATACTGGCTTATTAAATTGCAAAATTTTGAATAAACGTGGTACCAGAAAAAAAATATTTAACTATAACTAAATTATACTTAATTTATTGTTTACTGCCTACCTAAAGTCTCAAATTTTGGTTCACTTTCTTTTCTACTATCATAATATTTTTACAATCTTAAATATATAAATTTAGTATTTTTTATATTATTATGTAATGTTATTAATTTCTTAACTATTGGTTACATACTGAACTGTCGTGTTTTTAATTTAACTCGTAATAACTTATTAAGTTTTCATTTTTTACTTGTAATGTTTACTTTTTTATCAAACTTTTTTTTCTTAATATTTGATCACATATTTTATGTAAAAAAAAACAAACAATATTAGAAATCATTTCTTTTATATATTAATATAGAAAATACAATTCACATATAGTCATTTACTATCATTGGTAGTTATCTAAAATCATCTACAATATCCAACTTTATCTGGTAGTGACTAGGAGTAAATAAAGCAAAGTATTATCATAACATATTAGTGAATGAAATAAAAATGTTAAAAACAATTGAGATACAAATAAACAATTAACATAGAAATAAACATACTTTAAATGCTTATTTAAGTCTTTTAATTGTCAAACAATAGCGCAAAATTATTTTACAGCTTTAATTAACTTTCTGTTTACATGTAAAGTTTATCAAACTGTTTTACTACAATATAAAACTTGATGAAATATTTCTAAATACAAATTTTTATAAGTTGATAATTTACTTTAATATCTAATTTCTTTACAATTCTGCCATTGATTAATGAAATTAGTTATTGAGATAAAAACTAATTTATAAGATCTCAGACTTTAAAATTAGTAAAAGTAAAAATATCTTAAAGTAAATTAAAATTTTATAGAAATATAATCACTTAACATAGTGTAATTCGTAATTTTTTTTATTACGTAAGAAAAATTGTTTTTGAAATCCTAGCAAGCTTAAACTAGATTCTACTAAAAAACATGAAATATATGGAATTTTTAAAAAAATTCTGTGATAATGATTTGAATATCGATGATTGTGTAATCTGTTTGCCAGTCTACAACAAAAACACTTTTCTATAACTTTTACAATCCATTAAAAATTTTTAAAATTAAGAAGTATTGCTTTAAAATGATTTATATATTATCTTGGAATTATTCAAATAAAACAATTAATATTATTTTTTAATAATACGAAACATAATGTACTGAAAATAATATTTTCAAATTTAAACATTCAAGTAATGCAACTTTATTTTATCTTTTAGCTTCGTTAAATATACTTTCAATTGACAATCATCAGTTAAAACGTTAAGATTATATTTTGCAATATAGAAATATAGATATCGAAATTAATAGTAAACATATTCAGTGAATTTATTGAATCTGAAACTAAAGAAATTTTTAGTATCGAAATAAATATTTTTATATTAACGTTTATGAAGTTTATTTATAAAAATATTTTTATTTTGGTTAATAAAATTTTTTTTTTTTTAAATTAGATTCAGAAGTCTATTATTTTTATTCAGTTTTTATTATTCTTTATAAAATAACTATATGTTTTCTACTCAATATTATTTTTAAAAAAAAATTAGGTTATGCCAAACATTTAGCATAATTTTAAATTAAACTTTAGATTTTAAAGATTTTATAACTTTATACTAAAAAGGCCTAAAAAATGTAATTATATGATACTGTAAATTCATGAAAGAAAACATAAGATATTAAAGCAAAAAAACTATTATTTATAAAAACATTTTTTATTTATCATTTGTAAAGTAACAATTTGTACTTTAAATAACAGTAATATAAAATAATTATAAAAATATTCAAAAATATTTTTAAAGACTGTTGAAAATTTTTGTATATTTTATGTAAAATTTAAGAAAAGTAGTATTTGAAATAAGATATGTTTTGGACTACTTTTTACGTATTGTTAATATTTTTCAAACACATTATTAATATCCATGATAAGTTTTAAAACTACATTGTTTCCCAATCTATAGAAAAACGACACAATGTAATAAAATAATTGTTTTAATATCTTGATTAATATTCATTTATTAATAAAATTTAAAAATTAAATATATTAATTATTGCTATTATACAAAACTAGTTGACCTTACGAAAAGTATAAAAAAAATTAACCAAAAAGTAAAATGTAATACAGTTACAATTTAAAAATAATTCCATTTATATTATATATTTGAATTTTGTAAAACCATGTTAGAAAGTTAAGAGTTTTTAAATTTTTACATAACTAAAGAATATAAAATAAGCTAATTTTCGCTAAAGCCTGAAATGTTATATCTAAATGTTTTAATGCATTTTTCATACTTTATTGGCATGTTTACAGTCACTTAAATGCGATGATTACCATACTTAATACCAATTATAAGTTTAATTAAAAATATTTTATCTGGCTAATATTACAATTATTGAAATAGAAACATATATTTATTCAATTTATGAAATTACTGCAACCACATACCAAAATTTATTTATTCATATACATTTTTTAAACTTGTTCAAGTATTTCGAACACTTTGATAAAATAATCAAATATAATTTGTACTTTTCTTAAATTTATTCATTTTTTTTACTTTTAATATAGATTTAGTAAAAATCGTTTTATTATAGTATCTTAAAAGATAATACTAAATAAAAACTGAATAGTTTTTAACATCGCATTCAACAAATATGTTCTATTAACAACACTTGAAGCATCAACTTTAGTTTTACACGTTTTACTGACATTTATAACAGCATCTTAGATATATTTATTTATTTACTGTGAAATTTTAGTACCTTTATCTTTAGTCTTTTTAATTTAATTTATAGAAAGACTACTATGACATTACGAATCTTTGGTCAATATAATGTAATTTCTAATTAGTGATTCTGCTGACATTGGACTGCCAAATTTCTTATTTAAAAATAAAATACCTAAAGATAGTTTTTTATTCATTTTTTACAATAAATCTAGTGTGTCTTAGTGCTGTCTTAAGATTTACGTAGTATATTAATTTGAATTTTTTTCAGCCCAATTACTCAAGCTTCTGAATTAACTACAATCTGAGTTGTCAACATTTTACCAATGTCATCATGTCATTTATTTCGTCTTTTACAATATTTTTTAATAATAAATCAATATTCCACGATAGTGTATCACATGTTTCTTATAAACTCTCTTGACGATTTTGAAATTTTTCTATAGCTATAAATATTGTTATTTCAAATTACTATTTGTAATTTTCATAATTTTACTATAGAGTAAAAATTTTATATGGTTTAAAATCCAATTTAATTTTAAAAAATAAATTTGATCAAAGTATAACAGCAAAATATACGTAATAATAGATTTCATGTTAAAAAATAGAAATTATATGCTTATTACTCAACGCTTTTTTAATATTAAAATTTTTAGCAGATCTTTATAACGTATTACTTTATTCTCATTACGGAATTATAAAACCACTAGGAAAAAAATTTCTGCATATGACGTGTTTGTGATTTTTAAACTTTTTAATAATTCATTTTACAATAAATGGTTTTCACATAGGACTGTTTAACTTCCTTTTTTACAGCACGTTCTTTAGCTAGTACCTTAAAGAGTCTGTTTGTTTACGTTCTCTTATGGTGGTGTAGCTGTTTATAGGCGTAGCGAGGCCGCCTGCTACATCTATCCCAGTGGATACATGCTGGCTGGTTCTCGCCTTTAGCCGAATATCATACTTAATGAAGAGGCATGTTGGAACATGCGTGCTCGATCAGAAGTTTTTAAGAAACAAACACATTTATTTAACAATAATCTTTTATTTATTGAGATTGTAACGAACAATGTATATATTTTTGTTATCTTTGTCCGGAGTTTCGAATATGAAGTGCTACTCAGCATCTCTGATTTACTTCTTCTCCTCAACTTATCCAAACTGATGTTTCCTGAAATATTTTCTTCTTAAATACTGCTTTTCTTCTCCTCCTCATAATAAACTTTTTCTTAGTTTAACAAGAGAATGTTCTTTTCTTTCTTCCAGTTGTTTGTTAAGTAAATGTACAGATTTATTTATAAAATATTATTTTAAATCTGCACATAATACTTATTCTATTTATCCGTTCTTTTCTTATCCCTTAACTTGATTAGTTAAGACATGTACTTTGATATTTATTTTCATATGTAATATTTTATTTATTTTATCTTTTCCTTATACTTAATGCGGAGCAATACGCCTCCCTCGCCCTCTTTTGAAAGCGATTTTTAAGAGCAGCTGTTTTGGTAGGAATGCATTTTGCCTCCCTTTTTTTATATATTAATCACTTAATTAATTGTAGAGTAATCTTTTTTTCATAAATAACCATTAATATCCATAACAAATTAGGATTTTTTTTATTAATAATCACTAGTGTTCATAAATGATTTATTCTTATTAATAACTATTGATATTCAAAATGAAGATTTTCCTTCTTGTTAATAACTATTGATACAATTAAAATTTTTTTTATTTGATAACCAACTATATCAGTTTCAAACTAATCGTTTAGCATTACCAAAAAAATTTTTTTTTCGATATTTCTATAATTAACTTTTAATATAATAATTTTATGTCAACATGATAAGATAACCGTGATTATATCAGTATTTATTTTTGGCATTTGATCTTTGATAATTGATTCGATTTTATGAATACAAATTTATTCAAAAATGGTTTCACGATTTAATAAAACATTGAATTATAACTTATTATGCATGATATATCACAGAAATTTTTTTCATAGTTTGTAAAAAACCAATTGTTACACAATTTGTTACTTTATTTGACGTGGTTTTATAATGATATAGTTTTTAATTTGATTATGGTTTGATAATAATAATTATTACACAATATAAAAATGTATTTTTATTGTTTTTATAAAAGGTTAACAATTTAGAGATGTTAGATTGTTTTTTATCTCTTTAGTACAAGATCTCCTTCTCTGGTAATTTTTCGGTTGCCAGTATTCGCTCTACTCGAAGAAATTCCATTGGCACATAAGATAGATGAAGTGCTTTATGTAGACGGAATTTTTCGGCGTAGTATCTTCATGTACTGTTAGCAATTACTGTTAGCGGTGTCCATGGTTTCAAACCGGTTATCCGCAATATTATTTCTGTTAGTTTATCGCTGGAGTCTATTTTTATCTCCAGTCGTAGGTAGCTTGCACGAAGCATTTTTTTAATAATATGTGAGATCTCGGTTATCCCAATCTCACGGCCCTCTACCTAGCAGGGCCAAGCAATGCCAAGTCCCGTGGCATTAGAAAACATGGCCTCCTTTATTTTAGGAGCGTTGTTTTCAAAAAAGAAATGCAATCCGTCCCTATGAAGTCGTTCTGATGATATAACAGGTTCTGCTGTTTTTGCTGTACCAATGGATCCATTACGTATACTGGTGATTTGAATGACTGCCCACATAGCTCTAGCAGGACATGATCTGATTACTTGTTGAATAACTCGTGTTTTTGGAGTTACCGTGGGTTCTTTAAATTGAACATTCGCGTTCTGTTTACCGCCTCTGCGCATACGTTTGTGGGTAATACCAGACGATCCTGCCATTGACGTTGCATCTTTAGCTATTGCCGGTATATTTCCTATAAGATGAGTTTTTCGTTTATGAGCATGTACTAATCTCACTTTAGAGATGAATCTAGCACAACTTTCTTGTTCTTTAATAGGATCGTAGCATTTATTTCTTTTCGTTAGGAATTGTCGTGTTATTCCTACTAAAGATATTAGTAGTAGATATTGGATTGTTTTGATTCTTGGCAACACCAGGTGACTGTTTTGTATGTTCTTTTGATGGTAGTATAGGCAGACACCTTTTTTGGCTCCGTTTTCTACGGGGTCTTTCCTTTGACGTGTTATCAGTGCTTGACAATCCTGTTGGTTTCATGTTAGGTGTGCCAGGGGAATCAATGTCTGCTGTTATTTCGCTTTCGTTATGTGAAGCTTTTCCGGATAGTGGGGCTTCTTCTTCGTTAGATAAAGTTGTATTATCTTTGTCACTGAATAAAATGATATCTGGTGACTGACTTTTTTCATCATCGGATGAAAAGTTTTCCGATGATTGACGTATATCTTCATCAGATGATGATTTATCGTCTGTTGAAACGTATTCGGCACTTTTTGGTGATTTAATCATGTTTTAGTTAAATAGATAACGTGGTGAATATTTTTATATATATAAATGCTGTATAAATAATAAAATAATTGTAAAATAATATAAATTTGTTGATTTAATCTCTTATAGACACCTTAGAGATGAAAGAATCTTCGTTCGCAATAATAAATGTACCTTTTAGTTTACTCATTGCCTTGTGGCAATTTTCAACTGCATGACGTGTGCACTAATGAAACCATCACGCCGTCTAGCCTCTCTTTCTTTTCCTGTAATGTAATTTAATTTACAATCTCCAGTCTCATCATCAATGCTTTTAATAATGTAAGGCTCTTTATACCTTTCAACTAGTTTTCTCTGATTGCCAAAAATGTCTAGTATTTTTCTATAAACGATCATGTCTACTTTGAACGGATGATCTTTGGTGGTTTTATTTGTTTGGCTATTTGTTAAAAGCTTTCTTGTTTTAGCTAATAAATCATCATATTCTTTTTAGTATTCGGGATCATCCAAATATGATGGATATGTAAATCACTTGAGTGATGACTGGGATAAAAGATGATCTTATTAGGTGAAACTTTAGTTGTCGAATGTACCTGCGCATTGTACGCTCCAACAACCATGGGTATATAAATATCCCAACTTTGAGAGGCTTGGTAACATCCTATTACCTCATTTATTACGCGATTGAAGCGCTCCACTTCACCGTTAGAATTATGGCTATAACTAGTGAAGAATCTTACGTTGATTCCCCATTCACTTATTGCCTTCAATACTGTTGCCGAATTAAAGTATTGAGCATTATCACATCTTATCCCTTTTGGAGTTCAAAACACAGGGAATACTCTTGTGACTAGTGCTTCTTTGATGTGTTCACTGGAAGATTTTTGTAGAGGAATGGCAATCGTATATTTACTTAGATCGTCAACTATTACAAGAAGATAAGAATTTCTTCTTGGCGTTTCGGGTAATGGGCCTCTAATGTCCATGTTAATCCTTGTAAAAGGTAACTCAGAAGCATCCCATTTTCCTTGCCATTTTGTATAGGTAGTTCCGGAATGGTGTTTTATCAAATGACATGTTTTACAATTTAGTTTTATTTTCATGTTTTCCCACCAGAAGTACCTTTTTATATCGCTAATTAACCTTTTTATACCAAAGTGTTCTCCATGCAATGGATGTTCATGCAAATTCTTTACTAGATCTTCTTATAATCTTGTGGCACATATATTTTAATATTTCCATTCATGTTTATCAATACAGTGTTATCAACAACCTGTACTTTATCACCGAATTGTTTAATAAATTCAGACTTCTCCTGATCGGATATTTTCCAGTTACCTGGCATATGTGGATTTTTGTACTTATTCATAATATCTATTATGTTGTCAGGTACACTTTTTTTTTTCAATGCTAATGTTGTATTTCTTGACAATAAATCGACTAATACATTGGCTTTTGCCTCTTTATAATAAATATTTAAGGAGTATGCCATTAAGGCTAATTGATATCTTCTTAGTTTAGTTTGATTTTCCTTGGCGTTTTTAATTGCTATTACAGCTCTTTGGTCAGTAAAGATGTCTGTAGTTTTTCTCCATATATAATGGTGAAACTTTCTAACTGCAAATACTACAGCTAATGCCTTCTTTTCTGTAATCTGCCACCTTTTTCGACGTCACGTAGTGCTCGAAAAGCGTATGAGATTATCCTCAATCGCTTTTCCTCGTCCTCTTGTAACAACACTGCTCCAATGGCATAGTTAGAAGCATCTGTGTGTATTATAAACGATTTTTCCAGATCTGGCTTTCCTAAGATAGGTGCCTTTGTTAGCCTATCTTTCAATAATTCAAATGCGCTATTCTGTTCTTCTCCCCATATAAATTCTTCTTTTTCGCTCAGCATCTTGGTTAATGGTGCTGCAACCTTAGCGTAATTTAAGACAAATTTTCTTTAATATCCTGTGGCTCCTAGTAGGCATCTAAGGGACTTTCTGTCCCATGGGATTTTCATCTTTTTAATTGCATCCACTTTATTTTGGTCGACCGCTATGCCATTTTTACTTATGATGAATCCCAGGAATTTTACTTCCTTATCCATGAAGGTTGTTTTACTTAATTTGGCTTTTAATCCTGCTTTTTTCAACCTTTCAAAAACCACTGTAATCTTTTCGAAATGTTCTGTCTTTGTATCAGAGAAGGTTACAATATCATCGAGGTATACTAACACATTACTCCGTAAATCTCCAAAAGTCTCTTCCATAACTCTTTGAAACATTGTAGGGCTACTGGTTAGTCCCATCGGAGCGACTGTATACTCGTACAATTCTTTTGGTGTTATAAACGCCGTTAAAGCTCTACTGGCTTTATACAGTGGTATTTGGAAGAACCCTGCAGCAAGATCTATAGTTGTATAATAAGTATGACCTGCTACTTTCTCCAAAACGTCATTAATCAATGGTAGTACACTAGTTTCAGGCTCCATTAATTTATTTAATTCATGATAATCTACCACTTTTCTTAATGTACCATCTTTCTTTGGTACCATTATAACTGGAAAGAACCATGCTGATCTGCTTTGTGTAACTTGTCTATTTTTCTCTATGTCATCTAAGATCTTAATTATGGCTTTCTATTCTTTTGGACGATATTTTCTTAATCTACGTTTTACTGGCGTTGCTTCTGGTATCAAACGGATCTCATGTTTGATATCACCAGTATATCGTCCTGAATCATGTTCATATTCATAGAACACATCTTTATAATTTAAAACTATTGGTTGGAGATCTATTCGTATCTCTCTTAACTTTAATATTTTCTCATCACTTAGAGGTTTCGTTCGAATGGGCTCTGGTAATTCATTTTCCCAATGAGCTTCTGGACTTATATATTCGTCACTTGCTTCTATTATATCATTTGGTTGTATTCTTACAGCCATACAAATAGGTGTATTTCTTGAAATAATCATTGGTGAAGAGGACAGATTAACTAGTGCCATCATGGCGTGTTCATTCTTCATCTAACTAACACCTTTAATACTTATCAACTCTGATGAAGTATGTATTATGGGATTCTTCTTTACTTTAACTAATCCCTCAGAAATCAAATCAGAGTATTTTACTGGCATTATTATTCTTTGACTGGATTTATAGCATGCTGCTGTACAGCTAGCAATTCAAATTTTCCTTCCAATCCTACCTCAGTAGGTATTTTTAATTTTCCTAAACGTATTTGTTTATTTTTATAATCATGTGTAAATGTTCCATATTTACTGAGAAAACTTCTTCCTAATATAATAGGGAATACCATGCCTTTTGCTATATGCAACTTTTCTTGTTTGTATGACCCATTTCCTACATCAATTTCTACCATACATTCTCCTATTAATTTAATTTGGTCATGAGTATTTTCGATAACCATATCCGTAGGTTGCAAAGCTGGTTCTCCTATTGCATACCACTTGTCTTGGTTTATTAATGGTACGGCACTTCCGTCATCTAAGTATACTGGCTTTATCTTTTGATTAATTCTAATGTTGATTAATGAAAAATTCTCAACGCCACTACCTCTAGTTGACAAAACTACTTGTTTTGCTTTTAGTGATTTCATAATTTCTTCATCTTCCTTCAACATCTGTGCTTTATTAACTAATAATTCAGCTTCTTCTTGAAGACTATTTGATGTTGCCTTCTTTTTAAGTAAGGCCGATGTAGTGAGAGTATTTTTAACTGGTTGAGGAGTCAGAGTCTGTAATTCCATTCTATCTCTGAATGGAATTGTCGTTGGATTATTAGCCTCATCCCCAATAACACGTCTGTTATTACTAGTTCTAGTAGTACTTGGTCCTATTTTATTTAATAATTCTCTTACTCTCTTATATGGTAACTTGATGGCTATGATTGCTAAAGCAAGTCCATAAGCTACTATACTTCCATCGATACCTTCTGCACCTGATACTATTTTTGATATGACTTTTGCAATAAAAGGTATATCATATTTATCAGAGTTTTCGGATACATGTACAAATGTTTTAATATTTTCCATTAACTCTTCTTCCTTTTTCGCCATGTTTTCCACCTTAGTTGGTGCTATTTTCTCTTTTCGTGTTGTCGTTTTATAGTTTGATAACGGCTTTCTCCCATTTGTAACTTTGAAGAGGTTATCGCTGTCTCCATTATCGGGTGTCTCTATTGTTTTTATTGTTTGCCCGACAATTAATTCTCTGTTTTGTGATGTAAAGTAAGGGTTGGCATCTGTATCAGTTTTAGGTTTGGTATCTCTTTCGGGTGAGGTGAAATATCTTTCGATTCCGGTATCAGCGTCTATTGCAGTTTTGGTATCGGAATGTATTTCTGTAGGGTTAACTTCAATGTTGACATTGGGTGGTATCTCTTTAGGTTTAATTTTCTTAACTAAATTAAGTGGTGGGATTATTCGTCCATTGATTCCTCCTGCTTTTGATGTCTTTGGAGTTTCAACATGGGGTGGTTGATTATTTTGAATAGTTTTTGCTGTTTTTGGCAATAACTGTTCTGCTTTTGATAAGGTATTCTTGTGAACTTGCTGAACAATCGGATCTTGTATTACTTTCTTTGGTCGTTGTTCACGTGCTTTTTGTATAACCTCAGCTGGTGGATGGACAATTTCTGGTGCTTTTACTACAGGGTTAGATTGTCTTATTTCTGGTCTATTTATTAATGAAACATTTGCAACTTGTTTTGGTTGCTGTACTTCTTTTACTTTTGTTTTAGTTGTATCTACAAAGGATGGTAGAATAACTAAAGGTTTTTCTACATCTGGTGACTTATTATCACTTGATCTGACTATAGTACTTGGTACCAGATCCCTTTGTTTCTGTAAAATAGTGTTATCCCCTTCCCTTATTTTAGTATGTTAACTCTACGGTTTTGCATTTTTCTTAGCTTTGGTTTTAATAGTTTCTTCTATTATTTTTTTCAACTTGGTATGAATTGTATCCACTTCTTCCTGATTTGCTATGGTATTTGTTGGCATTTCAGTTATATCCTTATCAATCCTAGCTATGTTTGGTCTAGTATGTAAGCGATTTCTATCAAGGACATGTTCTCCCGTTATAGCCCATCCAACTGGTGGTATTTTTACAAAACTAACAAGTTTACTAATTTCAGGCAATGCGAATTTTAATCTCGCGTTATTACAGATGATTTTAATGTTATTAAAGAGTAACAGTCGTCAGTTCCACTTAAGAATTCTTTTTCCTCATTAGTACAGGGACAGTTTTGGTAATTGTCCTTTGATGCTGGTACAATAAACGCCGGTGTTTCTTTTACTGTGTAAAGCTTGTTCTGATTCCATATCATTGGTAAGTAATATTCAGAACATCCTGGAAACACGGTGCGTAATACATAATCTCCAAAGTATTCGGGATCTTCCCATTTGTCTTCTACTGGTTGTACAGTTGATATGCTTAATAATCCTATTATGCATGCCACGATGGTTAACGTATTTGTTATCCTAGAAGATATAGGAAATCTTCTACCATTATGGTTGTTGTTTTGATTGCTACGATTATTATTATTATTGTAGCCTCTGACGTTGTTTTTACCGTCATTTTTATTTCTGTAGCAGTACTTAGCAAAATGTTTTTTCTTACCACATGTGAGACACTGGACTGGTGTTTCTTCACATTCGTTAGACCAGTGTCCAGTTTTATTACAATTGAAGCATACAGATTTCTGTCTGGAATCTGTTTGCGGTTTATGACGATTTGCTGTTATCGCATAAGTTTTTTTGTGGTTGTTCTACTTCTACCTTTTCCTGCCGATTCTCTAGTTCTTATCGCGTCCTCAACAACCGCAGCCTCCTCCGAGACGGTCCTTAGGCATTGTAAGTTAGGTTGAGGAATAAGAATGCGTTTCGGGATTTCTTCTTTTAATCCATGAAGATAATTAGTATATAATTCCCTTCTTAGATACGCATCCCCGCAGGTAAACGGTTTTTCTTCATTATTGTCAGCTTGGTCTGCTATTCTAGTATCCAAGTTGGGAATGCAATCATGAAGAATCTCATAAAACCTGTTAGTGTAATCATCAACAGATTCTACATCCCTTTGGCGTACTTTCTTGAGTTCATCAATGTTAGTACCAGCTCGGGACGACTATATGGCTAAGCTTCTTGCATAGGCCGATACAGCTGAGTATGATGCTGCCGGATAAAGTCGACATGCTGCTCTATATGCACGCGCATAGGAATTGTTGGCAGGTAGTGATAAGACTGTTCTGATGATTTGTCTTAGCTCCTGGTTAAGAACAATTCTGTCCTGTTCATCAGGAATGGTGCGTTCGATGACTCTCTTCGTGCATGCTACACACCCATTAAACGAGGTGAGGGTAAGCACAGAAGCTGGTACATCGATGGGATACTTATTGAGGGTAAGTATCTCGAAGGTTGCTTAAATGTTTTAAGCAAGGGCTCTAACTTAGTATGGTTCATAATCCGTGAGCTCCTTATTAAGGTTTTTATCTAATAACTTTTTTGAGTTATTTGATTATCTGGTACTAGTTATGAAAATTTCCCAGATTATATACTCTTTTCAGTAGGAGGGATTATTACAAAAATGTAATAAAGGTGTTTCCCAGAGTAATTGCTACGAATCCTTTTAATTTTTGGTTTAAAGAATTTAATGTTAAGATTTATTTTTAATTGCCACTCCTTTCCCACACATTTTTAGAGGTTGGGTTTTATTTTAACATATCTTTTTTTTTCATTAGATATTTTTCTGTTTCTATTATAGACACTTTATTATTTAACTTTAACATAATAACTTCACTTTTATAAGAAAGTTATTTTCTCTATAAGCACTGACAGTATCTTTTCTGGTTGGATTTTTTACTTCTTTCTGCTTATATTTTCCTTATTAATGGTTTGTTATCTTTTTCAAACTGTCCTAGTAAGATCCTACTAAGGATACATTTGACCTTGTATCCTTTTTCTAGTCATGAGATTACAGGACATGACTTTTTCTTAACCAATTAACTATTAATTTTTTTTTATTTGGCCTTTCCGACTATGTAGGATTGATACATAGTTTTTGGAGAATTAATGACATTTTAATTCTCTTGGGGAGTCTTCTTTTACGTACGTTCCATATTTTGTTACTGCTTCATCCCTTTATTAGGATGAGCTTTCTATCTAGAAGCCTTTATTTGGGTGTTGATCAGTCATCTCGCTTCTTCTCTTATATCAGCCGCCGTCTTTGATTACGACTTTTCTGATAATATTCGGCCTTATTCTTGTGTCTTTTCCATGATGGGTTTCTAGTAATACCCATTTGATTGTATTAGGAGTGATTTTTCCGTTATTATCTCTTTGCTGTACTTTTTTATGAGATAGTACGTTATTTTTGGATTCGAGTTTTCGAAAAGTACCTTTAAAGGCTGGTACTGTTTGAGATTTTTTTTAGAGCAGGTTTAGTCTTTCTTCTATATATAGGATATTCGTTTTCTGCTCTTCCAAAGGTTAATTTTATGTGTTGATCCGCACAAGCATGCTCCATTTGGTAATATCTCGGTGGAACCTCCTTAAAGAGTATGTTTATTTACGTTCTCTTATGGTAGTCTGGCCGTTTATAGGTGTAGCGAGGCCGCCTGCTACATGTATCCAGTGGATACATGCTAGCTGGTTCTCACCACCTTAGCCGAGTATTTTACCTAATGAAGAGACATGTTGGAACATGCGTGCTCGATCAGAAGTTTAAGAAACAAACACATTAATAATAATCCTTTTATTTATGTAACGAACAATATGTATATATGGGAATCATTCTTGTTCAGAGTTTCGGATGTGGGGTGCTATCCAGCACCTCTGATTTATTTCTTCTCCCCAACTTATCCAAACTGATTTTTCTTGAAATATTCTTTTTTTAAATACTGCTTTTCTTCTCCTCCTCATATTAAACTTCTTCTTAGTTTAATAGGAGGATGTTTCTTTCTTTCAGTTGTTTGTTAAGTAAATGTACAGATTTATATATAAAATATTACTAAAATCTGACATAATACTTTATTTCATTTACTCATTCTTTTCTTATTCCTTAACTTGATTAGTTGGAACATATATTTTAATATTTTTTTGTATATGTAATATTTCATTTGTTTTATCTTTTTATTATACCTAATGCGGGGCATTACGAACTATGCATTTTTTATACTTTTGGTTAGCAGCATTATTTATTGTTTCCTACCTTATAAACAGTTATTCTATGACAAAATAATTTTTTGATTGCAATACTGATAATATGGACAGTTTTGAACTTGAAATTCTATCTAAATGCTACACTTATTTCAATTATTCATGGGACATGGAAGTAAAATATGTAGTTCGTTACATCAGAAAAAAACAGAAATACATTTCTGATTTAAAAATACTATTGGTAACGAAGAGTTATGTTATAATAATGGGAGAATCAGGAATCCCCGAAGAAAATTATTTACTAAATTATGGCAACGATCTATATACAAATCATGAAAAATATCCAGAATGTTTTCCAAAAGATAAAAATTTTTACAAATTTAAAAGAGATTTACTCATCTCAACGGAAAAAGAAGATAACTGTGCTAACAACGAATGAAGCTCTTCAACCATAAGCAAAATATTTTAAAAAAATTTGAAAGAAGAAATTTAAATAATGATGCACTCATGTTAGGAATCAATTCATTTTTACTAATCGAAAATTTAAATATCAACAAAAAACAAATTTTGTATCAAAATTTATCAAATTCCTTTTATGTAATAACAGGATTTGATTTTAATAACAACAAAGTAAACATTGAAGAATGCAAAAAAATATTAAGAAACAAAACACAATATTTAGGAAATGAAAAATATAAGTAAACGTGTATTTCAAAAAACAACCGTCTTAAGGAAGTAAGGGAAAGCCATACTCCTGAAGAAAAAGTCCGTGCATATTTGCACAAAGCAGATGTCACAGCAGTTTCAACTAATAGGGAGAACGCCATTATTGTAGAAGTGTGTAAGGAATTCATACCAGTGAAATATTTCTCCGACCACTCAATTGATAATATGTGCTATCAATAAATGCCTATGCTCTCAGAATATAATCACTTATTATTTGTGGATAATAGCAATTATGTGCACTATTTTTCTTCATAAAGAAAATGTACAGAAGTTGTTAATGAAACAAAAATTAAGAAATTATTTGTACATAGCAAGAAAAACCATTATACAAATTTTGTTTATTGGTTTCTAAACATTATTCATTTCCTTTCAAAAATCCTCAAAATGGGATGGTGGAGCTATAACTTAATCAAACACCAAATTATTCTCATAATGATAGCTATAAAAATCATCATTGTTATTAAGTAAAATTTGTTTGCTTTTATATAAATATATCTGGAGTATTGCGCAAGTATAGACCTTATTTTATATTTAAGGATAGAAGATTATATTTACAATTACTGGTAAAAATAGTGGCTACATAATACAAATACAAAATTTACAAAAAATATTATACTTACTATTTTTTTCTCAATATATAATAAATACTTATCACAGATATCACAAGCTTTTAGCACTTATCTAAAATCAAAATTTTAGTAGGTAAGCTATCAAATATTCAAATAAAAAATCAGAAAAAACAAAGAAATATAAATGACTGATATTTAAAAATCTCATGTGTATATGTGGTTTGAAACAATAGTCAATACGCGCCATAGTAGTTTTTTTTTTTCAAAATCTAATTGAGAATAAAATTAGATTTTACTATTATATATTTTTATAATACATAAAATATTTTTGGAAAAAGATTCTTATGATTGGCTATGGAATAAACTAACATAGATGTTCAAAAAAATAATCTTACCATTTTAATGGTTGTATGAAGTAAATTTTAAATTTAAAAAAAAATAAAAAATGTCATTTACGAGGGTGTCGTAAATATGGCTTTCAGACCACGTCCACAAATAGAATCGGAAGTATAATTATTATGTTATGTTATTGTTTTTACATTTTTTTTAAATTTTTTATAATAAATTTTTTAAAATAACAACTACATCTATACTTTAAAAATTAATAAAATGAAAAAGAGATAATAACATATTTTATGTTTACATGAATTTCCCAGTTCTGACAGAAAACTGCGGCGAGTCGCTGAAAAAAAAAACACCGGCCCTGCGAACAAGTAGCGACGAGCGAAGCGAGGCTGCTGCTTGTTTTTATTATTATTAAAATTTTGTAGTTTTTTTAATGTTAGAAATTTATAAAACACATTGTATCAAAATTGTTTTATTACATATTTTCATGTTTTAAAACTTATTTGATGCTCTAAGTTTTAGTAATGTTTTACAAATTCCTAATTAATGGAAAATTCAAATTTTATGTGATTAAAAAAGATAGAAATTTAAAATATTGATTTAGTTTTAAAATTGACTATTTTTTTTAGATATTAATAATATTAGAGGTTTATCATAAATATTTTATAGTTATTAAACCTAAAATAATTCAATTTGGGTGATTATTATTTTATCATTTCACATTATGATAACAATAAAAAATACTTTTACAAATTTAATGTATACTTTTAAAAATGTATTTGTAACGCCCTCAGAAGGCGTAATTTAAAAGAAGATATAAATACCAAGGAGAATTCATACTTATAGTCATAATTAAAAATAGTAGAGATTGTTATAACTTACTATTAATAAAAGATTTCATATTATATTTTATTTCATATTATCACCCGAGGATAGCACCTCGTTCAAAAAACTTATATATTATGACAATTAAAAAAACTGTTTTTAAATGTATCTAAAATGATAAAAATATTTTTCTGAGTTGATAATATTAAAAATAAACAAGCAGCAGCCTCGCTTCGCTCGTCGCTACTTGTTCGCAGGGCCGGTGTTTTTTTTTTCAGCGACTCGCCGCAGTTTTCTGTCAGAACTGGGGAAATTCATGTAAACATAAAATATGTTTTTATCTCTTTTTCATTTTATTAATTTTTAAGGTATTGATGTAGTTGTTATTTTAAAAAATTTATTATATAAAATTTAAAAAAGATGTAAAAACAATAATATAACATAATAATTATACTTCTGATTCTATTTGTGGACGTGGTCAGAAAGCCATATTTACAATACCTTCGTAAATGACATTTTTTATTTTTTTTTAAATTTAAAATTTTTTTATACAACCATTGTAATGGTGAAATTATTTTTTTGAACATCTATGTTAGTTTATTCCATAGCCAATCATAAGAATCTTTTTCCAAAAATATTTTATGTATTATAAAACAAGCAGCAGCTTCGCTTCGCTCGTCACTACATGAAGGAATTTTTTAAAATATTTAAAATTTAAAGTATTATACTTGTTTTTATAATGTTTAAAATTATTATTAAAATTTTATAGATTTTTGAGTTTTAAAAGTTTTTAAAACATATTTTATCAAAATTGTTTTGTTACATATCTTTATTATTGTAGATTCATTTGTGAATCTAAGTTTGAATAATTTTTTACAATTTTTTAATATAGAAATAAAAATTAAAATAATGTTTACATTAAATTTTTAATAAGTTTTAAATATGCAAGTTGTAAGTTTTTAAATATAATTTTAATTTTAAATACAAAGTAGTTTTAAGTTTGGCTAATTTTTAAAATATTAATAAAGTAAGAAAAAAAGGTAAAAATCTAAAGATTTAAGTTTAGATAAGTTTTTATATATAAATAAGCCTTTTTTAGTATTCTATCATTCATTCATTTATACATTTATTGTAATAATCATCATATATATTGTAAACCGTAAGTCACTATTTTTTATGTAATGTTTTTTATTAATTAATGTAGGTGGCCACGGTGTTCTCATTTATATTGTATTGTTACTGAACTTTCTTAAGATTGCAATAAAAGTTATAAGTTTAGTATAGTCATCACTTATAAAATTTACTGGTTTAAGTTAGGCTTTACTTCTCTCATTCTTTTACCTTTGGAACTGTTAGAAATCATCTTACTCTGCAATTATCGATAATCATGGTTGTATCAAGAGCTGGTCTCCGACAATGCAAAGGGATGAACAGATCACCGATAATCATGTTCAACCAACTAGTCCTGATGATATGCAACGAATAGTAAGACTCTTAACAGAGCAAAAAGAAACGATGTCAACACTGATAACTTCGATATCGAATATCGAAAGTAGATTACAACAAGTTGAAATAATACAAAATCAAATACCCGGATACCCCACATCTCAAGAAGGTGGAAGAGCGTTAAACGACCCTGCAGCAGAAGACTACCAAAATGGTAAAAATAAAAACAAAAAAAACAACCGACGAACGATTAAGTCACCAAAGATTAATCAGAAAAACGATGACAATGATGGAAATTCTCATAATATTTCTCAGTTAAGCTCTCAGATAGAAGCTTTATTTATCAACTCTTCAACCGGAATTAAGAGACCTCCAAATATATCATTGGAAAAATTTAATGAAAAAATTAGCTTTCAAATATGGTTAAAAAAGTTTATGGCATATTGTAAAATTAACTCGATTGATTCTGATATGAAACATGAAGTTTTATTATTTATGCTAGAAGATGAACTTGCTTCTGATGCTAATAGAATAGAATTGTATGACTTCCATACATTATTTTTCTTCTTGTATAACAAGTATAAAGGACAATATTCTATATCCAGTGCTTTTCATGAACTCGAAATTATTACTTCACGTCTAGTTAGAAAACCAGAGGAACTAGATGCAACGTATAAGAAAATAAGTGACATTATAGAAATATTAGAAGAATCTAAACCCACTGATTACATTTTACAACGTAAAATTGAAGCTTTATCAAAAGTACTTCCCTTGGAACTTAGATCAAAGATTTTATTAACTGCTTCAATATTTCCAAGTTTTGATGTAGCTATTTCTTCCACCAAACGTGCTTGGGCTTTAGATTATCGTGCCGATATTGAAAGAAATAAAGATAACACTTTATCTAAGAATAAAAAGAAAAAGAAGTATTGCTCTAATTGCAATACCAATACTCATAACACTGATATGTGTAGACTTAAAGATAAGAATAAGCATAGAAAAGAAAAGATAAATAAAGTTGACGATGAAGAAAGTTCAATGGATTCGTCATCACCCTCTTCCTCATCTGAAGATGAAGAAAGTGTTTATAAAATATCTAAAAGTATTGAGAAAAATTTGGAAAGCATCTCTAATAAAGGACTCATAGGAACTCATGTAACTGTAAATGATCATTCTTGTGTAGCTATGGTAGATCCTGAATCTACATGTACTATTATTGACAAAGAATTTGCAAAAAAAATTAAAATTTCTATAAGATCTGAAAATGGTAAGCAAGTAGAAGTATTATCTAATACTGCAACCGTTTATAAAATAAAAGATACAATTACAATAAATGTACTAGGTTATAACATAAAGTTAAACAGTAGAATTTATATTAGTAATACAAACTTTTATAATTCCAGTTATCAAGTAATTCTTGGTAACAATATTTTAAAGAAAGTCGATGGAAAGATTAACACCAAGAAAGGTACATTCACTTTGAATAAGCCTAAAGTCATTTAGGATGAAATGAATAACTATAATTTAGATCATGATGAGATAAATTTCGTATTTGAAAAAAACAAATGGTGATAACAAGTTAGAAGAAAAATTAAGACAACAATTACAGATTGATTTTAAAGATGTAATTGCACAACATGATTTTGATGTTGGCAAAGGCCAAATACACACTCCTTTACAAGAATATTACGAGGAACGTGAACCATTAAAAATACGTTATTATCCTGTACCGTTGAATGATCGTGCAGAATTAGATAAAATCACTGATATGTACCTGAAACATGATATAATCGAAAAATGCGATTCAACTCACATTGCACCAGTTATGATACTAAATAAACCATTGGAGGATCAAGTATCCAAGGCAAAAGATTTGTGTTAGACGTTAGAGAATCCAATAGTGTAACAAAATATGTCAATTATGAGCCTCCAACCTTGCAGACAATTTTGAATTCAATAACAAAGTATCAATTTGCTAGTAGTATAGATTTATGCTCTGGATTTCTACAACTAAGCATTCCAGAACAAATTCGTGATAGATATGCTTTTAAGACTTCAAAAAGAATTTTTAGATTTAAATGCCTTGTTCAAGGTGCTCGTAATAGTCCTGGTATTTTCCAACGTACTATGGAGAGCATATTTTCACCATTGAAAGATAATATGTTAATTTATCAAGACGACTTATTGATAATTAGTGATGGTAATGAGACTCTACATAAAGAGTTATTATATCAATTCTTCTCCATAGCTAGACAACATGGATTAAAAATTAACTTCAATAAAAGCAAATTCTTTAAAAAGACTGTATCATTTTTAGGATGGGATATCTCACCAACAGGTGTTACACCATCATTGAAATCAGTAGAAAGTATCATGAAATTGAAGTTACCAGTTGATAAGAAACAACTTTACCAACGTTTGCAGAAATTTAGTTATCATAGATTAGCTATTAAAGATTATGCAAAGTTATCTTCAAAGTTGTATGAAATGACATCAGGTCGTAACTGTAAAATAGAATTAACAGGTGAAAATTTAAAGAATTATCTTTCCATTGTTGAAACTTTATATAAACAACCGTTATTGTATCATGCAAATCCATCAAAACCATATATACTTACTTGTGATGCATCTGCTACAGCAATCGGCGCAACTCTTTCACAATTAGATGACTCTCAAATAGAGAGGCCAATTTCTTTTTTTTCATGTAAGCTTCCTCATGTAAAAAAACCACGAAGTGCCACATACAATGAGTTGTATGCCATAAAGCGTGCGTTACAATTTAACAAATATTTACTAACGGGTGCACATATTCAAATTCGCTCAGATCATCGCCCATTAGAAAAGTTAGTACAGAATACACAGGAAAAACGATTTTATGATTTAGTTGAATGTATAAATTCTTACAATTGCAGTATTGAATATATTGAAGGTGTAAAGAATAGTTCAGCAGATTATCTTTCCCGTTTGCCACATTCTGATGTTTCAAGTGAGAGTGATGTCGAAAGAGAAGAAGTTAATATCCTTCTTCGTAAAAAAACGAAAAAAAACTATAATGAAGTTCAAGTTATGAGAAATATTTTTCAACCTACCTCCAAACATACGTTAAAAGATGAAAACAAAATTAATGACGACAAAATTACTTCATCATTAATGAATGGTATTTCATTGAAAAAACGCGGCCCGGTTAGACCGAGAAAAATTAAAGTAAAAGATAATGCTAAACAGACAATTAATAATGCCTTAAGAGACAATGAGGATATAAAAACACCTAAAATTGGAATTGAACATTTATTTTTGTCTAACAAAGATTATAGTTCATGTATTAACAATACTACATTATTCAACACTATCTTACCTAACAATTTTAATATTAGAAATAAACAACAATTGGATCTTGAAATAATTGCTTCATTAAAATTTTAAATTTATAATAATAAACCAATTCAAGTGATTAATGGAATTGTACACGTCCAAGTTTCATCCAAAGAAGGAGGAAATGATTTATTACCAATTATTCCTTGCGATCCTGATACTTGTCAACTAGTATTTAATATTTGTCATTCACAGTCAGGTCATTTTGGGTTGAATAAATCATTAGAATTTTTAAAGACTTATGGATACCTTAAAAAGAGTAGGAAAATTTTTGAACAATTTTATAAAAAATGTATAACATGTGCAGAAGTTAATAGTCCTCTTCAAAAACATTGTGAAATGAAAACCATACAGTATAGTAGACCGTTTGAAAATTTGGCTGTTGATATATGTGGTTCTATACAACCTACTAGTCAAAGAGGTAACAAATTCATCATCATATTTATTGATTCGATGACCAGATTCACTATGGCTTATCTAATTAAGAAATACGATTATGAACACATTATAGAATGTCTACAAGACCTTGTATTTACCCATGGAGCACCAGTTTCTATCAAATGCGATAATGCACCTAATTTCAAATCTCACTCATGGAAGGATGCTCTTGATGTTGTTAATATCAACCTACAACATTCTACTGAATATCACAGTAGAGGAAATTCGTTAGCTGAGAGAGCCTTACGAAATCTCCAGGATGGATTAAAAAAGTTGTTCAAAGAAGATGTTTTAAATTGGGACAAGTGTGTAAAACCACTATGCTACTTTTACAATATCAATATTTGTAAATCTACAAATACATCTCCATACTTCCTTCACTATTTAAGACAACCGTATACATATCTGAATAAGTTGCTCCAAACAGATGTCAAATATAAAGTAGATATCAATAGACCATTATATGAAATTGTCCAATATGCTAAGAAATCCTATGAAACTGCAAATGCCATTATCCAGAAAAGTTCTGAAGCTAGAAAAGCCCTTGTTAACCCTAAATACATTCTGGAGCAAAGTCATTACAAAGAAGGAGATAAAGTTTATGCTAAGCTTCCTGATTTTTCTAGAGGAAAAAAATTAGCTAAGAAATGGAAGGGACCATACACTATAATAAAAATGGAAGATGCTGTTGCTTTTATAACTTTAGATAGTTCACCTAAGAAAAAAATTAGAAAACTTCATATCGACAAACTTAAGAAGTTTTTTTCAAATAAGGAGGAGTAAGAAAGAAAAGGTAAAAATCTAAAGATTTAAGTTTAGATAAGTTTTTATATATAAATAAGCCTTTTTTAATATTCTATCATTCATTCATTTATACATTTATTGTAATAATCATCATATATATTGTAAACCGTAAGTCACTATTTTTTATGTAATGTTTTTTTATTAATTAATGTAGGTAGCCACGGTGTTCTCATTTATATTGTATTGTTACTGTACTTTCTTAAGATTCCAATAAAAGTTATAAGTTTAGTATAGTCATCACTTATAAAATTTACTATAATGTTTAACGCTGATCATGAGTATTTCATAATTATTTAACTATAAATATTTAATTTTAGCGATTGTTATTTTGTAATTTCACATTTTGGTTACATAATAAAATACAATTCTACCAATTTAATGCATACTTTTTATATTGTTTTATTTTTTTTTGAAAAAAAAATTTAGAAAATGTATTATATAAATTAAATTACAAATTTTTAATGTATTTAAAATGATAAAAATTTTTCTCAGTTTCTCTAGGTTGATAAGATTAAAAATAAACCAAAATATTTACTTGAAAACTTTTCGTATTAAAAAAGTTATATAGACTTTAAAAAAAATAAAAATATTTTCAAATCAAAATATTGGCGATGTTTTTTAATTAAATACTACAAAATTTACTTTTAAAATGCATTTATGAATAATTTCGACTTAGAAATTTAGGTTAATTTTTTTTCTGATTTTTACGAAGCATAGCAAAACATTTAGATATTTTTACATTTTTTAAAAAATAAGTATCTTTATTTTTAATAGTTTTTATTTATAATTTGTTCGTACTGTTTTTTCGTGTCACATAATTTCACTTGTATCAATAATTAATTTTGTTTAAAAACAAGCATATTTTTGTTTGTGTCAAAGTCTATTATTTAAAAATAATACTTCACAGTAAATATATTTCATTTGTATAAAATCACTTTTTTAGGTGATTATACTAAGTTTAATAAAGACATTTTTGAACAATATTTATGACTCTTTTCAAGCATATAGCAAAGAAAAAATAATTATTTAACACAATTATCTTATGTTAAATATATGCTTTATTTTAGATAAATTCACTTTAAATTTATAAAAATTGGATGAAAATATTAAATATATGTTTAAAAAAATGTCTTATATAACATACATTTTTAACAAATATGTAATAAATTTTTTAAAATGTTACATACAATTATAATATGTTTAACTGCACATATTTTTTAAATGTATATGTATATTATGAGAATATACTAATACATAATAATCAAGAAATCGTGAATATTTATTTTTAAATCATAAAAAAATAAATGATACTACAAATATATTTTAAAATAATTTGTTAGATATAAAGAAAAATTTACACAGAAATAGATAAATTTCTCAACTATGTTTTATAGCTATGAGTTTTTGTGTGTTATGTTAACTTTTTTCTCTTTCTTTAGCAATAATGATTTTATAAAAAAATAGAATAAATAAATTCTAATTGTGTAAAAATATGTTTGGTTCTTAAAATAAAAGCTGGAAAAACTTTTTAGCGACATATTTACGTATAGATAAAAATTAACTTTATATTAACTGTATTTTCTACTATACTTTTGAAAGTAGCTTAGATTTTTGATAATAATCCTAGCTTGCCGGAGACAAGCGTAAGGATTATTGAAATAATACCTAGTTGAGAAACTAGTTTACTTTCCAGTTATCTTGCTATAAGGTTCCTATTGTCCTGTACCGATATTGTACGTATAAATAAACACTTTTTTACTTGATCCGTCATTCTTCATGGAAATATTGCCAATTTTGGCTTCATTAGGTTGGGTGGGTTACTGGAAAGTAAACTAGTTTTTCAACTAAGTATTATTTCAATAATTCTTACGCTTGTCTTCGGCAAGCTAGGATTATTATCAATAATACTAGTTTTCAAACTAGTTTACTTTTCAGTTATCTTGCTAATAAAACGGAAGTGTCAAAATTGGCATTTCGGTCACTATATTTTTGGTATAAATTTCTTTATCTTTAATCACTTATAATTGATGATAACATCTTCAATATATGTTATTCATGTTATAAGGTTAAAGTATCATGACAATATTCGTGCTATCATTAATGTATTGTCAAGTCATTAAATAACTATTATCATGAATACATATAAGATTGGCTAATTTTTCTTTAGCTATATAGATATATTGAATGCATAATTTTTCACCATCTAATATGCAACAATTCTTTTATATCTAACATATAACATAATTAATACTTAACTATCTAATTTTCAACATGTAACATAATTTATTTAATTCTTTCTTTTTACGATAACAATAGACTTTTTTACATATTAGTAATTGGTTTCATATAATATGTTTTAAGAGTGTCTCCGTTTCTCCATCTACCAAGCTCTAAAATTTTTTCAATAGGTACTTTCTTTTTCTTTTTCAACGAAAATTACTGCTGATCTGACTGAATGGGGATTTTCATCAACTCCAATCATTGTCAACATCTTTCTAACCCATTTTTGCAATGTCAACAAAACGTATTTCCTCATCATCATCTTTTATCCATAAAGGTTTTACACTACAACCTTTATTTATCACCTTTCTTGGACATATCTTAGCACAATATAAACTGTAGTGTGTGCTTATTCTAAGTTCATTTTCATTAAAGTCTATTATTTTTATTGTTGTCCCTGGACAATCGTTTTAGTCACTATTAATAAAGTTATAAGTATGGTGTTACCATCAATTCTTACATTTTCTCTAATGATACTATGGAGTTCATGCATTCTAAATGAGTGTTTCAAGAGGATAAGGATTGCTAACTTTCTGGCGATATGGGAACTATAGTCAGCCTCATTCACTAGAATAGTTTTAAGTTTTTCTATGGCATCTTCTACTGACCACGTGGTTTTGTATTTACTTACAATAATTGTATCGTCAGATATCCCTTTTATTATCTTTTTTATGATTTCTCGTTCTTTTTTACTCAACATTACATCATTCAAAGATAATATTACCATGAAGTGGTTAATATAAGTTTTTACTGATGATGGTTCAACATTCTCATTTAGATACATTATGAATTCACATACATCTTTAAATTCAAAGTATTCCCACTGACTTGTGAAGTTCTTCCAGTGGTTCAAGATTGTTTCAATGCATTTTACTGAGTTTTTTCTATAGCCTCACCAGAACTAGTCCACGGCTTGTTTACTAACGCCCATGTTACTTAAATTTTTATTTATTTTATCAAGTGATATTTTTACATCATATTTTTTGTATCAACTCTACCAACATCCACTTCTTTATGGGTGATGATGTTCTCATCTCTTGTATCTCTTTTTTCTTCAAAACACTTATTGTTTTCATTGTGAAGTATGCCTTGTATATTTGTCTCACCTTCTATGGTGTCTCTAAAATACATGGAGCAATTAATACTGCTTTTCTACCACATAGGTATGTTGTTTTTAATAAACTACTTATATATTTTACAGAAGGGAAGTAAACATAAATTTTATTACCATTATTCTGCATACAATTAGAAATAGTTTAAATATTCAACATTGATCTTAGATTCTTAAAAATGTAATTAAAACTATCAATTTATTTTAAAAAGCTAAAATTATTTTTTCTTATGAAAAATTATATAAAATATATATATATATGAAAACTTTATTTTTAAGTTTATGTAATAAGAACAATTACAACAATACTTATTAAAGTTATAATGACATTATAATTATTTCTTCAAGAAATATATAATATCCTGTTTTTATAGATATGTCAATTAATTCATGTTTCAGAAATATTATTATCCATAACTAAATGGATCTTGAGGAAGTCTGAAATTATCTGTTACACGTTCTAAATTACTTCTTTTTCCTCCTTTCGAAAGTTGATCAGCCAACTGAATTGTTGCCAAACGCTTGGCTCTTGTTAAATCATTTTTTAATTGATTTAAACGTATAGAATTTTCTTTACAGTTAATAACTACAAAAGAAATAAAGCACATCAAAAAAATGATTTGAGAAACTTTGTTGAAGCTGGTAAAATACATTTTTTTGAGTTTAATAAATGTTATTCTTTTAAAAATTCAGTTCCTTTTTATACTACTTTTTTGAACAATTAATAACTTCCAAAAAACAAGGAGTGGGTACATTTTAAGTAAACTTAATTAAAACAAATAAAATTTAATTACATAAAAACCAAAATATTATTATACAATTCTTTTGTTTCAATAAAACTTATTTACATATTATCAATAGAAATCACACTATGATGTTTAATATTAATTTTCAAATCGTGTACTTTGACTCTCTGTCGTAGCAACGACCTTTAATTTAATAAAAAAATTGATGTATAGTTAATAAATATTGTTGAACTTTTACAGTGCAATGCTTGCGTAAACATATATTATTAATAATTTCCTCTAAGTATATAGAGATGTGCCTCGAAAAATAATTTTTGATTTCAAATAAAATTTTTATTGAAATATTAATGTGTCAAAATAGTTAATTTAAATATGCAATATCAGTCTCTTGCTATGTTCCGTTATTGAGATACATCTTTTAATGTACTCAAAATCTCGAATTTCGGTACCCCTGTTTTATCCCTTTAAAATTAGGATAAAAATATGAAAATTCACAAATAAACGTAATTTTTTGTGCTTTTTACGATGAAATATTAAAAAATGATATTTCAAGATTTATTCTCAAGGTTAAGACACTTCTCTAAAATGCTCTTTTTTACCCCAAATTTTAGTGCTTCAAAACGGTACATCTCTGTTCGGAAATAGAAATTAGAAAAACAAAAAAAGTACCTCTAAGTTTTCAATTTCCAACATTTTAAGAGTAATCCCAAAAAATTTAAATAAGATTAAGTATATGAAAAATCATCGTAAAATTTTTTTTTTTATTCTAAGGAAATTTCTCTTCTTTGTCAAATTATTATGTTAAGATGTAAAAATGCAGAAATACTATCTTCAGTTTAATTGTTCAGAAAGTGATTAAATATCTAACGATGCTAATAACGTTTTTATAAATTTATATATTGTGAAGAGTGAATTTTTATTTATTGGTTTACTAACTATAATAAACAACAATTAGACATGATAGTAAAATTAAATTATATTAATAAGACACGTATAAAAATTATTAAAATACAAAAGTGATTAATATTCATAGAACAAAATAGGCCAACTCATGAACTATTACAGACCATTCCATGATCAAGCAATCGTTATAAGATCATTTTTTTACTTATCCCCAGATAAATATAAGCCAAATAGAGATAATATAATTTAAGTTTTTCAATTCAATTCTATTCATAATTATTTGTGAAATTTTCTTAATGTTCGTTACACTTCTTTAAGTTTTATTAATAAAAGCTTGGTGATTATTAGACTTGTTCACCTTCATTACAATGTTTTTAGTTGAAGTTTATTGACTGGTCCGATCTTTTTAACTAACACTTCTTCTTCTTTAATTTTTAACTTGTTCTTCAGCTTTGGTTTGTTTCGTACTTCTCTAGTATATAAAATCTCAAAGTGACAATCCATGGGGAACATTTGGTAGCTGAATGTGCCCAATTTTCCGTTTTTTAGGTGTTTTAGGCAGACGACAATTATCTGTTGGTAAGACGTATGTTGTACACTAACAGTACAATTTAGTACACTGACAGTTAACATTCTATACACAAAAAAAAATCCGTGACATTTTGTCACGAAAAAAAAAAGTAATTTTCACGTGACATTTCGTCACGAAAAAAAAAGTGTCACGGATAAAAATGTCGCGGATACTTAATGTTCTGAATATTTTCGCGACAAAATGTCACGTTTATTTAAGAAAACTTTTTCCTCACATTTTTCAAAGATACAAAGACAAAATGTCACGCGTATGCGGAAATTCCATGCGAGTCCTGCAATTTTCGTGACATTTTGTCCCGGAAAAATTTTCAGTGTAGTAATCAAACTTCTCACTGTCAGTTGAATTTGCTTAGAAACACAACATTTGTGTTATCAACACATAATTTCCTGCGATTTTATGTTGCTAACATTAAGACCTTTTAAAGCAGCCCTTTTTTACAAAAAAATGACATATTTATGGCAATAAAATTTATTATTTAAATAAAGACAACAAAATTACACAGCAATGTATACAATAATAAGTAAAAACATTTTCTATCTATATGAATTTAGCATACTAGTGAATAACAAATTCATAATCATATTAAAAGCAACTAAAAAAGTGAAATAAAAGTAGTATAGATATAAAACTTACCATTTTAAATACCAGAACTGGATAACGTGAAAAAATATCTATTAAAAGTAAAAAATTATATTGTAAAAATGAGAAGGATACCTACCGATTGTTAATTTCATCCTCCATAAATCACAAAATGTAAAAAGATTCCATAAATATTCTAAAAAGATAAGCTATAGTGATGCAATAATTAAAATCAACCTATTAAAACAATAGAACTGGAGTAATGTAAAATGCACTAAAAAAAATAAATTTGTAATGTGGAACACATTATTATCCAACATGTCGTAAGAGAACTCCAGACACAAGACATTCCAACTCATACTATTAAAGGCAATATAAATACAAGCTCTCTCAAAAGCACAAGGCAGTCTTGTTAAATAGTTTCTAAAATGTTGTAAGCTTATAATATCTTTCTTTTAAATAAACTCTTCCTCATATTTATTATTAATATCTCATCATATTACAAATTTGAAATTTAAGAATTATTTTATTATGCATGTTAAGAAAACGTCACTGAGCAAAAAAACTTGAAAATTTTCATAGGTTATTTCAGATTATCTCAAGAATGGATTTGAATAGATTTATCGTTAATATCTCTTAATGTGCGCAGAACGATTTCCACAGACAATTTTAAGATTGTGCTAATACATGTTTATTTTCTAAAATTTTTTTAAAAAGAATGGAGAAAATTTTTTTCAAAAAAAACAGATCAAATATAATTAAAAATATCTCGATAATAAATGATCGGATAAAGCTCATATATATACCATTTGATAGAGAATGTTCTACTGCAAAAACGTTGTAAATAAAGCTATATGAAATTAAGAAGTTTTTAATATTTATTTTTGATTAAACACACGAATTTCATTTTTTCGATATTTTTGTAATCACTTTGCAACACAAAACTCATACTCAAACTTTATCAATTTTTTTGGAATTATACTTTAAATGTAGAGAAAATAAATGCGCAGATGGGTTTTTTTATGTTTTTAAAAAACTTTATTCTGTACTGATTTAATCTATTTTGAAATTCCAAAATTTCTTTGAAAAAAGGTATTCTTGAGAAATCTCGATATCTCAAGAACAAAATAATAGAATCGAAACCTTTTTTGCAGACATGTTTTTCATTTAAAATTACATGTTTCTGCAAATTTTCAGATCAAAATAACTATTTTAAATACCAAAAATGGGTGGCTATATTTGACTCTTTTCCAAGTTTGAAAAGAGTATATCTTAAGAATGAAACTGAAGAATGATATGATATTCTACAGTTTATTAAGATTTTAAGAGTACTATAAATATTTATTATCAAACATTCAAAATCGATAATAATTTACAAACGAAATTTTTTTCCTCTAATATATGTTGGTATATAATAACAATGGTGATTATCATAGCTATCATTATGAGAATAATTTGGTGTTTGATTAAGTTATAGCTCCACCATCCCATTTTGAGGATTTTTGAAAGGGAATGGATAATGTTTAGAAACCAATAAACAAAATTTGTATAATGGTTTTTCTTGCTGTGTACAAATAATTTCTTAATTTTTGCTTCATTAACAACTTTTGTACATTTTCTTAATGGAGAAAAATGGTGCAAATAATTGCTATTATCCACAAATATTAAGCGATCATATTCTGAGAGCACAGGCATGTATTAGTAGCACATATTATCAATTGAGTGGTCGGCAAAATATTTCACTGGTATGAATTCCTTACACACTTCTACAATAATGACGTTCTTCCTATTAGTTGAAACTGATTTGACATCTGCTTTGTGCAAATATGCACGGACTTTTTCTTCAGGAGTATGGCTTTCCCTTACTTCCTTAAGACGGTTGTTTTTTGAAATACACGTTTGCCTATATATTTCATTTCCTAAATATTGTGTTTTGTTTCTTAATATTTCTTTGCATTCTTCAATGTTTACTTTGTTGTTATTAAGATCAAATTCTGTTATTACATAAAAGGAATTTGATAAATTTTGATACAAAATTTTTTTTTGTTGATATTTAAATTTTCAATTAGTTAAAATGAATTGATTCCTAACATGAGTGCATCATTATTTAAATTTCTTCTTTCAAATTTTTTTAAAATATTTTGCTCGATGGTTGAAGAGCTTCATTCGTTGTTAGCACAGTTATCTTCTTTTTCCGTTGAGATGAGTAAATCTCTTTCAAATTTGTAAAAATTTTTTATCTTTTGGAAGACATTCTGGATATTTTTCATGATTTGTATATAGATAGTTGCCATAATTTAGTAAAATATTTTCTTCGAGGATTCCTAATTTTCTCATTATTATAACATAACTCTTCATTACCAATAGTATGTTTAAATCAGAAATGTATTTCTGTTTATTTCTGATGTAACGAACTACATATTTTACTTCCATGTTCCATGAATAATTGAAATAAGTGTAGCATTTAGATGGAATTTCAAGTTCAAAACTGTCCATATTATCAGTATTGCAATAAAAAAATTGTCTTGTCATAGAATGACTGTTCATAAGATAGGAAACAATAAATAATGCTGCTAACCAAAAGTATAAAAAATGCATAGTAAAAAGTATTAGTTAGTGTAAATTGGTTAAAATGATGTTTAAATAAAATTTTGATAATATATTTATGAAATGAATGTGATTTAGAAAGATAGATCTAAAGGATCAATTTCTTAATGTACAATTTTTAAAGTTATGTAGTAATAATATGGTATATGCTTTTTGTTTATATTTATCTAATATATAAAACAATATAACAGACATTGTTGATGACTTTTATTGAAAGATCATGTCTCAAATTAATATTCTTTATAAATATATTTTTCGATGCACATCTCTTCTTTATATACTTAGGAGATTTCACTATTTTAAATGTTTAAAAAATTAATTTACTATCTTTTAATAATGTGCATATTATTACATTATATTTTTCATATCATATTTGCTAGTTTTGTTAATTTTAGTACAAAAGTACATCATATTCATTTTAAAATAAAAAAGCTAGTTTAATTATTTTGCATAATCAAATAAAAAATTTATTTATATATTATAAATAATTTTTCGAATATGTGGTAAGAATTTTAATATTACAAATCAATCGTTTAACAAAAACTCTTCTTAGTAAACTTTTAACTTGTCTTTTATTTAATATATAAGTGGCACATATAAATTAGTTAAAAGTATTCAATCATTGTTTTACTTATATACTGAATGTATGTTGATATTAGATATTTGATCATAACTCAGCTTAAAGTTATCCAATTGGAATGATTAAAATGCAAAAATGTATAATTTTTTATGCTTAACAAAGTTGCACTTACATAAAAAATGATAACACTTTATTTTTGCTTCTTTTGCTACAAAATGTAAAAAAGTGCTGAAAAATGGTGTTTAGTTTTTTCAACATATCTCAAGAATGGAAAAAGATCTTAAAACGGTTTTAGAAGCAAAAGAAAGATAGCAAATTTCCCCCGAGCAGTTTTTGGATTAGCATAAAACCTCAATTTTAAAGTACTTTTAAGTTCCATTAAATGTAAAAATGTGTAAACTCGAGATTCAAGTTTTTTAATTGTATCTTAAGAATGAAACATATTATGATCTTGAAACTTTGTTTATTAGATAGAACATTTAAAAATAGCTGTTTTCTACTTTCTGACAAATATTAAAATATTTATTATTTAAAAAGTTATAAGTAAAAAATGAATTTTTTAATAATTAAAATTTTTTGAATTTTTATCTTTAACCATCCAAAATTTTTCTACAATTTTAAGATAAAATTTTTAAAATATGATTTAACATATAAAGTTTTATTTGGACAATTTAGAGTATAACAGAACAGAAGATACTAAATAATAAATGCACCTAAATTACAATAAAATACTATAACTTATATATTACGCTTACTTATTCTTAGTATTATTACTTTTTATAATTAATTTCTGACTTCTTAGTTTTTAAATTTTTTCTAACCCCTAAAAATTACCAAATTAGTACATTATTTATATAAACTCTCATTTTAAAATGATAATTGTTATAATTAGCTAATAATATTTTCATCGTATTAATTTGACTATCACCAAAATAATTTCGTTATAAGATTTGTATTTTCTTTATAAGATTACATATTTTCTTTCTTTTATATTTAAAATATTAACCATAGAATTCCCCAGAGACCTTTTTGGACTTAGAAAAATCCATGTAGAAAGAAAAAAATTATTAAAAAAAATTTTACGGCGATTTTTCATATACTTAATTTTATTTAAATTTTTTGGGATTACTCTTAAAATATTGGAAATTGAAAACTTAGAGGTACTTTTTTTGTTTTTTCTAATTTCTATTTTCGAACAGAGATGTACCGTTTTGAAGCACTAAAATTTGGGGTAAAAAAGAGCATTTTAGAGAAATGTCTTAACCTTGAAAATAAATCTTGAAATATCATTTTTTAATATTTTATCGTAAAGAACACAAAAAATTACGTATATTTGTGAATTTTTATATTTTTATTCTAATTTTAAAGAGATAAAACAGGGGTACCGAAATTCGAGATTTTGAGTACTTTAAAAGATGTATCTCAAGAACGAAACACAGCATGAGACTGATATTGCATATTTAGATCAACCATTTTGACACATTAATATTTCAATAAAAATTTTATTTGAAATTGAAAATTATTTTTCAATGCACAGCTCTGCTCTATATACATAGGAGATTATCAATTTACTTAAAAAAAGCTAAAATTATTTTTTCTTATAAAAATTCATATAAAATACATATAAATGAAAATTTTATTCTTAAACTTATGTAGTAAGAAAAATTACAACAATACTTATTAAACTTATAATGGTATTATAATTATTTTGTACAGAAAATACTTAATTTCCTGTTTTCATATGTTTGTCAATTAACTAATGTACCAGAAAATTTATTACCTTCCGTAAGAATCTGGATCTCTAGGATCTTTGTAGAGGCTTGTTACATTTTCTAATTGTTCTCTTTGGTTTTCTTTGTTAATTTGGTCTTCGAGTTTTTGAGTCAAAGCAGTTACTACAAGACGTTTAGCTCTTATATTAGCATTTTTAAATTCATTTGAAAATTGGGAATACATTTCACAGTCAATAACTACAAAAGAAATAAAGAACATCAAAATAATGATTTGAGCAATTTTGTTGAAGCTGGTAGAATACATTTTTTAGAGTCTAATAAATGTTATCCTTTTAAAAAATTTAGTTCCTTTTTATACTACTTTTTTGAAAAATAATAACTTTTAAAAAACAAGGGGTGGATAAATTTTAAGTGAAGTCTATAAAAAACAAATCAAATTTATTTCCACAAAAATCGAAAATTTGTTACACAATTCTTTTGTTTTTATAAAACTTATTTACATATTAACAGAAATCACACTATGATGTTTAACATTAATTTCTAAATCGTGTATTTTGACTCCTCGTCGTAGCGGCGATTTTTAATTTAATGAAAAATTGATGTATAGTTAATAAAATTCGAGAAACACATAAAAACAAATCATGTCGTTTTTTTTTGTGTAGTTTAAGTAAACCAACATCAGCAGTTTCGTATAAACAAAATTTTGCATTTTGGTAGAAACTGCATGATGTCGGTTATGCTAAAAAAATTGATGTGAGGTTTTAGGTAAAACGAGATAGACTGTTTTGCATATAATGTAATATCCATTCTTTTACAAACTATTAGTATAAAACTGCACGATTTCATTTTATATAATTTTGTAATAACTATTAATTTCAATAAATAAGTTTATTTATAAACATAAATATTACAAGTTTTGTCATTTTTACTTTTTTGACATAACATTGTAATATTTCCACTAAAGATTATTAATTTAATTTGAGATAGTTAGTGGCACTGCAGCTATACTTTATATTTATTATAATTAGTGATAATTAATCTATATAAGTTGTAAAAACCTATGTTAGAATATAAATGTTACAAGTGATAACGGTTTAGTAATTTCGTTTCGTTCGTATTTTTCGTAAAACAGAGTTCAGATAATAAAAATATCATATAAATTTCTACTACAACAATAAAAATGAACTAATTGTTTAATGTTAAATTTTACTTATTTTAAAATGAAAACAAAAATATAATATATTTTAGAGATTAAAAAAAATAAAATTATATTTTACTTAAACATCCAGTAAATTTCTACTTCATTTTTTCATTAATAGCTTTGTCTAACCTAGATAAAGCTTCCTCTGCATTGGAAAGTGCTTTGTCAAAAGGAATTAAGTAGTCCTCGGTAACGATTTTATTAGATTCTGCACATTTACCGGCAAACTCTTGCATATTTGAAAGATCTTCCTTCAACTGGGATTCTTTTTGTTTTATGTTTTCAAGTAAATTATTAATATTTTTTCTCTCATCTATCCAATCTTCATTTTTTTTAACGAAATCCATGTACTCTTTAGAATCCTTAATTATTCTGAAAATAATAATTCTTATATAACCGATAAAATAATAATGTACTAAAGAAATAGAACACGATCTTAAAATGATCATTTTAAAAAATGCCACAACTTTCAATGCTTTAATAAAAATTTATAGAATAAGTTTTTACAACAATTTATTAGATAACATTTATATTTATTAGTTAAAGTTGAACTTATTTGTAAATTAATTTTTATTTTTAAGATAGAACAACAATTTTAAGTGAATATAGACTCTTTTAACATTTTTGATAATGCAAAACTTATTGCGGGAAATACTGAAAAAGATATCAATTTATTTTTCAAAAAAAATTATCTCAATAACAAACAAATAGAAGGAGTAAATAGAATGATAATGAATATATTTAAGACAAGTCAGGTACCAGTACTAACACATGTACTGGCATTCATTAAATTTATAACAGTTAAATCTGAAGGTGAGGATTTAGAAGAAATTGATTTCCCTTTGGCACCAGTTCCATCCTCTAGACCTAAAATGAAAGATGAACAAAATATTGCTTATTCAATAAATTTAAAAAGAGATATTGAAAAATAATAGATATTGGTGGTATAGCTGACGACATGGATGTTCTGGAGGGCATATTATTTGTTAACGACTTTTCTTCTGGTTTAGTACTAGGATATTACTGAGAATCCTTTTTTTAAATCATGCACATACACCATTTCATAACTATGAACTTACACCTTCATCATTTTTAGGTATATCATACAAAGACAGTGACAAGGTTACCAATTGAATTGTACCAATAACTTCAACTATATAATATCAATCTCATTCACTATCAAAAGCAATTGGTAAGTTTGTTATCTACAATCAGTTACCGCCTAAAATTAGATTATTAATTGGTTCGACGAAATGATGAGCTTTATGATTTGCTAACCAACCTATAAAAACTATAATATTAAAATTTAATTTGGCACATTACCAATTATAATATAAAGCACAGCAATTTTTTATATATAATATAATTTTTATCGAGATAGTAAATATTATATCAATATGTTTTATTTTGTGTTCATACAGTGATTAAAGTATTTTCATTATAAAATATAATATTGTTTGCATAATTTATTTCACAACTAATATGTTATTCAAAATTTTTTTATATGTTTACAGTTATTACATAGATTTTTTATACACAATATTAAAAGTTTTTGTACTTAGATTAAGAATACACAAATTTCTTCACATTTTTGGGTAAATTCTTTTCAAAAAAATTAGTTTAAATCAAAATTATTTCAAATTTTTCACTCTCAAATATTTTAAAATGTATCAAAATATTTACAAAATGACTAAAAAAAAATATGTGGAGTTATTTATTTACAAAGCTCATATTAACAAATAAAACACTGATTCCTTTAAAACAAAAATTTCATTTCTTCTTTTTAATTTTAACATAGTTTTTGAATACTGAAAGTTTGTCTTCACATGCATTACTTTTTTGGCCTATTAAAAATGGTTTATTTGTACCCATTACTACGAGTAATGATGCCTTAATTCATCATCGCTATTTTCACCACTATCAATTATCTCCCCTACAATCTCTTCAAAAATTTTTGTGGATGATAATGATTCATCTTTATTTCAAAAATAAAGAATCTAGTAATTCTTCATCCTACTTCTCTTAAACTTTCACATCATCTGCTATTGAAGAAGCTATCTGTTCGATGAGATTTTCCAAATTTAATTTAATATTTCTCCTATTAGTTTCTTGTAATTCTTCTCACTCGTTCAAAACATCCATCTCTACTTTACTTTGCTTGGTTTTTTTCTCGAGCATTTTCATTGAATTATTCTTTTCAGCTTCTTGCTTTCATTTTTCACTTTTTTTGGTTTTGATATAATTTATATGCTTCAAACAACCCTGTTGCACCACTTTCATTGTATAATCTGTATTTTATAAATCTTTTTTGACTTTAACCTCCGCCAAACTATTAGGAAATCTATATTTAAATGTTATATAATTATTAAAAAAAATGAAAACTAACACACCTAAAGGTAAATATAAAAAATTTTAAACCTAAATAATCTTTTCATGAGCTGATTCTCTTTTCATATTGATATCTTTTCTTTTGTAAATGTATTCTTTTCAAGTATTACATTGCATATTAAAAAGTACCCGGTTAGTAGCTGTACACTAGCTGTATGTAAGGTGTACCTTTTATGTACGTTAAATGTATACAGCCAAAAAAAACACATGTAAAAATTGTAAATTTTTATATTTTATTATACAAAATGCACATATAAATATAGAAAAATTTTATTACAAGTTTAAAATATATTTAAATTAAAAAAAAATTAATTTATTAATAGTAAAAACGTACTTTTGTTAGATTAATGCTTCCACATCTAAGAATAAAAAATGTATTACAATAAAAGCAGAAACCAAACTTACGATTTGACTTGCTCCCGATGGTATTATTGTACTGTGAAATAATTAAATATAAAGCAAAGTATTTAAATAGAGAATAGAATAATATAACCTATTTTCTAAATGTCCAACCAACTTTCAAAAAGATCCATATGATACCTGTAAACATAAAAGTATTAATATTTATATAAAAAATACCTATACAACAATTCTTTTAAACCTTTTCTTCCTGTTCTGATAAAGAAATTTTTATTTAAAAATAAACTAATTAAATAATCAAACAATTTATCCAAACTTACCTGTTAACAACTGCAGCCAAGCTTCAAGATACTGGAGAAAATAATATCTGTAAATATAACATTAATTAATGAGTAATTAATATTTAATAAAAAAACTTACCGACATGCAAGTATAAAAATACATGTAACAAAATGTGCACATTTTGGTTAAATGTTAATGTAAACGAGTGCTTTATCCAACACTATAATACAAAAACAAAAGTCAAAATATTACTTTAGAGACAGATGTATCTTGATCCTTTACGGATTTTTGTATATCGAAAGGTATCATGCGCAATCTGAAAGATCACACGCAATGATGATACTTCGAAATATAATTTTTAATGCAGCAGAGGGACAATGAGTAACAAAAATATAAATGTTTTATAAAAATAAAAAATTGGTTATTGTTAGTAAAATATTATTTAAAAAATTTAATCATCCAAATTTCATCAGTAATAATAAAAACTTAGTAAATCATGATAGTGATTTGAGTTTTTTAATATTTTACATCCTTGGTAATTGATAAAAAAATTAAAGTTAGACTATAAATGTCAGTAATATGTGAGTTATTAAGAATAAAATTTGTAATTATTTAAAAACATTTATTATTTGATCAAATTCACAAGGAATTTATGTCTTTGAACACTTTATTTTTATATACATAATTAAATTATATGTTTATACGGTAAAATTGATATGATTTACTTGGTTTTTTCTTATCTGTATCTTAGCTGTCATATTCTGTATACAGCATACAGAATATACAGAAATGTATGCAAATAAACATATTTCCAAAGTCGCTGTATCTACTCTGTACAGCAAAGATGCACCTAAGATACACCTAATTCCTGTACCTTAGCAGTAAGTTAAACCGGGTACCCTTAAATATTCAGTTTTTTTATATTTCATTTTACGTTTATAATTAATGATCTTGTATGCTAATTTTTTTTATCTATATATCTATCTATCTATCTTTTTTTTTGTGATTATTTTACCATTTTATCATTTACATCCTTCATTCCTAATTATATTATCACGATTAGTTAAAATCTTTACACCTATCAATAATAATATATTTCCAGAAGTATGTTGAAAACACAAAACAAGGCACCTTTAGAAGCTTCAAAAAAATCCACCACCAACATAACGATGGTTAAATCTTTAAACTCCGTGATCAAAATAAAAAATGTCCGGGTACGGCGATTGGAAGCCTCAGAGATTCCTTACATCTCCGATACTAACGCGTTTAAAGATGTAATCCTACTCGACAGTTCCATACCTAAACTCGAGGGAAAATCCCCGACTACGAGACCTTTACCTACCGAGTCAGTGGATATGGAGGAGGATAATACAATAGAAATTGACCCGGTAACGGGTTGTCGATTGGTTGGAGATCCTCTAAAGTTTGAATTTCTAACACTCGAGAAGTTGGCTGCCCTTAACAACAGTACGGACCCATCGATGATCAGTAACTGCCTGGAGGAGGAACGGTGTAATAGGTTTTCTCTGGATTTCAACCCTCTATCGAGGGAGAATTTCAATTCTGTGGAGAGGGCATTGTTGGATATCAGGAACCAGATTCCTTTAAGTGATGATGTTCCAGTGGTGGTGTTGTATGATGTGGATCAGTACAATGACACGGCTACTATTATCTCCGGCCACCAGATGAGTGATAATGGGAGGTGCGCTAAGATGATTGAGACAAAATTCTTAGGGAGCGGAAATGTTTTGAACAGTAATCTGTTTACGGTTTTCAAGTATGATCAACCTAAGAATACGACATTTTCTGTTGAATGTGGATATGATATCATCCCTCCAACTAAACCTGATGACTTGGATTCACCAGCTCGTGTCTCCTGTGAATACTCTGTAATTGGGCATTGGAACACATCCTCCATAAAGAATATCCCATCTCATCCTGAAGATTTAACACACATGACGGTTAATTACGTTGCTGGATGGTATGACCGTCGTGTGTATAACACAGAAAAGACATACACGCTTCACTTTATTTTGTATGTGGTGGATAATCTTAATAAAGGTGGATTACTCTTCAAGGATGAGGAGAACACGGATATTGAGGAGGATGTTAGGGAGTGGCTGAAGAATGAGGATGCCGTTAACTCTATAAAAATGGATAGTCGAGAGTTAGATTTTACTGAACAACTTTGGATGAGGATCAGAAACGTTACCAGTATCAAGAGTCTCCAGAACATTTTTAAGGATATCTGCCATAAACTTTCTTCAGAGGATTTCAAACCATACGTCCACCCAAACAACAACTCCACTCTTGGTACACTTCTTAGAGATCCTCTCCACTTCAAGAAACTTCAAGGACTCCTCTCGACATGGGAAACATTACTGTCAACAAAGACTTTTGTTGAGGTTGGTTTTGAGTTTGTGTTTAGAGAGATAATGGCTGAGTTTAATGATCTTGGGATAACATTGGAGAGTAACGGGAAATTGATTTATGATGAGGTTTTTGGTGAGCCTGATGTTTCTAAGAGGATTTATAATATCTTTCCCTTCTTCTTGGGACTCCAGTTTAGTAGACTTACCAAGAGGACCTTCAAGGATATTCCTATTGCTCATCTATCTCGGCAGGTTATGACTCTCATTAATAGGTATAAGAAGATGACTGTTAAGGAGATGTTCTCATACCCCTATACATTTAGGATTCCACATGAGTATGGATGTCATTTTACCTTTTATGATAAAGTGTAAGTTTATTTATGTCTTTTATTTTATATTCTTATCTTTTTTATAGTGTTGAACCAGATGTTTGGATGTGTAAATCTGTACATATGGATCTTCTCTTCCATGGGAGAAAGGTTACCAACGTAGTTAAATTGCAGAAGAACAATGATCTTGTAATGCTTGATGGAGTTTACTCTCCAAATAAGACTCCAAGTGATAAGTTCCTTAGAGAGGAGGATGAAGAAAAATTGTCCCTTTATTATGGTACTTTCACGACTATAGATGATGTACCACTTAACTTTTTTTAATTTTACTGTGTAATGTATTTTTTTTGTGTACCTTGTGAAATTTATTGTAAATGTGTGTAAATTATTTTTTGTAATCATTTATTATTTGTAAAATAAATTTTGTATGGAAGTGTTTTTGTTATTTGAATGAAGAGTAAGAACCACAATTCTTCATGGGGGAGGATGAAGAAAGGGTATCTCTTTATTATGGTGGCTTTATTATTATTGATGATGTGTCACTTGACTTTTTTTGGTTTTAATTATGTAATCTATCTTTTTTTTAATATGTCTTGAAGAATTTTTTTAAATATATATATTCATTTTTTGTAATTTTTAATTTGAGTAAAAGCCACACTGGCTTTATGGGCGAGTATGTATTTATCTATATTTTGAAGTAGGTAAATACATACTAACCTAATAGAGACAATGTAGAATAATTCATTAATTGTGTCATCAATTATTCGTTAAAGTTAAGAAGAATAAAGGGTTTTTTTCATTTTTAAAACAAGCTTAAAAATTTACATGCACAAATGTTGTAATAAGTATCGTTTTTTTTTATTTAAATTAAAAAAGTTTTTGTCATCAATATTGTACAAAAATATCTATGTTATTCTAGTGTAAACTAAAAAAATGATAGTCACAAATATTTTACCATTCCAGGGATATGCAGAAGTTTATTTAAAATATATAATAACATCAGTTTGACAATAAAAATCTCTGACAACAACAATATGTTAATATATAAATAAAAAAGGATATTGAAAAAAAAGAATCTAATAAGTCTTATTTACTTTAAGATTTAAGATATTTGAATGGTCTTGATCATGTTTCTTCTCAAACCAACTTTTAACAAATGCTCCTGTAATCCTGGTTTTATGATTCCTCTTGGAGAAGATATTTAAATACTCTGCATACTCTTCACATTGCCCAGATGATGGGAATTTATCTTGTTGGTACCAACAATTAAGGAAAGCATACTCATTCCTCCTGAAATGTATGTGGTTGTGGTTGCTTAAGATTTTTTTCTTGACCCATGAAAGGATTTTCCTTTTTTTGATGTCTAATTTGTTGTTTGTGGAGTTGGAACTTTTTAGGAGATGACTCTCTTCAGAGGTACTTGGTTCGATAGTTTGGTATATTTGTTCATCTGTTCTGGTTACAGGAGGATGTTGTCTGTATACCTGGGTACATTTCATTTCTAGTTTTGTGTTGTTATTGTTTTCTTTGACATGCAAATGGAGCCAATCTCTCCTCCAGTGCTTTTTGAATTGTAACAAGAGTTTCATGGGGAAGTCCTGAGATAGAGGAATACTTTATGGCCTCAATTACATCCTAAAAATGATAAAAAGGAGGAGAAAGTTAGAATTTACCTTGATGACTGGATCTGTTACCATGTTATCAAGACCCGGAACTCCATAGACTAACAATTTAGCCACATCCATATAGATAACCTTCTCAATATCTACTCCATCTGGATTCTTTCCTATGCTACAAACAAAAAAAAACAATTACAATACATTCATCTACTCACTATACCTTTTAGCAGAGATTCTAATATTAACTGGTTCACCAATAACATTCTTAACAGCCCCAAGAGTTGTCTTACCACTAAACAAAGTTTCATCATAATTACATGATATAGAATTGGGCAAGAAAATGACAGCTAAAAAAGATTAAAAATAATATATACCACACAAAACTTACATTGAGCATAACTAGCCAAATCTCCACATCCCATCTTCTTCATAATCACCTTACAGACATCATTTACCTGAACACCACAAGGTAGGGTAATTTTTTTCTTGATTCTCTTTTGAAAGAATGAAAAGTTGATTGTATTTTCTGGTCCAAGTATTGGTTCAAGAACAATGTTTACCTTGACTTTCTCCATCTTGTTTTGTAATGATTTTTTGGGTGGACTTCTTCAGAGGTTGTAGTTTGTAGTGTAGGGAGGTATGTTAGGGGTTAGTAAATAGTTAGATAGGTGTTAGTATACCTGAAAATGGAGGGGAATTAGAAAGAATGGATTTTTTTTTTGGATGAATTTTAATGGTATAATAGTTATGTTGTAAAAGTGTAATCAAAACACCAATAAAAAGATACAATTGAAACACAGGTAATTGACATCATTTTTGGGAAAAAGTCACTTTTTTCCCAGTTAAGATGTAATACCTAAAATACGGCTGGCCGTAAGATGAAAAAATTTTGAAAACCGTATACGTAGAGGTAACTTAAAGGAGTTAATAGTGAAAGGAATTTTAAATTAAAATAATTTCCCATTACTCTTTAATGAAATTTATTTTAAATACTATTATATCAACAATAAAACAACTAAAAAATGTACAAATTAATACTAGAAGGTATATGAAAATTAATAGAAATAATTATTGATATACATAAGGGAGGGGGAGGTATAAAAAAATATTGGAAGGTAATGATAATTAAAATTAACTTTTCTTATTTGTTTTGGCTCTCCTGTTCTTGAACCAAATTTTTACATTCTGGGAAGTTATTTTAGCATCCTCAGGGCGGTTGGAGCTATTATTTAAGTAATCTGCAATCTGTTGCAACTCTATTGGAGATGGTTTTTTGGTTAGAGTGAACCATTTTTCAAGGAATGGTGTTTCATTTTTGTGGCTGAAGGTTATCCTTGAACGGTATTGCGATTGTGATTTTTTTTTGGAGGGTTTTTCTTCAATTATTTGGGGTGGTGGAGTGTGGTTGAGGATTTCTAGTAATGCTTCGTTGTTGTTGAAGAGGGTGTTGTTTGTGGGTACCTCTGGTGGTTTGATATTTTTATTGTTAGAAGTCTTTTGATTATTAATTGATGTATCCAATTCCACAGTTTTGATTATGTTTCGAGTATTGTGATTCTCTGATTTTTGTGGGTCACAATCTTCTGGTACCTCCTTTTTTATATCATTAATTGGTATGTTCCTACGAATTAGGTGATTCTTCAGTACTTTTGTTGAGTACTTTCAATTCCTCCTCCAACAAATTATTGACAGCCAAAAGAGATTTTAACGAATCTTTGATTGGTGAATCACCTTCGATATCCTTAATAATATTCTAAAGATGATAATAAAAAATATTATTGTAATGAAAATGATAAAACTTACCCTGTGTGTTACATCAGTTATGCTATCTTTAATTTTTGGATACTTCTTAATTAATAAGTTTAGAAGATTGTAGCATAGGGTTTTTTTCAAGTCATGCTTACTGTAGTCTTCTATTTTACTATAAAAAATATATTTAACAGTAAGAAAATAATTAAACATACCCGTTAAGATGCAATTTTATGATTAAAAAATCTCCAAAGATGTGTCTTAGGGCTCCAACATTTAAATTCAAGTCAGGGATGTATGCATCAAAAGTTAGATACTTGTAGTCTGAAGTTTTTACCGAAACTATAAAAAAGAAATTTTTAAGGGATATTTATTAAATTACTTACCTTTAGTTATGTGTATTAGGTGGCCCAAACCAAAAGTTGCCATTGTATCAATACAAATGCCTTTTAACGGTGTGTTGCAGGTAACTTTAACAGTTCTCTCTTTTTCAGCCTCGAAAAGCATTTGATGACCATCATTCTGCATATTTAAATAAGGCTTAACAATAAACTTTATTGTAATATTTGCCATTTTTATATCTAAAAAAATCAAAATAAACTATAAAAATTAATTATATTCCAGTAAAAAATTACATTCGAAAAAAAAAATCTCGACCTGATAATATTGAAAAAAAACGATAAATAAATGATTACATAACATATATAAACAGTTTATCATTTCTCGATATATCGAATCTTTTAATCACGTTTAATTCTAAACAGTATAAGATTGTATAGAACTGGGTGTAAGTTAAAAAAAAGTGACTAAATCAAATAAAAAGTAATCTCTCACAACAATTTTTTTTGTAATTTATAAGATAACTAAGATAATACATTTGATCAATTGTATTATGAGAAAATCATTCATATTTTTTTTGCATAATATACATATCATCTAACAATAGTGGTAGATAATTTTAATTAGATTATTTATAAAAATGTGGGTAATGAAATGAAAGTATTATTGTGATGGTCTTTTTTTTTTGCTTAACTGTCGTTTTGGGTGGAAGAATATTTTAATTAAGGGTGTTTTATGATAGAGGTTTTTGCTTGAATGTTCATGTTAGGGTTTTTTTAGAGAACATTTTTGCTTTAATGTCATCTAAAGGTCATCTCGAAATAGGAGTTCTGGTAAAACTTGTAAAAACTTATTCTTTAACACACGTTTATTTGGTGGTACTCAAGAGAAGGTATAAAACATAATAAAAATAAATAATCTCTAAAAAAAGTAGGAGGACGATAAAAAAAAAGAATAAATTATTGAATATTGGAGAAAGAAATGGGATGGTCACAAAAAATTGATAAAAAGTGTTTTATTCCTGTAGAGAGAACACTTCGAAGCGATTAAAAAAGATAATTTCCCACAAACTGTAACACTACTCTCTTCTCCTACAAGTTATGTGTGGTCCTTTAGTTAAGGAATAGCATATAAAATCTAAGGAATGAAATTATCTATAATTCATTCAAAGGTAACGTTATATATGATATGAGGTGTTACAGATAAAAGTACAATAATTTTTATCAGTATCCTAAATTAATGAAGACATGGGAAATATGATGTCTATTTCATTGAGGGTGGTTGATAAGGAGTTGTCATTAGGTGTGGTAAAAGTTCACAATAGAATGTAATATTTTTGTAAATATTATTGAGTCCTTAAAAAGGAATGACAACACATTTTTCAAGTAAAAATATGATATATAAATTATTAATTTATTATTGAATTTGTTTCATGATCTATGTTTTTAGATATTTTTTAGATTAAAAGTAAAGATAGATTACTAAGACTAAATGTTGTTCTATAATTTATACATGATATCAATAAAATTCACATATTATTGCTTTTGTACATCAAAATAGCTTCAGAGTTTTGAGATTACAAGTTTTTTTATGAATCTTAACATTTATTGTAATTCAATTTTCCATCAGAATAGGTCAAATATAAAATTACTAAAAAATTATGAATTGATTCAAGTGTTTATTTTTAAAAATTTACTGTTCCAATTTTTGATATAGCAATAATTTTATCTTTGTACCATTGATTTAGTGATAAAAATTTCAACTAATAAGAGAGTTTCAGTCATCTGACGAAGTCGAAATTTTCGTTTCAATGTTAGCAGATTTTTTAATTGCTGAATAGTTTTTCTTAGCCATAGAGTGATGTACTTTGTTCTGACCTATGTTTTTTTTATAAATTGTAAGTTAATCTATTAGCACATGTCATCATTTAACATGTAACTCAACGTCTCTACTAGCGTCTTTTCGAAAATACTCTACATATAAATTGCTTGACTCATAATTTATTTTACAATAATATACACATCACAATCACTTAAATTTAAATAACTAGACTTTTGGAGAAAAATAATCATTCATTTTTATTTAGTTATATCACACATTGAAAGGTACCTTTTCATTTAATGTCTTTGTTATGTTTTACGGTATTATTATATTGAAAAAGAACCTCTAGACTATACATCTTCTCTTTATTAACATCTATATCTTTTCAGGACATATTATAATATATAAAAGCGAAAAGATTTCGCAATCTCACATTTATATTTATGATAATGTCGACTACTCCTAAAGAAGTTGATGGACAAGGTAATATGTCCCCTGTAAAAAATGTAAATAATAGACTCTTTACTTTCTCCAATGGAGAAGCTAAATTTCGGGAGGAATTCGCTGACCACAAAGAGCGAATGCAACGGGCTAGTGGGTGTACCCCTAGATTGTATCTATTAATAGCCAGGAAACGTTAAAGAAGATTTGAAAAAGTTATTTAAAGGTATGTTTGGTTGTTTTTTTGTCACTTGTAATAAAATGATTACTTTAGAAACCAGACAATTTAAAAGCCTACGCTTGGAGATAAGGCAATATGTTATTGATGAAGTTCACCCTACTATAAAACGACTCTCAAAGGAGGAGGAGAAGGAGAAGAAAGGTGAGGAAAAGAATATTGTAACGGATGTAGAAGATCCGAAATTTAACTTCTATCCCAACTCCTCGGAGGAGGAGAAGGAAGATGATGAGAAAGAAAAAGTAGTAGTTGAGGAGAATGAGGAGGAGGGTGAAAGGCTTAAGAAGTGGCCTTGCTATGAACCCGTTGAAATCATCGATATAAAGGAAAACCAAACAGGTTTAACGTTTGAGAAAATTTTCACCAAAGAGAGGATTGGTGATAACGTAACGCAGGTACTCCTCGAAGATCCATACCTCCATACAAGAGATCAACTCCGTGTCCTCATGCGATTCATCCTTAGTATGAGGTATACGTACAACGAATTCTGCCAAATACATGTAAGGACCAAGCTCAATTCAGGCAGATCATTTATTTACAGATATCTTAAAGAGAAACATCCCGAGTATACTCATGCTCGGTTAATTGAAATGGAGCACGATGAGATAGATCAGAATCTCATTTTTGTTAAGAAAAAATGTGCTGATAAAGGGATAGAGTTTACGTATAAATTTGTCTCAAGTATGCACGATAGGCTTATTATGTAAGTTTTATTTTTACCTTGTTTTTATATACTCTTTTTTTTTAGATTTAATTCTGGAATTATGGCTATTCCTGGAAGAGGAATAGGTATCTATCAGATGAGTGATACTAGATTTGTTAAAGATTGGGATCGCCTACGTTGTAAAGGATGTAGGATCCAAATTCATCGTCTAAAAGGCTTCAATGTCGCTAGGGACGATATTTATAAGATATCAATTTGATTTTTTTAATAGTCTGTATATATTTTATTGTTTTAATAAGTGATGTAAATATTTTTTTGTATTTTATATTATATGTATAATAATTTAGTATATTGAATAAATGATTTGAAGAAGTTTTAATTGTCCAAGAAATTATTTTCTTTACAATATTATCTACATTAAAATATATAGGATATTTTATCATGTAATAAGGCAATAAAAAAAATAATACATTAGAATGTCGTCAATTAAAAAAGTTATATTAACACATCATATGTTAATATTTTCTATGAATAATGGAAATGATAAGAAATATTTTTCATGTCCAAAAGTAAATAAAATAATGGAAATAAATTAATTTTAAAAAAGATGAAATTCCTTTGGTTGTTGTTTAATTTTTGTCTATTGACAATACTACTAGTGAGGGAAGGATCCAGTGCAGGAGCTGGTAACAGATGGTCTGCTGAAAATGGATTAGAGGATGTTTCAAAAGGTCTTAAAGAATATCTGGATGGAAATAAATATCAATGTACTGAAAACTTGGACTTCTATACTTTTACTTGTAGTAAGTGGGCTGTCAATGAAAGGAAAAAGGAGAGGATCATTCCAGATATGGCTATTAATTATAGAGAATCTAATGTTCCAAAAGTTTATAAAGAGTAATGTTGATATATTTGTTTCTAGTGATAATAATTGTTTTAGGTACTCTCAATATAAAATCTATTAATGAAACTAAGTTGATTAAGGATAGTTTTAATATTAAAACTGGCAATGAAACTACTTTGTCAAAGGAAAATCCAAATTCTAAAACTAGCAATGAAGCTGGTTTTTTGGACGAAAAAATGGATATTAGAGTCAACAAAAGATCTTATTTGTTGGAAGAATTTTCGGTATTTTATCATGAATGCAAGGAATTCAAAAGTAAAAAGGAAATCTTTAAATGTCAACAAAAAGTCCTTAAAATTGGATACCCAATCTATTTTTCACACTTCCTGAAAGAAAACAGATTCTCCAGTGAGGTTACAAATAAATTTAAAATAGTTGAGGAGATAGCTAAGAATATTAGAGAGGAATTCAAACGATTGATAATAAATAGATGGTTCATCAAATCAAATGAAGCAGATATGATAATAGAAAAAATAGATAAAATGAAGTTTAGATATGGATATAGTTATAAAGCTTTATTCAATGATATTCAAATTGAGGAATGTTATGATGATTTATTATTGAATTCCACCACTGGTTATAAACGTACAGCTCTTGAAGTAATTGGAAACTATACTTATCTTGCTGAAACTATAACTAAAAATGTTCCTAGAGAATGTAAATTTATCTATGAAGATGACGAGATGCCTGTTGATCCATTCGATTTGTTGTTTTCAAGATATGTTCCTGAGATAAATGAATTTGTCATCCACCATCACGTACTTAATGAACCAAAATTCAGTACAAAGTATCCTGAGTCAATGAATTATGGTGGTGTAGGTTTCGAGATCGGTAGACAAATCGCAATGGCCTTCATAGGAAACAATACATTTTTTGATCACAAAGGTATAATAGCAAGTGAAATGTTTAGTACAAAATTCAAGCATCAACAAGAAGTTAGTACCAGTTGTTTCATGAGGAAATATGGTGAAGAATTTTCTAAGGGAGAATACTATAGAAATCTTAGAAGTTATCCACAGTTAGATAGTGATATTGCTGATGCTATTGGTCTTAAAGTTGCCCATCTAGCATACATGAGACATCTAAGAAGTGTTAATGGAAAAGGAACCTAAGATTCCTGGATTTGAGAACCTAAGTGGTGAAGAATTGTTCTTCATAAGTTTCGGTAGAGGTTTATGTGAAGATAAGAGTAAATATGATACCTTTTTCCAATTGAAAGATCATACAATTTCATCTTCCTCAAAACGTTCCATTGGAGCTTTGTATAATTACAAGCCATTCATTCATGCTTTTGGATGTAAAGTTATGGATCCAATGACGATTGCTTATGAGTGTGATCCTTTATAAGTTTTATTTTTCTATTTTTTTATTTTAAAAAATAGAAAATTTTAATTTATCATATTTTATTTTAAATGTTAAAAGTTCACCAAATGAAAACATGGTTATTAATTTAATTTTCAATAGAATCTTAGAGTTATTAACGCTCACTTGTAATTTCTATGACAAAAAAAATTATAAACTTGAATTCTATTGTTTCAAAAGATGTTTAATTTGTTATCATAAAGATATTATACATTTGCATTTTATTATTATTTACAATTTTAAGAATATAATTCTTTTATATAAATCAAATTATCTCTTATAATACATATATATTTTCCTTTGAATCCATTAACAAGCAAAAACAATAAATTTCATAATTTATATACAAATTTTTTTTCCCAATAACATATTTTCCAAAAAAAAAATTCATTAAAAGCAGCACTATAAAATATTTCATTCTTGTCCCTCAAAATGTATATAAAATAAAAAAATAAATAAACATAGAATTATTAGAAAATGAAATTTTCATTGGTGGTAGTCAATTCATTTTTGGTACCAACTTTGTTTGTAATTCAAGGATCCTATTCGAATGATGTTGATTACAAGTTAACTCAATCCTCGAAGAATCTAAAGGAGCAGGTTAATACTTATGTCAATCCTTGTGAAGATTTCTACCATTTTTCATGTGGAAGTTGGTTGGATAAAAATGATGAACCTAAGCCAAATTATGGTGGTTTCGGCGGTTTTAATATGAGACAAAGTTATTGGAATTTTACAAAGTGTAATTTTGAAAACAGTTAAACATCCTAATGACATTATTTTTTTAGATGTCGGATTTGGAAAGTATAATAAATTATCTAAAACTTTAGAAAAACTTCGTTCTATGAAAATAACTTGTACTAGAAAAGAATTTCGTAACTTAGAATGCCAAAGTAAAGTTGAAGAATTTTCAAGTTATGCTTTTGTGACATATTACTTTCATACTCATGTTTTAAATCAAGAAAGATACTGGAAAAGTCTTGATAAGGTACAGGAAATGTTTGAAAATATTCATGAAGAATTTGTGAAAATAATAGTGAATGATGATGAAATTCTTGATGACAGATCAAAGAAGAATGTTCTAAGGAAGTTGAAGCACATGAAATTTGATAGACATTTTCTAGAGCATGTATATAGTATCGATAGAGTTGAGAAGTGTTATGATCTTTTTGATTATGATTTACAAGATAAACCTGAAGATATATTAAAAAAGCTTAATAATTATGGAGACAACACAAGAGCTGTAAAAGGAGATTATCCATGTATAGATTTTATTAACAAGAAGAACTTTTTCCATCTTTTTTATAGTGATGACATTGATATAGACTATTTATCAAATTTCAATATAATTGCTGCTAACCCAACGATTCTCCGTGATCCACACTTTAATATAGATTTCATAGATGCCCTTAACTATGGAGGTATGGGTTCTCTCATTGGTAACAAAATAGGAACTGCTTTTAATAGACAAAATATACATTTTGATGCTGACCATAATATCACAATGTTATTAACTGACGAATCAAGGAAAAAATATGACGATATGTTCAAATGTATGGAAAAGAAAATATAATAAGGATAAAAAAGATAAAGTTGATGAAAAAGTAACATTAGATGATAATTATGCTGACAATATTGGCCTTAAAATTGCTCATAAAGCTTACATGAATTACCTTCAAAAAAATGGTGATTATGAACTTAAAGTCCCAGATTTTGAAATTTTTACCAGAGAACAACTTTTCTTCATTAATTATGGGAGATCTTATTGTGAATTAGGAAATAAACTGGTAACTTATGGTGTTATTGATAAGAGTAAGGTTAAACCAGGACAAGTTCGTGTCACGAAAACATTAGCTAATTACGAATCATTTGCTAAAGCTTTTAATTGCAAAGTTGGTTCTACAATGAATCCTAAAGATAAGCGTAAAATTTGGTAATGATTCTATATTATTTTTAAATACTTTGTAAATAAAAAAATATTTTTCATAAAGATTTTTAAGTAATTATTATGCTTAAGAAGAAATATAAATTGATTGTAAAAATTAAAATGATTAATGCATTGCCAAAAATTTTTAATTAAAATCTTGTTGAAACATCATACAGAAAAATTGTTTCTTTTAACTATATAGTGATGTACTTTGTTCTGACCTGTGGCTTTTTTTATAGATTATTAGTTAATCTATTAACACATGTAATCATTTAACACGTAACTGAATGACTCTATTAGCGTCTTATCTAAAACATTCTACATATAAATGATTTTCCACATTAATATATTTCACAATTTTATACACATCACAATCACTTTAATTTAAATACTAGACTTTTAGAGAAAAATATTTATTCGTTTTTATTTCTTTATATCATATGGTGAAAAGTATCTTTTCATTTACTGTCTTTATTATGTTTTACGGTATTATTATATTGAAAAAAGATCTCTGGCCCATAATTTTTCTTTTTATTAACTTTTAAATGTTTTCAGGACATATTTATTTAATATATAAAAGCAATAAGATTTCGCAATTTCATATCTTACTTTCTAATAATGTCAACAGCTCCTAAAAAAGTTGACAGACAAGATATGTCCACTGTAAAAAATGTAAATATTATACTCTTTACTTTCTCCAATGGAGAAACTAAATTTCGGGAGGAATTCGCTGACCTCAAAGAGCGAATACAATGGGCTAGTGGGTGTTCTCCTGGATTGTACCTACAAATAGCTAAAAATGTTAAAGAAGATTTGAAAAAGTTATTTAAACGTATGTTTGGTTGTTTTATATTGTTTGTAATAAAATGATTTTTTTAGAAGCCAGAGAATTTAAAGACCTACTCTTGGAGATAAGGCAATACGTTATGGATGAAGTCAACCCTACTATAAAACGACTCTCAAAGGAGGAGAGGAAAGGTGGGAAAAAGAATTTTATAACGGATATGGAAGGATCCGAAATTTAACTTCTATCCTAACTCCACGGAAGAGGAAGATGATGAGGAAGAAAAAGTAGTGATGGAGGAGGGTGAAAGACTTAAGAAGTGGCCTGGTTATAAACCCGTTGAGATAATCGATATAAAGGAGAACCAGATGGATTTAACGTTTGAGAAAATATTCACCAAGGAGAGGATTGGTGATAACGTAACGCAGGTACTCCTCGAAGATCCATATCTTCACACAAGAAAGCAGCTCCGTGTCCTCATGCGATTCATCCTTAGCATGAGGTACACATATAATAATTTCCACAAAATACACTGAAGGACTAAAGAAATCACGGGGAAATCCTACTTTTACTGCTATCTTAAATATAAATACCCCTGGTGTCCACATGCTCAAATAATGGACCTGAAACATAAGGAGATAATGGAAAATTTTATTTATGTTAAGAAAGAATGGGCTAGAAAGAGAATTGACGTCAAGTTCAATTTTTACCTTCCATGCACGATAACCTTACTATGTAAGTTTTATTTTTTACATTGTCATTTTATATACTCTTTTTAGATTTAAATTTTTGAATTATTGCTATTTCTGGAAGAGGATTATGTATCTATCAGATAAGTGATACTAGATAAATAAAAGATTGGGATCGCCTACGTTGCAAGAGATGTAAGATCCAAATCTACAGTCTAAAAGGCTTCAATGCCTCTAAGATTGATATCTACACGATATCTTTCTGATTTTTTTAATGATTTTTTGTATATAATGTATTGTTTTAATAAGCGATGTAAATATTTTTCTGTATTTTATATTATATGTATAATAATTTAGTATATTGAATAAATGATTGGAAGAAATTTTAATTGTTCAAGAAATTATTTTCTTTACAATATTATCTACATTAAAATATATAGGATATTTTATCATGTAATAAGGCAATAAAAAAAAAATACATTAGAATGTCGTCATTTAAAAAAATTATATTAACACATCATATGTTAATATTTTCTATGAATAATGGAAATGATAAGAAATATTTTTCATGTCCAAAAGTATATAAAATAATGGAAATAAATTAATTTTAAAAAAGATGAAATTCCTTTGGTTGTTGTTTAATTTTTGCCTATTGACAATACTACTAGTGAGGGAAGGATCCAGTGCAGGAGCTGGTAACAGATGGTCTACTGAAAACGGATTAGAGGATGTTTCAAGAGGTCTTAAAGAATATCTAGATGGAAATAAATATCAATGTACTGAAAACTTGGACTTCTATACTTTTACTTGTAGTAAGTGGGCTGTCAATGAAAGGAAAAAGGAGAGGATCATTCCAGATATGGCTATTAATTATAGGAATCTAATGTTCCAAAAGTTTATAAAGAGTAATGCTGATATATTTGTTTCTAGTTGATAATAATTGTTTTAGGTACTCTCAATATAAAATCTATTAATGAAACTAAGTTGATTAAGGATAGTTTTAATATTAAAACTGGCAATGAAACTACTTTGTCGAAGGAAAATCCAAATTCTAAGACTAGCAATGAAGCTGGTTTTTTGGACGAAAAAATGGATATTAGAATCAACAAAAGATCTTATTTGTTGGAAGAATTTTCGGTATTTTATCATGAATGCAAGGAATTCAAAAGTAAAAAGGAAATCTTTAAATGTCAACAAAAAGTTCTTAAAATTGGATACCCAATATATTTTTCCCATTTCCTGAAAGAAAACAGATTCTCCAGTGAGGTTACAAATAAATTTAAAATAGTTGAGGAGATAGCTAAGAATATTAGGGAGGAATTCAAACGATTGATAATAAATAGGTGGTTCATCAAGTCAAATGAAGCAGATATGATGATAGAAAAAATAGATAAAATGAAGTTTAGATATGGATATAGTTATAAAGCTTTATTCAATGATATTCAAATTGAGGAATGTTATGATGATTTATTATTGAATTCCACCACTGGTTATAAACGTACAGCTCTTGAAGTAATTGGAAACTATACTTATCTTGCTGAAACTATAACTAAAAAATGTTCCTAGAGAATGTAAATTTATTTATGAAGATGATGAGATGCCTGTTGATCCATTCGATTTGTTGTTTTCAAGATATGTTCCTGAGATAAATGAATTTGTCATCCACCATCACGTACTTAATGAACCAAAATTCAGTATAAAGTATCCTGAGTCAATGAATTATGGTGGTGTAGGTTTCGAGATCGGTAGACAAATCGCGATGGCCTTCATAGGAAACAATACATTCTTTGATCACAAAGGTATAATAGCAAGTGAAATTTTTAGTACAAAATTCAAGCATCAACAAGAAGTTAGTACAAGTTGTTTCATGAGGAAATATGGTGAAGAATTTTCTAAAGGAGAATACTATAGAAATCTTAGAAGTTATCCACAGTTAGATAGTGATATTGCTGATGCTATTGGTCTTAAAGTTGCCCATCTAGCATACATGAGGTATCTAAGAAGTGTTAATGGAAAGGAACCTAAGATTCCTGGATTTGAGAACCTAAGTGGTGAAGAATTGTTCTTCATAAGTTTCGGTAGAGGTTTATGTGAAGATAAGAGTAAATATGATACCTTTTTCCAATTGAAAGATCACACAATTTCATCTTCCTCAAAACGTTCCATTGGAGCTTTGTATAATTACAAGCCATTCATTCATGCTTTTGGATGTAAAGTTATGGATCCAATGATGATTGCTTATGAGTGTAATCCTTTATAAGTTTTATTTTTCTATTATTTTTCTTAAAAAATAAAAAGTTTTAATTTATCATATTTTATTTTAAATGTTAAAAGTTTATCAAATGAAAACATGGTTATTAATTTAATTTTCAATAGAATCTTAGAGTTATTAACGCTCACTTGTAATTTCTATGACAAAAAAAATTATAAACTTGAATTCTATTGTTTCAAAAGATGTTTAATTTGTTATCACAAAGATATTATACATTTCCATTATCTTTTTTAGAAATAACTTTCTAATGATATTAATTTAATATCATTTGCAATTCAAAGAATCTAATTCTTTAATATAAATCAAATTATCTCTTATGAAGTATTAATTTTCTTTTAAATCCTTTAAAAAGCAAAAGCAATAAATTTAATAATTATTAAATAAATTTTATTCTCTATAACATATATTTCAAAAAAAAATTATTAAAAAAAGCACAATAAAATATTTTATGTTAATACCCCTATGAATAATGTAAATAAAAATAAAGAATTTTTTGTCCTCCAAAATGTGTATAAAATAAAAAAAATAAATAGATGGAGGAATTATTTTGTAAATGAAATTTTCATTGGTGATAGTCAATTCATTTTTGGTATCAACTTTGTTTGTAATTCAAGGTTCCTGTTCGAATGATGCTGATTATAAGTTAAATCAAACCTCAAAGAGTCTTAAGGAGCAGGTTAATACTTATGTCAATCCTTGTGAAGATTTTTATCATTTTGCTTGTGGAAGTTGGTTGGATAAAAATGATGAACCTAAGGTAGATGATAATGGATGTAGAAGTTTATCTTGGAATATGTATTTTAGTAATGTTATAAGTCGTAATTTTACAAATGTTAAGCATTCTAATGATTTTATTTTTTTTAGGTGTGTTTGAATACTCTTTTATTAATTTATCTAAAACTTTGAAAAAACTTGCTCATATAAGAGAAATTTGTTCTTCTCATAGAAATGATGAATGCGACAATAAATTTGTAGAATTTTCAAGATATGCTTTAGAAACATATTTCTTTCATACCCAGATTTTTAATCAGGAAAGATACTGGAAAAGTCTTGATAAGGCACAGGAAATGTATGAAAATATTCATGAAGAATTTGTGAAAATAATAGAGACTGATGATGAAATTCTTGATTACAGATCAAAGAAGAATGTTCTAAGGAAGTTGAAGTACATGAAATTTGATAAACATTTTCCAGAGCATATATATAGTATTGACAGAGTTACTGAGTGCTATGATCTTTTTGATTTTAACCCACAAGATAAATCTAAAGATGTATTAGAAAAAATGATTAATTATGGAAACAACTCAAAAGCTGTTGAAGGGGATTTTCCATGTATAGATTTTATTAACATAACAAATTTCCACCATTCTTATCACCTTGATGACATTGATATACACTATTTACCAAATTTCAATTTGGTTTCTCCTATCCCAATAATTCTCGATGATCCACACTTCAGTATAGATTTCATAGATGCCCTTAACTATGGAGGTATGGGTTCTCTCATTGGTAACAAAATAGGAACTGCTTTTAATAGACAAAATATACATTTTGATGCTGACCATAATATCACAATGTTATTAACTGACGAATCAAGGAAAAAATATGACGATATGTTCAAATGTATGGAAAGAAAATATAATAAGGATAAAAAAGATAAAGTTGATAAAGAAGTAACATTAGATGATAATTATGCTGACAATATTGGCCTTAAAATTGCTCATAAAGCTTACATGAATTACCTTCAAAAAAATGGTGATTATGAACTTAAAGTCCCAGATTTTGAAATTTTTACCAGAGAACAACTTTTCTTCATTAATTATGGAAGATCTTATTGTGAATCTAGATTTAATGTGTTAACTAAAGAGGTTACAGGTAAAGATAGGGTTAAAGAAGGACAAACTCGTATCACAAAAACATTGTCTAATTTTGAACCATTTGCTAAAGCTTTTAATTGCAAAGTTGATTCTACAATGAATCCTAAAGATAAGTGTAAAATTTGGTAATGATTCTATATTATTTTTAAATACTTTATAAATAAAAAAATATTTTTCGATAAAGATTTTTAAGTAGTTATTATGCTTTAGAAGAAAAATAAATTATTAGTGGAATTAAATGTTTAATTCATCATTGTCAAAAAGGTTTCAAATTCATTTTTTTCAAACAATCTAATGGAAAAATTGTTAAGCGATTTTTTGTAATATTCAAAATTTGATTTAAAGATTTCCCTGTTAATTTTTATACTTTTAAACAATATTTATAGATAATAAATATTCAAATCTGAAAAACAACACCGATAATAAATGTTCTTTGACTTATGAATTTTTTATCTAAAGTTATATTGATAGAATGTGTTTTATATAAATAATGTTTTTGATAAATGTCAATTTAGTATATTTTCAACATTTATTTTCGATAATTTAACCTGACAACATTATTAATATGTTATTTATTTCCATCAATAGAAAAGTTAACCTTTTGTAAGTGTTGTGGCTTCCAATAAACAACAGGATCTGTATTACACGTTGGATGATTACCCTAAATATATGAACCAATCCAGAAACCATAGATACATATTGCTTGAAATTAGATACAATCATTATCTGCACAATTCCCTACATAAAATACACTAATATCCTTATGATCGAGGAAATTATTGTGTTTTCTAAGCAATAGTATTATTGAAAATGTTTCAATAGCGTAAAATATTTTTTCTACACGTACAGTAAACCTCCGCAGGCTTTTACGATATGCATATCTACGTTACTTTTTATGCAAGTAAAATCTTAAATTTCGCTACTTGATTACCGGTTGCTCTGTAAAATGCTTTTATAGTTATATTATTTTTAAAATTTTTTTTACATAAGTCTGTAGTGAAATTTAGTCCAATGAGAAATTAAATTAAAATATAGAAGAAGAAAAATAAATAAATAAGAAATTACAATAATTCTTATTGCTATTAAATGATCAAAAAAAAATTTTAAAAGATATACAGTAGTTTACGACCTTATCTGCGGTTTCAGTTATCATCGTTTGAAAATAACCAGCAATTAGAAAATTATAACATGGGGGAGTAAATGCGATTTTTTTTGATTTTAGCTGTCTTACAGTACAAAGTTCATTTACGAATCAATTTTTTCGTTTATTTTGAAATAAAGCTAGTTAAAAAATTACTGTTGATAAAATTATAGAAAAAATATCTTCTCCATAATTTAAAGGTCTTAACACATGGAAAAATAAGAAATAATGCGGTTCGCAATTATCCGCGGTAGTTTCAGGAACCAATCTACCGCGAACACAGGGTGACAGCTGTATACATTATTTGACAACACATATTTACAGTAATCAGATAATATCATTAAACAAATTTATCATTTTAATTAGACATATATTATGATAATAAAAGGGATAAATATCATGAATTTTACATCATTATTCGAAAAAAAAATTTATTTAGTTTAAACTATAATTAAAACAACTCTTTATTGAATATGTTTTATATTTATGATATTGTGTCATAATTTTAAAAGTATTCTTAATAACAAGTTTTTAGTAGTTATTGTACATGAGAAAAATATGAATTTTTTGTAAGAATTTAAATGATCAATTCACTATCAAAAATTTTTTAAATCAAATTTTTTCAAAACGAAGTATTGAAATTATTGTTAAAGTGATTTTTTTGCAACATTCTAAAATTGATTGAAAGATCTTCTTCATTTTTATGCTTTTAAAACAATATTTTTAATACTTAGTAGTGTAATCTTGGGAAAAATGGCAATAATGTGTTTTCTTTGGTTATATAAACGTTTCATCTGAAGTGATATAATTTTTATTCAATGTCAAATCCAATATATCTCCTACTTTCAATTCATTATTTAGCATCACAATATTACTAAATATAATTTTCTCCTCGGTTATAAAATAATTAATTATTTTTCGAAGTCATAGCCTTCCAAGCAATGATCGGATTTGTATCACACATTGAATGATTGCCATAGATATACCAACCGAACCAATAACTATAGATACATATTGCTTGAAAGTAAGTACACAAACCATCACCACAAGCACAATCTCCTACATATGAAAAACTAGATGATCTACGTTCCCATTTCGAACCGCGTTGTACATTGAATATTAATTTTGAATATGTCTCAGAATAGTAAAATCTGTTACCTGGGGTATATAGACCAGTACCATTAAAAGCTTTTAAGATTTCTTTTTCATCTATAGACATTATCTGAGTTTTATTTTTAATTCCCAATACTATCTCGGCAGTTATGTTCTGACATAATTGTATAGTTGAATTTGTTCTCCAGCTATATACTCTATTTCTACTTTTGTAATCAAATTTAACCCATTGAAAAGTTGAATCGAAATATAGAAATAGAAGAATTAATATAAAAATATTTATAATAATTCTCATTGCTGTTATATTGTTAAAATGAAATTAAACAAAATTTATATTATTCCACATTATATATCTTCAAAAATCAAATATCATAAACAATTTTGTTATTTTAATTAAATATTTTTTGTGATACTAAAAGTACAAAAATATTATAAATGTTATATTATTATTCTATTCACAGAAAAATATTTAATTCATACTATTGTTAGATCACTTTATATTTGAAAAAACTTTTAATTTTTGAAGTTATAAACAATATAATTTTCAAAAAATTCTTGGTAAAGGATTTAAAGATGTAAATATGCTTGATAATGAATTATTATTGATTTCGGGAATATAAATGATCAAATATTTATTAAAAATATTAAAATTCCAATTTTTTTTAAACAAAATAATGGAATAATTATTAAAATAGTTTTTTTTGTAATATTAGGAAGTTGACTTTAAGATTTTTTTGATTTTTATAACTCTAAATAGTGAAATAAGTAGAAATTGGAATCTTATATCTTTTATTAAAATTAGGATAAATATCAAGAGACTTTGTAATTTAAGTCATTTTATGTTATGTTCTCTTTGTAATAACTGTCTTTTTTTATATGTCACTATATTTTTGTATGTTTTAGGGGTTCGTGTAATTTTGTGTTAATCGTTAATGAAGTTTGTGGTAAACTAGTATAGATCTGTTTCTTATAAAGTATACGCCAATAATCTTATAAATTTACTAAATAATATTTATAGATGCTTGCTAGTGTAATATTAAAAATAATATCAACGATAAGTTTTCATTGGTATGTAAGTTTTTCATCTAATATGATAGGGAAGATTGTGTTTTATATAGTCAATTTTTTTGTTCAATCTTAAATTTAATATATTCTAACTTTTTGTTTCCATGATTGTACCTAATAATATAAATAATTTGTCATTTCTTCATATCAATGGAAGATTCAACTATATTGATAACGCTGAGACTTCCAATAATCAATCTGTCCTTTATTACACGTTAGATAATTACTCCAAATAAACCAATAGGAATAAGTACATATTGCTTGGAAGCGAGTACATTTATTAACAGCACAAGCACAATCTTCTACATGAAAACCAGTAAGGTATTTGTAAGTGAAAAAATTTTTGTGTTTTTGAATCAGTAGCACTCTTGAATATGTTTCTATATAGTAAAATCTTTGTTCTACATATACACAAATACCTCCGAAGGTTTTTACAATATCTTTATTTTTATTACCTCTTTTTTGAGTAAGTATAATTTTCTATTTTTTTTACTTGAATGCCGGTCAATCTTTGACAGAGTTCTATTGTTAATTGTATCCTATAGGTTTCAATCTACTTCGATAAGTAAATTTAAGCCCATTGAGAAGTTAAATCAAAATATAGAAATATGATAATTAATAGAAAAAATAACTACAATATCTGTCATTGCTGTTATATTGTCAAAATGAAACTTTAGAAAAATATATAATTTTCGTCAACACGTAATTGGAACAATCAATTATTAGTATTAAACAAATTTATTATTTAATTAAATATATATTATGATAATAAAAGGGTATGAATATTATGAATGTTTTTTGACTATTCGATTCATGAAATCTATTTAATTTATATTATAGTTAGGCTAGGCCTTTTATTAAATAAAATTGATACTTTTTGAAGTTATAAATGAGATAATTTTTAAAATTTCGTGATAAGGGTTTTTAAGTCATTAATATATTTAAGGCCGACTTATTATATTATTTATGAAAATTTAAAATACCGAATATTCATTAAAAGTTTCAAATATAATTTTTTCTTGAAATAAAGTTATGAAAAAATAAATAAATTGATTTTTTGTAATAATTGAAATCTTCCTTAAAAATTCTTCAGTTTTTAGAATGTTTTGTATGATTTTTACACTTTTAAATAATATTTATACATGCTTACTAGTGTAATCTTAAAGACGATAGAAATGATAAAATTTTCTTTGATATATAAAATGCTTCATCTGAATTAATATAAAAATTTTGTATTTCATAAAAATAATGCTTTTTTAAATGCCAAATTCAATATACTTTCAATTATCCCCTGATTATTTAGCATTACAATTTCTTAAGAATATCATTTCTTTCTATCAATAAAATAATAACTATAAATGAAACGTGTAGACTTCATAGCATCAATCGCATTCATAAAACACATTTGATGATTACTCGAAATAAGTCAACTTAGCCGATATAAATATATATATACTAGTGAGGTCTCACGAATAAAATTTGAATTTTGTCTAAATAAAATATAAATTTTGATTGTTATTTTGTGTATAAAATTGGAATATACGCCAATAATAGTTTTATAAAATATTTACTATTCTATTTGAAAACGAGTACAATTATTATCAGCACAAATTTAATCTCCAACATAACCTCTATTATATCTTTTTCGGTCAAAGGTTGTACTCGAGTTATTTAAAAATATTACTTGTGAATGTATTTCTACATATTAAAACCTATAAACAGGAGTGTATAGACCCATATCTCCAAAAGTTTTATAAATTGATGAGCCTTCTATAGTCACCTCTTTAAATATATTTTCGACTTCTCCTACTCTCTTTTCAGTTATTTTTGGCAGCTATCTACACACGAAACTTAAAAATGTCTTTTAGATTAAAAATGCTCAGAATGTTACGAATATGGCAAGTGATATTAAAACAAAGGATCATAAAAAATGGGTAGGCGATAGGCTACATTCTACTCCATTCCAGATTTACATTATGGTTAATCTTGTAATCTATGGTTATGATCATTTTGCATATATATTATATCACGTTTTGTATACGCAAAATGATGTAAAATGTAGCCTATCGCCTACATTATTTTTTATGATCCTTTGTTTAACATCACTTGCAGTTGGTAATTTTTTGAAGATGATCAATCAAACCAAAATGTATTGATTGTTTGTATGATAATAATTCGAAGAGAATTTATTGTGAAAAAAATAATTTTGGAGAAACATATTTACTAATTCCCGATATTTATATTATTTTATTGTGATAGTTGTTCTTGTTTCGGTTGAATTCTTTTTTTACAAATAAAAATCAAAAAGAAATAAATTGTAGAGGACACTAGATTTAATTGAAGCAGAAACTGAATTAAATAATATTGAAATTAAAGTAACACAATAACTTCGTGTTGGCGAGCGGAAATGGTCTTAAGAAAAAACAAGACTTATTGATAGCAAACAGGATACTATCCTTAATCGATAATTCTATGTTTTTCAATAACATATTTAAAGAATTATTATTGAAACTGTTCTCAAGTAACGTAGTAATGTTTAAATTGAACTCTTTAATTTCACTTAAAAAAATTAATAATTTTCAAATATTTTAAAAGTAAATAGTGTTAAATATATATATAAAAATACTCTTAGTTTTAAATATTTTTTAAAATCAATTTTATATTTATTTTTCTATAATTATAAAATTTATTTCCTCAATGCCAAGTACAAATTAATTGTTATTGAATTAATAATAACTTATTATGTCTATTCTTGATAATAATTGACATCAAATGCTACTGTTTTCACGCTTTTGTAACATTATTGGATTCAAATGGAGTATATAATCTTTATGAACATTTAGAGAAATTATTAATTTTGAGCATTTTAAAAATTTTAGATCTTTTTATATATTATAATGTTTGATGAGAATAAGACAAGTATCAAAATTAGGATATAATAAACTCCAGGTCTAATTTTTTTGTTTGCCTAATTATCTATCTCGTCTACTCATAATTTTCTCTATCTTTAAAACATCTCAGAAGTAAAAAATTGTTATTTTCTTCTTTTGCATCTCTACTGACAAGTTCAAGAACTTAATAATACACATTTTTCTTAAGACATACACTTAATTTATTTAATAGGCCTACATTTCGACTTGTAATGGTTGAAAAAACTGCTTTGAAAACAATTTACTTCAGATTTTACATCAATTTTAAATTCAATATCATTACCTTTAATTTCCAAAACTTAGAATACTTTATATTACCGTTGAAATTATTAATTCTTTTACCACTTTTAGAATTAAACAACTAATAATCTAGATTACTTTTTCCGTTAATCTTGAGATTTTAATGTTTTGTATCACAAAACTTATCTTTGCTTGTGAAAATAATCGTATGAAAATTTCCTTCTTTTAAAACCTCTTGTAAATGTCTAGAAGACAAACAGAAGTTCAATTTACATAAAAAAAAACTTTTATACTCTTTGGAAAAAATAACATTTATTTTAAAAATTTTTTGCTATTAAACGTTTCCAAACTTTATTCTTTTTAAAAGTTCCCTGCGGAATTAAAAGATGATGTTCATAATCAGTTTGCTTTAAAAAACTATCTGAAAACAGCTTCACTCATTTAATCCTACACTATTGACAGTTTCTACCTCAACATTTACGGAATTACAGAATCTATATATATACTTACTTTGTTGTAAGAGCAGTCTCTGTATTGTGTAAAACGACCTCCATCCATAAGAATCATTTCTGCTGATAGCTTCTACTATTTACACTCCTTGAGAACATCAAACTTACTCTACAAGCTTCCCCTGTAGAAACCTTCCCTGTCAAATCTTCCTACCTACTAGACTTACGAAAACCAAGAGGTTAACTCATACATAAGAACCAATCAAATAGAAGTATCTCCATCATCTGGGAAAATTTTGCTTTTGAAATCTACTCTGTAGCAGGCTTTATAATAACCAGATCACACCGGATTTACCATAATAGTCTGGAATCGACTTCTAAACCCAACGTTCTACTAACAAGTATCTGTATATTCAGAAAGTAGTAAGGTTTATTGAAATTCCGTTTCATAAATCGATCATTCTGCATTTTTAACAGCTTCATACTATTATAATTTCATTTGCTAAAAATATTAATGCACGTTACTTTGAGAATGTACATGGAATCTTGTAGAAATACATTAGGTAATTGAGTTATTTAAACATTTTTTTTGTTGAATATGATCATTATCAGTTACTTCTAATCAATGTAATTATTAAAAGTTTGTCTATTATCATTCCTTAAGGACATTTCAGGAATTACATATAATTTTTACAATTTCAACTATTTTTGGAGTTTAAAAATTTATAAGGGAGATAATAATTTTTTTGATAAACAAAAATATTTTTTTATTTTTTACTACACGCTACTAATGGAAAAAAAAGATAATTTGTAAACTTAAAAAGTGTAGTAAAATAAATTGAAGAAGTTTACTTTAAATATAATATTACTAATTAGATGAGTATTTTTTCAATAAACTATTTAAATTTTACCTTGTTGTAATTCTCAAGATTATTTGTGATATCAAATACTATTTTTTCATAACCAATTGTGATTAACTTACTTATAATAATGCTAAATTTTTATTTAAAAATGTTAATTTCCAATTTAGAATGATTGTTTATTCTTGAATATCAACTCCAGATTATTGTTATACTTATTTTGGCATCTTGAGCATGTGTACACAAAATTTGGCTACAACTACCTCATCCACTTTTCTCCAATTAATTTTTCCACATGTATTACAATATTTGGCGGTAAAATATATTAAAACACTCAGTGTTATTATTTTTATGAACAAGAGGTTGCGCAATTTAATAGTGCTATGATAAGAACGTTCTTATTATTTTTTAAAGTCGAGCGAACTTTTTTTCTTCCGTTGTTTTTCATATACTCTTTAGTGTCATTTTTATCTTTTTTATTTTAGAAAAATTAGATTGTCAGTCAGAAAGAATATTTAATCTACGACGAATTTTCTGTTCTTAAGGTAAAGAAACACTTTTGCTATTTATGATTTAGTATCTTCTTAGAATGGCATTTCAAATTTTAAACATGATGATGATATCAGAAGAGCAGTTATTAGGCAGTTTTTTGAAAGATAAGAAATACAATATTCTCAATTTTGTATAAATGAAAAGGTTGTAGTGATGTCTAGTACTTCTAAGAAGAAAGATCAGAAATAAAGTAATATCAGGCAGAAACAAAAGACCAGTTTACGAACGATTATCAATAATCAGAAGAAAGTATAAAAAGGAAGAAGATAACCAATAAAGGTGTGTTTTCGGTTGCACCCTAGTAACTGCTATTATAATGACTAAATTTGTATAATATTCTTTTATTTAAATAAACATGTCATTTATCATAACAAGGTGGTTAACATTTGGAGGAAATATTCTCTTGTTCGTGTCTTTTGGAAAGCACATTTTAATGTCATTTTTGTATGTTGTATTCATGCTTAATGTGATTCTTATAGAAACTTACTTGAGTATGTTTTGTTTGGATAGAAATTTGGCTTCAATCTTATACGAGTCAACATAATTTAAAAATGTTTTTCCGCATATATTATGAAACTCATTCATTTTCCATCTATTTAACAATACCAAGTCTATTTTTTAATAATCCGTAGAGACTTCACAACAATCTACCCAATCGTGGTGACAAGTAAAACTACTTTTAACTAAAACATTTCCCATTTTTATCACAACGTACCTCTTTCTCTTGAAAAAGCATTTATTTCCAATTGCTTCATTTAGAAGACGCCTCTGGTATCCATAGATTCAGTCTAAGATTTTTGTTACGCCTTCAACCACTCAAACAGTCAATGTAAATCTGAAGAAAAACTCATAAATAAAAAAACTACAAACAGCAAACTTACAGTTCAAGAGAGATCCAACAGCTCCAGACGTTCATCCGATTCAGAAGAGTTATTATCACATGAAAAAATTGTTAAAGAATAAGGGAAAATGGCAACTTACATAAATAGATGCGAGAACGAGATACCAATGGGAAAACATAACTCTGAGAAAGAGAGTAAAAAAAAAGTGAAAAGGCGCCTAAAATAACTTCCTTATATACACTCAAAATAAGTGCTTACTTAAGTAAAAGTTCGCGGGAAAAACAACTAGATCAAGTGATGTGAGAACAGAGTATTTTGATTAATGGAAGGAGCTGCTAAATTTTATAGCACTTGAAAAACTTTCTTTTGCATGGATTTCAGGAAAACGTTTTATTTAGTTAAGCTATAGCACTAAAATAAGGTGCTAACTAATAAAGTAATTGAATTCTTATAACCAAAGGGCGCATTTGCAAGCATATTTTAACGTAAAAGTAGGAAACAACTTCTTAAGATTCCATGTTTTCAATAAGAAATATGGAATATTCTTGGTATCTAACCTACATATATGTGAAAACAGTGCTTGTATTTAAAAGATAACGTCAACTCTTACAGTACCTTCTACTAGAAGATAAATCTGTAGTTTCTAGCTACATTTTTATCTAACATATCTACACTATATTATATTTATTCAATTTTTTAAATGCCTTTGATTAATCCGTGCGTAAAATGTGTAACTTATTTATCACGTATTTCCTTATGTTCTGATCTACATTTGCAACTATACTACCTAGAGAAATATTTTAAAAAGATGCATAAATTCTGCACAATTTTCTAATTTCTCATCTACTTTAAGTAAGATATATAAAATATTCGTGGTATTTAAAGTAATTTTTTGAAATAAACATATCATTTTCATAAGATAATGTTTACATCTTCTTTAGAAACATGTGCAGTTTATAGTATAAAATCTAAAACTCTTAAATACACACAGTATAATATTAGAGAGTAATTGTTAATTTTATCTAACCCTTAATGGGAGCTTTATGTATTAATAATACCACAGAAAAATCTACGTTATTTGATGAAATATCACTAAGAAGTATATAAATATCTAAACTTCTTTAATTTTCTTACCTATTTTAGCAAAATACATATAATACTTGCGATACCTAACTAATTCTTACTTAAAAAAATACCATTTTGGAAGAATAATGTCAATTTTTGGAAGACATATGGGGTTTCCATAATATTCTACATACATTGGACAGTAACCTTTAAATCGGAAGCTATATAATCCTAGTGTCATAATAAACAAACTCTTTGCAATAAAAATATGCTTATATTTTACTCAAACGTACTTCCACTCCTTGGAAAAAATGTTTTCCGACCATATTCCATTCAGCCTGTAGAAGGGTTTCTAAAAATGGAAAAGAAAATTTACTCTATTAAAAAAATGTACAAACCTAAAAAGATAATGTTTCTTCTCCACAAAACATTTTATACTTCCGCTTCAACCATGGAATATTTGAGAGTTGTTCTAACAAAACTAACTTACGAGTTCAACTTTTGTAATATCTACAAACTCCTAGTGCATTCCAATGCTACTCTAATCATCCTACTATTACAACAACATACACACTTGGAAATACCATAAAAAGTTCAATGTCTCCAGTATATATGTTTCCGGCACCATTTACTGTAAACAAAAAGAAATATAGATAAAACATCCTCATTAACAATATTATTTTTTGAGTAACTTACTAACTTTATTATAATGAATTTTAGAAACTCCGAGTACATCCAGCAATTTCCCACATTTTCAAAATTCTTTTGAATAGGTGATCGTAAAAAATCCTATTTATGCTCTGAGACCAATTGTAAAAACGTAGTAGAATCTGTAAAAAGAGTATAAAGTAGTTTAAAAAGATAGCATAAATTACTTCTCACTTACTTTAATCCTTTTGAAGAATTTAGAGTTAATGGACCGCGATATTGTTTCCAATAATCTCCTGACATTTGAACATGGAAAAGTTCTCATATTTTATCGGAATAGAGAAGAAACTTGAATGAGATAATTAAACTCCAACAGGAACCACTTTAGATATTAGCAATACCACTTAAAAGTAGACAAATCTAAAAGAAAAGAGATAGAAACAATGATATAAAACAAATGAACTAGTATTGGAATAAAAATAAAATGTGCACGATCTTAAAAAGAGTAGGAATGATAATGTTATCAATAGTAAAAAAAGTGAGCAACATTTCACTTTCCAAATACCAGCAATGACATTTTTGGATATATTTTTACCGCCAACATTGTAATTTATGCGGAAAAACATTTTGGAATTATGTTGACTCGTTTAAGATTGGAACCAAATTTCTATAAAAACAAAACATACTCAAATACAGTTCCTATAAGAATTACAACAGGCATAAATACAACATACAAAAATGACCCAAAATGTGTTTTCCAGACTGCACGAACAAAAGAATATTTCCTCCAAATGTTAACCACCTTTTCATTCATACAAAATTGAGAATATTGTATTTCTTATCTTTCAAAAAACTGTCTAATAACTGCTCTTCTGATATCATCATCATGTTTAAAATTTGAAATGCCATTCTAAGAAGATACTAAATCATAAATAGCAAAAGTGTTTCTTTACTTAAAAAACAAAATCCGTCGTAGATTAAATATCCTATCTGACTTACGATCTAATTTTCTTAAAACAAAAAAGATAAAAATGACACTAAAGAGTATATGAAAAACAACGGAAGAAAAAAAGTTCGCTCGACTTAAAAAAATAATAAGAACGTTCTTATCATAGCACTATTAAATTGCGCAATCTCTTGCTCATAAAAATAATAACACTGAGTGTTTTAATATATTTTACCGCCAAATATTGTAATACATGTGGAGAAAATAATTGGAGAAAAGTATATAAGGGAGTTGTAGCAAAGTTTTGTGTACACATGCTCAAGATGCTAAAATAAGTACAACAATAATCTGGAGTTGATATTCAAGAATAAATAATCATTCTAAATTGGAAATTAACATTTTCAAAAAAAAAATATAGCATTATTATAAGTAATTTAATCACAATTGGTTGTGAAAAAATAGTATTTGATATCACAAATAATCTTGAGAATTACAACAAGGTAAAATTTAAATAGTTTATTGAAAAAATACTCACCTAATTAGTAATATTATAATTAAAGTAAACTTCTTAAATTTTTCTTTACTACACTTTAAAAGTTTACAAATTATTTTTTTTTGCCATTAATAGCGAGTAGTAAAAAATAAAAAAATATTTTTGTTTATCAAAAAAATTATTATCTTCCTTATAAATTTTTAAACTCCCAAAATAGTTGAAATTGTAAAAATTATATGTAATTCATAAAAAGTCCTTAAGGAATGATACTAGACAATCTTTTAATAATTAAATTGATTAGAAGTAACTGTTCTTGGTCATATTCAACAAAAAGAATGTTTAAATAACTTAATTACCTGATATACTTCTACAAGATTCCATGTATATTCTCAAAGTAACGTGCATTAATATTTCTAGCAAATGAAATTATAACAGTATGAAGCTGTTAAAAATGCAGAATGATCGATTTATGAAACGGAATTTCAATAAACCTTACTACTTTCTGAATATACAAATACTTGTTAGTAGAACGTTGGGTTTAGAAGTCGATTCCAGACTATTATGGGGAACCCTTTGAGATTTGGTTATTATAAAGCCTGCTATAGAGTAGATTTCAAAAGCAAAATTTTCCCAGATGATGGAGATACTTCTATTTGATTGGTTTTTATGTATAAGTTGACTTCTTTGTTTTCATAAGACTACTAGGTAGGAATATTCGACGGGGAAGATTTCTACAGGTGAAGCTTGTAGAGTAACTTTGAAGTTCTTAAGGAGTGTAAATAGTAGGAGCTATCAGCAGAAGGGATTCTTATGGATGGACGTCGTTTTACACAATACAGAGACTGCTCTTACAACAAAGTAAGTCTATATATAGATTCTGTAATTCTGTAAATGTTGAGGTAGAAACTGTCAATAGTGTAGTATTAAATGAGTGATGCTGTTTTCAGATAGTTCTTTAAAGCAAACTGATTATGAACATCATCTTTTAATTCCGCAGGGAACTTTTAAAAAGAATAAAATTTGGGAACGGTTAATAACGAGGAATTTTTAAAATAAATGTTATTTTTTCCAAAGGGTATAAAAGTTTTATTTATGTAAATTGAACTTCTGTTTGTCTTCTAGACATTTACAAGAGGTTTTAAAAGAAGGAAATTTTCATACGATTATTTTCACAAGCAAAGATAAGTTTTGTGATACAAAACATTAAAATCTCAAGATTAACGGTAAAAGTAATCTAGATTATTTAGTTGTTGAATTCTAAAAGTGATAAAAGAGTTGATAATTTCAACGGTAATATAAAGTATTCTAAGTTTTGGAAATTAAAGGTAATGATATAGAATTTAAAATTGATGTAAAATCTGAAGTAAATTGTTTTCAAAGCAGTTTTTTTAACCATTACAAGTCAAAATGTAGGCCTATTTAATAAATTAAGTGTATGTCTTAAGAAAAATGTGTATTATTAAGTTCTTGAACTTGTCAGTAGAGATGCAAAAGAAGAAAATAATAATTTTTTACTTCTGAGATGTTTTATAGATAGAGAAAATTATAAGTAGACGAGATAGGTAATTAGGCAAACAAAAAAATTAGACCTGGAGTTTATTATATCCTAATTTTGATACTTTTCTTATTCCCATCAAACATGATAATATATAAAATGATCCAAAATTTTTAAAAAAATGTCTTAATTATTCAGAATGTTATATAATTTCATTGAAATCCTATGATTTTTACAGAAATAACTGAAAATTTTCCCATTTAATATAAATTATTATCAAGTATAGACATAACTTAATAAATTATTATGTATAAAACCCCAGCATGTCGTTCTGACAGAAAATCTTTAGAATGCTACAAACCGTAGGTAAAGTTAAAATAACGGCTATCCAAAATGCAGAAGACACAGCTTTATTCTACCTCATTTTACATCTACATTCTGGTTTATTTTGTAGCTTGTAGTTGTATCTGTTTTGCAAACATCTTTTTAGCTCTTTTTTGTACATATTCTACCTCGTATTGTATATGTAAAAAAAGATTCAATGTACATGCAAATTAAACTAGAATGTGTTTGCAAAATGGGTAAAAACATAGGCTTCAAAATGCTATCGAATATAGTTAAATTTTTATCATAAATCGAATTGGTTAAATTGACATGTTTAGGTTTTGTGTGTATTGCTGATTTTTGTTTTACCCTACTTAATTTATTTCAACTTTTAAATTGAAATTTAACCCATTAAAAAATTAAATTAAAATATAGAAATAAATAATTATTAAAAAAATTAATTACAATAACGCTCATTGCCGTTATGTTGTTAAAATGAAATTTTACAAGATATATATGTTAGTTCACAATATATATTTTTAGCTATCAATTATTAGTATTCAACAATTTTATCACCCCAATAAAATATATATAGTAATAATGAGGAACATAAATATTATAGATGATGTATCATCATTCGATTCATAAAAAATAATTAAATTTATATTATAATTAAATCAAAATTTATAAAGTAAGTATAAATAAATATAATTTTAAACATTATTCTAAATCAAATTTCTAAAATGATTACACACAATCTGTGGTTGAATTAACGACATCATTAAAAGCATTTTATGTTAATAAAAAATACTTTCGTAACAAAATTAAAATTATAAATATTATTTTAATGTTTAGTTTTGATAATACTTACTCATATTAAAAAAATATGATCTGAAATAAATAAACATTATTTAATTCGGACATCAAGCTTTAAACGTGCCCTTTATAAAATTATAAAAACTTTCACAAATATTAAATAATTAAACTTCCGCAATGCTGAATTTATAAGGCAAAATTTTTTTGAAATTCAAAAAATATTATCTACTATTATATTATATGATACTATTAGTGAGATTATGAGACTCTAAATTTTTGAGTCTTGTCTTTACACATTTATTTTTTAATTATCTGAAATAATTATTCATGTAATATAATTACCAGAAATTGGCTATTTTGTTAAGTTATATATCTTTTATTTGATTTTGATAATGAAAATTAATATTCTAGAAACATTGATTTTTATTCTATGTAAAATTTAAAGAAGAATATTATTAAAGTCATTATCGTTTCTTTCAATTTTGACTTTATTTTTGATATTAAATTGTTTTTCATTAACACGTGTCATGATTTCCCAAATTTTCCAACCAAATCAGTAATGGTATATACGCACAGGTCGGAATTTTGTACGTTTTGGATTCGTACAAGCACGATTTCCTACATAATGCAAAGCACCCTTATCTAGACTAACATAATGATTATACACACTAAAAGAATATACTGTTGAATGAACTTTCAAAAATAAAATCTTAATTCATACCATATACCGATACCATCGTTAGCTTTTAGCATGTGGAGACAAACCTTATATTTTGTGGCATTAATCTTCTCTATTATCACTACTTGTTCACAAATAGCAAGCTAACATGAGAATACCGTAAAATTATGTACATTTTTAATTCTACTAAAACTTTTAAACTTAAACTTAACCCTTTGAGAAGCTAATTTAAAAAATAGAAAAAGAATAATTACTAAATAAGTAATTACAATAATTCTCATTGTTGTTATATGGTTAAAATGAAATTTTACAAGATAAATATTTTTTTACAATATATATTTTTAAAAATCAAATATTAGCATCAAAAATTTTAATATTTTAATTAAATATGTATTATGATAATAAAAGGTTATGAATATCATGAATGCTTTTTGACTATTCGATTCATAAAAACTATTTAATTTATATTATAATTAGGCTAAACCTTTTATTAAATAAAATTGATACTTTTTTGAGTTATAAATAAGATAATTTTAAAAATTTTGTGATAAGGGTTTTTAAGTCATTAATATATTTAAGGTCGACTTAATATATTATTTGTTGAAATAAAAAATATTGAATATTCATTAAAAGTTTCAGATATAATTTTTTCTTAAAATAAAGTTATGAAAAAATAAATAAATTGATTTTTTGTAATATTTGGAATCTTCCTTAAAAATTCTTCAGTTTTTAGAATGTTTTGTATGATTTTTTTTTAAAATAATATTTATAAATACTTACTAGTATAATCTTATAAACGATAGAAATGATAAATTTTCTTTGATATATAAAATGCTTCATCTGAATTAATATAAAAATTTTGTATTTCATAAAAATAATGTTTTTTTAAATGACAAATTTAATATACCTTCAACTTTTACTAATTATTTAACATCACAACTTTAAAACAATATCGTTTCTCCCCATCAAAAAAATAATTAACTATAAATGAAACGTGTAGACTTCATAGCATCAATCGCGTCCATAAAACACGTTTGATGATTACTCCAAATAATCCAACCAAGCTATTAACTTTAGATACATACTGCTTGAAAATAATTACATTTTTATCAGCACAAATGCAATCTCCTAAATAACTTCTAGTATATCTTTTTCGAGCAAAAATTGTACTTGAGTTTTTTAAAAATATTACTTGTGAATGTATTTCTACATATTAAAACCTATAAACAGGAGTGTATAGACCCATATCTCCAAAAGCTTTATAAATTGATGAGCCTTCTATAGTCACCTCTTCAAATATATTTTCTACTATCTCCTACTCTCTTTTCAGTTATTTTTAAACAGCTATCTATTGCTGCTTTTTGTTTTTACCTTACTTTATTTATTCAAACTTTTAAACTGAAATTTAACCCATTGAAAAGTAAAATAGAAATATTGAGATAAATAATTAATAAAGGAAGTATTTACAACAATTTTCAATGCCATTATATTGTTAAAAAGAAATTTTAGAAAATATATATTATTTCGAAATATATATTTTCGATAATCAAATATCATCATTAAACAATTTTATCACTTTGACTAAATATATATTAAGAAAATAAAGATTATAAAAACTGTTAATGAAATATAATTATTTGATTAATAAAAAATTATTTAATTTACATTATTATTAAATTAAACTTTTATTAAACAATTTTGAAATATTACCATTTCAAAAAATTATTCCAGATAAAATTTATAAAATGATTTCACACTTTCCGTGGTAGAATTTACAACGTTATTGAAAGCATATTCAAATACTAAAAAAATATTTCCATAACATAATTTAAGTTATAAATATCGTGTTGATGTTTAGCTCTGATAATATCTACTTATATTGTAAAAAATATGTTCTGGAGGTAATAACCACAGTTTAATTTGGATATCAGGCATAACATATGCTTTATGAAACTATAAAAGCCCTCACAAATATCAAATAATAAAAATTCTATAACGCCGAATTTATAAGACAAAATTTTGATGATAATAGATAAATACTATCTACTATTTAAACTAAAGGCTTTAAATTCATGAGTCCTATCAATATTTTTTTTCTGATTACATGATGTAAATTGATATTATATGATTATCAAAAATTTGGTTATCTCTGTTAAGATATGAATCTTTTATTTGAATTTGATAATGAAAATTTATACTCCAGAAACTTTGATGTTTAATCTATATAAAATTTAATAGAGAACATCAATAAAGTCATTATCGTTTCCATCAATTTTCACTTTATTTTTGATATTTAAATAGTTTTTCATTAACACATTTCATGATTTCCCCAAACTTTATATCCAAACCAATAAGTATAGATACATACTGCTTTGAAATGTTCACATTTATAATCAGAGCAAGCACAATCTCCTATATAAAATTCAGCACCTTTATCTGGACTAACATAACTATTATACATTTGATAAGTTAATACTTTTGAATAAATTTCTATATATTGAAAACTACCAAAAGTAGGATATCGACCGATGCCCCTATAGGCTTTTAGCATTTCACGGCAAGCATAAAATTCATTGACTTTAATTTTCTTCATTTCTAATATTTTTCTACAAATTTGAAACTGGCATAAATATATTGGTAATTCACGAATATTTGCTACTCTATACCGAGTTGCATAATAAAACTTAGCCCATTGAGAAGTCAAATCGGAATATAGTAATAGAATAGTTACCAAATAGATAATTCTAGCAATTCTCATTGCTGTTTAGTTGTTAAAATGAAATTTTACAAGATATACAATTTTTTACAATATATACTTTAAAAAAATCAAATATTATGATTGAAAATTTTGTTATTTTAATTAAATATGTATAATGATTATAATAGGACATAAGTGTAACTGATCACTCAAAATTTAAAACTGTCGTTTTGACAAACATTGTGCAATCATTGGTTATAGTGTGAAATTCTGTTTTTTCGACTACCAATTAATTTATTTTTAATTGTGCTCACACAACAAACTTAAAATATGTATAAATTTGTTTAGAAATCTTTTACGTTTGTGACAAAATGCATGTTTTTTTGAAAGAAATGAATATACAGTCAGAATGAAATACATACTTTTTTTATTTACTATAGATTTTTAAACGACATTTACTATACATTTTTTTAGTTTGCAAGGTTGTTTCTAAATATAAGATTATGTATAACAAATGCAAAATACATACCTTTTTCAGTGAATTGATATATATTTTTTCAAAAAATGTATATTAATTTTTTTAAAACTACTAATGGTAAAGTAAAACTCTATGATTTTTGAGAATGACTTAAGAAAGATTCAAAATGAAAGAATAATATTATAATTGTGAACTTAAACTGCTATAAAAATTTTATATGGAAAAAATTTATTAATTCTGATTGTTATAAACGGTAATTACACATCTGAAGTAATAAAATATAGATATTTTTAAACTTGTAGAATCTTTTGAAACATTTTTTTTTTTGTGATTTGCATACTTTAATTTAGTAAAATTGTAAATAATAGTTGTTTAAAAATATTTATAATTATATAAATAACAAGATAAATACTTATTGTTCTGAAAAATTATTTTTTAATTGCTTTAAATTTTTAAAACATTCTCAAGTTCTTAAATTTTGTTTATTTATAAATATTTTTGTTAGAAATAGATTAAATTAATATAAAAAAATACAATTATATTTAAAAAAATTAAAAAATCACTTGAAGATAGAATCAATTGTAAAAACATAATTTTTATATGTTAAGTTTACTATTTTTGTGTTTGGAATTTAAGATCTTTCGTATATTTTATGAAAAATATAAAAAGATCAACGATTTCTGTTGAAATGTTAAATTTTTGGCATTATTTTTTTGTGCCGGTCATTTTCACTTGTAACAAATCACTTTTTTGTATAGTTAATTTAGAAAGAAAATCAAGTCAAATTTTAAAGAATGATTATACAATTTATGGTAATATAACTATTTAATTTCAAAAGAATGTATGATAAATTATAAGAAATGTATGTTCATGTATAAAAAAATGAATAGGCAATGTCGTTTTAACAAAATATGCACATTTTGTAAAAAAACATGTCAAATTATTATAACAAGTATGTAAGTTGTTTCGACATCATATACGGTCAAAACAACATACATATACACACCTGTTTTTAAATATATACAATGCATTTTTTGAAAAATTCACAAACAAAAATAAATAAAGATATATTAATTTATAAAAAATGATATCTTATTATGTTATTAAATGATTTAACGTTTATGTTAATTGATATCTAAATTTTTTAAAATCGAGTATACTAAGAAAATTTAGATCACTATCATTTATTAATAAATTAAATAAATATTTTGTTTTTTAACTTTACATCGGAGGGTTATAGTGTATATATCAAAAGGACAATTTTTATTTTTAAGTGATGTTAAATCATTAATTGATTTATGAAAAGTAAATTTATTTGTTTTAAGTTAAATCAACATATTATTAAATAATTTTTATATTTTTGAAGTTATAAATAAATAAATTTAAAAAATATTCAAACAAATGTATAGAATTTAAATTTTTTTGTAAAAAAATAATGAAACAACTATTTAAATATTTTTTGTAATATCTGGAAGTCGTTTAAAAGATTCGTTTGGTTTTTATAATATCTAGTATGATTTTTATACTTTTTAAACAATATTTATTAGGTGATTATTATTGTAATCTCAAAAATAATTTCAATGATAAGTTTTCTTTTGTTATATAAATGCTTCATCTGAGGTGATTACAAAGATTGTGTTTCATATATATAATATTTTTATTTAATGTAAAATTCAATATACCTCCGACTTTTTCCTTATTTTTTAAATTCATAATATCAGTAAATGCCATTTCTTCTCATCAATAGAATGATTAAATATAAATCCTTTTCATAAACTTCCAAACATTAACCGGATGTGTTCTAAACATTGAATGATTATTGTAGATATATTAACCAAGCCGTTTACTTTGGAAAATGTTTCCGTATAATAAATTCTGTTGTCTGGAGTATATAAACCAATACCTGTGAAAACGGTCATGGTTTCTTTGTCTTCTAACCTCACTCTATAAGTTTTACTTTTTAATTCTGCTAATTTCTGGAGAGTGCTTTGACATGATTCTATAGTTCAATTGTTTTTCCAATGAGATACTCTTCTTCTACATTTTTATTCAAATTTATCCCATTGAGAAGTTAGATCAAAGTATAGAAATAAAGTAATAAATAAAAAAGTGATTTCAATAATTCTCAATGCTGTTATATGGTTAACATAAAATTTTACAAGATATATGTTATTTTACAGTATATAGTTCCAAAAATCAAATTTTAGCATTTAAAAATTTGTCATTTTATTTAAACATAGATTACGATAATAAAAGGACATACATATCATGGATACTACGTCATTACTTAATTCATAAAAACTATTTAGCTTATGTTTTAATTACATCAACTTCTTATTGAATAAGTTTTATATTTTTTGAATTATAAATAATAAAATTTTAATAATATTCTTGATAAATCTTTCAAAACAGTTAGTATAACTTGATAATTAATTGATATATTATTTCTGGGGATTAGAAAGAGCAAATATTCATTAAAAAATATTAATTTTTTTCAAAGCAAGTTAATGAAAAAATTGTTAAAACGATTTTCTTGCAATGTTTAAAGTTGATTTAAATATTTTTTTGATTTTTATGCTTTTAAACAATATTTGTTTATGCTTCATAGCATAATCTTAAAAATAAAAGCAATGATAAAATTTCTATGAGTAAAACAATGATGATTAAAAAATAAACTGTTCTTGTCAAGCAATTTTGAAATGTCATCGAAAACTAATATATATAACCGTTTTGTGTCACCAAAAGTTAATTTAGTTTAGTTTTTTAGTTATTTAATCCATTGGTGTATTTTATTAAAATTTAATTAATATAGTTTAGTTCTAGGAACGCGTATAGGATTCTAGTAACGTCTATAAGGAGTTAATAAAAATAATAAAATTGTATAATAGTAAATAAACAGCAATTAGATGTTTAAAACTAATAAAATTTAGCCGGCCTCTATTGTTTTTGTAATCTTATTAATCTTTTAATAAAAGTTTTTACTACCTTGTACATACTCACCAAAGCAACTTCTTAAAAATTTTACTTTTGGTATATAAATTTTTCATTTGATGTGATATAGAAAAATTGCTTTTGTATAAAAAATGTTCAGTGATTGATAGGTTACTCAAACAAGCACTATAAAAGGAAGTTAATCTAAAATAGTCTTCCATTCAGCAGTAGTCTCTCAGTTTGGGGTAAGTTAATCATTGTAATCATTTAAATATTACACAGAAAATAAATCCGTGACATTACTTTGCGTGACATTTTGTCACGAAAAAAAAGTAATTTTCACGTGAAATTTCGTCACGAAAAAAAAGTGTTACGGATAAAAATGTCGCGAATACTTAATCTCCTGAATATTTTCGCGACAAAATGTCACTTTAAGTAAACGTGACATTTTTTCACGTTTATTTAAGAAAAATTTTTTCCCACATTTTTCAAAGATACAGGACAAAATGTCACGCGTATGCGGGAATTCCATGTGAGTCCTGCAATTTCCGTGACATTTTGTCCCGAAAAAATTTTCAGTGTATATAATATATGCTTAGATTATCTTTTATCTACGTGTTGCTTTAAATAGAGTTTAAGTTAATGCTGGGGTATCTACAAGGACTAAATAACATCATATTTTGCTGTTCTTGTTTAATGTCAAATTTAACATATTTTTAACTTTTTTCTCAATTTGTTAACTTCATAATATTAATAAACAAAAATTTCTCCCAATCAATAGATTACTTAATGATAATACAAATATGTAGACTTCAAAACATCATTTGGGTCTACATAACACATTGGATTAGTACATCACTGGGAGCGGATCAGAATCGAAGTTTTACTATCCATCCTGATCAGTATAAGTATTTGCAAATCATTTCATATGTATTCGAGGATACTTGTAATTTAAATATCTTAAAATTTTGTTACATAAAAATATAATTATAAAGTATTTTAATATTTGTTTTAATGTTTAATATATTTTGAAATCGTTTAAAATTGAATGATAAAAAAAATTTACGAAAGAAACACCGAAGATATTAAAATTAATTTTTTAAACATAGAGTTAAAAAAAATTTAATTTTTTTAAAAATTTTACTATTCGTCAAATCTTCACTAGATTTAAAGCTTTACGATCAAGACATCATGATAAGAACATTACAATAGTTTATTGTTAGTAAACATTCTTTATATTTTTTTGATCACACATTAGTTTACTTCTGTTGCAACTTTTACTATCCGTGGATATATCCGGATCTGATCCGTATTTGCTCCGGATCTATGTACTACATTGGATTGGTACCATAGATATACCAACTTAGCCAATAACTATAAATACATACTGCTTGAAAATAACTATATTTATTATCAGCACAAGCATAATCTCCAACAAAATTTATGGTACATCTTTTTTCACTAAAAATAAAATTTGATATTTTAAAAAATTTTACTTTTGAATATATTTCTATATAGTAAAATCTTTTACCTGGAGGATATAAACCAATACTTCTGAAACCTTCAAGGTTACTACGTTTTCTATAATCACCTTTTCAGCTATATTTTCTATTTCTCCTAGTCTCTTGGCAGTTATTATCTGACAGGCTTTTATAGTTGAATTATCTTTTATTTTAGATAATCAATTCCAATATTGCAAATGAAATTTTAAAGGATATATATTATTTTGAAATATGTATTTTCAACGATCAAATACTATCATTAAACAATTTTATCACTTTGACTAAATATATATTAAGAAAATAAAGATTATAAAAACTGTTAGTGAAATATAATTATTTGATTAATAAAAAATTATTTAATTTACATTATTAATAAATTAAACTTTTATTAAACAATTTTGAAATATTACCATTTCAAAAAATTATTCCAGATAAAATTTATAAAATGATTCCACACAATCCGTGGTAGAATTTACAACGTCATTGAAAGCATATTCAATAAGTAAAAAAATATTTCCATAACACAATTTGAATTATAAATATCGTGTTGATGTTTAGCTCTGATAATATCTACTTATATTGTAAAAAATATGTTCTGGAGGTAATAACCACAGTTTAATTTAGATAACAGGCATAACATATGCTTTGTAAAACTATAAAAGCCTTCACAAATATCAGATAATAAAAATTCTATAAAGCCGAATTTATAAGACAAAATTTTGATGATAATAGATAAATACTATCTACTATTTAGACTATAAGACATTAAAATCATGAGGCCTGTCTATTTTTTTTCTGATTACATGATGTACATTGATATTATATAATTATCAAAAGTTTGGTTATCTCTGTTAAGATATAAATCTTTTATTTGAATTTGATAATGAAAATTTATACTCCAGAAACTTTGATGTTTAATCTACGTAAAATTTAAAAGAGAATATCAATAAAGTCATTATCGTTTCCATCAATTTTTGCTTTATTTTTGATATTTAAATAGTTTTTCATTAACACATTTCATGATTTCCCCAAACTTTATATCCAAGCCAATAAGTATAGATACATACTGCACTGTATTTTGTACATTTATAATCAATGCAAGCACAATCTCCTATATAAAATTCAGCACCTTTATCTGGACTAACATAATGATTATACATTTGAAAAGTTAATACTTTTGAATAAACTTCTATATATTGAAAAATATATCCTCCATAATAATGACCAGTGCCTCTATAGGCTTTTAGCATTTCAGGACAAGCTAAATGTGTTGAGACATTAATCTTCTTCAATTCTAATATTTTTTTACAAATTTCAAACTGGCAGAAATATATTGGAAAATCACGAATATTTTGTACTCTATACCGAGTCCTATAATAAAACTTAGCCCATTGAGAAGTCAAGTCGAAATGTAGTAATAGAATAGTTACCAAATAGATACTTCCAACAATTCTCATTGCTGTTTAGTTGTTAAAATAAAATTTTTACAAGATATACACTATTTTACAATATATATTTTAAAAAATCAAATATTAACAAATTTTGTCATTTTAATTAAATATATTTAATGATTATAAAAGGGCATAAGTGTAACTGATCACTCAAAATTTAAAACTGTCGTTTTGACAAACATTGTGCAATCATTGGTTATAGTGTAAAATTCTGTCTTTTTGACTACCAATTAATTTATTTTTAATTGTGCTCACATAATAAACTTAAAATATGTATAAATTTGTTAAGAAATCTTTTACATTTGTTGAAAAATGCATGTTTTTTTTAAAGAAATGTATACACAGTCAGAATGAAATACATACTTTTTTTTATTTACTATAGATCTAAACGACATTTAATATTCATTTTTTTAATTTGTAAGGTTGTTTCTAAATATAAGATTATGTATAAGAAATGCAAAATACATACTTTTTTCTGCAAATTGATATACATTTTTTCTAAAATGTATATTAATTTTTTTAAAACTACTAATGGTAAAGTAAAACCCTATGATTTTTGATAATGACTCAAGAAAGATTCAAAGTGAAAAAATAATATTATAATTGTGAACTTTAACTACAATAAAAATTTTATATGGATAAAATTTATTAATTATGATTATTATAAACAATAATTACACATCTGAAGTAATAAAATATAGATATTTTTAAACTTGTAGAATCTTATGAAACATTTTTTTTGTGATTTGGATACTTTAATTTAATAAAATTATAAATAATGGTTATTTAAAAATATTTATAATTATTAAAATAAAATGAGAATAAAATTGAAAAATCGCTATATGCTAATTATCATTAATTATTATATTATTTATATTGTATCCCAGTTTATAATATTATCTTTAACAAAATTGTATTATTAAATTTTTGTTTATTGTGTTTTTGAATAAAAAAAAATTTAATGGAAGAATACAAGTTATTGGTCAAGTACAACCTGAAACCAGCTTTAGTTTAGGCTTGTAGGGATCTGGAGCTTCAAGTGTCAGGGACAAAGAAGGAGTTAGCCAGAAGAGTTGTTGAAAGTGGTAATGATGGCACCAAGCTTGTTTATTTGGTTAGAAGAATTAAGCAGATAGATCCGGAAGATCTTGAGTTTTCTTTAAAGAAGCCAAAAGGAGAAGTAAGTGATACCAAAACTGAGGTAGCAGAAAAAGCTACGAAAGAGTCTAGTAAAACTTCATTGGAGCTGATGAAGTCAATTAAGACAATGGATGAAGGACGCAATGTGAAGGTTTTTATAAAATGATTTCAGTTAGCCTTAGCAGCAGCTGGGTTATCTCCGCAATGTAGTGAAGCAACGAGTTGATTATTAATGAAAGTCAGTGACGCCATTCAATTTCGACTTCAGGAATATTTTATGAATATTGAGGAAATCTCTAGTACAATCTTGTGTGGGAAGCTATGTAATTGGTATTCAACAAATATGACAAAGACTGAAGCAGAATGTGAACTAATGGCTTTCAAACTAGACCAAAAAAATGTAGAGGATTCACTCAAGAAACTGAAGAATCTTATTTCTGCGCAAAATGTTCATTTTTCAAGAAAAGATGATAGAATTCGCTATGAGATATTCTGACAGTTGAGAGAGATTCCTAATCTTAAAAATTTAGATTTAATCGGCAGAAAATTTTCGTTAGATGAGTTGGAAGCTGAGTTAAAAACTGAATGTAAATTAAGAAATTTGCATATAAATAAGAATAACCATGAAATGAAAAATTTTGATTAAAAGAAAATCAAAAAGTGTTTCGAATGTCAACAACTTGGTCATATAAAGCCTGATTGTCCAAATATAAAGAAAGAGGGAAGAATAAGTAATATAATAGAAGAAGTGGAAGATAGGAATGAGTATATAATTGATGCTAGCATCATGGTAAATGACTTGGTTAAAACAGTAAAAGTGTTTCCTGATTATGGATCTAAAATCAGTTGTCTAAATCCTAAGTTAGTTAGGAAAATGGGTTTAACGCTATCAGAAAAGAAGAGGAAAGGTGCTTTAGCAGATGGATTACCAATTATCGTGAACACCATAGATAGGCAACTTGAATTGACATTGAATGGGAAGAAAATAAAAATGAAAGAAGTTTGTGTGTTAGATATTAAGCATGATTTACTGATTGGTACAAGAACTCTATGTGAACGTGATTTTATCATTAAATGGACTAAACCTACAGATGATGATAAAAAAATAATGATACTATGTGGTGAGGAATAGGAAGTGGAATTGAAATGTGAAATAATGAAGAGATTCCCAGATGTATGGTCAAAGTCTGATTTTCATTTGGAATTATGCAAATTTAATTTACCAGACATTGAACTTAGTAGTGAGTAAATACCAGAACATAAAAGGTATGATCCACCATTAGCTATGAGAAATAAACTAGCAAATCAAGTTCAGATGATGTTGAGTACTGTGATTATTAAAAATTCGTATAAGGTAAAATTTGTGGCTAATTCAATACCTGTAAGAAAAAAGAATGGAACGGTTAGATTATGCCAAGATTTAAGAGTACTTAATAAAATTGTGGTAAAAGATAGATATCAAACTATGTCAGTTAGAAGTATTTTTAGAGATATGGAAAAATTCGAATTCGCATCGAGCATTGATATTACAAAACCATATTGGCAGATACTATTGTCAAAAAAAAATAAGGAATTAGTTGGTTTCAGACACGGTAATGAGATATATGCATTTCAAACACTAATGTTTGGACTTTGTAATGCACCATCATATTTTCAACGAACAATGGATGAGATTTTGAGAGGCGTTGCGGGAGTGATGATTTATTTAGATGACATGTTGATACTGACTAAAGAGAGTGTGAATCATAAAAATATAGTAATGGAAGTAATGGCACTCTTGAATTCAACTAATATCAAGATTAACATTAAAAAATCTTTTTTTTATAGAAAAAAGGTTGATTTTTTAGGGTTTACTATTAAACCGGAGGAAATAACACCATGGTAAAAATTTGTTAAAGTTTTGGAAAGATACAAGAATCCGGATACGATAGCATCTTTAAGAAAGTTACGTGGACTGTTTTGTTTTGTACAACATTTGATTCCAGGAGTTCAGTTGATGACAAAAGAAATGAATGAATACATTGAAAATACATCAAAAATTGAAGAAAAAAAGAAGGTGATCTTACCTGATCCAGTAAAAAAGAAGGTGGGAATGATCATTGAGGCGATACAAAAATATACAGGAGTAGAATTTGTTAAACCAGATAGAGGATTCTTTTTATATACTGATGCTTCAAGTAAAGATGTAGGATCAATTTTATGTCAAAGTAATGCTGAACAAAGTGTTGGAAAAAGAAGCTTAAATAAAAAAAGTATGGTAGCAGTTGGATATTTTAGCGCTGTGTGGAATAGTTATCAACGACCTGCTCCAGCAGTTTTGTATGAAATAAAAAGGATAAGTTATTCCTTAAATCATTTTAGAGAAATAATCTCGGAAAGACCTGTAACGGTATTAACTGATTATAAGAATCTAATATCGCTGTGTGAAAAATCTACGGACAGTCGTTATGATAAATATTTATTTAATATAATGTCGTATGGTCCTAGAATTATATGGTTGGTAGGAATTGAGAATGAAGGAGCTGATTTATTATCGCGTATTTGCACTATATCAATAAATTGTAAGGAAGATATTGCTAAAATATCATTTGAAATTTTTCAAAAATATCATACAAAAAGAGTACATTCGTGTCTTTCAAAAATTTTGTTGATGTGTCAAGATAAGTTAATTGGAGAAGGAAGAACGAAAAGAGAAATTAAAGCTATATGTAGAAAATTAAGAGAATTGAAAGGTAATTGTCGAATATGTCTGAAAGAAAATACATTACGTAGATGTAAACCAAAATTTGCCGATGTGGAACAACCATTGAATAAAATTTATTTGATGTAACGGAAATAGATGGAAAAAAGATTGTAGCAGCAATTAATGCATTTTCAAACTTATTGTTCAAATTATCAAACTTGGAACTGGTGAGAAAGTAAAACAGTTTTTGACTACAAAAATAGTTTGTCAATATGGTATACAAAAAGTTATGCATTCAAACAATGCCAAAATATTTACTGGAGATTTGTTAAAAAGTATTGTGAAGAAAAAAATATACTTCATAGTTTTAGTAAAAAATACTCACACTGCACATATCGGAAAATAGAAAGGGCTTTTTCAACTCTTCAACTCGCTATGAGAAAGGTTAGAAAAGAAAGTAACAATGCCAGTTGAATAAGAAAACTACCAATAATAGTTAATAATATAAATTCAATGAAATTTAAAGATGAAAATAATGAGCCATTAGATTTGATATTTACATATCATGTGAGAGCAGACATTGACAACAAAAATAATGTATCATTGAGACAGAAATCAGGTACTGAAAGTTACCACCAAGTTCAAAGAAAGATTAATAAATTAAGAACGAAACAAGAAATCATAAAAATACGATGGAAAAAGGGAAATTGGATATCCAAAACACTATGGGTAAAGTAATTGAAATAAAAAATTCCGAAAATGACTATCCTTCTATGATAGTACAAAGTAATATGGATAGAAGATGTAGTCAAATAGCTTCTCTGGACAAAGTAAGAGAAGTAACAGATTCGGGGATAACTGGACCCTTAAAGGTTGGTAGAAAGGAAGAGAAAAACTGAAAATGATGTTATAATGAAGGAAATTTATAGAGAAGGGGGAAAGTGAGAATAAAATTGAATAATCGCTATATGCTAATTATCATTAATTACTATGTTATTTATTTTCTATCCCAGTTTATAATATTATCTTTAATAAAATTTATAACTTGGTAAATCTTTTTTGACTAAAAATAAAATTTGATATTTTAAAAAATATTACTTTTGAATATATTTCTATGTAGTAAAATCTTTTACCTGGAGGATATAAACCAATACTTCTGAAAACTTTCAAGGTTACTACGTTTTCTATAATCACCTTTTCAGCTATATTTTCTATTTCTCCTAGTCTCTTGGCAGTTATTATCTGACAGGCTTTTATAGTTGAATTATCTTTTATTTTAGATAATCAATTCCAATATTGCAAATGAAATTTTAAAGGATATATATTATTTTGAAATATGTATTTTCAACGATCAAATACTATCATTAAACAATTTTATCACTTTGACTAAATATATATTAAGAAAATAAAGATTATAAAAACTGTTAGTGAAATATAATTATTTGATTAATAAAAAAATTATTTAATTTACATTATTAATAAATTAAACTTTTATTAAACAATTTTGAAATATTACCATTTCAAAAAATTATTCCAGATAAAATTTATAAAATGATTCCACACAATCCGTGGTAGAATTTACAACGTCATTGAAAGCATATTCAAATACTAAAAAAATATTTCCATAACACAATTTGAATTATAAATATCGTGTTGATGTTTAGCTCTGATAATATCTACTTATATTGTAAAAAATATGTTCTGGAGGTAATAACCACAGTTTAATTTAGATAACAGGCATAACATATGCTTTGTAAAACTATAAAAGCCTTCACAAATATCAGATAATAAAAATTCTATAAAGCCGAATTTATAAGACAAAATTTTGATGATAATAGATAAATACTATCTACTATTTAGACTATAAGACATTAAAATCATGAGGCCTGTCTATTTTTTTTCTGATTACATGATGTAAATTGATATTATATGGTTATCAAAAATTTGGTTTTCTCTGTTAAGTTATAAATCTTTTATTTGAATTTGATAATGAAATTTAATACTCCAGAAACTTTGATGTTTAATCTATGTAAAATTTAATAGAGAATATCAATAAAGTCATTATCGTTTCCATCAATTTTTACTTTATTTTTGATATTTAAATAGGTTTTCGTTAACACATTTGATGATTTCCCCAAACATAATATCCAAACCAATAAGTATAGATACATACTGCACTGAATTTTGTACAATTATGATTAGCGCAAGCACAATCTCCTATATAAAATTCAGCACCTTTATCTGGACTAACATAACTATTATACATTTGATAAGTTAATACTTTTGAATAAATTTCTATATATGGAAAACTACCAAGTGTATAATATCGACCTGTTCCTCTATAGGCTTTTAGCATTTCACGGCAAGCATAAAATTCATCGACTTTAATTTTCTTCATTTCTAATATTTTTCTACAAATTTCAAACTGGCATAAATATATTGGTAATTCACGAATATTTGCTACTCTATACCGAGTTACATAATAAAACTTAGCCCATTGAGAAGTCAAATCAAAATATAGAAATAGAATAGTTACCAAATAGATAGTTCCAACACTTCTCATTGCTGTTTAGTTGTTAAAATGAAATTTTACAAGATATATATTTTTTTACAATATATAATTTAAAAAAATCAAATATTAGGATTGAAAATTTTGTTATTTTAATTAAATATGTATAATAATTACAAAAGAGCATAAGTGTAACTGATCACTCAAAATTTAAAACTGTCGTTTTGACAAACATTGTGCAATCATTGGTTTATGTATAAAATTCTGTCTTTTCGACTACCAATTAATTTATTTTTAATTGTGCTCACACAATAAACTTAAAATATGTATAAATTTGTTAAGAAATCTTTTACATTTATTGCAAAATGCTTGTTTTTTTGAAAGAAATGTATAAACAGTCAGAATGAAATACATATTTTTTTTTATTTACTATAGATTTCTAAACAACATTTACTATTTATTTTTTTAATTTGTAAAGTTGTTTCTAAATATAAGATTATGTATAACAAATGCAAAATACATACCTTTTTCTGTGAATTGATATATATTTTTTCTAAAAATGTATACTAATTTTTTTAAAACTACAGTAAAAGACAACGAGTTCGCTTGTCATGATTCTTAGAGTTATATAATAGATGACGATGCACCTATCCAGTCATACTCTGGATGTTATAGAAACCAAGGAGCCGACCTTGAGTAAGTCATCATATTTAGCTAATAATTATTATGTGTTAATTGTATTATAGTTTTTTTTATTTGTGCCATCTTTTCTTTTATATGTGTATTCGCCAATAAAACAATCTATTAGCCAAACATTCACATATTTTTTTACTCTACTAATGGTAAAGTAAAATCCTATGATTTTTGAGAATGACTTAAGAAAGATTCAAAGTGGAAGAATAATATTAAAATTGTGAACTTTAACTATTATAAAAATTTTATATGTATAAAATTTATTTATTATGATTATTATAAACGATAATTACATCAGAAGTATTAAAATATAGATATTTTTAAACTTGTACAATCTTTTGAAACATTTTTTTTGTGATTTGCATACTTTAATTTAGTAAAATTGTAAATAATAGTTATTTAAAAATATTTATAATTATTAAAATAACAAAATAAATACTTATTGTTCTGAAAAATTACTTTTTAATTACTTTAAATTTTTAAAACATTCTCAAGTTCTTAAATTTTGTTTATTTATAAATAATTTTGTTAGAAATATATTAAATTAATATAAAAAAGTGCAATTATATTTAAAAAAAATTAAAAAATCACTTGAAGATAGTATCAATTGTAAAAACATAATTTTTACATGTTAAGTTTACTATTTTTGTGTTTAGAATTTAAGATCTTTTGTATATTTTATGAAAAATATAAAAAGACCAACGATTTCTGTTGAAATGTTAAATTTTTGGCATTATTTTTTTGTGCCAGTCATTTTCACTTGTAACAAATCACTTTTTTGTATAGTTAATTTAGAAAGAAAATCAAGTCAAATTTTAAAGAATGATTATACATTTATGGTAATATAACTATTTAATTTCAAAAGAATGTATGATAAATTACAAGAAATGTATGTTCATGTATATAAAAATGAATAGGTAATGTCGTTTTAACAAAATATGCACATTTTGTAAAAAAACATGTCAAATTATTATAACAAGTATGTAAGTTGTTTCGACATCATATACGGTCAAAACAACATACATATACACACCTGTTTTTAAATATATACAATGCATTTTTTGAAAAATTCACAAACAAAAATAAATAAAGATATATTAATTTATAAAAAATGATATCTTATTATGTTATTAAATGATTTAACGTTTATGTTAATTGATATCTAAATTTTTTAAAATCGAGTATACTAAGAAAATTTAGATCACTATCATTTATTAATAAATTAAATAAATATTTTGTTTTTTAACTTTACATCGGAGGGTTATAGTGTATATATCAAAAGGACAATTTTTATTTTTAAGTGATGTTAAATCATTAATTGATTTATGAAAAGTAAATTTATTTGTTTTAAGTTAAATTAACATATTATTAAATAATTTTTATACTTTTGAAGTTATAAATAAATAAATTTAAAAAATATTCAAACAAATGTATAGAATTTAAATTTTTTTGTAAAAAAATAATGAAACAACTATTTAAATATTTTTTGTAATATCTGGAAGTCGTTTAAAAGATTCGTTTGGTTTTTATAATATCTAGTATGATTTTTATACTTTTTAAACAATATTTATTAGGTGATTATTATTGTAATCTCAAAAATAATTTCAATGATAAGTTTTCTTTTGTTATATAAATGCTTCATCTAAGGTGATTAGAAAGATTGTGTTTTATATATATAATATTTTTATTTAATGTAAAATTTAATATACCTCCAACTTTTTTTTCCTTTTTTAACGTCATAATAATAGTAGATGCCATTTCTTCTCTTCAATAGAATGATTAAATATAAATCATTTTCATAAACTTCCAAACATTAACCGGATATGTTTTAAACATTGAATGATTATCGTAGATATATCAACCAAGCCGGTAAGTATAGATACATATTGCTTGGAAGTTGGTATACTAACTATCATCACAAGTATAATCATTTAAATAAAAAAGTTATATTCAAGACGGTTCAAAGTTGAATAATGTTCTCTTTTTAATATTACTTTGAAATATGTTTCCGTATAAAAAATTCTGTTGTCTGGAGTATATTAAACCAATACTTATGAAAACTGTCAAGGTTTCTTTGTCTTCTAACCTCACTCTATAAGTTTTACTTTTTAATTCTGCTAATTTCTAAAGAGTGCTTTGACATGATTCTGTAGTTCAATTGTTTTCCCAGTGACATACTCTTCTTCTACATTTTTATTCAAATTTAACCCATTGAGAAGTTAGATCAAAGTATAGAAATAAAATAATAAATAAAAAAGTGATTTCAATAATTCTCAATGCTGTTATATGGTTAACATAAAATTTTACAAGATATATGTTATTTTACAGTATATAGTTCCAAAAATCAAATTTTAGCATTTAAAAATTTGTCATTTTATTTAAACATAGATTACGATAATAAAAGGACATACATATCATGGATACTACGTCATTACTTAATTCATAAAAACTATTTAGCTTATGTTTTAATTACATCAACTTCTTATTGAATAAGTTTTATATTTTTTGAATTATAAATAATAAAATTTTAATAATATTCTTGATAAATCTTTCAAAACAGTTAATATAACTTGATAATTAATTGATACATTATTTTTGGGGATCAGAAAGAGCAAATATTCATTAAAAAATATCAATCATTTTCAAAACAAGATAATGAAAAATTGTAAAACGATTTTCTTGCAATGTTTAAAGTTGATTTAAATATTTTTTAATTTTTATGCTTTTAAACAATATCAGTTTATGCTTCATAGCATAATCTTAAAAATAATAGCAATGATAAGTTTTCTATGAGTAAAACAATAATGATCAAAAAATAAACTATTCTTGTCAAGCAATTTTGAAATGTCATCGAAAACTAATATATATAACCGTTTTGTGTCACCAAAAGTTAATTTAGTTTAGTTTTTTAGTTATTTAATCCATTGGTGTATTTTATTAAAATTTAATTAATCTAGTTTAATTCTAGGAACGCGTATAGGATTCCATTAACGTCTATAAGGAGTTAGTAAAAATAATAAAATTGTATAATAGTAAGTAAATGGTAATGAGATGTTTAAAACTAATAAAATTTAGGTGGTCAATATTGTTTTTATAATCTTTTTTAATTTATAACAAAAGTTTCTACTACCTTGTACATACGCACCACCACCTCTTCTTAAAAATTTTACTTTTGGTATATAAATTTTTCATCTGATGTGATATAGAAAAATGGTTTGTTTATAAAAAATGTTCTTGTTTAATGTCAAATTTAATACATTTTTAACTTTTCCTCAATTTGTTAACTTAATAATATTAATAAACAAAAATTTCTCCCCATCAATAGATTAATTAATGATAATACAAATATGTAGACTTCAAAACATCATTTAGGCCTACATAACATATTGGATTAGTACATCACTGGGAGCGGATCAGAATCGAAGTTTTACTGTCCATCCTGATCAGTATAACTATTCTCAAATCATTTCATTTGTATTCGAGGATACTTGTAAATTTAAATATCTTAAAATTTTGTTACATAAAAATATAATTATAAAGCATTTTAATATTTGTTATAATGTTTAATATATTTTGAAATCTTTAAAATTGAATGATAAAAAAAATTTATGAAAAAAACACCGAAGATATTTAAATTATATTTTTAAACATAGAGTTAAAAAAAATTTAATTTTTTTAAAAATTTTACTATTCGTCAAATCTTCACTAGATTTAAAGCTTTACGATCAAGACATCGTGATAAGAACATTACAATAGTTTAGTGTTAATAAACATTCTTTATATTTTTTTTAACCACACATTAGTTTACTTCCGTTGCAACTTTTACTATCCGCGAATATATTCGGATCTGATCCGTACTCGCTCCGGATTTATGCACTACATTGAATTGGTACCATAGATATACCAACTTAGCCAATAACTATAAATACATACTGCTTGAAAATAACTATATTTATTATCAGCACAAGCATAATCTCCAACAAAATTTATGGTACATCTTTTTGACTAAAAATAAAATTTGATATTTTAAAAAATTTTACTTTTGAATATATTTCTATATAGTAAAATCTTTTACCTGGAGGATATAAACCAATATTTCTGAAAATCTTCAAGGTTACTACGTTTTCTATAATCACCTTTTCAGCTATATTTTCTATTTCTCCTAGTCTCTTGGCAGTTATTATCTGACAAGCTTTTATAGTTGAATTATCTTTTATTTTAGATAATCTATTCCAATATTGCAAATGAAATTTTACAGAATATATATTATTTTGAAATATGTATTTTCAACGATCAAATATTATCATTAAACATTTTTATCACTTTGACTAAATATATATTAAGAAAATAAAGATTATAAAAAATGTTAATGAAATATAATTATTTGATTAATAAAAAATTATTCAATTTACATTATTATTAAATTAAACTTTTATTAAGCAATTTTAAATATTACCATTTAAAAAAATTATTCTAGATAAAATTTATAAAATGATCTCACACAATCCGTGGTTGAATTTACAACGTTATTGAAAGCATATTCAAATACTAAAAAAATATTTCCATGACATAATTTTAATTATAAATATCGTGTTGATGTTTAGCTCTGATAATATCTACTTATATTGTAAAAAATATATTCTGGAGGTAATAACCACAGTTTAATTTAGATAACAGGCATAACATATGCTTTATGAAACTATAAAAGCCTTCGCAAATATCAAGTAATAAAAATTCCACAACGCCGAATTTATATGACAAAATTTTGATGATAATAGATAAATACTATCTACTATTTAGACTAAAGGCTTTAAATTCATGAGTTCTATCAATATTTTTTTTCTGATTACATGATGTACATTGATATTATATGATTATCAAAAATTTGGTTTTCTCTGTTAAGATATAAATCTTTTATTTGAATTTGATAATGAGAATTAATACTCCAGAAACTTTGATGTTTAATCTATGTAAAATTTAATAGAGAATATCAATAAATTCATTATCGTTTCCATCAATTTTTACTTTATTTTTGATATTTAAATAGTTTTTCATTAACACATTTCATGATTTCCCCAAACATAATATCCAAGCCAATAAGTATAGATACATACTGCACTGAATTTTGTACAATTATGATTAGCGCAAGCACAATCTCCTATATAAAATTCAGCACCTTTATCTGGACTAACATAACTATTATACATTTGATAAGTTAATACTTTTGAATAAATTTCTATATATGGAAAACTACCAAGTGTATGATATCGACCTGTTCCTCTATAGGCTTTTAGCATTTCATGGCAAGCATCATATAATGGGACTGTAATGTTCTTCATTTCTAATATTTTTCCACAAATTTGAAACTGGCATAAATATATTGGTAATTCACGAATATTTTTTACTCTATACCGAGTTACATAATAAAACTTAGCCCATTGAGAAGTCAATTCGAAATATTGGGTTGGCAACTAAGTTCCCGCCGTTTTGTTTAAAACCATTATATTTATTTTATTATGATATCTATAACATTTCATTTAATCTCTATTTATTTTCAGACCATCAAAATGGAATGTCAAGTTGAGAAAAATGCGCATTTTCGACATCTCTTTTTATTTGCTTTCAACCAAGGCTTTAGTGCCTTTGCTTCAAGACCTAATGATTTCTACCAAAGTGGTATTGAAAGTCTTGTTAAACGTTGGGAAGAAGTTGTAAACAATAAGGGAGAATATATCATTGATTAAATAGCTGTTAGTTTTTTTTAAACCCTCAAAAATGTATTACAAATGTTTTCTTTTTTAAAATACGGCGGGAACTTAGTTGCCAACCCAATATAAGAATAGAATAGTTACCAAATAGATAATTACAATAATTCTCATCGTCACTTAATGATTTGTTTGAATATTTAAAAGGCATACCTGTTTTATACTACTAAACCATTAGAAAATCAAAAATTATTAATAAATAGTAAAATTTTCAAAATTTAATTATATATGATATTCTATGAAGATCATAAAGAGATTAAATTCAGTACAAATTTTTTATGCTAAAACAGACAAAGGATTAACAAATTGAATTTGCCCTTAAAACCCACTGCAAACAAGAGAAACTTTTAGCTAACTAACATATTAATCATTTTATAAAATATTTTCTAAAAATAATCCTGGTTACTTGCAATACGTGATTTATAGCTATATATTGGGAAAATATTGTATAAGTATCAAGAATATCATGTATTCCATTATTGCTATATATTTTCAATATTGTTCCCCGCCCATAACATACGATATTTTAATATCTATGTAATAAATATTCAAAAGTCAGTGTTTTTCCTTCAAGCTTAGAGGATGTTCCCCTTGTTATAAAATAATAATATATTGTTTTCCTATTTCTAATAGATCATAATAAAATATTTATAATTATCTATTGAAAATACTTTCGAAGGACGTAACAATATGATTTCCCGTAATGATATAAGATTGCTATAAATTTGCTATATTTTACTATTAAATCACTATATTTTTACCACTATTAACACAAATAAAGATAATTAATTAAAATCTTTTACTACTATCTAATATAAGATGAAACAATACAATAGAAAATACTTTAATTGATCCGATCCATCAGAATTATGCCTTCACTCACGTCTTCATAACGTACACCAAACTCTCTCAAATTGAACAGATAAAATTTGAAAAATAAAATAAAACCCTACCATTACATCTACCTCTCAATAATATTCACAAAACCTTCTGAAATTAGACGGTCAAAATTGATATAAAACACTGACAACCTACAGTTTCATCTGCGTACTCACATTGTACCACAAATCCTCTGAAATACAACAACTAAAATAATGAAAAATACTTTAGAAACTCACTTTTATTTCCATGCGTCCTACTCATTTATATTTTCCCGCATATTCTTCTCTTCTTTGCATACAAATTTCTAAAATATTTATTATTATATGAATGTAAAAAAACAACTTACAAAAAATAAATGTATAATTATTTAATAATGGGTATTGGTCTTGTACTTAATATCTAATTAAGAATTATCTTTAAGGTAAAATATGATACTTTGGGGAGAAAAAGAAACAATATATTTGAAAATATAGTTACATTGTGGACAATAAGCAACATATCAGTAAATATAGATGCTTTACGGTTTCTTTGCTTGATATATCAAATATGCTCCAACCGGAATAAGTTTGATTTAGGTACGACTATTTTTCTCGGCAAAATTTGCTCAATAGCGTAGTTGTCTACGAGTTAGTGTAAGAATATAATAATCCATGTCTGATCCCCTGAATACGCGAATGTTTTTGTTCAATTTTTAGTAATTTTCTTAAAAAATTTTTCCTTTAAAATATCTAAAAACGTTTGCGTACTCGGGAAGCCGAACCTGTGTCTCTAATTTTATATCATCTCATAAACCACTACACCATCAAAGCGAGCCGCGGCAAGGAGATAAAACCATTGTTATAGTGAACTTTTTTTGGACTGGTAACTGGAGAATAATTTGCTAATAAAGTAATTTGTTATGCTAATAAATAAGTACGTTTTACATCCTACAAAGAGAATAAAATCCATGAGATGGTAAAATTTAATTTATTCTGAATTTACAATTAAATACTGAAAAATTTTCTTAATTTATAAAAAACATCATCATTTCATACTTCATAAACTGGAATATAATTAATAAATCACAATTAACAAAAAAAGTCTCATACAAACGATTATCCTCCAACAAGTATAACCTAAAAAATAAAATATAAAAAAATTCTATCATCATTATGTTATTGTAAACAAGCCTTCGCAAAATAAAACTAATTAATAAAATTTTCCTGAAATAGTAATTACGTCTAATTGAATTTTTTCCCAGAATCAAATTATGTATGTTCCAAATTGCACAAATAATTAAGGATTACATTCTTTTTTTGACATAAATTTGTTGGTAAATGTAATTTAGATACTATTTTTTAATGGATCTCGTTTATTATTTTAATTATTCTCCAATTTATTAGAATTTGCAATTATTATATTTCAATTAGCAGAAAAGGGTTAATTTTAAATAAATATTTAATTTCCGAAAAAAAATGATGAAATTTATTTAAAAATAGTAGTATTCATGTGTTTAAATTTTTAAATAAATATAAAAGTTAATCTCTAAAGAGTGAAAAATGTATATTTATCATTGTAAAGCGAAAAATCATTTCACAGATTCCTGTTATTTATAAAAGCTTAAATTGTTTATAATTTATTAAACAATAAACATATTATTTTTCCTTTTTCAGTTGAATTCCATTTTTTCATAAGGTAATTCTTTAAAAGAATTATTCTAAAAGAAAAAAATTTTAAAAAAACAGAGTCAACATTCTTTACATTGTAATACTATACTTTATTTGACCTTTAATTTATCTGATTATAAAAGAAAAACTACACATTCTTATTTATACAAATCAAAGAAATATAAAAATTTACCACTACTCTTTAATCTTTGATTAATATTTATTTAATAATTTAAAAAAAAATTCTATAACTTAATCATAATATTTTGTTTTCCAAATAATATTTATCATAAATTTAACAAAAAGATGTCATATTATTTTGTTTCAATATCTGTTAAACAGAGTTTTTATATTTTATAAGAATAAGATTAACCAATCATTGTCGTTCATCTTGTTGTTAAAAATTAATTATGTTAAATTTAGATTTTGACTCGAATATGTTAATAGAAATATTATATTTTGTTATAATAGGTTTAAGTAGGGAATTTTGTTTTCACTTTCGGTTTTCTGGTTTTCTTCTAAAACTACTTTTAGACTGCCTTTATAACATCCCTTGTTGGGGAGAGACGGTTATGATTGATTGGTATAGGAAGTGATTCTCTTCTCTTCATTGGATCATAGGTTAGTAATGATAAATGATGTTCCTGAAATTTATAGGGATAGTTGATTGATTCAGTGATGTTGTCTCTTGAATCTTCTAATGCACATGATACCAGTAGATCATCATCATCCTCCGCAATTATATCACCTGAGTTAATTGATCCATTTCCTGAGGTATCGTCCTGCTGATTTGTCACAGCAACCAAAGCATTATAATCAACAATTGCATACTCAATGACATCTGTACTTTCATGTCTCTTTATTAAATGTGGTTTCATCATCTGAGGATCACCCTCCTCATAAACCCTTGATGATGACTCATATATTTCAGGATGTTTTTGTGTAAATCTAAGTAATTCCTAAAAAAAAACATAGATATATTATCAGCAATAAAAGTGATAAAATTGTTTATTAGTGTCCTTAATTAATATTGAAAAACATACTTCTTTCTTTATTAGTCTCGTTTGATCATTCTCACTACCACCGCTTTCCCCCTTATCATTACTCTCTTCATTAACAACAACATTCCCTTTTATTGCTTCTAACTCATTATACCCATACTCACTACTATCAGTCATCTTCCTCAAACTTTTATCATCCTTTCTCCTGAAACTTTGACTTCTAAAAAAATAAAAATTAACATCATCAACAAGATATAAAATAAAATCTTACTTTTTGCTACCATTTCCTAGGCAAGCCATTGCTTGATCTGGACAACAAGCTATAGAAGCTAACCATCCAGCAAAGACAGAAACACATAAAACAACGATTATAATAATAATAAATAATTCATCCATCTTCTAGTAAATAAAATCAAATATAACAATATTCATTAAAATAGTCTTTTATATTTTTGTTACACTTCTAACAAAATCTTTGAAACATCTTCTAAGATCTTCCTCTAATATTATATCTTCTAAATTATTAATAAAAGAAACCTTTTGTTGTTTTGTATTCCTTTAAAACAAAATATACTTATTTTAAATAACAAATAAATGATAATAAAGAAAGAAAGAAAAATAAGGAAATAATGGTGAAAGAGAGATGATAAAAAGAATTTTTTTATGTCTTATCACACGACAACATTATAAATATTTAAAATTTTATATATAAAATCACTATTAAATGAATGGTTTACTCAGAGAAAAGTAATATTAATAATGATAAGGTATTTTATTATAAAATAACCTCCATATTTCTTTTATAAAAATGTTTATATTTTATGATGTTATAGGATGATATGAATAGGAAAATGAAAATTTATGTATATTTATACTAAAAAAAAAGTGGATAAATAGTTGGGGAAGCAAAAGTTCATGCCGAAGTTGTACTAAAAAAATAATTGATAGAATGGCTCATATTCGTGTTATTCTAAATTCTTTAACACCATAAAGCTATTATAGTACTATAAACAAATAGTGTATACACATATTAATTTTATTATCATCATTATTAATATTATATTACAAAAAAATAACTTTTAAAAATAACTATCTTTTTTTTGATGAAAATAAAAATATTATTTTATATTTAACATTAAAGAAGTTATAAAATTGTCCAAAAAAAAGTATATTTAAAAGTAATAGTATATAAAAGTTTGTTAAGTAAAATGTGTTTTGTTGTTTAAATGGGTTAAAATAAATTGTTTTGAAGTAGTAACTATTACATTTTTATATATGAAACAAAGACAATTTTATAATAGAGATTATTGAAGATTTTAGCGAAAGGAGGAAATAATTATAAACACTTTTTTAATGTCTATTTATTTTCAAAAATTTCTTCACACTATCTAAAAACACATACCCATAAAGTACATGGTTAATACTTAAATAACAAATGTTTTTTGTCTAAATTTTAATTTTTTATTTATTAAAATTTTATTTTTTAATCAAACGATAGATGGTTTCATATATCAAGAAAAAAGTAAACGAAAAACATAGACAATCGCCAAAACACTTAACATTAATAAATTAAAATTTCCCTTGGGGCCGCCAAAAAAAAAGAACCACTAATAAATATCAAAAACCGGGGGAAAACCCTTTATTTTAATAAACATACCTCAAACAATTACTTTCCACCTCTTCATAATAATTTTTTAACAAACTGATATCTTAAAATTAAATATTTTATATTTTTAAGTATATTTAGGAGGTGATGTCGCAATTATTCTAATGGATAGGCATATAATATTTGTTTGGAGGATTACAAACTTAAAAAGTGGAGAAGAGAAGAATTTTTAACGCTAATTATGTTGTTCCTCGATATAAAAATTTTTAAATGATTTTTAGATACAATCTACAACATATAAATATATTTATATATATTACTCCTTCTTATTTCTTATTCTTAAACAATATCTTTGTGATAATAAATCTACAATGAGGGTAATATAGTGAAGGCAAAATGAGTAAAAAATATAGGAATGATGCAAGATATATGAAATTTAAAATAAATGATATCTAATATCTAAAGATGATAAAATAAAGATGACAAAGATGTATATAAAATAATAAATTTTTAATAATATAACAATAAAATAAATACACTTTTTTGAAGATGCAATTAGTTTGAGTAGATCATCAATATTCCTAACAACAACCTCAAATTTATGTTTTTCTCCCCTCTAAAGTTAGTAATGATAAAAAAAATCAGTTAAATTCATTATTAAAACAATCACAAAAAAGAAAAGAAAGGGATGTCTATATCGTATTTAAGTAAATAAAATTATGATTAACATAAAAAACACAGACAAAAATAGGAAGTTCAAAGAAAAAAATTATATTACATGAATTAACGAAAATAAAAAAGAAGACACACTCTAGAATTATTCTTTTGTATTAGAGATTACACCATAAAGATAAACCTTTTATACCAAAACATAATTCACTAATTTTATCGTACTCCTCTCCTAAACATCCAAAAAATGTGATATCATTTCTCTCAAAACAACACATTCAATGTTATATTTATTTTTTTAATATAATTTTATGAATTATATTTTATATAGTACATAACAAAAAAAAATGAGATGATAAATGAAATATTTTTACGAAATTGACTGTGAAATGATTAAAAAAAGCAATCTTATTATAAATTTTCTCTTCAACCACAAATATTTCAAAAATTTTTATGTATCAAGTAAAAAATATTTTCTTAAGACATATTGTTAACTATTTAGGTACCTAATTTAATGTGACATTTTGATTTAAAATAACAAAAAAAATCATTATTACTATTAGAAATATTTGAAATAATGAAATAAATTTTCTTATGTTCACATCAATCATTTAATCAAAATAATGATTTATAAGTATTTTATGATTTTAAAAATAACAACTATTAACTGACTTTTTATCAGTCATTTCTTGGCAATTACTATAACTCTTAACCAAAAAAAACACAGACCCACAACAATTCATAATAATCTTGTGTTTTGCATGTCTAGCGAAATAATAAAAAATAAAAAATTTAATATTTTTATTTTTATAAAGGCAATTGGTTAATAACATTTAAGTAAATATGTATACAATATATATATATCAATTCAAAAAAATTATTTAGAAGGAAAACATTATGTAAAAAATGTTATATAAATATACATATAAAATAATATAAATAAAATTTAAATTGGTATTTTTTACTTTTTTTCTCTTGATAACAAAGTATGATAAAATATAAATATATTTTTTATCCATCTGTTTATTGATATAATTTCTATTTAAGTTTATTATGAAGGTTCATTTAAGAGTGTGTTTATATATATATTTATTTCGGAAGTTTCTTCAAATCGTGTCCTTCTAATTTTATCACTCATACTCTTATCTCCCATACCCACTCCTCTCTCTTACGTCATTCTCTCTCGGTTATCATAAACATTTCCTATACTAATTCTCTCCCTCTCCTATTACTTATATACATATCATCAAACATCACACAATTAATAACATCATACATAAACTCAATTTCATAGACGATTTCTAGCATTTCCTGAAACTTTCTCAATTGCCTGCAACAAATAATCAGTACACTCCTTTGGTAATGACGTATCATTTGCTAGGATATGCCTTGCACTTAAAAGTTTATCTAAACATGTCTGGAATTCCGAGATGCACTCTGTTACATGTTTCGTCATATCTGAAATAAAAAAAACAAATTATCATTTAATTATACACACACACCCATATATTTGGTGATTAAATATTTTGGTCATCTTTTTAATGAAAGATGTTATTTGTGTATAATATATATATATTTATAGTTAATTATTACATTCAATTAATTGCCCTTGGCTTCTTATTTCTGTTTCAGTGATTAAAGGTAAACATGAATAGTAACTGGAACGTAGAGGGTACCTACGAAAGGGTGTTGGTTGGAGGCGATTTTTGATGTATCTTGGTTGATCGTAATGTGGAGTTGTTTCTTTTGGATTTGTGTTGTTGTTATTGGTATCGAAGTATGAAGATCTTTTAGGAGTGTCATTGTGGCAGAAGGTGTGCCTCCTATCGATGAGGATGGAGGAATCGAAGACAGGTCCGGAGATGGAGAATCTTTTACGGATATCATTACCAATCTTAGTAGAAGGACATCTTCTTAATGTAACACTCCTAACTTTCTCCTCAAAATCATCATCCCTACAATTCCTACTAAAAGGAACTCTAACCTCAAATTTGGGAGAATAATTCTCATCAACCTCATACTTCAAAATCTCTGGATGGTCAGCAAAAGTTACTGAACGCCTCTTAAAAATAGAATTCATCTATCTCAAAAAAAAAAAAAAATCCCTAAAAACAAGACCAATAAAATAAAATATTCATTAAAAATTACCAACAAATCAAGTTTAAAAACTATAAATAAACTACAAACCTTAATTATAAATATAAAAAAGATACAATAATAATAATACTGATATCTTTACTATTATAATAATAATTAATTAAATTATAGAGGGGGAGTATTATTAAATATATAAAAACTTAAAATTAACGTCAATAAAATTTGAAGTGTTCATAAAAATTTGTTATAAAGGTTAATTATATTGTGGTTTTTGGTGGTGATTGTAGTAGGTATATATAGAATCCACCTATATCTATCTTTTGTCTATTAACAATAATGTTAGCACATACTTAATAATATTATTAATTATATATAATATATACCTACTTGACATTCACTTTTTGTTATCTTTTATATCAATCTTTTTCTATTTCATTGATACAATATTATTGTTATTTATAGTTTGAAGTTATAGTTTGTAAATAAATATACAATAATATTTAGTTTTTGTTATTAAAGGAAAAAAGAGTAATTGATAAGAGGAAAATAAACTATTTTTTTAAATGTTATAATACATCATAACTAACAACAAAAGATAATGATGATAGAGAGAATTCACATCATGACGAGTTTGATATAGGAAAATTTAGTTTGTGGGAGATATATATATATGTTTCTCACTTATATTAGGAATAATAATATTTTAAGACGTCAAAAATAATATATATCTTAAATATAAAAGCCTTTGTCATTTGTAAATAGATGACAATTGATATGGATGAATGAATGTGGTGACTTCTCCTTTAGAATACGTTGAATTGTGTGTAGAGAATTAATTTGGGATGTTATGAATATTTATATCAAAATATGTATGCATATATATATACACGCTATCGCGTTTTTGTATAATCTTAAAAGGTGCTATAAATTTCAATTAGCATCATTAAAAAAAGGAAAATCAAACATAATATCTAGGTACGATATCAAAAAACTAGAAAATTAAACTATTCTTTCAAATGATTAAAAGAATAAATTCATACTTTCCCTCTTAACTCATAAACATTTAATCATACAATAGAAATAATTATAGTATAAATGATAGGTATATCGTTATGCCCTTTGAATAATATTATCAATGACTGGAACTACAAAAGAAAACACTAATAATAGTATTAAATAAAAAAAGTAAACTTAAAGTAATAGACATCAATGACACATGAAAAAAATATTTTTCCTCCCAAATAAAAATAATTAATCTCCTACTGAGAAGTATACTTGCATATAAAAGATTTTCTCCTTATAACAATACTTTTCTTTAACAATTATCATTAACCATAACCATGAATCTTTGTATTTCTCTCATAAATAATATATATTGCAAATATTTTTTATTATACCCCCTCATCTGTTACGCAATCAAAAATCCAGCTTTGTAATTTGAGAAAAACTTTAAATAATATGAATTGAATTGTATGATATGTATATATTATATCAAATAACTTGCTTCATTAATTTGTTCTTTTTATTTTTAATCTCATTAATTATTTTAATTAAAACTTACTCTGAGCTGCAGGAGTTGTTGCTATGAAATCTATCATAGGATTATTGTTTATTGGTGGAGAAATTGTATTAACACCAGGTGATCCTTCTTCCTCCAGTTTCTGTGCAAAGTAATTCGATCCCTTTCTCCCAATACCATTACTATTAGGTGTAAATCTCCTAAACTGATTCGAGTTAAACGATTTAGGAAGACCCTCTATCGTGGTTCGGGATCCCAAATTACTATAAGAATTATTATCACCATCCGTTGGGGTTTGTGGTGTTGAGGAGGTAGTAGAACTGGTGTTCTTAGATGAGTAATTAGTATTCAAATACCCAACCGTATATGGCGATTGGTTGGTGGAGAATGACGCTACATCAGATGCATTACTATCCGAATCACCACTGGTAAGACCTTGATCTAATCTCGAATACAATCTATTTTTAGGTTGACTTCTCTCAACCCTCTTCTGGACGGCACCTTTCCTTAATTTATTTGATGTTATAGAGAAATAACTTCCATTTATATTATTCTCATCATTTGACTCCTTCTCAAATTGATTAAACGTATCATTAGTATATAGGGAGGGACTCGTCAAATCTGGTTTACTACTCCTCTGGAGATTCTTGATAGATGAACTAAATCTACTACCACCCATTCCCTGTCTATTATTACCATTACCCCCCATCCCCTCAATATTATTAAACTCCTCATTTTGTAAGTTAGTTGCCGATTTTGCTAATGATCTAGATCTGAGAGATTTGAGATCAGGAGACTGTTCCTGGTACCTTCCACCAATGTTTATTGAATTTGTTACTGTCGTCAATTTTAGATTTCCTATCGAACGAGATCTTAACATGTTAGAATTTGAGGTGATTGTTGAATGACTACTAGTTGTAGTGTTCTCATCCTCCTTACGATCCTGATCTTCTAAGGCCATTGTCAAGGCTAAATTCTCCTGAGATTTTCTTAATTTGTTACGTATCTCTGATAATTTACTTAGGGCTGTGGAACTTTGACCTAGTGTGGCGGAGGAGAGTGTTCGGAGGTTGGATTTTGATGAGTACATTGATTTACCTCCTCCTAGGGTGATGTTAGAGTCTCTCCTCCTGTTTTGGTCGATTCCCGATAACTCTTGGTTTAATGCCAAAGTTGAGGGACTTTGGGAACGACTTCTTAAGTGTAAAGGTGATTGTGTATAATTTCCTGGTGGGGCTAAAAAAAAAAAAACAAATTCATTAAAAATGAAATCATTTAAAAAAAACTATTAATTGTTAGATATAAAGCATAAAACATAACAAAGGCGTGCTAATTGTAAGTGAGTAAATAAACGAAAAAAGATGTAACTATAACCTTTGGTAGAATTTTTCCCTTCTAACATCTGAATTTTCCTCCTAACATTAATTCCAGCCTTAACATTATTATTATTATTATTATTGTTATAACTAATACAAGAGTTAGACAAAATTGATGAGACATCAGAACTCCTACTAGGAGTACTATGATTAGATAATCTTTTAGCAGATGATAAATTTTGCAAAATATTATTAGTGTTAGTCCTCGGAATGATGAGGCTTTTAGACATCATATCTTCTATGGCTGCGATATTAATTGAAATCTCTGAAAATGTTAGAAAAAGGCAATAGGATGATAGAAAAAATTTAAGGAAAAAAATAAGCATGAAAAGAGTATTATTTCAAAAAAATGGAGACCCAAGAGAAAGAATAATAAATCAAAAAACCTAAAACTTACGTCGTTTATCGTTACCGGAGGAACGAAGATTTTGTGTAGAACCATGAAATATAGAAGATTGACGTCTTCCAGCGCTAGAGAAACATGATAATGAAGTTTTCCTGTCTGATCCTGGACTGGAAACAGAATTGGAATCACTATTATTGAATCGTTTAGATATACTATTCCGAGTAGCATTTGGTTCTCTCCTGAATTGAGAATAACTTGTTGGTGTTGTGATCACCATACCCTCTCCATTATCATCCATTCTTTTTATTTTGTTGTTTTCAAGAATCTGACTACGTAGATTCATAGTTGAGGCACGGGGAGTAGTTGTAGATAGAGATGGTGAATTGTTTCTTTCATCCATCATCTGTTGTCTAATGGAACCAAGAGATTTAGAATTTGACATTGAACTACTTCCTGGGTTTTGAGGTTGCTGATAGGGTGGTGGATAAAAGGTATTTGATGGTGGTGGAGTTTGATGTGACATTGGAGTGATGTTGTTTTGTTGGTGTTGAGAGTTATTTAAGGCACCCCACCTTCTTCTGGGAGGTTTTGGACCGTTTGATCCTCTATCATTTTGGTGTTGTTCACTATGATGGATATTTGACATAGAACGACTAGTTATATATGGATGGTGTTGTAAATGATTTTGTGTAGCTGTATTCAACATTTCACCTAAAAAAAGACAAATAATCATCAATACATAAAAATTATAAAAGACCAGAATAAAAAATAACCACATAACATCTCTATTATATATGATAAAAGGAAAGCATTATATGAAAACAAAATTAAACAAAAAATGATAGTTTCATATAGAAAAGTGTAAATAAGACAAATTCTTATCAAGGTAATCGAAGATGTTTGTTAATAATATAAATGTACATAATAAAAAAAACTAACCATTAATATTAATAGAAGTATCTTGATTTCTTTGTGATATAGCTTTAACACTACTATTTCCGTTACCACTAATAATGTTGATGGATGGTGGTTGAGATAAGTTATTTTTGTCCTCTGTAAAATTAATCTCCACTGGACGTAATGTTTCTTGGTTCGGAATACGTTGTAAGAACGACTTCTCTCTAGAATGGTGGAAAATAAATAATTATTGATAGTTAATTTTTAATTTTTTGTTTTATTGTTTTTAGAAAAAGTTTTTTTGTTTATTTTTTAATTGTTTATAGGGGAAATAAATAAAATGATGTATAGGTGGGGGAATGTAAACTGTAATATAATATATTTTCTTTTTTAAATAAAAAATTAATTGTCACTATAATATAGAGGGAATTTAAACAAATAAATAAATGTGTTATGTTTAGCACATTAAAATACTTTATAACGACAAAATAAAAATTGTCCTTTGACTGGGTGTGCTGATTGATCATGTAATAGTATTACAAATCACTTAACTTAATCTTTGTTTAAATTAAATATTAAGAAAGTATGCAAAAAAAAGTATTCTGTAAGTATATTATCTAATCTTTAGTAAAAGGTACAATAGATAATATTTCTATTATTGTAACAAAATTCCGTAAAAATATATATTTATGTGAAATATATATTACAACAGTTAAATGGATCGAAAATGACATTTCTTTATAGTATTTATTATAATTAAAAGAGTACTTGATCATATCATTTTATAAAATATATTATTATTCAAATGAACTATATAATTTTAATATTTAAAATTATGGGAAAAGTTAAAAGAGTATATTTATTATAAATAAATATATTTGTACAATATATATATATATATATATATAATTTTAATAGTTTTCTTTTGGTAAAAATTCAATCAATGACTAAAATATTGTTTTGTAATTGCATATAGATTATTATAATAAAAAGAAATTGATTTTTATTAGTTAAATTGTTGGAGATAAAAATATAAATTAGTACGTAGAAGGTTAGGGTGTTTATATTACTATTATAAAGAAAAAGGAAAAAAAGATGCCTATAAATATATATTATAATTGTTTTCTTCCAAACCATATTACTATCACATATTTATAGTTTAAAAGAATAAATATTATAATTTTATTATTGTAATTATATTATTGTGTTTGTATGATATGTCATTTTATTACTAATATATACAAATAATATTTGCATAACATGTCAAGCATCTTTATGATCTTTAAAATATGAAATTTTTATCTTTTATAATGACTTTGGTACTTTTTAAATAAAAATAATCTAAATCACTTACCGATTATTGAGATTATCTTGAATAATGATATTTGGATTTTGTTGTATTCCTACCCCACTATCAAGGTCGTCCTCGTCTCCAGTGATTTGGACGGATGTAATGGAACCAAAGTTACTTCCTCCCTGGATTTGATTCTGAAAATAAACACTCTCTTGTTATAAGTATTTTAACAAAAAAAAATACCTTTTTACTCCCAACAACTGAAGCCGAGTCTGATGCAGACTCAATGACACTATCTGGTGATATACTCCTAAAAAACAATAAAATAAAAATAAAAAAAACCATAATTTTAATAGAAAATTAACACTCTAATAAAAATCACCATTTTAAATTCAATTATAAATACAAATTTATTATCTTTTCCATTTTACAACCAAATAATATAAAACTTAATGTATTTAGATATATCATTAACAAATAAAATAATAATAGTCTTTTAACAACAATCTCATATACCACTATAACAATTCTCTAATCTCATTTCTTATATAGTCATTTACCTCTAAAAACCCATCCAAAAACGGGTCATGATAACTTACTAAAACATTAGAGAAAGGCAAAAAAAAAATAACACGCAAAGTATGTATATATAATAAAAATAAAGATAAGAAAAGGTTTTTAGATATAAAAGAGATAGTTTGATAATAAATATAATTAATATTGTTAAAAAAGAGAAACCTTTTTAACTTAAAATTTTGATGACACGCCATCTTTATAAAGATTTTTACAACTATAAAGATAAAATGATTGTCTTTAATTAAAAAGAGGATAAAAATATGTGTAATCATTTATCTTTGGATGATGCCTATTCCCTCCTCACATACACAATAAACACCCTTTCAAAATAACATAAACTAATTGTTTTATCAAAAAATTTTATAATGTATTTGATGTTCAATCTATAATTATATATGTACACCCACAAAAATATATTACAGATATATTAAATTTTGTTTCTTTATCTATGAAATATTAAAATACTAAAAAATTAAAAAATTCTACCGATTGTAATATTACTCTAATGTTTGTACATTTATAATAAATGTATATATATATATATATCTTCTGTTGCATACTACATATATGAAGTATAAGAAAAATCATCTATCAACATATAAAATGTTTTTGTATAAAATAAATACCTATAAAACCTATATATAATAAAAGCTAAATGTCCAGTTTTGTTAGTTTATACTAGGGTACCTGATAAATTTTAAATATATGCTTGTTTTGAAGGTACATAGTTTGAGACTTAAGTAAATATCTATATATCTATAACACAATTGTTTCTAATTTACTCCTATACAGGTAAAAGAAAGGTGATTTAAAACTATCAAATATAGACTTTTTAAGTGATATAGAATGTTTAAGCTTTCAAGATAGATAGAGATATTGTTTATTGAATGAGTAATGTAAATAGAAAGTTCATTCCGATCAAATATGTTATGGCATTTTGTAGTTAAATATATATAGATTGTCTCTAATTAAAAGTAAAGATCAAAGATATATTATTTAATAATAAAAAGTCTAGTACACTTATATATATATAAAAATACATATATTAAAGTCTTTATGTATTAAATTCTATCTTCTCACTAAAATACCATCTAATATCTTCCAAAAAATTAGAATATAATACATTAAAACATCTAAGACTAATGACTTTATAAATTATATCACAATGATCAGTCAAAAAAAGATTAATATTCAAATTGATTAATTGTACTTTTGATTAATTAATACACATAAAATGGTGGGAAAACATAAAACATTTTTGGTATATTCAAAAAATAAAACTAACCTGTCACTGTTACCATCAAAATGTTTATTAACAATAACCTCCTCATCCATATCAATAGAATGCCTACCATCATTAGTAATTTTTCCTAATTTCAAATACATTTTCTTTGTCAACTGGTTAGACAATCTCCAAACATAAATACAACCACTGTATGAAACCAAAATAATTCTTCTAAAATTTACAATAAATGATTACTCAAAACTTTATCTTTACATATATATATTATGACAGAAAGTTAAATAAATACACCTATACTTTTTTATTACAATTTCTAACAGCTATTGTATAAAAAAATAGATGCGCAATACATACTCTCTCTCTCCCATTTATAAGAAACATTTTAAGAGGTTATTGTTATTGAAACTTACTTGCAATCCGGTGAAAAAGAAACAGAGGCTATCGAGTCAGATTGCCCACCCAAAACCGCTACACAACTACCTGATGACATTTCAATTATATAAGTATACCTATCTGAGCATGTGATGGCAGAGTAGGAACCTGATGGATCAAGGGAAATCTTTGTTACCTGCCCTTGGTTGGAGATTGTTCCTTTTATTACATTCATCTCTTTTCCTGTCTTTGAAAGGACACGTATTGTTTTATCATGGCATGCTGCTGTAAGATTACCTGATGGGGATAAGATTACACTATTTATACCAGAGTTACAAGATATCTGAGTTTGCCTCTCAACTGTTATCTCACTCGTTTTTGTGTCTTTGATTACCTTACTAATTATAACCAATTTATCAGCTGCTGCTGTATATAAAAAGAGATCATTGTTATAATTAGTAAATAATAATGATGTAACTGTACTGGAACATTCTTTGATGATATAGAGATGTGAGTATTTATTTGTTGGATCAAATAGGTGGATATTTCTGTCTCGAGATGCTGTTGCAAATAGGTATGGTGTTGATGAGTCATCATGTCTCGAGTACTCCATACACCTTACTTCGTCATCGTGTGCCTCGCACTCGAAGATTTTTTCAAAATTAACCTTTGTCAAGTTTAATACAACAACATTACCATTCCTAAAACCACCAGCTAACTCTTTACCATCAGGTGATACTTTCAAGCACCTTATTCCTGTCTGTGTCTCAAGAACATCCGAGGCAACAGTCGTAAAATTCTTCCTAGGTTGTTCATTCAATATATCAAAAGACTCACAAAAATAAATTGTCTTCTTAAGATCCCTGGAACATATATTATCACCTATCGATGGTTTAGATGGCATCAAATCATTCCTCTGTATATTCCATACACGTATCGTGTCATCAGCACCACAAGTAAAGAAAGTATTTGGTGATAGGTAGGGTGAATCATGAAAAGGATATACCTCCAACCCAAAAACAGCACCAACATGAAAATTGGATGAGGCCACCTTCTTGACACTTAAATCACTAGAGATTCCCCAAGTGTAGTATGATCTATCAGAGTAGAAAGCAGTTAAGTAATTACTTTTTTTCCAAAACACCATCGAATGGACATTAGGATACCTACTGGTAGGTGGATGAGATTTATGATCAAAGAAGGAGATGTTTTTAATGGTCTCCGGATCACACCCTAACCAATGTGGTTTAGGGAGTCTGGTGACCTTTTGTAGTGTATCAATGTCATAAACTTCTATATCGCCATTATCACATCCCATAAATAACCAATTATCACTTATTGCCAGGGAGTACGGTACCATTTCCTCTGTTTCGTAGGAGTTAATTAGTTTTTTATCTTGAAATTCAATCAGTTGTCGGGTACTTGTTAATGCGAAACACCTGTTGTTTGAGGCGCAAACAACATCCGTGAAGGTGTTGTTTCTTTTATCACTTAGGATGGCACTCCTCCCTTGGAGGATACCTTTCATTTCTTCAGGTTTTGAGAGATTCCAAAATTTTACGTGCCTCACACCAACAGTAACGAAATACTCTCCATTTTCACTGACATCAATGGCACATATATGTGATGTTAGATTATTTTTTGCAACGATAACCTCTTGTCTCCAGTTCCATACGGCAATTGCTTTATCATGTTGATTACCAACGGAGATGAGTAATTCATCATCGTTACTAAATTTAACAGCACCAATTCCCATAATATGATGTTTCAGGTCACCAACCTCCTTGCCGATAAATTTTCCCTCTGTATTCAGGACCTCCCATATCCTTATTTTTGGATCATGTCCACACTCACCAGTCGCTAGGAATCGTCCATTATTTGAGAAGTGGAGAGCAGATATGTTGTTCTTAGTTGCTCCTATAAGATGTGCCTCAACTCCTGTTCTAGGGTTATACAAAATAACAGTTGAACTGGAATAAAAAGGTGAAGTTAATAAAAATATTTCATGTCAATAAGACTTTTTTTTTTTGTTAATATCTATTTATACATTATAACAGAGTCAGAAATGTTCATATATTTATCATCATAATCCCCGTTTTTTTAGAAAAACTTTTTTATTTAAAATCTATATAATTTTCTTTTTAAAAAGAATTATTATTTCTAAAACTTTTATGTATATGTATACTTTGTAATAGTATTATTATGAATTTTATGAAAATAATAAAGGATAATATATTATTTTAAGGTTTTCACTTCTTGATCAGAATGATAAATAATAAAATTTAGAATGTGAATATTATTCTTTTTATGATGATGGAGATTTTTATTCATTCATTTGTGAAATATGATTTTTATGTAAAGGAATTATTGTGGTGGTGGTGGTGGTGGTGTTATGAATGAGATGATGATAAAAGATAATAAATAATTCTTGTAGAGGGAGAGTTAATATATGTTTTTATTAAAAAGTTAAAACTTACCCTGCTGGATATGCTATTGTACCTGATATTTGATCTATAGCTATTGAAGCTGGACATGATGTTGATCCGAGGACTCTTTCTAGCTTTGCCTGTAATGAAAGGATGTTAGTGAATTTTTGTAATAAAATGGAGATTTAATTTTTTACCATTAATATATTTAAATTTTTTTAATTTTATATGTTTTATGTATTGTTTTTATCAATTTTTATATTCCAGATAAAAAAATTGTTTCACTTGACAGAACCAATGAACGCCATAAATTTCAATGGCTAAAAAAATAATAGTCGTAAAGAGTGTGTTAAAGAAAGTGAGTATAGATGTATATATGTATAAACTAAAAATACAATTAATTAGAAACCAAAACTTTTTAATTAATAAAACTTCTCCTTGATACAAATCATAAATCAAGAAAATACAAAATAGAATAAAATAACAATCATAAAGAAGTATATTAATTCTCACACAAATACTAAAATATTACACTATCAATAAGAAGTTAAAGAATTAACTACCAAAAATTCTTGAAAATATTAAAAAAAAATAGTCTAGATTTTTATGAATAGGAATGTATTGTAAAATAATGATATTTACTATCCTTCTACCATAAAATCAAGAGAAAGGTACACATAAACAGTTAATGGGGATAAAAAGTAAAGAGGAGAATCAAAATTTGTAGGTTTTAATAAATATATGTAGATGTTGTAAGAATGGTTCTGAGGAAAGGAGGGTGACTCGAAGAACCTGTCTTAGGGATGAATTTATAGTTATACTATTAGGATGTCCTCCTTATCATACACTCTAGATTCATACAAAAGTTTTATCACCTTCTAAATGTTACACAATAATATAGGAGAATCATCTCTTTATAACTCATCTCAGGTGTTTAATAACTCAATTCATTAAATAAATATTAGAATATTTTTATAATTTATGATTTTTATATATACTATTAACAATAGAAAGAAGAAGTATATATATATTTATGATATGGTTGATAATGACAATAAAATAGCGAAAAACTTTTAAATATATTTATATATACGTAAATTTTTTTTTGTATTTCAGAAGGTAATAATCTAAGATCAATAAGGAGACGATAGAGTTTTTTTTATCAAAAATAATACATATATTTTCTTGCTCACCATTTAAAATATATAGACGTTATGTATATATATGCATATGTATTTTCCTTACAAATACAGTGCATTACTTTTTTTGAATATTCAACAATTTTTATAGCTAGTGGTGATTGTGTTGAATAAATAATGATACAAAGTGTGAAAATTGTGTTTTTATTTGTGATAGGGTAAAATGATTAAAATGTATATTTTGTATCCGTAAATATATATATATATAGATCATGAAGCTGTTACAATCATTAGAGTGAAAATTAATATATCTAGATTGGGTAATGTGGTATAAAATTAAATCTTATTTTTTCTAATTGAAAATTAGCAGTAAAAAAGAAGTCATTAATAGTTTGGGAGATTATTTTTTTTATGACTTAAGAAAGTGATAATAAAAAAAAGAAATAAGAGGGTTGGGAATGAAATTAATGGTAGAAAATTTGATTTAATTTAATTTCCCTAATAAATGTATTTTAAAAATAATGGTTATAATGAAACTTTTTTTACTACCACACATAACAAGGTAAATCAAACTTGATCATAATGAATTTATGAGTATTTTAGTAGAAGACCATTAAATGAAACTTTAATGATTAGCTGTAGCAGAAATGGATTGATATAATAATAATTATTATTATATATGTATATATATAATCAACAAAAAGGACAGAAGATGGTTTAAAAACAAATTTTTAAAGTGATTAGTTACATATATATATATACGTATACACTATATATACATTTATTATATGTATTCTAGAAGGAGAAAAGATACAAATAATAATATGAATGAAATGTTAAAATATTTAATGCATCAATAATTCTTCATCTTAAAAGTTTCTAAAAGAAATAATTTATATATTTATTATATATGTTGATAAAATGTATGATGATATATTATAATAATTTATATAGTGATTTGGTACCATTCACCCCCCTGTAACAAACAAAGAAGATATCAACCTTTTACTCCTTTTTTAGAAGTTATTTATAATTAGAATGATATAATTGTTATAAAAAGAGACGTAAATTAAGGAGTATGGCACGATGCATTGATGTATGAAAGGGGAAAAGAATTTGAATGGTAATTCATAATAATTACTAATAATGATTAGTAAGTATAGTTAACTTAAAAATAGAAACAACTAAAACATTTCCACAACTAATTTCTAAAAAAAACAAGGAAGTAAAAGACAAAAAAACAAAAAAAAAAACCAAATTGATCACACTACTATTCCCCCAAAAATTCCATACAATCTTCCCTACAATTTACGATATAATTAATCAACATCCAAAATTTGTTTCAACACCAATATTAATTATCAAAAGAAGCAATTTTTTTCCAATTACTTTGAATGATAACAGATGTCAAAAGAAAAAAGGTGCATATAGATAGGTAGTACAAAATTTTCTTAATCATCAAGGTGTGCGCATTAAGAATTTTAACCCAAGATTAAGAGGTACATAATTTTGTGATAGTAAAAAGGATAACAAAAATAAAAATTGTAAAAATGTAAATAAAAATTAATGAATTTTAATTATACTACTACACGAACCGTTAGAAAGTGATATTTTTACGTATATGTAGAGATATATTGGTAGATAATTAGTAAATCTGTAAGTTTATTTTGTGTTGTAAGGAAAATATAAAAATTTATGTATTCCACTCTGGTTGTGGTGGTGTAAGTGTTATTGCAAATGACAATTATTACTTATTATTAATTTTTATTAAAATAATCAGGTGAGTGATGTTATTTAAAGGTCTCTTACGTTTATATATTTAAACATATATGAGGTATAGAGGTGTATTTTTAGTTTTCCAAATACATGAAAGGAATAAATCAAAATAAAAAATATATATAATAAAATTGATACAGATTATTTACATAAAACTGGAATCTTTAATCAAGAGAACAAAATTTTTCATTTCTTTAATAAAAAAGAATTATTTTCTCTTTTTTTACAGTTACATACAAATAACTAAAACCCAACCCTCTCCATCTTCCATATTTTTGGAGAAATTTTTTTCACCCACAAAAAACAATCAAGACATATATATATATAATTAAAAAAATATATAATTAGAGCATCATGTAATAACGTTTTGAAGTTTGTCATGGTCAATTAAACATGAAAAAAGAAAGACACTTACATTAATTATTTCAACAATTAAGGAATCATCATAAATTCTATTACCATTTATCTCTTCATCAGAAATCTTTAACAAACTCCTATTAATTTTGTTTTTTAATTCATCTTCATCATCTATTGTTGTTATGATACCATTTATATATCCTCTTTTTGTTTTATTATCATTTTCATTATTACTCATCTGAATGGATTTAGAATCAATATTTAAGGTCGTTATGTAAGTATTGGTGGGATCAAACATTATGTTACTCCTCGATGTTTGAGGTAAACTTTTTGGTTGTTGGAGGTTCATCATCTGACTTAGGAATTTTCTATATTTTAATCTTCTCTCCATTGTAAGGGATATATGTTTTGATGATATTTAAACACAGTTTGAGAGTAAAAAATATAAGGATAAAAAATATTTTATAGCAAAATATACCAAAGTTTTTCTTCCTTTATTAGAAGAATGTAAAAAAAATGAGACATTCAATGAAAAATCTCGTTGAAGTGTTAAACTCTATCAAAAGTTAAAATAATTTATATTTATATAGTAAAAAATTTTAGTAATATAATAAATATATGATAATAAAAAGGTGTTTCATAGTATAATACTAATAGAACAATATGCCAATAAAATTTGTGAAAATTTAGATAGATATAATAAAATAAATCACTTAATTGTTATTGTTTGTAAATATTATATATATATATATATTTTTGATGGCTATTATATATTGAGGATAGAATATAAAAACAATAAAAACCACTAATATATTTTCAATCTCCCTTATCAGTAAAGAAATAAGAATAAATTAAAGTAAGTTAATGGTAAAATCTTATTATTTTTATTTTTAAATACAATACTTTTGTGTACCTCTAAAACAGCCCCTGAAATATGATAATCTTTCCATCTTTTTGCTAATGAAGATGTATCTAGTATAACTTGATATTTTTGAGGTGTACATTTATAAAATGTTGCCATATGTAAAAATCTATTTTATATTATATGCAAAGTTAATAACCTACTGACCGGTGGAAGGATATAAATGAAAAATTAGCTGATTAGGTCGGGGAGGATGAAAGTATCGTTAAAATTAAAGATTTAATAATTTCGCAGATGTTTGAGTGATTTATTAAAAAATGAAAGAAATGTAATCTTAAGAATTCCTTTTTATTACTATAGGGTATACATTTTATGTCATGGTATAAAGGAGGCTTTTTTTAATAACATTATTACATTTATTTTTCCAATTATTGTTTATTAAAAGTACCAGAAAGTGGAAAGAAAAAAGTTTGTAATAGATATGTGTATACATTTATAATTATCTAGCTTACAATCATGAATGTTTATCTGTCATTATACTTTAAAATATAAATATATAATAGTAAGTATGATAGTATGAAGTTTCCTTATAAATTGATAAATAGTAGATCAAATTTTGTATGATAAGAATAATAAAGGACACAGTGATAAAAAAATGAAGAACACGAAATTTTATATCTACAAATTTTACACTATAAAAACCAGGTAATAAGAAAGGAATCATAACAAAAGTATACATTCTTCTAGAAGAATTTTTAAAATTCAAATTTATTTAATGGAAATATTATTATGTCAGCAGCTGTTTAAAGAGATGAATCGATATAGTTTTCCATCCATGATGATAAAATAAATCCTTCTTTCTGGTGGTGATGAAAGCTGATACTTTCATCCTAATATCATAAACAGATACAGTTAAAATGGCTATGTAATAAAAAATAAACTAATATCATTGAAAAACTCATGTTTAAGGAGAATGAACAAACACATAATGATGTTTTCATATAACTTTTCATCATCCCTTTTTTTTTCATCTTTCATCTAGTGGATTAAATATACGTCCCAAAAAAGAGGGAGAGAGAGACACTATTGTTTATAAATATCTCAGAAAATTAGATAAATTAATTTTTAATATACAAAATTTGGGGAATGAATGCTTGATGACATTTTAAATATTAATGAGTTATTATGATATGAAAGAAATGAAAAATTAACAACTTAACTATGGATAATATTGTTATCATTAATTTAAACTAAAAGTGAATGGAGAGTATGAAAAAATTACTTATTTATGATAACAGAGGAAGCGTTTTATCATTATTAGTAAATGAGTAGGGATAATTTAGGAGATTAATAATATGGAGAGAAGATTAATATATATAGATTTTTGACTTTTGAGACCATAAATTAAGTAGTTTTTTTTTCCAAACTGCTTATAGTATTAAGGAGTTCTTATGACGTATGGGGATGTGAGATGAAGGGAAGACTTACATAATTAATGTTGTCATTATGATCCACCATATCTTGATCACTCCTGGAGTTAACTTTTAAATAATTTTTATATATTATTTTATCATTAATCATCCCTAAGTTACTAGAACATTTACCATCAATTTTTAATTTCCTATCAAAAGTTCCTTCATCATTCTTACTTTTATTGTTTCTTGAGGATAATCTTTCAAAGAATAAAAGATGTTGGCGAACATTGAACATATTTATTATGAGATTTTATGACAAAATTATTATCATAAATGATTGATAGGATAGTAGATTAAATAAGAAATAAAATATATCAAATATTAGATTTATCTTTTTTTTTAATTTATTTCTCCCTTCTAATAATAACACTATCAAAGAATGATAAATCACTGATATATATACAAAAATTTGAGACACTCTAAAAGGGTTAAAAATTGATAATTAAAAAATTAATATAAATTAAATACAAAAATAAATAAAGATATCAACACTATTATAGGTATAATCCACTCTTATCAGAACTTTAATAATAATTATAAACATTTTATATCTAAATGTAATAATAATCATCATCATCATTCTCTCTCTCACTCATTAGGATAATCCCCTTATTATTGTTGTTGTTATTTAGGGAGAGGGAAATGTATTAAAGTAAATTTTTATTAATCTTGATAAGTGTGGTTCTTAAAATGAAGACATGAATAGGGGTGTGATGGAATTTGGAAGTTTTATGGATTAAAGTTTTGTTAATTATGAATAAATTTATATATATTTAATAATCTTTGTTGGTGTTACTTTCTTTTTGTTAATATTTTTAGATTAACTAATAACTTTAATAAATCTTCTATACAATATTTTAAATAAGATAAAATGACCGTTATTTATTAGGAAATGATAATTAACAGTAATAAAAAAAAGTTATCTTAAACGTATATTTATAGAGGTTTTCCATCAACTTTTATACACAAATATGTGTATAATAATATCCTGAAACATTAAATCTATCGTCTCATAACTGCATACAATATTTTACATATAAAGAGATGTTTCCTAAAACTACAACTTCATATTGTAAAAGATAAGGAAATACAAAGATAGAATAAAAAATACGAAATATTTGTAATATTAAAAATACTTCTTAGTTTTTATTACTCTGGGAACAGTATAACAACAAATAAATAAAATAATAGGGGGGAGAAGGATAAGGAAACATCAATCCACATCTATTTATGGAAAATACATTTAAATATATATGAATATTACATATCCATGAAACATATATCTATATAGATATTAAATAAAACAATGGCTTATCAAAAATATACATCATACAACACTATTAACAATTTATAATATTCAAAAATATATAAAATATGATTGATACGTTAAAAGAATTTAGGTAACTGAGAAATGTAGTGATTTTTAATAAAATTTTATTTTAATTTAAATTTATAGGAGGTTATGTAAGATGATGATGGCGTGTATTTGTGTGTATGTGTGGAGGGTGATGAAAAAATTTGAGAAATAAAGGAGATATGAATTAAAAAGTAGGTAAAATTCTTCCTAATCAAATAATGAGATATGAATTTTTGATAAATCATTATTATAACAACGGTGATAATAGGTATTTTAACAATATTCCCATGATGCTCTAATGGTTAATAAAGAGTTTTTAATTCGTTTTTTGTGGGATAGTTATAATATTTTTAGAAAAACCTACATTTTCCAATTTATTTTCTTTTGTTTTTGAGGACTTTTTAGAATTCCTCGCCTGCCTCCTGGGTACTCGTTTGATTTCCATGTGTAAATGGTTAGGTACAAAAAATTAATATTATTTAATAATTATAAAGGTTAAATGTATGTACAGGAGGGTGGAAATCACCTCTGTAAATAAGATAAATATATATAAAAAATTATGTTTTATCAATATATGGTAGGAAAATAGATTAATCGTTATCAATAAACCTAAATTTAAAAAAAATATAATAAAAAATGGTGATTGAAACAATGGGAAAAGTGATGTAAAAAAATTGTGTAAATGGGATTGTTTGAACAAATGGGATTTGCAGCAAGGAATACCTTAAGTACAAAAAAGGATGTTAAATAAATTTTCCCATTATCATAGGGGTTATAAATAACAATAGTGGAGAAGTCATCATATGCGAGTGTAGTAAAACATTTCCATAAATAATTAATAAATATTTTTATCATCATTTCTCCAATCTCAAGAACAAAAAGATACTCATAAAAGTAATATTTCCTTTCATGTCCATACTCTGGATACTGATAAATGAATTCTATAAAAACAATCCAAGTAAAGAGAAATATTTTCAATCTGTTACAATAGATTCAGTTAAATAATAATAAATAAAATAATTATTATTTATTTTATTTACATCACTATAAAAAGAGATAAGTGATGAAGAAAGAGATAGGCAAAATAATTCATATTAATCATCAAAACTTTTTGATACTTCTCTCTCTCTTTCTTGAATCTTCTGATAAAGATAATTGAAATAAAGAGATGGTGTGGAGAGGATTGGAGATAGAGAGAAAAACAAAATAATGAAAGATTAATGTGGAAGACCTTTAAATTCTTACAATAGATGATGGCAGTTGTTGTAAATGAAAACACTTTATAGTTTATTTTGTATTTCTGGTGATCTTAAAAGATATGGTGTGTATTGGTAATGTATCTTAAAAGATAAGAACAGTTGTTAGTTATCATAAATTAAGGTACTTTTTATTATTAGTGCAAATTTGATAGGAGGAATTTGTATCTTTTTGATGGGAGATAGTATGAATGATAGGAGATGGTGGATTTAGGGAACTTTTTTGACGATTCTTATCAAGGTGAGAATTAGTATTATGTCAAGTTTGATACGTGTATATAGGAGTGTGTTTTTATTTATTAAAGTATTTATAAATAGTAAATGTCAATATAAATTAAAGACTTAAAAAGACCACAATAGTATGTAAATACGAAACTACATCTGTTTAAGAACAGTAAAAAAGGGATGCTAATTAATTCATAAAAGAACTCTCTCTGCATGTTCTTAATAGCAGGAGTGAGGCACATAACTAAAGTGAGAACAACCTCCATAAGACTATCTTCCTATATAAAGCCAAATTAACAAAATAACAAAAGAGGAGGGCGTTAATCAAAAAAGGAAAAAAGAATATTAAATTGTTATTGATTAAAATAATAAGAAACCGACGAAAAAAAAACACATTGGTGTTTATTTCAAATTTTATTTTTTAAAAAAACTTCATATATTTCACGACTCAAATAATAATATTTTTAAAAAGCTTTCTTTTCAATTTTTTGCTCTCTATTTAAATGCCATACTCTAATCATATTTTAATAATCTTTTCAACAAACATTTTGAAGAATGTATTTAAATTTGTTGAAAGGCATAAAAATATCACAATTAACTTTATTTTTATTTGACATGAATTAAAAAAATGTATAATGATTTTAGTTATATTATTTGATGTAGTATTTGAAGGTTATTTAAAAGTTTTATGAAAGATTAGGAAAAGGAGTTTTATTCCCCCATCTTTCGAGAACACCCACTTTTCTTTATAAATTATCCTTCTTAGAAGGTTTAAATATTTACACAACTGTTTCGAGATATTTTTTCTAATCCCCATACAATGAGGAGAAAGGAAATTGTCTAGTGTTTGGGAGATATTTTATTTATTTAACAAAAATTTCTTTAACAAAAAATTTAATAAATTATTTGAAATATCTAAATTTAGTTAAAATGTCTTATTAAATTTTTTAAGTGACAAAAGTTATTTTACAACCACACCACGTGATAGTAGAAATATGAAATTCTAGTTTCGTTAAAATTTTATTAAACTTCAAAAATATAATTCCTATTCGTTTTTTTTTACAATATAGTGATGAAAAGTATACAAATATGCCCGCAGTAATTAAAATATATAATAAATGTGTCTTGAGAATATGAAGACAGAAAAGGTAATTAATATTTATTTAGATTGATCCAAAACCAAAACATTGTGAGTAAATTTCAGGGATTCCTTCTCTTTGGACGCATACACATGCCGAGTTACATAAACCCCCATGGAGACGGCAACCAGTGTCGTGACATCCACTACCGGCATTTGCACATAAAGAGGTAACTCTTGTTGATAACAAATTAATCATTATGACAATTAAACATACTGACAATTGATAGATAAACTAAAACAAAGTTGAAATATTTTTTAATTTAAAAATGATAACAAAAAACATACCTTCATTACAAAAAAATCTTGAATAAGATGAGAAATTAAAAAATAAAAATATGAATAATAATGTGTTTTAAAAAAGTATTTATAGTTTTATGACTAAAATTGTAATATGTTTAACATTTTTAGAAGTTGAAGTAAGTAAAAGATTAATGATCTTTCAGGTATGACGAGAGAAGAAAGGGGAAAATATGATATGTAGAAAATTATAAGTAAAAAAAATATCAATATCATTAAAATTAGGAAATACTTCCTGTTATAACATATATTAAAGTAATATTTTACCCTTATACATAATAACTATAATGTCTAACAAAAAGTAAGAATGATAATAAAATAGTTATATAATAATTTTTATTATTTTACCACAATTTTTATACTTTTCTAAAACATCTCTACACATACATACACAAAATATATGAGATCACGTTTATCATTAATGTATGTGTCTTCTGATTTTGACTTAAAGTTAAAATAATATACATTATCTATGCATTATTATTAAGATACTCCCTCCTTTATGTGTGTTTCATAATGATAGTGAAAGTTATATAAACTAATTACGTAATGAAATTTTTTAAGTAATCAGGAAAAAATATTAATATGTGTTTGTAGTTTTAATGTAAGTTAATTCTCTTTTTGTTTATTGATGAATGAGATTAGAGATTCTTCTTATAGGTGAGGAGGGTTAAGTGATGGATATGAAATTTTTATCTCTCCTTCATCCAGTGGAAAGGTTGGTATATTTGATATTCTTGAAAAAAATACTTAATGTTAAACTAGTTATGAATGTATAATTTTTCAGTTATTACGTGAATGTGTTTTTTTGTTTGATTTATGGACTAATTTGTTGTCTTTTTTTAATGATCTTAGATCATTTAATTTTGATGGTACTTTACTTGATTTGAGATTTATTTTACTGGAAATTGAGGTGGTTTTTGGTGTTTTAGAAAGTTTCTAAGCTTATCATTTTAAAAAAATGTGTGTTTAATTTGGTTGGAATTAATAATGTGCCATTAATCTGATTTTATAATTGTTTTCTTTCATTATAACTGTTGGTATCTCAGTAATCTGATTGTGTTAAGTTTAATGTGTTAAAAGTTAGACAAAGTTATTGTAAACTTTTTTTAACATCTTTAAAATAAATAGGCAAAAGAGTTGAGGAACAAATTATCAGTTGGTTTTTTTTTGTAAGTGTCAAAATATAATTAAATGTTATCTTAAAGATTTCATTGCTTTCACTTTTAATAACATTAAATAAAATTTATTACTCTTTGTTTGGTTAAAAATAACAAAATAATATAATTAAACATTTCCTCATCTTAAACTTCCACGTCTTGAAAGTTGCTTCACCAACTTCACATTATAAATATTCTAGTTTTTGTAAGATAACATTACAATCTTCTTAGCAGAAAAATATATTTGTGTTCCTTCATATGTAAACGAAAAAAATTTCACCATTCTTATTATTTAAATTTTCAATCAACCTTTTTACATTCCTTCACCCTCTGAACTAGTAAACTTATTTTTCCACCGATTGTCACTAAAATCTGCGATTGATTGATAAAAATTAAATATCCATAAACAATTTTTTAGATCAAGTTTCATTTTCATTACTCACCACCAATATATGATATCATTTTCCATACTATTATGTAACATGGTTAAATGATTACTTCTCAACGATAATGTTAAAAAAAATTTAACTTTAAAATTTAGGTTATATTATTAGGTAATTATAAATAACTATAAACATTTATGATAATCAGTGTAATGTTCAAAAGAATATAGTGATTTTAAAGTATGGAATAAAATTAAATTTACACTAGAAGGTGTGTCGTTAAACTTTTATTGGTAAATAACTATATAGAAATAAAAATTATTTTATTTTTAACAACGACATCTCGAATATTTAAAATATATATTATATATAAATTTTCCTGTCTAACTCGTTGAAATTCTGCTACTATGTAGTCAAAACCAAACTTACTATATTTTCAGGAAGAAGCTTATTACAAAAAATATTATACAACAAATAATACAGATAATATACAAATAAAAAAATAAAGTTATATAAACAAATAAATATCCTACATCCAATTTGTTTTACCACCAATACAAGTAAAATCAACTTTGGTACCTCCATCGAGTTCAATTTTCTGGAAGACCTTATCATTGATTTTATAGGCCATGGTTGTGATTCTTTCAATTAGATTCCTTATAAAATGTTTGATGGCCTCCTCCTTCTCATTCAACTCCCTCTTGGCACACAAAGATTGAAGTAACTCATCGATGATGATTTTTAGGTGAAGAATCATCTGAGCTAATTTTGGATCCATATCAAATACATAACAGTCATCCAATTTTATTTGCCTCCCTCCGTTATATACAACCTTCGATGATCCAAACAACAAAATATGAAGTGGTGATACAACAGAACACTCCTTAAACATAGCAAAAGTCGTGATGATCTTCTGACTATAAATTATGAACGGAGATCTGTTCTCGAAGTTCTCCTTATCCAATGAGATAACAGAACACTTATGAGCTGACATCTTGAAACCATCCATATCAAGAAAGATACGTTTCTTACTCTGATAAGCTACATTTGGGTAGTAAGATTTGACGAGAAGTGCTATGATAACATGCATAGCTGGACAGGATGATTTATTATTTACAAGTTCATAGTCATTGAAGGAGCATTCGTAGAATTGCTGCTTGAGGACGGTGAAGATTTGGCTCCTTACTTTGAAGAGATATTGTAAGGAGGATTCAGCGATGTATTCATACATCTCCGAATCATAAATAAAGAGTCTCTCTGACTTTATACTTTCTTTGACTGCCATTAAAGGTATTAGATGGTCACTGATGAAGTCTCCACAGAGGTTTAGAATGAAGTCAGCCATATCGTTGGGATCACTGGTGTTTGTGTATAGAGAGTTTGAAGATCCATAATTTCCTGAGATTATTGATATGGAGTCAACGAGGTTAAATAATATAGCCGTAATGATACATTTAGCTGTGTCAGGTGTGAAAGGTAGGCGTTGCATGATCCTGCCGATGTATGTTAGATTAGAGTTCCTATCCAATGCAGAAAGGTGCATGAGGTACTCTTCAGATTCATGAATATTCTTATCATCAATCTCCTCCATTGCATCTTTAAGGAAAGCTCGAGAATCTCCAAGACCAAGTGCCTTAATATCCAAGATGGTAGAATGTAATGGAGCTGTCTTGATCTCTGCCTCAGATTGTTGTTGCAATGAATCCCATAGTTCTCTGGTTACAAGACGATAACAATAACCAGGTCTAACTCTTCCTGCTCTACCTTTCCTCTGTTCCATGCAATCTTTTGAAGCCCATCCAATTCTAAAAACAGCAGCTGCAGTATCGTGATGCCTCATCTGCATCTTTTGTTTGCAGGAATCAATTATGTAAAGAACATCATCAACGGTAATTGAACTTTCAGCTATGTTGGTAGAGACAATAACCTTTATTAACCCCGTTGGTGGTTCCTGGAATACACGATTTTGTTCCTCAGTTGATAGATTTGAGTGAAGAGGCAAAATCCAATACACATTACTACCTTCAGTTCTCTGCAATCTGTTGATGCATGTAGTAATCTCAGCCCAACCAGGAACAAAAATTAGTATAGATCCATAATCATTTGTCACCTCCATAACTTTGGCACTCTCCTTAATCATCTCAATGATGATGTCGTATGGAAACTCCTCATCCCGTTCAATGAATTTTGCTACACTCCTCGCGATTGGAGATATAAAGTTTTCTCTATTTATATTTTCAAAACTCCACTCTTCTTTTTGGTTGTCGTAACCCTCTGGAGGATCGAAGTTTGTTGGGATGTAGTTGTAGTATTGGATGAATTCATCCAAATACATCTCCTGGACTTGGTGTGATGTTCCGTTGAGCTCGATAACCTCGATGCCATTTAAGTATCTTTCGAATTGTTCAGTATTTACAGTGGCTGACATCAAGATGACACGTAAATTTGGATATTGATACATTAGTTTCTTTAGGATTATTAGAAGGAAGTCAGTATCGAGGGTGCGTTCATGGACTTCATCAACAATAACGTGTGATACTCCTCGAAAACCCGATGACAGTTTCCTTAAGATAGTTCCAACTGTTCCAAATAAAATTGATCCAAAAGGCCTAGGGTCCACTTTGTCGAAGCGCACACAATATCCCACTGAGTCTCCTAACTTTTCATATCTCTCCTCAGCTACTCTTTTCGCTAAACTAATAGCTGACAATCTTCGGGGTTGAGTGATTATGCAGTTGAAGTCCGCTCCACGTCCTTGTGTGATGTAATGTTTCAGGAGAATTTGACCAACTTGTGTACTTTTGCCAGATCCAGTACTAGACTTAATCAATATAGCTTGGGAGCGTTCTGAGGCATTGACAATCTGAGATTTCATTGAGAAAACAGGTAGCTTCTGTCTCATATCCTCCAACATCCTATCTGGTCTTTTTATATTTTCTTTACAAAGTAACTCCTGTGATATCTCATGCATTCCTTTGTTAAACCATTTGTCGTTACTAGGCATCGGTGAACCAGACCAGCAGTTATAGTTAGGACGGGGTGGGAACCATTCATCCATTAGCTGATTATCGTGGAGGATTAGGTAGTTTTTATTTCTATCTTCAGGTTCTTTTTCTAAGTCTAATATGGATGGTGGACTTATTATTATTGGTGTGGTTGTGTCTGTGGTAAATTCCGGTAACTGAACATTAATCCATTTATAGAAGGCTTCTATGTCCGCATATAAATCGGGGTCATCTGGTATCTCAACTGTAGCTTTGGTCATTCCCATCTTCCGTTCGCGTTTCTTATCCTTAGCGATGTACTCTCCATCCTTTGCCAATTGTTTTAGGATATCGAAGGCACACTCTATTGCTCCAGTCCTTTTAGAGTGGGTGATTTTAACAGTGTTGTACTTCTTTCCGTTTGACTGTAAAGTTATCTCAAGGGTTGTTTTGAACTTACTATAAATGATAAAATTAATAATGATATTGGAAAATTTTGTTATGATAACTTACAGTGGTCGACAATTAGGAATGACATCATAATCAAAAACAGCTGAAGTTTGGCCTTCTTTGTTAAGTATCTGGTTTAGTAAAGATTTAGCATTCTCATCTGTAACCTCCTTACCAAGGATTATGATTGCATCGGTTTCATTTTGGGTAACGATGACAGTTTGTTTGGGTGTCAGGTCACCTTTTTTAGCAGCTCCAAAATTACATAGTTTTAAGTTTTTCTCTGGTCCATCATGGATTTTTTGGAGGATTTCGTAGGCACAAAGATTGTAGGCATTATCCTTTTCATCATACTCTGAGTATCCTGAATATTTGGGACCATTTAGAGTTAATTGAACAGAGGCGTTACAGTAGAATGTTCTAGAATGATGGTGATTATATTAACATAAAAGTGGAGTTTAAAACTTACACAGAATCTGGTGTCATTTTGATTTTACAATCTATATCAACCTCCTTTCTTCCTTGACGGTTTAGAATTTCATTAAGGACAGACAAAGCATTTGTTTTGTTTGCTTTTTTTCCACAAACGATGATAGAGTTCCTCTCGGCCTCAGCTTTGGCGTCATATATAGGCTTCTTGGAACCAGGATAGTAGAATGGAATTGGTTCGTTTTTTTTCATATTAGATGAAAAATAAAATGTGGTTAACTCTTTTTTGATAAGCAATTTATTATTACGAAATTTTAAAGAATGGGATTTGTGTAGAAAAGTGATACCCTTTTATATGACAGATTGGAGTTGAGTTATACTTTGGACTTTTGACTATTGGGTAATAAGTTATATATTGGTATTGTTCATTATCATACATTTTTTTACTTTATCATCTTTCTTAGTTAATGGAATTTAAGGTAAATGGAAGGGTTAGAAATTAATTGGTATAGTGTCAAGAGATTATTATCAATGTGAATAGGTCAATAAGAATTATTAGATAAAAAATATGGCTAATAAAATTGATATGGCACGATTATTTAAAAAATTTGTAATGTTGTCATATAAAGTGGAGAGAATTAAAATCTACTTTCTTCACTATTAAATTGTTACAAACTATTTGTTCCTGAGATATATGCTATAATTTCCTAGGAATTATCTTAAATTTTAATTTTCAATATCCTTTTTAATTTTTTATATACAATTCCAAAAAATTCATTCTATTGTTACATTTATTTCATATCAAAAATATATTATTTTATCATCAAAAAGGAAGGAGATGTAAAAAAATATTTGTATTCCAGGTATCATCATTCATACAGATACTATTAATATAAGCAAGAATAGTAAATTTTTGTGATTCAAATTTTAATGTTACCCATATTGATTTTAATATGTAAGTAAAAATATAAAATATTATTATTTGTTTAATCATCCGAAATGTATGTCTCCGCCTAGATTTGGGCACAGTTTCAAAATATTTACTATAAAATTTTTGATTAAATATTAGAAAATATTTACTAATTTGTTCTTTTTTCTGTATTTAAAAGGCATGTTTTATCATTTTTTTCATTAATTTTGTTAACTGACTTAAAAATAGCTTATCAAAAAGTATTATTACTGGATTTTAATATTAATTCTTCAATAAGAAGCATTACTTTATAACTTTATATATTTATTGCTTTATTTATTAAGCTAACATCAAGTATCTGTGAATCAGGAAGATCAAATTGGAGTTTAAGAAAAACTTCTTAAAGTGGAAATTAATTTTCAGAGGTCATCTTAACTATATATTTAATCTTGGAACAAAATACACTCATTCCTTGCTTATTCATGAACATTAGATAATTTCAAAAAAAGTTAAGCGAAAAAAAATGATCTCATATCTCTCTTCATTTATATGAAGACCAAAGTACAAAAAAAATGGAAATATAATATTTTAAATTACATTCATAAAATTTATCTTAAGTAAAAAATCACCTGCATTTTATGTGTCATTATTATTCACCAATGCGGGATTAAATTCTTTTTGTTATCACATTAATAATATAATAAAAATTTATTTATCAAAATATATTTTTAAATTTTTTTTACACACAAAAAAATTTACACAAAAGACATCCTTGTGTCATAATTTTTTATCCCCAAAATTTAATTGGATATGAAAAATTAAAAGTAAGGGGAAAAATTTATTAACAGATGACTTTTTTTTGTGTAAATTTTTTTGTGTGTACAATTGATTTACGAATATTACTTTTGTATTTTCCTTTTATATTTCCTTTTGGTGAGAAGAGGCATAAGGTTAGAGAACCTTTTTTTGGACCCTTATCACTGATACCGCATCCAATTTGTTTAGATGAAGCCCAAACTATTTGGGCATAATTTCGGGGAATTGTTTTTTCAAGATTTTTATAATTAATCTTTTTTTCTCCTTTAATCCAATAATGTATTGGAGTGTATTGTGTTTTCATATTGGGAGTGAAATAAGTTATAACTCCGTATTTGGAATTTTTGTAATGTTTCCATTTTTTTGTTTTTAATAATTTTATAGCAAGTTTTTGTGCCTCTTGAGATAATTTATAATTATATTCAAGGACTGGTGAGTAATGTTGAAGACGTAGTTCATTAAATAGAGATATTATCTGCAAAAATATTATTTAAAAAAATATAGTTAACCTACTGCAAATTTTTCATGAACAAATTTGTCGTTTATTAGTTTTTTTGAAGATTTTTTAGGTTTTCTATTATTTGGGTGTCTTTTGGTTTTCCTTTTCTTTAAACTTTTCTTTTTATTATTCTGATGTTGATTACTAAAGATTAGAGTTTTCTTTAGTTGTTCAGGTTCTCTATCTTCAGCATTAGAATCAATTTTTGTATCACGTTTTATAATATTTCTTGAGAATTCATCATTTTTAAATAAATTTTGAGGCACGATGTCATTACTTCTTGCACCATTTTCTAGTGCTTGGCATTGGAAAAATATTATAGATAAAATTAATGCAATATAATAATTACTATAAAAAAATAGCATTATTACTTTTAGAATACATAGAAAAAGTTTATTTTATGGTTTCTATTATTTATTTAATAATTAAAAATTATTGTCCAATTATTAAAAAGCATTAATTTTCTATTTCAATAAAACAAATTCCAATAAAAAATATTTATATTACAAGGTATTATCATTTGAATATAAATAATTTTTTATGTTAACGAATAGTGATATTGTTATTTATATTGTAAATTTTAATCAAACCTTCTTGATAATTGGATGAAGATTAAATATTATTTCTTATCATCTAATGGGAAAATTATTTACTTTGTAAATCACTTTTAAAATATTAATTAACGGATTCTTTACAATGTTTGTATAGTCGTAGTGAGTTCTTTAAATTTTTACAAATATACTTTAACGTTGATTTATAATTTAAATATCATTTAATCATATGATTTGATAATGTTACTAATATTTTATTGGAAAAAGATAGCAAAACACGTAAGAAGAATTTTTAATTTTAGTTAAAAATTTTCAAATCTTCTCAAAATCGAATAAATCAATTTATTATTTCAATCAAAAGACAGAACCATTCTTTTTTCTAGAAAATCATTTTCTATTAAAAAATGTTTATAGACTATTGTATATAGCATTTTCAAAAAATACAAGATGATTCATTGAGGACTATTAATTATAGATGTCTCGAAAATTTCATGATAAGAAAGCATTTAAGAACAAAAGAGAAAAAATTACCAATATAATATTTTTAACTGAATGTATTTAAAGTTAAATGCAAGGTTTCGGGTGGTAAATTAGGTATAAAATTCTTTTAGAAACTTCATTAGCCAACTTGATTTTTGGAATTCAATATTATCTTTGTAGAAAGAAACTTCATTATCTATATTAAAAAGTTTATTTTTGAATTATATTATTCTATGTTCATATACTCTAGAAAGCAAATAATATCGAGATAAAGTTTGAGAAGGAACTTTTATAAATTTTGACATCATTTTTAAAGTCAAAAATCATTTTTATTATCAATTTTATCTGTGCCGGAGGAAAACAAATATTTTTCTAATCATAAAGATTCAATAACTTAAAAAAAATTGTTTTAATATTTATTTTATTTATCTAAAAACCAAAGAATAAAAAAAATACAATATCTTAGTTAAGATTCATGTAATTTATTACAAATAAAAAATCTCTTACATTATATTTATTATTTACCAAAGTAAGAGTAGATTTTTCTGTCCTCATAATAATAATATCATAAAACTTTATTTATCAAAATATACTTTCAAGAATCTGTTCAATTGGTTTAAAAATATTTTTACTGTAATGTCCTTCAAAATTTCTTTTTGGATAAAACAAGCATACAACCAAAAATTCAGTCATTGACTTATCTTCACTTATATTGCATCCAATCTTTTTAGTTGACTTCCAAGTAAATTATGTTAAATCAAAATTATAATGAACTTAATGAGGGTTGTCAAAATCGACAAAGCTTGATGTTATACTCCATACTGACGTAAGATTAAATTCATTTCTAACGCTACTAGTTTTATAGACTAACGTATTGTATGAATCGTTTTTAAAAATGAATTCTGTTTGTGTTTGCATATTTATCAGAATGTTATTATGCTTTGTCATCTATGTCAGGATCATGAACAAGGATTTGTACTCAATGTTTAAGATGTAAAGTACCAATTTGAGTTTTTATTTATTAAATATTGATAAAAAAGTATAGACAACTTATATCATTTTTCCACATCAAGAATTTATCAAATTTTGGTGTTGTTTTCGGTTTAAGTTCACGTTTTCTAGTTGTAGATACAGTACTTGTAGATTTAGTTATTTTTTGTGTGGTTTTATTTAGAATTGTTTTCTTTGTTGATGTTACAGGTTTTTTGGTTGTATTTGGTTTTTTTTTAGTTTTTCTAGGTGTTGTTTTTCTAACTTAAGGTTTAGGATAAAATTTTGAAGGTGGAAGTTTCTTATCTGGAACTCTTGCTTTACTTACTTTTTTTATAATACGTTTTTATTTATTTTGTTCTCCTTTTCCACCTGCTTGTTCTTTTATAAGGTGTTTATTTTAATTATTTCAACTTACAGAACGAACCAAAGATTTTAGACTAATGAAAATTTTTTAAGATAGATCATTTAATAGCAAATTTAATAATGAACTATCGAAATTTTCTACATTATTTCTTAATGCATGATATTTATAAAATAATATAGATAAAATAATAAATATAATATAGTAATTACTATAAAGAATATAAATTTTTAGTTTTCATTTAAAGTTTTAAAAAACATCTATTATATTTTTATCTTTATTTACTTGAGATCAAAAACACGTTGTTTGATCATTAAAAGTAAATTATAACATTTCATGGAAGATAGATGTAAAAAAAATTTTATTCAAAGTGTCATTACTTATATAGATAACATTAATGTAGGCATTAATAATGTTTTTTAGATCACATTCTATTTATGCAGTTTACTGATTTTGATACGTAAATAATAATATTGTTTATATTTTTTATTTAATTATTCAAATTTTATGTTTTTGCACGGATTTGATTATGATTTTCAAAACATTTACCACATAATTTTTTATAAAATATTTATTCATTTGTTCGTATTTAAAGCCAAATTTTGCAACTTTCTTTATAAATTTTGCTATTTTATTTGAAAACAGGTTGTCAAAAAAATTATTAGATTGCTAAATTTTATTAATATTACGTTCTCAACTGGAAGCTTTACTACTTAAGTTTAGATATTTAACACTTTGTTTCAAAAATTAAATGTCACATATTAATGGTTAAAAATGATCAAGATGAAATTTAAGAAGAAATTTTTTAATGTGTAAATTAATTGGTAATCTTAATTATTTTTCCTCAATACGTTAAAAAAAAATTTATATTATATGTTTTTAGATAAAATAAAAATTTCTATACATTTATTCATCGTTTTTGCTCATTAATATATTTTTTTATTACATTAATGATAACTTGAAATGAATATTACCAATTTGTGTTTAGTAAATTTATAAAATTAGTGGCGTATAGTTTAAAGAAAAACAGATCTCTACAAGTTTATCACAAACTTTATTTTCAATTTACACAAAATTACACAAACCTCTCAAAAAAAAAAACCAAAATATAGTGACATATAAAAAAGAGAAAGGTATTATAAGGAGAATATAAAATAAAATGCCTTAAACTACAAAATCTCTTGGTATTTATACTAATTTGATTGAAAACATAAATTCCAATTTATACTTTATTTCATTGTTTTTTATTTTTTTTTCATGGTTTAAGAACATTTTCTTTATATTTCCCTGGAATATTTCCCTTGGGATAAAATAAACATATAAAAATAATCAATTCATTCGCTTCTTGTATAATATAACCACATCCAATGCTTCTAGTCGATGCCCAAACTAATTGAGCAAATTCTTCAGGAACAGTTTTTTCATTAAACTTATCATAGTTGACTCTTTCTTCCCCTTCAGCCCACGTGACTAAAGGATTATAACTAGGATTTGCTTCATCATAATCTTCCAGCATTCCAACAAATTTAGTATAAATACCATTATGACGATTTTCTAAGTCACTTAAAATAATACGTGTTTGTTTAACTAAGGTGTTATTAACAGTAAGTTTTGGTGCATGGTGTTTTTTACGTAATTCATTAATATCATTTATTACCTGTAAAATATTAGAGGAAAAATATGGTCAACTCACCTTAGGAATCAAATGAGGAAATTTTTCGGGTTCTGTTGTCGTAGTTGTGGATTTTGTAGTCGTTTTTGTAGTTTTTGGTTTAGTTACACGTTTTCTAGTTGTTGTTACAGTACTCGTAGATTTAGTTATTTTTTGTGTGGTTTTGTTTGGAATAGTTTTCTTTGTTGTTGTTACAGGTTTTTTGGTTGTATTTGGTTTTTTTTTAATTTTTATTGTTGTTGTTTTCCTTACTTGAAGTTTAGGATTTGGTTTTGAAGGTAGAGGTTTTTTACCTGGAACTTTTGTTTTACTTACTTTCTTTGGAGCACTTTTTTTGTTTTTTTTCTTTTTCATTTCCACCTGCTTGTCGTTTTATAAAATATTTATTTTCACTATTTCTACCTACAGAATGAACCAAAGAATTTAGATTAACAAAATTTCTTGAAGATAAATCATTTTGTGTTAAATCTAATGATGGACTATTGAAATTTTGTAAATTATTTTCTAGAGCATGATATTTAAAAAACAATATAGATAAAATAATAAATAAAGTATAGTAATTACTATAAAGAATATACATTTTTAGTTTTCATTTGAAATTTCTAAAAACGTCTATTATATTTTTGTCTTTATTTACTTAAGATCAAAAACACGTTGTTTGGTCATTAAAAGTAGATTTTAACATTTTAATTCAAGACAGGTGTAAAAAAATATTTTTTTATTCAAAGTGTCATTACTTATATAGATATTTTAAATGTAAGCATTCATAGTGTTTTTTAGATCACATTATATTAATGCAGTTTACTGATTTTGATACGTAAATAATAATATTGTTTATATATTTTATTTAACTATTTAAAGTTTTTGCCTTTGCATGGATTTGATTATACTTTTTAAAACATTTCTACACAATTTTATATAAAATGTTTATTCATTTGTTCGTATTAAAAAGCCAAATTTTGCAACTTTGTTTATAAATTTTACTACTTTATTTGAAAACAGATTGTCAAAAAATTATTATATTGCTAAATTTTATTAATATTACATTCACAACTGGAAGCTTTACTACATAAGTTTAGATATTTATCAATTTGTTTTATAAATTTAATATCACATATTTATGGTTAAAAATGATCAAGATAAAGTTTAAGAAGAAACTTTTTTAGGTACAAATAAATTTGTCATCTTCATTATTTCTCTTTTCTACATTAGAAAAAAAATATTTTTATCATATGTTTTTTTTATAAAACTTGGAGAATATCAGTAAGATTTATACTTAAGATCAAAGTAATTTTCATAGCTATTTTTAGCTAAAAATGTATATAAAAACAAAAATATAATAATATTTTTAAAATATATTTTTTTAAAAAAAAAAAAATTTCTTTACATTTATTCATCATTTTTATTCATTAATATATTTTTTTATTGCATTAATGATTATTTGAAATGAATAATACTAATTTTGTGTTTAGTAAATTTATAAATTTAGTGACGTATACTTTATAGAAAACAGATCTGTACAAGTTTACCACAAACTTTATTTTCAATTTACACAAAATTACACAAACCTCTCAAAAAAACAAAAATATAGTGACATATAAAAAAGAGAGAGGTGTTATAAAGAGAATATAAAACAAAATGCTTTAGATTACAAAATCTCTTGGTATTTATACTAATTTGATTGAAAACATATGATTCTAAATTATACTTTATTACATTGTTTTTATTTTTTTTTTATGGTTTAAGAACATTTTTTTGATATTTCCCTGGAATATTTCCCTTGGGATAAAATAAACATATAAAACAGATTACGTTATTATGTTCATATACAACATAATGACATCCAATATTTGTAGTCGATACCCAAACTAATTGACCAAAATTTTTAGGAACAGTGGTTTCATTTAATTTATCATAATTGATTTTTTCTGCTCCTCTAATCCATATGTCGAAAGGATTTTTTCTATTAACTAAGTAATCAATAAATTCCAACATACCAAAATGTTTAGTATATGTACCATTCCAACGAGTTGTTATTTGATCAGACATTTCACGTGTTAGTTTAACTAAGGTTTCACTAACAATAAGCTTTTTCGCATGGTGTTTCTGACGTAAATCATTAATTTTATTTATTACCTGTAAAATATTAGAGGAATAATATGGTCAACTCACCCCAGAAATCAAATGAGGGAATTTTCCGGGTTTTGTTGTTGTAGTTGTGGATTTTGTAGTCGTTATTGTAGTTATTGGTTTCCCTGTTGTAGTTTCGGAACTCTTTTTTTGTAGTTTTTGGTTTATTTTTTGTTGTTTTTTCTGAAGATTTTTTTGTAGTTTGTTTTGAAGGTTCCTTTTTTGAGGGTTTTTTTTTAATTGATTTTTTTTTGTTTGACTTTTTCTTTACAAGATTTTTTATTTTTTTATTGACTTTTCGTTTTTCAAGATATTTAGTTTCCTTAACTTCAGCTATGGGAGTAATTATTGTATCTCGTTTTATAAAATTTCTCAAGGATTCATTTTCTTCTAAACTTACTGACTTAAAATTATTATTTTTTGCACTGTTTTCTAATGCATAATTTTGATATAGCAGTCTACATACAATAATAACTGCAATATAATAATTGCTATAAAAAATATACATTTTTTTACATCTAGAATCCAGGAAAATCTACTTTTATCCTTTCCATTGTTTATTTAAAAACAAGAAACCAGTGCCCAATTATTAAAAAGCTGAAATTTTTTCATTTTAATAGGAATCATTCACAGTAAAATATTTATGTTACAACACACAAAAAATAAAAAGGACAAATTTTGACAAATCTATCTAAAATGCAATAACATTTCCCACTATTTAAAAATATTAAAGTTTATTCCAATTTTAAAGAACTAAGCGACAACATTTCACCACGAAGAACGTATAATAATGATATTATGAACACTATCAAAAATTAAAAATTAATTTAATAATTAATATATAACAAATGTATAATTTTTTGTATTATAATTTAATAAAGTTTTTAATTAAATGTTTTTTTATTTTATTATTTATACAGTTCAAAAATAAATAAATTAAACTCTAATGTTGACTGTCAATTTTGTAATAGAAATGAAAAATCAAGATATTTGAATCATCTAAGAGATACGCATGAATATGCAAATGATAGATTTTTAAAAGTAATTTTTTGCCTCGTATTTGAATGTAAAACAAAGGGTAAGCAATATTCTTTTAAAAACTTTAAAATTCATTGGAGAAAATTTCATGTTCTTCATTTCAATCATTGATGTGATTGTAAAAGGTACGTGAATAAAATTAAAATTTAAAACTATCGTTTTGATTGTAATTGTGTTTACAATATATAAAATGTATATATAGTAAAAACAATTTTTATTTTTTAACATATTATAACTCATTTTCTAAAAATGTTCACCAAAAAAAAAACAAAGATATATTATTTAAAAAAATGATAGCTCATTTTCATGCGATTTTACATTTAGGATAATTGTTAGATTTTTATAATATTAAATAAAATAATAATAAATTTATTTGGTTTGACGACTTTATTTAAACGAAAAAAATGATAAAAAAATTTTTCTTCTAATGTTGAGAATAGCTAGTGAACCACGCGATTGAGTAAAAATATATCTTATATTTTTTATTTTATGTAATCTTATTTGATGTGATCGTTGATCGCTTGTTTTTTTTACCTCTCTCTACATCTAACCTTAGCTTATTTCATCATATTATTATTATATATAAACTAAAATATATACATGCAACCTGATAAAGTTTTTTTAGGACTTTTCTAATTTTATACAATTTTAGATTATACACCTTTCATATTAAGTAATACTATTGTTGTAACCTGTGAATAGTGAAGTTGTAATCACAGGGTAAGTCTCTATTCTTCTGAAAATGTATATTGTTTTATGTTTTTTTAGTTCTTTTACTATATTTATACTTATATATATTGAATAAATAATATTTTATAAATTGGGTCACTTTATTCCTTACAGGAAGCCGCCCGTCAAAATTAAAAATTTTTACTATTGAAAGAAAATATTCCATTTAATTTCGAAAAATATTTGTTTTAAATTTTATAAAAAATAGACTTTTAATTTTCTAGTTTATAAAGAATACTTAAACCACTCCTTTGATTTACTGGAAAAAATTTTATTGTTGATTTCTTTTCAATTATTTTAAATGAAATTGTTTATATTAATTTTTCAGTATACCATGTTCGGAAGATATTTTTATGTGTAATTAGGATAAAAAATAAATGATTTATATAAAGCAATGTTTAGAAAAAAAAATTAACATTAAATGACGAGTATGGCAATTTTTTTAACTTTATATAAAAACTTAAACCCACTGTTTTCATCAATATTATATATTTGTTTTAGAAAATATTAAATAGTTTAAAAAGTTATTCTACGTTAATTAAAAATGGTTCCAATATCTGTAAATCCAAATAGCTTCTTTTTTAATGATCTTTATTTCAAAATTAATAACTAAAGCATAAATAAAAAATAATTTTGTTAATTTATACTATATTTTTTTTAATAAATAAAATATAAATGTTGTTGTAATTTAACAAATATTGTATTTTTTTTCTTTTATTTCTACAAGAAAATTCTTTTAAAAATATTGAATTTATATAAAATAATTAATGTTTAATGATTTTTAAATATTTATATTGTTCTCATATGCAAAATAATGAGACGAAATTAGTCGCAAATAAAGAAAAAATTAATTTTATTTAGTGGGACAAATTTATTACATTTTTCGCAAACCTGTGTCTTTTTTTTTCTGTGTAGTTTACATAGGCATAAAAAATATTTATATCTATGGTAATAGTGAGAAACGAATGTTAATATATATAAAATATTGTTAATTAGCGACAGTAGTTGTATACTTACTCTTAGTTATTTGTAAAAATAATTAAATGAAATAAAAAATTATTTTCACTATAGAAAAATGTAAAACATCTATTGTTTCATAAGTTTACATAAAATAAATATATAATAATAATTCTTTAACTATTTTGTAGAACAGAAGTTGAGCTATTAAATGTATATAAAAGTTTAAAATAATAATAAGTTTAAAAAAACGTTATATCGTTTGGAAAATTAATGTTGAATAAAACTTACAAAAGAATAGAGATTTTATAACTTTAACTACATTTAAATAAAATATTTTTACATTTTTTAAATAAAAATTTAGGCTTTTAGAAGGATATAATTTCATAGAGATATGTCGACAATGAAATGAGTTATTTTTATTCAGTTTTTTTCAGTATACTATTGGACACCCTGTATATGATAATTATTACTAGATGAATGAATAATAAAATATTAACTTAACCCTTATTTTTATATAAAAAATTATTTAGACTTTACACCTTTGACTTCTTCATCTTATTACATGCATCGTTGTATTAAGTATTTCTCTTATGGTAATTATCTCATTAAAATAATGACATATATCTACATAATTACTTTTTAGGAAAAATTGATTATAATCAATACATATTGCACTTCATTCATCTTCTGTAAAAGCTCTGTTGAATTCAGAAAAAGTTTAGTAATTACCTCTGGTGAAGCAAAAGTTATTGTCACAGAATAATCTCTTTTATACTTAAAAAACATTATCATCATTCCTTTTCATCTTAGATACTAGATCTTTTATCTCATCCAAATGTAAAAAATTATTGGCATAAAAGCACCAACTGTTTTACCAATCAAAATATCTACTATACCATCTAATCGAACATATTTAATAGTTTCATCCTAAAATTCATATCCGTTAAGTTTGATCTACTTTAAAGTATTCAATTAGCAACCAGCAAAGAGTTTTTCATAATTCTTTAAATTAGTTTCATATGTAACTAACATGATGCGCTTATCGTTGCTTGTATATTCTGATTTATTAGAAGTTTAAAATTGAAAATGAATTTTTTTTATTAAATTTTCTTCTTTAATATTTTTCATCATATTTAATTTTTACAGATTAATAAATACAAAAATGTAATATTAGGTAATAAGAAAAACAGAATGAATATTTTTTTTATTTTTAGTATAGATTTTTTATATCATACATTCAACCGAAAAATCTAGTGTAGAACAATGGAGTTATGTAAAAAGAGTTGTAGAAATCAGAAAATAAGCTATTAATGTATTAAAAATAAGTTGTAATTGAAAAAGATTCACAAAAAAAAACAATGAAATGTGCTTTGTGAATTATCAATTGACGCTCTGGGAAAATTGATTGCCTCTTTCTTGAAAGTATAGATTACCACTTAAGATTTAATTCAAACTTTTCAGAAAGCATAACAAAAAGTATTCGCCCTTGCGATCAAAGGATAAAACCATAGATAAATATTGTACGTAAAGCCAATTTTCAGACACTATTAGAAAAAGATTCCAAGAACAAAATAAATATTATTTCTAATCTCTGGAATTTTGTCCAATATTTATGACAGTTTAGGGTTTTAATTGCCTTTTACAATCAAATTACACTAATTTAAATTAATGAATAACTTACCTTCGATAAATAACTTTGATATTAACTTTGTTATTAAATTTTTTAGAACATCCAAAAGCAATTTTTAATGCCTTTCTTAGTTCACTACTAAAAATTTAACTTTACTTAGAAATATATGTTATTAATATGAACTTACGATAAATAAATAAGAAAATAAAAATCTCCTACTGACGTTAAATCAAACCCCACATAATAAAAAAAAATAGTTATATAAGAAAGAAATTTAATTTCATTGTTTAGATCAATAAATTCACAAATAAATAAAGTCTCAACAATGAATAAGGTTATAAAAATAAAAATAGAGTATTTGATATAATTTAAATTTCCTTTGCTTTTATTATTAGTTTTGTTGTGTTTTTTCAATGTTAAAACGGTCATTACATTGAAAATACATGTTGCAATTGAAATAGTTCCATATATAAAGAAATGACAAAAAATTTGATAATAAATTACATTTTTAGATTCTAAATATGGGATAAAATAATCATATAAACCAGATTTTTTATATCTTGGATTAAGAAAAATATTTCCAAGTCCAATCATTGTTGATAATATGATAAAACATAGTAATATAATAATAATTTTTGATTTTGAAAAATGATGTTCATATGACAAAGGATATTTAACAGCTATATATCTATTTATACTAATTAAAAGTGTTATAAGAAACATAAAAAGTGTTTGTTGTGCTGCTATAACATAGAATGTTGTTGCCGTCCAATCATTGTTTTCCATAAAATCATTAAAAAAACCCCATTTAGGAAATTTAATAAATATAAAAATAATTGTAATATAAAAAATTTCATTAGTTAATTTACAAACAATTATTGTATAAAATTGTTTGTTAAAATTAGCATTTTTATTTTTGATTTCTTTTATTATGACATATATTGATAGTATCATTAAAAGTGTTGATGGTATCTTATATATAAGTTGAATTATGTCGACAATCAAAATCACATGAATCATTTTTACATGCGAAGACTATTATATACCGTAAGAGAAAGTTTCTTGTGAATCTATAATAGCTGTTGATACTAAAAGTAGTAGTAATAGTCATTTATTAAATGATATTTATAAAAAGACGTAAGTTATATTTTTAAATGATTATTGTAAATAATTAAATCTTACACCTAATTAACATTTAAAAATTCTAGTCTTACCAAAACAAAATGAACTTATTTGTTATATTTAAAAATTTAAAGAAATCGTCATTTTATTTTAATCATGTGTTGCATCATGAAAATTAGAACTCTGTAAAACTATGCGCTTTAACTAGAAAATTTACTTATAATTTCAAACTGAGTTAGACATTTGCAATTTGTTTCATAAAAATTGAAATCAAATAATTCCTTTTAGAAAGAAATGTTCATAATTAAAATAAAAAGTGATGATAGAAAAAAATCATTATATAACGATACATTTTAACTTAAGATAGTATTGTCTTTAGTCCGAACATTAAAATAATAATTTTAAGATATTATGCTTGTTTCGTTTTTTAAAAAAAATTTTTTCATCGTTTAATGTAAATGTTATTTTTTCTAAGTTTCTTTATTTAATGATTAAATGAAAATGAAATACCCTTTCTACTTTTAAACAATTATTATAAAATTCTTTAGTTACAATAATAATTGTGATAAAGAATTTGTGTTATTTATACTTTTAATTTAAATTGACCTTGTATTTCTTTTATTCATTTCTAAAACTTGATATAATGTAAGAAATAAAAGTGCAAAATTAATTTTTAATATGTTTATCAAACGGAAAATAATTATAACAAACAGCTTTTTCGCTTCGCCTGCCACTGCTTACCCGCAAGGCCAGAATTTTTTACATAAACATAATAATACTTCTACTTCATCTAATTTTTTTATTTTTATAAAAAACAGATATAGTTTCATAATTAAAAGAAGTTTACATTTAGCTGCCCGATGCATAAATTTAAATTTAGATGTTATTTTCATTTGATCTTTTTTAAAATGACGTTTTTTAAGTTTATTAAAACATATTGTTTTGTGTTATAGTTTCTATGATATAATATTTGGCATTTAATTCTTAAGATTTTTTCTTGTATTATTTTAACTTTAATTTTATATGTAATTTAAAAAAAAATTTGATAAAAATTAAGTTTTATGCTTTGATTTGTGTTATTTTTATTTGCTGGAATAAATTTTTTAATTGTATTAATATTTTTGTAATTGTCAATAAATATACAGAAAGAAGGACAAATTTTGACAAATCTTGACAAATCTATCTAAAATGCAATAACATTTCCCACTATTTAAAAAGATCAAAATTTATTCAAATTTTAAAGAATTAAGCGACAACATTTCACCCTAAAGAACATAAAATAATGATATTACGAACACTATCAAATGTTAAAAATTAATTTAATAATTAATATGTAACAATTGTATAATTTTTTGTATTATAATTTAATAAAGTTTTTAATTAAATATTTCTTAATTTTATTATTTATACAGTTCAAAAATAAATAAATTAAACTCTAATGTTGACTGTCAATTTTGTAATAGAAATAAAAAATCAAGATATTTGAATCATCTAAGAGATACGCATGAATATGCAGATGATAGATTTTTAAAAGTAATTTTTTGCTCCGTATTTAAATGTAAAACAAAAGGGTAAGCAATATTCTTTTAAAAACTTTAAAATTCATTGGAGAAAATTTCATGTTCTTCATTTCAATCATTGATGTGATTGTAAAAGGTACGTGAATAAAATTAAAATTTAAAACTATCGTTTTGATTGTAATTGTGTTTACAATATATAAAATGTATATATAGTAAAAACAATTTTTATTTTTTAACATAATATAACTCATTTTCTAAAAATGTTTACAGAAATAAAGAACAAAGATATATTATTTAAAAAAATGATAGCTCATTTTCATGCGATTTTACATTTAGGATAATTATTAGATTTTTATAATATTAAATAAAATAATAATAAATTTATTTGGTTTGACGACTTTATTTAAACGAAAAAAATGATAAAAAAATTTTTCTTCTAATGTTGAGAATAGCTAGTGAACCACGCGATTGAGTAAAAATATATCTTATATTTTTTATTTTATGTAATCTTATTTGATGTGATCGTTGATCGCTTGTTTTTTTTACCTCTCTCTACATCTAACCTTAGCTTATTTCATCATATTATTAGTATATATAAACTAAAATATATACATGCAACCTGATAAAGTTTTTTTAGGACTTTTCTAATTTTATACAATTTTAGATTATACACCTTTCATATTAAGTAATACTATTGTTGTAACCTGTGAATAGTGAAGTTGTAATCACAGGGTAAGTCTCTATTCTTCTGAAAATGTATATTGTTTTATGTTTTTTAGTTCTTTTACTATATTTATACTTATATATATTGAATAAATAATATTTTATAAATTGGGTCACTTTATTCCTTACAGGAAGCCGCCCGTCAAAATTAAAAATTTTTACTATTGAAAGAAAATATTCCATTTAATTTCGAAAAATATTTGTTTTAAATTTTATAAAAAATAGACTTTTAATTTTCTAGTTTATAAAGAATACTTAAACCACTCCTTTGATTTACTGGAAAAAATTTTATTGTTGATTTCTTTTCAATTATTTTAAATGAAATTGTTTATATTAATTTTTCAGTATACCATGTTCGGAAGATATTTTTATGTGTAATTAGGATAAAAAATAAATGATTTATATAAAGCAATGTTTAGAAAAAAAATTAACATTAAATGACGAGTATGGCAATTTTTTTAACTTTATATAAAAACTTAAACCCACTGTTTTCATCAATATCATATATTTGTGTTAGAAAATATTAAATAGTTTAAAAAGTTATTCTACGTTAATTAAAAATGGTACCAATATCTGTAAATTCAAAAAGCTTCTTTTTTAATGATTTTTATTTCAAAATTAATAACTAAAGCATAAATAAAAAATAATTTTGTTAATTTATACTATATTTTTTTTTAATAAATAAGATATAAATGTTGTTGTAATTTAACAAATATTGTATTTTTTTTCTTTTATTTCTACAAGAAAATTCTTTTAAAAATATTGAATTTATATAAAATAATTAATGTTTAATGATTTTTAAATATTTATATTGTTCTCATATGCAAAATAATGAGACGAAATTAGTCGCAAATAAAGAAAAAATTAATTTTATTTAGTGGGACAAATTTATTACATTTTTCGCAAACCTGTGTCTTTTTTTTTCTGTGTCTAAAATGCAATAAATTGTCTCATTATTTTAAAAAATTTAATTTTATTCAAATTTAGAAACATCAAATGAGAACAAAAATGATTTAAATGACGCAAAATATTGGATTGTCGCCAACATTTTGTCGTTATTTACAAAAATATATGTTTTGCATTTAAAATTATTGTAACTTTTATTTTATTCTGATACTTTTATGACTTATGCTTATCTTAGATCCTAACTTGTTTTTTATTCTATAAAATGCACTATAAAAAGTTAATTCCATGTAAAATTATTAATGTTTTTATAAAAATATTATACTAAACAATCTACTAAAAACAATGAATTTAAAAATTTCATAACAGTAGTATTGAAAAGCAATATTCATTTATTCATGCAAAGTATTATTAATTCAAGAACTATTTTAATATTTGTTCTTATTTCAAATTAAAATATATAAGAGTTTTTTTTCTATAAAAAATCCATATTATTTTATACCTTTTTATAAGTTTCATTTTTTAAGATGTTTTTTAAAGACATTATTTAACAATTTAGACTATCGGCTGTAGACAATTTCATTAAGAAATATAATTTATAATAATTTAAATTATTAAAACATTTAAAAAATGTACTCTGATAAGTTAAAAATGTTTTTTATAAAAGTGTCTGTTTTTTTGCATAGACATAAATTCTTGTCCTGTATTTTAAAATGTATTGTAGAAGAGAACTGAAGTTTTAAAATAAAAATAAAGTATTATAAAAATAGAGCCTTATTTTATAAACTATTTAATTAATGCTTTTTCTTTTATGTATAAATAATTACGATAAAATTAACCGCAAATCAAAAAAATTTAAATTTTACTAAGTGGGACAAATTTATTACATTTTATGCAAACATGTGCTCTTTTTATTTTTTGTGTGAAGGTATTATCATTTACACATATTTAATTTTGTGTGTAGAATAAATAATAATGTCATTTCTTATATTTAATTTTAATAAAATATTTCTTAATACTAACACAAAAATTAAATATTGATGATCATTATTTAATACGAAATTACTCAATTTTTTAAACTAGACCAGAGTATAAATTAATAAACTTTTGATATTCCGTGACTAGCTTCAAATAAATTCATTACACTTCCAAAATCCTACTTTCTTATGCGATTTACACTTTGAACGACGAATTAGTTATAAGATTTTATAATCTTAGAAATATTCTCTTAGACAAAACAATAAAATCATTTTTGGAGAAATCTATTATTTTAGCTAGAAATTCTAAAATGTTAAAAATTATGTATCTATTTTAATTTATGGAACCAGCTGTATATCTGTCTTTGAAAAGTTACGTCAGGACTGCTGAACACATTTTATAAATTTTTTAGTATTAACAAACAACCGAAAGCCAATTCTTCACATGACTTTGTTTAATCTTTAAACGCATGTTATTAGAATATTTTTATTAAAAAAATGTTCAACATTCTTTGGTAAATTATTTGACAAATTTTTAATCAATTCAGTATTCTATGTTTCACCATTATTCAGGAATCGCAACATTCAAATGGGATATAAACAATTTTATTTTACTAACGTTGAGGAAAGTAAATCGAATAAAAAACAAAAGAAAAAATGCTAAAAAATAGTATTTTTTCAAGGATAACTCGAACAATTTTAGATAAAAACGTTCGAAACCCGCTTTCTCTCTAGATTAAAAAAAATCATTTAGTTATTTATTTATAAAAATATGTTCAATTTGAAAATACTTATGACAAAGACAAAATTTTGTTTCTTACTTCTTTATACATTTTTATAATGCAAATATACCATAATATTTATCAAGTAATTAATTTATCTGTACTTATAAGCTTAATATAATAATTTTTTTATAAATTTTGTCAAATAGTTTTAAAATAACTTATCAGAAGGTGTTTGATTACTAGATTTTAATATTACTTCTATAACTAGCAGCTTTATTTTATAACTTGAAATATTTATCGCTCTATTTCATCATTTTAATATTACTTATCTTTAGGTATGAAAAATCAAACTGAAGTTCAAGAAAAAAATCGTTCTCATATCTCTTTTTATTTATTTTAAAACAAAAGGTACAAAAAAAGTAAAAGTATAATGTCTTAGTTACAATTAAGATAATTTATCATAAGTAAAAAAATCACCAACATTTTATTCGACATTATTATTTATCAATCCAAGAGAAAGTTCTTTTGTTATCACATTAATAATACCATTAAAATTTGTTTACCAGTTTATATTTTTGAACTTTTGTTACAACTGATTTACAAATATTATTCTTGTATTGTGTTTTAATTTTCCACTTAGGTAAATGAAACATATAGTTAAGCACGCTTTTTGGATTTTTTTCACTAAATTACATCCAATTTTTTTAAATGAAGACCAAATTATTTGACTAAAATCTAGAGCAACATTTTTATTCAATAGAACTATTATAATCGATTATCTCTATTTTTATAGTTCAATGTCTTATGGGAACACATTGGTCTAATATGTAGGAAGTGTATAAAAAAAACCTCTATATTTAGAATTTTAAAAATATTTGTTTGTGCTTGTTTTTAATACTTTAATGGCTAGTTTTTGTTCTTCTTTAGCAAGTTTACGACTAAATTCAAGTTCTGGTCCACGATGTTTACGACTTAATTCATCAATTACTTCTATTATCTGCAAAACATTATTAAAAATACGTAGTCAATCTACCTCAAATTTATCAGACATTTGTTTTTTTTGGAAATTTTTTTGGAGGTTTTATTTCACTTGTGGGTTTTTTGTTTCGTTTTCTTTTTGAAATTTTCTTTTTTACTTTTATTAGTTTGTCGTTTTATAATATTTTCGGTTTCTCTAGCATCAGCTATAGAACCAATTATTTTAACACGCTTTATAAAATTTCTTGAGATTTCATCATTTTCTGCTTAAATTATTAATTCAATATTATCAATTTTTGCATCATTTTCTATTGCTTGATAGTGGAAAAATAGTATAGATAAAATAATAAATGTAACATATTAATTAATATAAAATATATACATTTTTATTTTACCTTCAGAATACAGGAAAAAAAGTTTGCTTTTATAGTTTCCATTATTTATTTTGTATTAACAAACTATTGCTTCCATTTCAATGAAAAAATTGTTAAAAAAATATTTATATTACAAGTTATTATTATTATATCTATAATTTTTTGATGTTAAAAAAGAATATTAATATAACTTTTTATACAGTTACTTTAAGTGAAAAAACTTTAAAATAATATAATGAAACTTAAGTATTTTTTATAATTATTTAATAAAGAATGATTCCATTACCAATCACTTTAAAATATTAATTAATAGATTCTTGCAATCTTTGTATGGCTGTAAGTTTATTAAACTATCACAACTGTACTTTATCATGTGATTTACACCTTAATTGATCGAATGGTTATATTATCTGACAATTTTGCAAATACACTATTGACATAATGATGGAAAACATATAGGAAAAATATTTTATTTTAGTTAGAAACAAAAATCCAGGCAATTAGATAAATATCATTTTTTATTTACAAAATTATTGTTAATAAATAATATAATCTATAATATTCCAAAGAAGTTCATTAAAAAATTAAAAATTTCTAAATTAAAAAAAATATAATGATAAAGGATTTCATTCAAACGATAAAAAAACATTTAATAAATGTTAATATCAATTCTTTTTATCTCCACAATTTGGTAGTGGAAGTGTTGAAATCCATCCAAAGTAATCGTTGAAGGCAAGTTGTGAAATCTAAAAAGAAAAAATATAAAAAAGATATATAAAGAGAGAAAAGAATTTAAAGACATCCCTAAGAAACTATAGAAAATTGGCTCTTTACATGAAAAACTATTCAATCACAATTAAATCACGTGAATTAAGGATACTGATTAAAGATTAAAAAAGGTAACGAAATGAATATCCATATATCAGTTAGTTAGCTAAAGAAATGAGGTTTGGTACTATAATCTTCCTAATAATTGTTTATTTAAATATTGTACTTTTTATATATATTAAAATCTTTATTTGTGTCTTACTTTTGTTAATTCTTTAAATTCTTGTTACAAAGTTTGTGTCTGCCGCAAACGCCCTGAGCCTGAATGGTTGAGAAAGAAAAAACAGCAATAACAGCTAAGAAAAAGGTACTGAATTTCATATTGAAACTTCTTGAAAGTGTGATTTTGAAGGAAAATTTTACTTATTTTATATGAATTTCAAATCATTATAAATTCGAATATTAATAAGCAATGGCAGTTATTAAAATTATTTAATAAAAATAAATACAAGTTTCAAAGACTATCAATGACTATTTTTTTAAGCAAATTTATAAATAACGCATTTTTCAGAACGTTATTATCATAATTTTTATGAATAACATAAAATATCTATTTATATAAATTTTTCAATTATTTTAAATAAAAATATGAATCTTAATTATGTTTATAAATTTATAACAAAAGTTTCAAGGCAGTATGTAGTTTTCTCCACAGTTTTCTTTAATGATATAAATAAATGTAGCATTTTTGACTTGATATTTTCGTGATTCAAATTTCGTTTTAAGACATTAATTATTTTGTATAATATGTTAAAAGATCTAGTTTAAATTCTCAAGCAAACTATTTTAAGACTTCTGTTAAAAATCTAGAAACACAACAAAATTTCTTTTTATTTGAATTAATAAAAACATCTCCATAAATAGATAGAAATTTTATGTTATTTATAAAAATATGATAATAATGTTTTGGAAAACGCGTTATCCATAAATTTTCATATAAAATTATTATTAATAGTCTTTGAAACTTGTATTTATTTCTATTAAATAATTTTAATAACTGCCAAGGCTTATTAATATTCGAATTTATAATGATTTGAAATTCATATAAAATAAGTAAAATTTTCCTTCAAAATCACACTTTCAAGAAGTTTCAATATGAAATTCAGTACTTATTTCTTAGCTGTTGTTACTGTTGCTGTTTTTTCTTCCTCAATCATTGAGGCTAAAGCCGCTTGCTGGAACTGGGGGTGTGGCGATCTTTGGTTACAAAAATAAGCAATAGTAAGACATAGATGATGATATTATTATACATAAAAATTATAGAAAGAGGCAATAAATAGGAAGATTAAAGCAACATATTCTAATTCTTTAACTAGCTAAAACTTTTAGATATAATTCTTGTTCCCTTTTAAACTCTTTAATTAGTATCCTAAATAAAAGTAATTTAATAGTGATTAAAGAATTATTCATGTAAAGGATCAATTATTCATAGTTTCTTAGAGATTCCCTTTAATCTTTTTCTCTCTTCCTTTATTTTCTTTATATTTTTTCTTTTTAGGTTTCACAACTTGCCTTCAACAATTACTTCGGATGGATTTCAACACTTTCACTACAAAATTGTGGAGATAAAAAGAATTGATATTAATATATATTAATTGAATTTTTATCGTTTGAATAAAATCCCTTATCATTATATTGTTTTTATTTAGCAATTTTAAAGTTATTGGTAAGTAAGAATATGACCTCTTATCGAATTTTTCATTTGTATTTTAATCTCTGTACCTAAAACTTTTCTATTTTTCTTCTTGTTACCTTATAGAAATATCTAGATCATGAGAAAAATATCATCCCAAACCTTACTTCTTTGTTTTATAATTCTAGAAGATTCTCTTTTAGTATATGTAGAAAAGATCTGTCATTCCTTTTTATTTTATATCTTTAGTCATTGCATGATTTTTTCACCATGCTAATATATTTTAGGGTTATAACTACAGTTCTGAATCTAATATTATTTTGGTGATAAGTTATCGCAGATCTGATACTTACTGTAATCTTAAATATATCTTATACATTGTATTATCCTTTTGTATATCTAGAAGATCTTAGTTAGTCAGTCACTTAGTTAATTATCTAATTAATTTAACTTGTTTTTATATTTGTGGTTTAAATAACAAAGGGTATCTTTTAAGCAGAACAACACGCCAACAAAAACAATCTTATATAATTTTTACTAGTATATTTCTATTAAATATCAAAAAAAACATTATCATTAAACTTTTATAATTGTATTTAAGTTTTGCACACGAAAAAGTATAAAATAAATTCTGATTCTTATATTATCACTTTATCTTTTATAATAGTTGCGTTTTCTATATCATCAAAATACCATCGAAAGTACACAAATACATTGCTACATATTAAATGATAAATGTAAGATACCTCCTATAATGTTACTTTAAATCAACAGTGGAAACAATCTTACTTTTAAAAAATTTAAAAAAAAAAACAATTTTTACAATAATAATTCAATTAAAAATGATAAATATTTAAATGTCAAACGAGATGTCACATTTCATACAGATCAATAAATAATAAGAGAATCAAATTTTTTTTTCATTCTTTCCCATGTACACAGTTTAAATATAGTTTTAAAAATTTATTGAATTTGTCAAAAAATGTTATTTTTGATTCTGTTGTTAATTTATAAAATGATTGATAATGAACAATGTGTTCTTTGATATTTAGAATAAATATACCAACAATTTCAAAATTGCTAAATAGAAAAATTATATAATGATAAAGGATTTTATTGAAACGATAAAAATACAATTAATAAATATTAATATCAATTCTTTTTATCTCCACAATTTGGTAGTGGAAATGTTGAAATCCATCCAAAGTAATTGTTTAATGTAAGTTGTGAAACCTAAAAAGAAAAGGGATAAAAAATGTATGAAGAGAGAAAAAAATTAAAGAACATCTCTAAGAAACTCCACAAATTTAACCCTTTACAAGAAAGAATCCGCAAAAAAATTAAATCACCTAAATTAAAGATACTAATTAATGAATATAAAATGGAACAAAAACTATATCCAGAAGTTAGTTATATGGCTAAAGGAGGTTATATAATCTCTACCTATGGGCAGAGTTTAGATATTTGAGAATACGAGTAGAGATTATATAACCTCGGCTAAAAAAATGGAGTATTATTTCTTTAGTCTTCCTATTATTTGCTTATTTCTATATAGTTTTTTATATGTTATAAAATCTTCATCTATGTTTTTTACTTTTGTTATGGCATTCAAGTAAGGATACATTAGCCTTATCGGACTAGTGTATTTTTACACTGACACTCTATTGATACAAAGGGGCTAGAGTAGGCATTTCTTTTCAACTTGAACAGTTGATACAGAGTAAATGGCAATAACAGCTAGGAATTAATTACTTAATTTCATATTGAGTTATTGAAACTTCTTGAAAGTGTGATTTTAAAAGAAAATTTTACATATTTTTTATGAATTTTAAATCATTATAAATTCGAATATTGATAAATATGCATTTATAAGAAAAACTTAATAGAAATAAATACAAGTTTCAAGGATTATTAATGACTAATTCATATGAAAATTTATGGATAACACATTTTCCAGAACGTTATTATCATAATTTTTATGAATAACATAAAATATCTATTTATATAAATTTTTCAATTATTTCAAATAAAAATATGAATCCTATTGTGTTCCTCAAGTTATAATGTGTTGAATATAGAATATATTCATATTTCATATATATTATTTATTATATAAAACTACAGTTATATTTAATAAATTGAATTCTATCTTAATGAGTGTCTATTCCAATTTACTGTCACTACGTGACAACATAATAAAAGTTTAAAGAAAGTATGTATTTTCTTCTATAGTTTTCTTTAATAATTTTAATAAATTAAAAATTTTCTTGTCTTGGTATTTTTCATGATATAATTTTCATTTTAAAATTTAATAATTTTGATACAATATATTTCAAGATCATATTAAAATTCTGAAGCAAACCACACGCTGTTTTTAAACCTTTGTTATAAGTCTAGAAACGCAATAAAATTTCTTTTTATTATATTAAATTAATAAAAAAATTTCCGTAAAAAGAGTGATATATTTATGTTAATCACAAGACATTTTTATCAACATTCTGATAAAAACATTATCCATAAAATTTTTCTAAAATAATCATTAATATTCTTTTACGGTTGTATTTATTTTATGAAATATTTCAAGAACTACCATCGTTTATCAATATTCGAATTTATATAATCTAAAATTTATATAAAATAAGTGAAATTTTCCCTCATAATCATATTTTCAAGAAGTTTCAATAACTCAATATATAATTCAGTTCTTACTTCGTAGCTACTGGTACCGTTTGCTCTTTCTCAACCATTCAAGGTAATGTCTTCAACGATTACTTTGGATGGATTTCAACACTCCCCCCACCACTTTGTGGAGACAAAAAAGATTAATATTAAGACTTATTTATTGAATTTTTATCGTTATATTGTTATTTTTGCAATTTCTGATTTTTTTCTCATATTTATTCTGAATGTCACAAAATAGATTGTTTATTATCAGTAATATTAAGCTAAATCATTCTTAATGTCAATTATCAAATACATTTTCAATCTAAATTCATTGGTTCAAAAACTATAATATTTCCCATATTCTTTATAAACTATAAATTTTGAGGATAAAATTTTGTTTTTTTTATCAGTTTAATGTTAGAAATTCGTAATATTAAATTATATCAAAAAATTCGATGATAATAGATTATTTTAATAAATTTTATTTTTATTATTGTCAAAAGAGAAAGATACCAACAATTCCCTAACCTTTTTGTTTATCATGTCCATATTGTTTACCTCAAATTATTATGTTCAAAAAACAAATAAAATTCCATTGAATCTTAACATCACATCAATTCATGATAAAGTTCATACCTCCACATAAGCATTGACTCATTAATAATGCATATAATGACTTTTATTTTATGCACAAAATATCATAAACTTATGAAATTAGAACTCCAAAAATATGTATACCTAAAATAGTCATAAAATTTATATTTAAAAACCATAAAAATTCCACTTATAAATCAGAAACAAGTATATTTTTAATCGTTTCGATTGTAAAAAAGTTATATATTTATTGCTATCATTAGCACATTAAAATATATTTGAATATTATTATGAACCAAAAAATATATTTTTTTGATTCTTGTTTATGATTTTTTGTTAAGATTTATTGTTAAAAAATAACAATATTATTAAAGGTTTGTGTGAGAGTTTTTTTAATCTTGTTTTTCTATTTTAAATTAGCAAATTGCATTTTATTATAATGTGTAGAAATTATCACATGAAAAAATAATATTTTGGAGAGTTATATTTTTAACAATACAATAGAATGCATAAATAAACATTTTATGTGGAAACAATTAATTATAACCTTTATTGAGATACAATTAGTATAAAATAACTGACAAGTAATACAAAAAAAATTGTATTGAGAAAAAGTTCAAATTTAAAATAACCATTAAAAAAATTAAACCTTCACATTCCACTCTCAAATTTACTTTCCCTCTTAATTCCCCAACCAAATAACACCTAAACAAAGTATAAAGTTAAAAAAATAATATTAAGAAAAAATACATAATTTTTTTTCCAACCAACGTCATTTACATAGTAATCCAAATCATTGTAAAGCAAATCATTATCATTTTCATTGATACCTTGGATATCAATATCTTTATAACACTCAACAACAGCCTTCTCACAATCACTACCACCCTCACCACAGGGATCATTAGTTTTAAGATAAAGAAAAGTACAATAATAAATTTTAACTTGTTGTGATATGCATATAACATGTTTATTTATAAATAATGATGATATACCATCAAATAAACATTTGTAGTCGATGGTATTTTTATCATTAAAAGAACTGGCATCATAAAAAGTATGATTGAGGATTCCATTAATTGTACATTCTATATTGAAAGTCATTCCATCATTCTTAATATTTAATGTGTTATTGCTTGATAATGTAGCAATCTTAAGTATGTGTAAATTTTTTTGTATGAATAATGTTGGTTTTTAAACTTACACATATTACAGCAGAAGCTAATATTTGCCTAGTTTCCATTGTTTGATTTTAGAATATTTTATTAGATGTAAGGTATATTACGAGTTATGTGTGTTTATATACTATTATTGTAAGGATTGTTTATTTGGCATTGAAAAAGTAATTAGGAATATAAATTATATTTTATGGGAATAAAATGAATCTTTTTTGTAGTTTTTTGTTGTTCAATTTCTTTTAATTAATATCTATTATTATATTAGGAAAATATTAAAAATATATATAACAAAAGTATTATCTATACGAGAGAATAAATTTTATTTCTATATAAAAATTGTTAAAGAAAAATAAAATTGAAAGAAAAAATTATAAGCTTCTTTAGTATGAAAGAATTAAATTTTTGATAAAAGTACTTTTTCAATATAAAAAAATAAAAATCTCCAAAACTCTAGTCATATCTTACCTCTACGGTACTCTCTTCCTTCATTATTTCTTGTGTCCCATTCTGATCTTCAATTTGAATGGAATGGAGTGAACTTTTTCTTGTTCTAGTGACAAAATTTTCCTCATGTTTTGAAGAATCGTTGTTTTCTAATCTCTTGTTCTCCATTATCTTTTCCTCTAATTCATTAATCATGTTTTGATTGTAGAATTCAGGGTGTTTATGGAGTGGTAGTGCATAGAATTTTCCCTCAACCTCCTCTATTGGAACCTTCTCAGATTCATTTGAATCTTTATAAGTGACTATCAAGAGAGGTTCATCATTCTTTAAAGAATGCCTTTCCTCATTTTTTTTTGATTCTGTTAAATCAGATTTTAAAACTTTTACCGGGACACGATATATTTGTGCAGGTGTCTTTCTGGTTGAATTTCTTCTGGTAAATGGCCTTGAAGTATCACTATTTGATGAGTGGTACTCTTCTCTTTCCATTCTTTTATAGAGGATTGGATTTAAATCTATTCCAATTGGAGAGTATCTTTTTGTACTTGTATCAGTTCCATAAATCACTGATATAACATCTGGTGGAGTGTCTATTGGTTCCAAAAGGTATGAATTATTGGAATCCAAAGAATTCCTTCTTCTTGAATGTTTAGATAAACTGTGCTCATTTCTTTTTTTATCGTAAATGTTACTGTCAACAGTTCTTCTTGTTGGAATTTGATCAGGAATACTTTCTGTTGGTCTTTTTATAACTTTTTCATACACCTGTGATCTTGGTCTCCCACCATTTCTTGATGGATCCACAAGGACAAGACTATTCTCATCCAACTCCTTCTTTCTTTTCAAAACAGTTAATGAATTTCCCACTAATTGGTGTTGGTTTTGTATACATATTTTGATAAGTAATAGATGACGATTCATCAGTCTCAACATCATAATTCAACTTCTTTAAATTATTCTCACTATTTGAACGTGTACGATTACGATTTTGATAATCTTCATACTGCGTCATAGCATGAAGCGCATCAAGTGAGACTGATTTGTTGACAAAGGGATTAGCATCAAATGGTGGTGGATTATCATAAAAACGATCCCAATTATTACGTGGAGTAAATGGCTCGGGTTTGTAATGATGGAGAGCAAAGGAATCCTCTGTTGATTTTGGTTGTGGAGCTGGGATGTTGATGTAATTTAATGCCAAGGTACATGTTCTTATGAATTTAAACATTTCAGATGTTGAGTAGAAGGAGAACCAGGAAACTTTTTTGACTGTTTGTTTTCTTACTACTTTTTCAGTTTCTATAGCCATGTAGCAATAAGGGTGAACTCTGATGTCGTTTTCAATTTTCGGTACATTAGGAATATTGAAGGTTGTCGATCCAAAACGAACATCATCACCATTAGTTGTAAAATTAAACTTTTTTTCAATTTCCTTTTTCACATGACTATCTTTAAAAACAAGCATGTGAAGGAAATTAACTTCGAAATTTAAAATAATCCAAGCATGTTCCCATTTCTAAAAATATCAAAAGAATAATAAAAATATTTTAAATAATTATAAATAAATAACTTACTTTTCCATTTAATCTCAAAGTAGGGCCTTGATATAAAATAACCATAATAAACGTGTTAAGATTGAACTCTTCTAGATATGAACTGTTTTCCTAACAATTTTCCTTCATATTTATCTGTTATTCGGACCACCACCTTAAAAATTTTTATGTGAAATATTGCTCAAGATATGAGGCAGAGTTTATATAAACAATCTGTTGACTAATCGAACTTTATGAGGAGAGAAAAAATTCTTTAATAATAGTTTCTATTATCATAACATTTATTCAAGTGAAATTTAATGTGTATACTTGAGAAATATTAAAGCATTTATTTTTAAAAACAATAAAAAATATGATTTGTATTAAGAAATAGTGTATATGTATAGGTGTGAGTAAAATAGTTACTCATAAACATAATTGAAAAGTTTTTTATAAAAATTAATGGTGTATTTTAGCCGACTTCTATGAAACTGAAACCTGATGGACGGGTACAAAATAGACAGAATGCTGATAATGGATTGTAGTAGGGAGGTGAATAATATACTGGTTGTTGATAATATACTGGTGATCCATAATATCCATCATATCCATAGGGTGATGCATATCTCCTACTTCTCGTAATCGGCATAAAGTACTTCTTATTAACGTTTAATCCATCACTCAATTTATCAATATGACTTGTGTCAATAGATAATATTTGATTTATCATTAAAGTACTAACAATAGTAAGTATGAGACATAGACTATGAAAATTCTTCATCATTCAACAAAAAACTTTATTTTGCCATCATCTCTATCAATTCTACCTCCTTAAATAACTTTATTTTTCACTTCCTCAACCTGATGTCTGATTACCTACTATCCCACCTATTCAAAAAGTTCTTTGACCTTCGAAAAAGTTATTACATCAAAATTTGATAAAAAGCAATTAGCTTCAATGTTTAATGGCTTCTAGTTTTAAAATATATTCAAAAATCATATTTACAATTTTGTATTGTGTAATAAAAAAGATGACTACTTATTTCTTCAACAAGATAAGAATATAATAGAAATTAATAGGTGGAATAAAAAATTATTGTGATAAAAATATAATAATCACCTATCGTCAAAGGTATTTTTACAATGAAAATTTAAATTTGCTAAATTCAACCTGGTACATGTTTATCACTAAATAATATTAAGTAGAACATAGTAGGTTGAAGTAATGATCGATTTTAAAATAGAATGAATCATTATATATATATATATGTTGATAGGAGAAGTTTATAATTGATGACAGTTGTTATTTAATTGGTGAATAAAAGTTGAGGTATTTCATTTAATGAAACACACATTTAATATGAAAGGGTTTTTTAATTTTTTCTTCTCTATTTTCTTGGTTTTATTTTTTATTATTGCTAATCATGGTGTTTTTCCATGCAAATGTATGAGAGAATCAAGTAAAGTCAATTTTTGTCGATCTGACTGGGGTTAGTTTTAATATCATACTTAATACATATTATACAACATATCTTTTTTACTATTAAATTAGTTTCAAGAGTAAATGTTAGCAATATCGTTACAATGTACATCAATGACACAAAACATCCTTTTTATCATTCAAATCAAATTATATATATTGTTAAGCATGTCGAGGTTTTTAAAGCACCATCAAGATTTAATGGAACGTTACCACAATATATTTATACACCATCTGAATCGGCTGCCTGTGGATTAGATTTACTTTCCAGAGGACATGAATATTTGTTATCGGGACATTTCTCATCACATAACATTGCTACAACATCCCTTTGCGGACAGATACTTTCTGATCTTACACCCACACGTGGTATTATTCAGGAATGGAATGAAGTAGATGATCTTCAGAAGGTTGCCCTTCAACATAAAGGATATGAACCATGTCATAAGGGAAAGATTCAAATTGACAATACCAACAAAACTAGCATTATTTCCACCACCACCACCGCAACAACAGCAACAACTCCACTTTCAACAACACAACAAATACAACAAACTCCAACCGAGGAGGTGGTTAAAAATTAACAACTACAAAAACAATACTTAAAATACACATAGCTTTTAAAAGAAAGACCATTAAATATGTATTAAAAAAGTTTTATGTTAAATTTTTGTACATTCACATTTAAAATACATATTTTTACTATTTTTAGTAAAAAAAAAAGAAACACTAAAAGCGGAAGTTTTTTCCTTCTTTATCATTAATCATCTTCTAAATTGTATTCATCATTCCACACACCTCTGTCTAGTTGTTGGGTATCGTTAAGAAATTTTAATTATTTGTTTTTTTAGTGATTTATATATATATTTTTGTTTCATAAAAATATTATTTATGTTTCAGTGATAATCATTTTTGTTTGTGATAATGACAATTTTGTTGAATAATACTCGTTATTATGGAATTTATTCGTTATGAATTATTTTAGATTTTAAAGTTTAAAATGATTGGATATTATTAGTTTATATTGTGAGTATAATGTTTTACTAGACATTAAAAAAATAAAATAGATAAAATTATAGGTATTTAAAGATTGAATCTTTAAAAAACATTTACCCCCTCCATAAGACATCAATTCCTATCAACCACCATTCTCTTAAGTGAACCAATAAAACACAAAAAAATAAAATATTAATAGTTTATTCATTATTCGTAAGAAGTTAAAAATATAAAAAAATAAAGTAATATTTTTAATGATACAACTAAAAAAAATACTCTTCAAGAATTTGTGATAACATCAATATTATCTTCCTTTACAATTGACAATGCCTTGGTCCCACCCAGAGGTGAACTTTTAAAAGTGAGATAATTTAAAAACCGGTAGCGGTAGAAGCAGGAATATTCCATGCTCCTTTATTGAAGGTAATTGTAAAAGAATCAATTGTATTCAATGAAACTCAAGAGGACAAAATGCCGAAAAGATAAAAAAATAAAACATTAATAGTTTATTTAAACATTTATAAGAAATTAGAAATATTTACAATATATAATACATTTAAAAATATACAAATAAAATTACAAATAAAAAAAAGTAATCATTAAATAAGGTTTATAACAAGTTGATATAACATCTTCCTCTTTTCTCAGGGATCATGATAATTAATCTCTTTCGAGATCAACCACCTTCGTCATGTGGTTCAGGGACAAGTTTGTAATCGCTCCCAGGTGAAGGAATGGTTTGTTGAGGACCCGTTTATTAGTACAGATACCGGGACAAAAACCAATTTCCATATTACACAGAGTGTAACAATGGAGTCATCAGAAGCTGTTTGAGCTATAAAAAAATTTAGATTAATTTTAAAAAATTCAATAAACTTACATTGTTTTAAACACTTTTGGTACAAAATATCCTGCCAACTACTTATAAAGTGTTTTGTTAGTCGGGTTGGATTTTGCGTTTCATGAATCCCCATATACATTACAATGATAACCATTACAGCACACCACCATTTTGGTGTCCTTAGTTGTGAAGTAGGACAATAAAAAAAAGTGAGAAAAATGTCTCTAAACAGTCTATATATACCCGTAAAAATGATTACATTTAGTTGATAATCTTCATCGTAATGACATAGTGTGTAACCTTACTGTTAAGAGTTTTTTTTGCGATGTTTATGTCAAGGTATGTCACTTTGTTTCGGGAATTTATCAAATATACCATTAATTGATTCTTTTTGTAACAGGTAATGAATAAGAAATATGAACAGTGAAAATATATTCCTGGACATTGTACAAAAATAAGGTAGATGTAAATTTTTTCCTTCTAACCTACAATCATCATTACAAACCTGTCAAGTTGTTGAGGTATCGTTAAGAAATTTTAATTAATTATTCACCAATGATTAATATATATTTTCGTTTCATAAAAATATTGTTCATGTTTCAATGATAATCTTTTTTGTTTGTGGTTATAATAATTTTGTTGAGTAATATCCGTTATTATGGATTTTATTTGTTATATATCATTCTAGATTTTAAAATTTAAAAAGATTGTATAATATTAGCTTACATAGTGAGTAAAACATTCTATAAAATATTAAAAAATAAAATATATTCAACTCAGGTATTTAGAAAGCTGAATCTTTAAAGAAACTTTCTGTATCTTTATGAAAAAATATTCGTTATCATTTAATATTCCATAAAGTGAAACAACAATAAATCATAAAAAAATAAAATGTTTATAGTTTATTTGTTACTCATAAGAAGTCAGGAATATAGACAATAAATAATACATTTGATAATGGAAATTAAAAAAATTACTCTTCTAGTATTTGTGACAACACCTCAGTACAATACCTCTTTTATAAGTGATAATATCTTGGTCTCTCATCCAAGAATGATACCCCCAAATGAGGTGATTAAAAAATCTGGCGGCACGAGAAATAAACAAATTTTCTTCTCTTTTGTTGGATGTAACTGTAGAAGACCTAATTGCAACAAATAAAACTCCACAAAATTGGAAGACGAAAAAATGAAGAAGAGAAATAAAATATTAAAAGTTTATTTACATATTTATAAGTTAGAAATATTTACAATGTATGATACATTTAAAATTATACAAATAAAATTACAAATAAAAAAATAAGTCTCCAAATATGGTTGATTATACCATTAAAACAGCATTCACTCCCTCCCTTTTCGGCACAGATGTCTTTCTTTACCTAATTCCCCGCCACTCTCTTCATGTAATCCAAGGAAGGGTTTAAGGATCCTCTCAGGTGGTACAAAAAATTTCTTGAGTCTTTGTTTCATTGTGTTACCAACGAGACAAAAACCAACCTCTTCATTACACAGAATACAATTTTTCTTCTCTGTGTCGGAGGGTGCAGGAACTAGAAAAAAAAAACTTAAATAAAACAAAAGAACATTCTGTAAACTTACAGTTTTCCCATATGTTCTTGGCATAAAACATCCGGAAAACTACATATTAAGAGTTTTGTAGTCTGTTCTTGGATTTGGAACTCTACGAGTACCACCTGTATCACGTAGTGGAGCCTCTCCAGACATTTAGACATTTTATATGTCCTTAGTTGTGGAATAGGATGGTAGAAAAAAAAAGTGAGAAAAATGTCTCAAAACAGTCCATTTATACTCATAAAATTGATGGACTTTGATTCTTTATCTTTTCCACAACGCCATGAAGTATATACCTATTGTTTAGAGTCTTTTTGAGATGTTAATGTCAATCCATGTCACTTTACCGTTGAAATCTATTCGACATACCATTAACTGATACTTTTTCCAACATGTCACTAGAAAAAATATCCCCTATAAAAGTACATTCACGTACACATTGTACAAAAAACAAACGATAAAAAAATTTCATTTATCCAAGTAAGTAATTGAAATTAGAAAATCTTAATGATATTTGGTAATTCAATTTATTAATATGTATAAAAATTATTTCCTCAATAAATACCTTAATTTTTCTATAATCTTAAATTTTAAAAATATATCCACACCCTGATAAAAGTACTTTTACAGGGAATGAAAACAAAAAAAACAAAGCATTCATTGCAAGTGAAATTATATACATTTCACAACAACAGTATACTTATTCCCAATTTCATGTTAGTATTTTAATATATTTTCATACCCTGAAACTTATAAAAATAGAAAAATTTTTGATCTTCAATTTTGTTATCTATTATATTAGTTTTAGATAATTTAACTAGAAGATGGGTCGAGGAGGTTTTAATCAAAATAATAGTCGTGGTGGCAATGGTGGTATGTTAGTGTTTTTTTGACGTTAACATTATACACTTTTTGATAGGCTTTAACAAAGGTCGTGGAGGAAGAGGAGGATTTGATAAGAAATCTCGTGGAGGATTCGGTGGTGATAGAGGAGGCCGTGGAGGTAATAGAGGAGGTAAAGGTGGATTTCGTGGAGGATTCGGTGATAAAGGAGGTAGAGGAGGAGGGAATCGTAAGTCAAGAGGCGGTGTAGGAATGAAAGGTGGAAAGAATGTTATCGTTGAACCACATCGTCATGAAGGAGTATTCATTTTAAAGGGGAAAGAGGACGCATTAGCTACATTGAATATGGTACCCGGTGATTCTGTTTACGGAGAGAAACGTGTCTCCGTAGATACTGATGGCCTCAGCAAGGAATACCGTGTCTGGAATCCATTCAGATCCAAATTAGGTGCTGCAATAATGGCTGGGATTGGAAGCATCTACATCAAACCAGGTTCAAAATTACTATACCTAGGTGCCGCTTCCGGTACCACCGTTTCTCACTGTTCTGATCTCGTTGGACCTGAAGGACTTGTGTACGCTGTTGAATTTTCCCACCGTTCTGGACGGGACCTTCTTGGAGTTGCCAAAAAAAGACCGAACATAATTCCTATCGTTGATGATGCACGTCACCCACACAAATACAGGATGCTTGTGGGTATGGTTGATAATGTATTCTCAGATGTTGCTCAAAGTGACAGTACCAGAATTTTATCACTTAATGCGCAGTATTTCCTCAAGAATGGTGGTCATATTATTTTATCAATTAAAGCTAGTTGTATTGATAGTACCGCTCAACCAGAGGCTGTCTTTGCTGAGGAAGCTCAAAAACTCAAACAAGATGGATTTAAACTTAGAGAACAAATTGGTTTGGAACCCTATGAAAGGGATCATGCTATTATTACTGCACAATACAGAAAGTAGAGTGTTTTTTTTTAATTTTTATATATTATTTTACCCGTTGATGTATTACACATTTTTACTCAGAAATTCATATTTACAATGTTTATAATTATAAACTTAATAAAGTGTTTTAAACAAATAGTAATTAGAGTGTAAGTACAAGTTTATTTACAAAAATTTTTATTCTTCATTATCTAGCTTCATGCGCTTTCTAACATTAATCTTATTCCTTGGATCAGATAAGTCATACCAGTCTTCTGATTCATCCTTTAAGTTGGCATCTTTAGCTCTTGTAACATTTGGATCTGGTGCAGGGGCAACGAATTTATGAACCATCCATTCCTCATCAGGAAGATCCTCAGCTTCCCAATCTAAGTTAGGCATCTGAATTCTTTCTTCCTTATTTTCTTCTTCCATTGGTTTAGGTTCCTCTTTCTTTTCCTCCTCCACCTTCTTAACTTCATCACCACACCTCCTCTCAGACATAACCTTCTTTGTAGACAACTCATGAAGTTTATTCCTAAATTGAGACAACATCTCCATTGTTTGTTCCTCTCTTCTTGGATCTTTTAACTTGTGAATATTCTTTGTCTTGTCCTTAAATTTAAGTTTTGTGTTGTAGTATTCCTTTACAGTCTCACTTTTTACTTCCTCCTCCTCTGGTAACAGTTGCCTTAAACTTTTCTTATACTCCTTCTGCATCTTCCTAATTTCATCTTTCAAATTTTTTAGTTTCTCCTCATTTTCACGGGCTTTTGATTCATCCACCAATTTTTGTAGATCCTCCTCCTCGTCATCAAACCTCTCAGGAACATTTTCTTTTTTAGTTTTCTTTTTCCTAAACCCAGTGGTGGTTGTTGTACTGGAACCTGATTGTCCACCAAATTTACTTGTATCAATTGCAGTTTCTTTAGATAACTTTTCATCATCCAACAAATCATGAGCACTTTTACCTTTCCCTTTAAGGACAACCGAGAATTCATCTTCCTCCTCCATTTCATCTCCAAATGAGAGTAGCATCGTATTTCGTACCTTTCCTTTCGTTTCATTGGATACTTTATTATTTATACCACTTGGTCCACCATTCCCCTGATAAATATTCTTTTATTGTATTATAAATATAAAACTTACCTCTGAAGATTGTTTATCATCCTCATTATTATCACCAGACATCTTGATGTAGTGTAAGAGAATTTAAAGCGCAAAGAAATATTATTCCAAATGGATTTTCATTACAAGACCGGGTAAAAAATTTTCTTATCCAATTAAATAGTTATAAGTGTAGTTTTTTTTAGTTTTGTGATTATGGAAATTTGTTTGTTGTACCTTTGGTTAATTAGTTAGTATTATCTTAAGAATCCTTCAAGATGTTTCTCTCTTATCTTTATAAGATTCACCTGACAACTTGAAACAAAATGTAATGTTTGATTTTTTAGAGTACTATCTCAATTCCTTGTTTTAATTCACTTGAATCTCATTTCTTGTCATAAAATTATTATATTCTTTAATAAAATTATTTTAATGTCAATATAGGATGCAAAGACTTTTAAGGAGCTCCTTAAATAAGTATGTAACATGTAATCGAAATTATATGAAGGTAAATGATCATTCATCCACTATGTACAAAGAAATTTCAGAAACCCTCTTCCCAACTAGATGTGGAGACCTCCAAAATCCGGAACATAGGTATCGTGGCACACGTAGATGCAGGAAAGACAACACTAACAGAACGATTACTATACCTCTCCGGGGTAACGACAATAGTAGGAAATGTAGATTCAGGTAATACTATAACAGATTTTTTGGATATCGAAAGGGAGAGAGGAATAACTGTCCAGTCTGCAGCTTTATCTTTCCCATGGATGGAGCATAGGATTAATTTAATTGATACTCCTGGGCATGTGGATTTTACTGTTGAGGTTGAGAGGTGTTTAAGGGTTTTGGATGGTGTTGTGACGGTTATTGATGCCTCTGCTGGTGTTCAGGCACAGACTATTACTGTATGGAGGCAGAGTAATGAATTTAATATTCCTTCTATTTTCTTTTTGAATAAGGTGGATAAGAGTAATAGTGATTATGAGATGGCTAAAGCGAGTATTGAAGATAAGTTTAATATTAATGTTGTTCCTTTGACAATTAAGTTTGGTGAAGGGAACAGATGTGATGGTTTCTTGGATTTGATGAATGGTAAGATATTAGAAAGTATTGATGATTACCATTGGGTTGATATTGATAAAAACAAACATAAGAATTGTTATGATTTATACTTGGGTGGAAGAGAAAATATGATATCAAAGATTATCGAGAATAACGATCAATTATTTGAGAAACTTCTAACAAATGGAGTTGATTCCATCAGTAACGACATCCTAAAATCCGAGTTACGATCTCAAGTCCTCCAAAAAAAACTCTATCCCCTGGGAGTTGGATCAGCCCTAAACTCAACAATGAGTGTCTTCCCTCTCCTCGATATGATTGTTGATTACCTCCCAACACCAAAAGAAAGGAACCTCCTATCAAAAAAGGTATTCGGAGATAACCTATCAAGTTTAGTTTTTAAAATTGGACACGACGACAGACACGGACAACTATTCTATACACGTATCTATACTGGTACTCTAAGAAACAACTCAGTTGTATTTAATGGTAACAGGCAGGTAACTGAAAATAAGGTAAAAGTTTTTACTCCCTTTTCTGATGAACTTGTCTCTACCTCAGCTGTCAATGAAGGAAATATCGCTGTGGTGACTGGTTTAAAGGAAACTAGAACTGGTGAAAGTTTGTTTGAAGATGAGAATTGTTTCAAGAATGGTATTGTTAATTTAAGGAATGAGTGTAGTGGTGGTGATGTCTCGGAGATAGAGAAGTCATTTATTCTTGAGAATGAGAATGGTACTGGTGTAGTGTATTTGGGAATTAATCCACCTGATCCTGTGTTTTATTGTTCAATTGAACCACCATCCCATCAGAAGATGAAGAAGTTTAATAAGGCTATAGAAGAGATTTGTAGAGAAGATCCTTCTGTTAGGATTGTTGAGGATAAACTTAGTGGGGAAACTATTCTAGAAGGTATGGGTGAATTACATATCGAAATTATTAAAGATCGCCTTAAAAGACATTATGACTTAGATGTTTTCTTCGGTAAATTACAAATAAACTATCGTGAAGTCATTATGAACGAAGTTAGTGATACTGGTTATATAGAAGAAACATTTGGTGAAGGAACCAAAAAACAATACTGCGAAATTGGGATGACAATTACACCAAAAAAAGAAAGTGGAAAATTCAAGAATACCAATATTCGATTACAATCAAAGGATGATAGTAACACTTCTACAACTTATTTACGTTCTGATTGGCATAAAGCCATCAATTCAGGATGCATAAATGCTTTATTCAATGGTCCATTACTCGGTTATCCAGTTGAGGATGTTGAGATCACTGTTACTCATTTCGTTCCCAGTGGAGGTAGAATAAAAAGTTCTCTTATCTCTGCAGCTGCAAGTGATTGTGTTAAAAGGTGTTTAAAGAAGTGTAAATCAAAATTAATGGAACCTTATGTCAAATTGAATGTATCTGTTTATGATGCCGCTGCAGAGACTTCTGTAAATGGTATCATTAATGAATTGAATAAAAGGAGAGCTGATATTACAGATGTTAAGAGTACGAGCGTTACTAAACAAAAAGTGGTTGAGATTACCGCTTTAATGCCCTTAATAGAAACCCCTGGTCTGTCTAGAGTTATCAGAGGTGCTGCCTCCGGAATGGCAACCTTTAACTTCAATATCGAAGGTTACCAATTCGTTTCAGATGCCGAGGTAAATAAATTGATAAAGGGTAAATATTGATAATGTGTTATATTTAGGAAAGACTAATTGATTGTTAATTTGTTTTGTTATAAAAATTGTAAATAAAATTTTAATATAAATATTAGTAAAAAGGTTTTACGAGTTTTGTTTAATTTTCCTAAATTTTAATATTAAAATGCCTATAAATAATGACATTTTTCTGTAAAAAGTCAAAATTTAATAAATGTTTTTATTTTACAAAATTAAAAAAAATTTATTGATACACAAATGCTCTACTATGTACAACAACTTGAAAGAATAGATATTCTTTCATATGATTATGTAGTAATCATAAATTAATTTTTGTTTGATCCATAGACAACTGCAGCTCTGGCAAATGGAGCGTATGCTGGGACAACTGCTGGACCAGCGGCAACTGGTAAGGCAGCTGGGATTGGTCCTGGAACAACACCATATGGAGCGGCAAGTGGGATTCTAGCAGCAAATGGAGTTAATGGAACAGCTGATGGAACAGGAGCTGGAGCAACTGGAACTGGGACAGCGACTGGAGCAGCAACTGGAACAGGGGCAGCAACTGGTACTGGAGCAGCGACTGGTACTGGAGCAGCGACTGGAATACCAGCAACGGCAGCAACACGTGGAGCATTAACAAGAGGGGCAGATTGAGTTAAAAGACCAATTCCATTGTTGACAAGTGGTTGTTTTCCATCACTTCCTGGGACTGTAGCTGGGATAACTGGTGCAGGGGCTGCTACAACTGGAGCTGGTACAATTGGTGCTCTAACAGCTACTGGTGCTTCAACGATTCCAGGTCCGGCATAAGCGAAACGTGGATTAAGGATAACTTGTGAATAAGTAGCACAGATCAAGCAGAAAAGACTAAAAAAATATAATTATAATATAATATAATATATAATAGTAACTCACATAGCAAATGATTTGAAAGCAGCCATATCAATAAAGAAGTAAATAGTAGTATTAGAAGGTATGATAAAAATTTTCCATGAAAAATGTCTTAAATACTCCTAGCAGCGTAAAAAAGTTCACCCAATCATTTAGAGGTGTGAATAATGTAGGTGAGATTTCCTTTTGGTCAACACAATAAGAACTAGTCAAGTTCAAAATGAAGTACCAGTTTTTCTAGCCTTCTCAAAGTTAAAAATTTCTAAAATTTTTCCTGAAACTTGTTTACACTATACTTTGACAGTTACAATAGTATTTGTGCGCAAATATTTTTGATAAACAAATATCATTGTCTTTTGAGAATTATATTTCTTTTAAGATAATTAGGAGTAATAAGATTAGAAAGTGTTGGTTTATGAGAGAGATTGGACATTAAGGTGTATACAGTGCATCTAAACATATCGTTAATATTGAGGTGGGATCTTAAAAAATGGAGCATGTACTATAATATTTTATAAGTATGTGATTAAGTTAACAATTGATGTTTGAAGTTATTTATTTTTAAATTTTTTAAGAACAATTGATGGTTTTTAAAAATTATTTTATTTTTGAGGTTATTTGAAACAACTTTTGTTTGTTTTGGGTGGTTGTAGGAATGTTCTTGGTGATTACAAAGTGATAAAAAATATTATTTTATTTTTTACTAGATTTCAAAAATCATCTTTCAAATTTCTTCAACCAATTACAATTATTCTTTTGTATATGAAGTATGGTATTGTTAAGATTTGTTATTTTAACAATAATGGATTCAATGCAGAAAAGGGTGTTTTATCTCGAGGGGTAGAATGTTGCTTAAAGCAAGATTGGTGAGTTATATGGATGCAATAATAGAAGTGGTAGTATGAAGAAAGTAATCATTGTTGTTAACTTGATTTTGTCATCGGTTTACTCGTTTTTATTGAAATTCTAATATTTTACATTATCAATAATGTTAATTTAATATTCTTGCTATGGTTTCCAACTCCATCTGAAATTTCTAATAACCTATTTGGAGGTGCATTTCTATATACCACAAATGGAAAGTGAATCTAGGAGCAAGTATAACATCAAATCTTCTTTCCAACTCTCTCGTTAAACTTCATTTACCCTTCAATGACATTCTACTAAATCATACAATCAAATTCACAACGTAAACAATTCCCCAACAAACAATGGTACTTGTCTTCAACGGAATGTCTCGAAATTAATTAATTTTAACAAGATCTCTCTCTTTTCACATTTTATCACTTCATTGGAATGATAAAATCCAGGAAGGTTTTACCTCGTAGTATAAAGACAACATACAACAATATTCTACAGTCTATAGATAATTTTCCTAAACAAAAATGTCTTCTTAGTAATTCGTTTGATAAAAATGAAGTTGAATTGAGGTATCAGGAGAGGATAAGTAAGGCAAGAAGTGTTACTCCAGATTACTGTACTGATTTTATTATTTTACCTCCTCCAAATATTACTGGGAAACTCCATATAGGGCATGCTCTCACAATAACCATCGAAGATGTGATGAAAAGATTTGCTCAATATACAGGAAGAAAAGTAAGAATCAATTTATATCTAATATACAATTTATTTCCAGGTCCTTTGGCATCCAGGATTCGATCACGCCGGTATCGCGACACAGATAGTGGTTGAAAGAAACCTTTGGAAGGAAAAAAAAGTACTATCCTCAGATTTATCAAAAGAAGAATTCTTAAAATACTGTGAAGATTGGAGGGATAAAAGAATGAAAGATATAAGGTATCAAATAGATAAATTAGCTCCCCTCATTGATTGGGATCACTCATACTACACAATGGATAGTAACTTCTCTCATGCTGTCAGTACAGCTTTCATCAATTTGTATAATAAGGGTCTCATTTACCGTGATAAGAGAATTGTCAATTGGTGTTCTTCATTGCAGAGTGTCATTTCTGATCAAGAAGTAAAGAAGGTAACTGTTAGTTGTGGTGATGCTTTGGTGATACCGGATTTACATGGTGGTAGTAGGAGTGTTAGGTTTGGAAGGTTATTTAGAGTTAAATATAAGTTGGAGGGTTCTAATAAGTTTGTGGAGATTGAAACCAGTAGACCGGAGACTATATTTGCTGATGTTGCGATTGCCGTTAATCCTAATGATAATAGATATAGGCATTTATTGGGTAAAAATGTCATAAATCCTTTGGTTAATGGTAAGAAATTAGAAATTGTCCCTAGTGATAAAGTTAAGATGGATTTTGGTACTGGTATGTTGAAATTAACACCTAGTCATAGTCAAGTTGATTTTGATATTGTTACCACACTTGTTAAGAAAGCAAAATTAAAGAAAAATGTATTTGAAGTGAGTTGCATTGACAATAAAGGACGTATCGTGGCTCCAGATACACAATTTGATAAAATGGATCTTTTCGAAGCAAGAGAAAAAGTCATAAACTACCTTTCATCAAAAAATATCTTAAAAGAAACAACAAAAAAAGGTTACCAAACAGAGATCCCTATTTGCGAAAGGAGTGGTAACGTAATTGAAGGGACCATAAAAGATCAATGGTTCATGAGGACAGAGGACCTTCACAATGACATCAAAAGTTTAGTAGAGAAAGGAACTATTCAGATTAATCCTGAATTTCATTACACAAAATTAATAGAATGGTTATCTAATACCGATCCATGGTGCTTAAGTAGACAAATATCCTGGGGTCATCAAATACCAGCATACAAAGTTAAAGGAAGTGACATATGGTTGGTTGGTCATCCTGATGACTCGAATATAAAAAATACTGTCTACGAATTGGTTAGGGATACTGATGTTCTTGATACGTGGTTTAGTTCTTCTCTTGCACCTATCGTTACTGGAGGTTGGCCGGGTGTTCAAAAACCAAGGAAGTTGAGTTTTATTGAGACAGGTCATGATATTCTTGGATTTTGGGTTGCTAGGATGTTGACTGTTTGTTATGGTATCACAGGGAAGATTCCTTTTGATAATATATACCTTCATGGACTTATACGCGATTCATCAGGAAGAAAAATGAGTAAAAGTCTAGGGAATGTCATTGATCCATTAGATGTTGTTGATGGTATATCTATTGAAAATATGTTAAAAAGGATCCGAGAAAGTTCTTTAAATGAAGATGAAATGAAGATTGCTGAAAAAGAAATTCAAAACAAATACAATTGTGGTATCAAAGGAATGGGAGCAGATGCTTTAAGGTACGCACTCCTACGCCATGATGTTACTTCACTAGATATAAATGTTGACATTCTCGAGACTGCTAGAGAAGGATATCATTTTTGCAATAAGTTGTGTAATATGATTTATTATGTAAACAAAGCACTTTCAACGGCTAGTCATAAAGGAAAATATTTGAATTCAACAAACGTTATGGTAGTGTTTTTTTTTTCATTTTTGTTTGTTTATTTAAATTTTTTGTTAATTTTTAGGATCTTTGGATAAAGAGTCGATTGAAAAATTGTATGATGAATGTACATGAGATTTTGATTGAGAATTTCAAGCCGCATATTGCTTTTAATCACATTACATCATTTATTTTGCATGATTTTTGTGATTTATATTTAGAATCAACGAAAATTACTGTGAACTCAAAAAATATGGATAGTATTAATATGATGGCTTCTACTATGTATATAACATTGGTTACGACTTTTAAGATTTTGTCAATATTTATGCCTCAAATATCTGATATATTAAGTGAGAGTATTGTAGAAGCTTTTGGTAATAAGAAGGCTTACTTTGATAATTTGGATTTCGGTATGCATAAAGTTTTATATGATTATGATAAAAATTTGGAAGCTCGAGTTAGTGATATGTATTCAATTGTTTCTACTGTTAAAAGTATACGAAACAAATTTCATATTCCTAAGGAGGAAAAGAAATTAATTTGTTTTTTAGAAGTTGATAGAGATATAGAAAATTTTGAAGTATTGAAGAATGTTTTATATGTCGCAGAAAATTTTTGTAACATAAAATGTGCAATTCTCGGAGAGAATGACAAGAACTTGTCATTTTCTGGTACTCATCTACGCTTTAGGGTTCCAAATACCGAAATGTCTCTGTACATACAAGTGCCTTTAATGTATCTTCAAAAGGCATTAGATAATTATTTATTGAATAAGACAAGTTTGTTAAAGAAAAAGGACAAATATCTGCAAATAAATCAGAAAACACAAAACCAACTAAATAATCCTGCATTCAAAGCAAAACCAACGAGGAGAAGTAATATGGAGAAACGTGCCAAGACTGCTATAGATAAAGTAAAAACAATCGAGTTAGAACTGGAGAAATTAGAAAAAGACATAGTTGATATTAGGGAAAAATTTGCTCAAAATTCTAGTTGTTGATTGTTACATAATATGAGTTTATTTTACTAGGTGTAAAGTGATATAATAGTTTACTATATTCTCATGAAAATATATAAATTTTAATAAACTAAAAATTGTTTATGTATATATGTTGATTTTGATTTATTGTATTTATGTGTATAAATATAACATCACAAAATTTGTGTTCCACTTTTTTTTTTGGATGAAAGGAATTATTTTCGAATGTTTAAAGGTCTTTTTTAAAGAAATATTTCCCCTTACCTAGGTATTTGTTAATAAAAGTTTTATTTTTAGTTTACAAATTCTATTTAACCCACGTTAAGTTTCCATTTTCACTTAAGTTTTCAAACATATTAATCTTCCGCAAGTACCCACCAAGGCAAACACTTGTTATTTAAAACATCAGCAACAAATGAATCTGATTTATTGTTGATTTATTTAATGATGAATGTGCATTACGTTATTAAAATAGGTCTGTTTGCCATAGGTATGAGTCATAGCTACTTTTTTGATATATATTAGTAATTTTGAGGGAAAACTTCAGAGCAAATATGCGTATGTTTTATGATAGTTATGATATAATATTAGATAGGTTGATGATAAATCACATAGTTTCATCTTTTTCTCTATCACTTTGTTAAAGATAAAATGACCTTTGTATTTTGTATTGGTAAATTTTTGTTTGACGACATTCGTGACATACACAAAAAAAACTCCATTCATATGGCGATATAAATTTCTTAGGATGACGTCTTTCTTATTTATTTAACTGTAATGGAAATTTCTAGAAAACCCTTGGATTATTTATAATATAATACGCTCTCCATATTCCTCTTAAACCCTATATACATTAATAAACATTTCTTTCATTTCATGGTTAACTATTATATTTGGGATCTAGACTATCAGACAGTCCCCATCTAAATTATTCTACCGGCTACTTCTGTTCGTAGAAAGATATTTGTTTTAACATTTTTTTTCCACTCACATTTCTTTGTTGTTGGATATTATAATACATTTTTATACTCCTGCCTTTGCATTGTTTTATTCTTTTAAACTTTAAAGTAGTAAAAAAAAATTATCACCATACAAAAAGTAGAGAGAATTAGAGAATTTTCAATATAGTTTTATTGCACATTTAAAGGAGGTTCTTGTGATAAGAAGTGTGTGGCGCATTCACTTAGTTGGAGAAGTGTATTTGAAGCGATCACTATTTCAACATAATTTTTATCATTCTTTCCCCATTCAACATTTTAGCACAGTTAAAATAGGTGCTTTTAGATTTTTGAATATTTTAGCAAATAAAGTATATTGTTTACAATACTATTGTCCTGTTAATCTATAATATGGATAACTATTACAATCCACCTGAAATTCCTTTTGGTCAATTCAAAGAGGAATACCAAAATGAAGATTATGTAGGTTTAGATGATTTGATAAAAAATTATTTACTTGATGTTAAGAGTAATAATATTGAAAGTAATAAGCTGATGTCATGCGAAAGTGCAATTAATATTGATTCATGCATGATGGGTGATGAAAATTTTGGTGATATCATTCGTTATTTTGAGGGAGATGATAATATTAATAGTGATTTTGATGAGATTCTTAAGAAGGATATCAAGAAGGGGAGTCCCGTACAAAGTAATGATTTAACTGTCTCTGGTTTTGAGGATGGTTTGGATAATATGAATAATATTTGTAATAATTTTACTTTTAATGAAAATTCTTATGATACTAATCTTAATCAATTTTCTGATTATCCTGATTTTAACTACTCTTCAAGAGCATCATCTGCCGTCTCATCAATGGAGAAAGTCTTGGATATTAATGATAATTGTGATACACCAAAACCTGGACCAATGAGACCAAGAAGAAACACAACCAAACGCAAGAATCAATATCCCGATTATATCTATGATGATTCTGAAACTTCATCCTCCAAATCTCATGGACATGCCAAGAGAACTAGAGTTGCCGTCTTGAATACTCCATACACAAGACCCTACAATGCCGTTCCTCAGGAGGAGAGAGATGAAATATGGTTAGAGAAACGTAAAAGAAACAACGAGGCTGTTGTTAAGTCACGTAATAAGAAAAAAGAAAAGTTAGAAGCTGAACATAGAGAACTTGAGGAACTTAGAGTTAAGTCCAAGGAGGATGCTGCCACAATTAAGTCACTTCAAGATGAAATTTTTCAACGCGATGTGGAGATTAATGATATGAAGAAGAAGATCATCCAACTTAATGCCGAAAATAATAGTCTTAAAATTCAGATTCAACAGAATCAATCCTCATACAAAGTACATAATCCAAGGATTGTTGTATCTCAACGCCCCTCTGTTACTAATTCCATGACCAGGGGACGTATGGAACTTTACCCACCCCACCACGACAGTTCTTTTCGTCGGGGTTGAGGAGTGAATTGGAGAGGGTGTTGCTGATCTAAGCCGGAACGTTATGAATTGCTGATTGACCAAGTTACAACGACTACTGATTCAATAAACATACACAACTGACGAGAAATAATACTAAAACAAAGAAATTTGTTCAGAGGAGTATATAATTCACATTATACATATTAATCCTTATTTCAAATTAATCTTACAATATTTCAATTAGTGATTTTATATTATATTATTTCACGAAAAATTGGTTAAGAACTTTTAATCGAAAAACCATCAATATTATTATTTAAAGAAGACTCTGCATATTTATGGCATGTGAATAGGTATGAAGTTGAAGTTTTCTATCAAAAAAATTCATTTTCCACCACCATTAGAAGTATATCTATTCAATGTGAAAAAAAATGATCCTATTCTACTTTTATAATGGATTTTTTTGTTAATATTTATCAATTTCTTACTTAGTAATCTATAGAGTGATAAAAAGAATCTCTATTATTTTTTTTGCTTGAATTTTAAACAATTTATTATTATATTCTATTATTCTTTTAAAAATAAAATAAAGAGATTAGAAACAAAACTTTTTTTATTGTATATAAAAACAAGAGTGAATCATCAACCATTCATATAATTTGATAGTTTTTTTTCTAGAAATTTTATGAAAAATGTTATTGTCTACTAATCACTTTCCCTCTGTGACATCAATCACAAACACTAGAAATAACAATTTCAATGATTAATCTATTTTTTGTATGTTTGTATAAAAATTTTAAAGTGCAAAAATGATAATAAAATTATGTGTCATATATTTAATGTTCTTTTTCAATATATTATATAAACTTATTTGTTAAAAACAAACTTTGTATTATTATTAAATGAAATAAAAATAATATTATTCTATGGTTGTTTGTGTATGGGTAAAAAGTGAAAGAGAAATTAAAAACGTGGTAGTGGATTGCTTTTGAAATGTAATTGAAAATAGGAGTTAAATCATCCATAAAATGAGGGGAAATCACTACTCAATCTTGTGATATTTTTAAAAGTATACTAAAAGTAGTGTTATTTATGTTTTAATGATGTCTGGTATTATTTTTCATAATTCTAAAGCACTAAATGAAGTCATATGTCAACTTAATGTATGTGTATTTATTTTTTTGGTTTATTAATTAGGAATATGTTTTAGGAGAGGATTAATAACCTTTCTGAGGATAAGGAGTATTTAGAAAATTCTTCTAATTATTACCGTCTTGAGTATAAGGAAATTCTTGTTTACCTTAAGGATGTCATTCAAAAACAAACTTTAGAGATTGAGCGTTTAGAAGAGGTAGTGAAAAATGAAAAGAAAACGTATGAAATGAATTTGAGGGAGGTTCAAATCAATGGACAGAAGATGTTGGAGAAGGTTATTGCTGGTAATGAGAAAATTAAGTTAGAGAATTTGTTGATGAAGACACAACATAATGCTTATAAACATATGAAGTTAGAAATGGAAGGTTTGTATGAGAGGATTGAAGAGATGAAGAAAGTGTTAGATGAAAAAAATGAGAAAATTAGTAAAAAAGAGTTGAAAGAAAGAGAGGTAGCTATTATTACTTCTGATAAGGTAAAAAAAGAAATGGAAATTGAGTATGCTGAGAAGATAGCTAAAATTAAGGAGGAACTTCAAGTTCAAAATATGGCGGAGTTGTGTGCCTCAAATGAGATGGGGAGGAAGCTTAAAGGTGAAATTAAAAATAAAAAACTTGAAATTGATGTTCTCAAGGATGAAGTAAAAAATTTACATGAACGTATTGAGAAACTTGAAGGAACAATTGAAAGTTATGAAAAAGAAAGAGAGAAAATGAAGATTCAGTTAACGAGAGTAGGATTAAATAATGAGAAATCTATTAAGGAGTACAAAAAAATGATAGAGGATTCTGAAAAGTCAAAAGCAAAAGAGATTCAGAAAAGAGAAAAAATAATTACTGAATTAAAAAAAGAAAATGGAAACACAAAAAGAGAACTTCATAGAGAGTCAAAAAAGTTAGCTGAAGTGATGGAGGAGGTTATAAAAGAGAAGACCATCCGAGAACAAACAGTTGAAGCCCATAAAACCCAAAATCAAATGCTCAAAGACCTGAAAACATTCTTCAACTTGACACTAGGAGACACAACCGACCAGGAGTACATTAACACAATATTCTGTGAAAACAGAATAGCAATATTTGCTAAATTAGCTTTACTAGTACAAAATATACCACAACTTGATTTTAAATAAAATAACAAAAAAAAAGATAACAAAAAATAAAAACAAAAATTATTTCTCTGGAGGCCATTTAAGATTAACATCCTCAACATCTAACTCAAGAATATCGATAGTCCCAGTTTCCAAACCCAACAACTCACTTAAACATGGTCTTGTCCTCCCAAAATCACCATGAACAAACTCCTTTACATAAGTCCCTGCTTGGGTGGTCATCCGTAAATGGAAATGATTATCATCCAAAGGTAATGCTGACATTGTTAGTATTGTCCTTGGTCTATCAAGCAAACTCCTACGTTTCAAAACACGGACCGGTGTCTTTTGGATAACCTCAATAGGTGCTTTTCCATGCAAACCTCTAAGAGCTTCTTTTGAAATAGGAGTTTTTGAGTAACAAAATGCTCTATAACTTTTCTCCTTCTCCTCCTGACCTTCTAGTAGACTTTCAACTTCTTTTTGTGTGACACGTATTATGGAGTTAACTTTAATATCAACTGTTGAGGAGTTTATTTTGTCTTCTAACATTTTACAATTACTTTTCATCTTATCAACCAACTTCTCGTAAATGGGTATCTCTCTTATCTTTCTACAATTCTTTAATTCAATAGCGAATGGTCTTCCTGTACCAAGCATTCTAACATCAATATCCTCTCTACCAGATGCCAATAACTTATAACTTTCAGCCTGTGTAAACTCCTTCAATATATCACCAACTAACTCAGAAACAGAATTCTTAGGAATTGATGGTACCCCAATACCAATAGACCAGGGTGATTGTGATAGGGAACGTGAAAACTTACAATACCTCCCAGCAATGAAGACAGGTTCTCTCTCAAGAAGTATAGAATAGACAACCTCATGTGTTGGGGATGCCATAACGTATTTTTTGGCCATTTCCTCAGTAATCCTACCCCCAAATTGAGATACCTTCATTTTAGTAAATGCATTTGTTATAATTTGTTGACTATCACCTTTCTTTCTTTTACCAGTTATATATTCTTTTGGAAAGTTAAATAATAAGAATTCACTATCTTTTGGATCTAGTTCAGTGTTTTCCAGGGTTATTGTTACAGTGAAGTCAGATGCTAGTGTTGGTTTGAGGCCGAATTTCTGAATTGGTTGATTAATATATGGATAAGGTTGAATTAAACTTACATAATGTATGTGATTCATAAAGTACTCGGCAGCCTCCTGTTTAAGCGATACATTAAATCCTTCCTTTAAATAAAGTTTTTGCAAAATATATTCACGGAGGAAGAAGGATACAGGAAGGTTTAGGGCAAAAATAAAACTAGTAGCATCATAACCTTCATCTTTTATTTTTGAATCTACCTCAAAACAAATCTTCTCCAGAAGTTTATCATCAAATAAACCAAAACAGCAACAACACTGATAAGTATGTTCTATTTTTACTACATTAACATCATCCTTATATGGTAGTTTCTGGCAGTGTTCACAAACACTAATAGCCAAATCTCCAGTCATAAAAAATTAATAATATTTAAACATCTTTTATACGTGGAATTGTGTCCCTTCAAATAAATAATCCCGAATAGAAAACAATTTTATTCTTATTTTAATTAAAAAAAAATGAATAAAACAAAAAGGTACATTAACAAAAAAATATTAAACAATAACAAAAAAAAAACAAAAAATTACATAAAAATTATTTCTTATACTGTGCAGTAATTACAGCGTGATCTCTTTCATAAGGTTCCAAACTAACTTGTTCTCTAAGTTTAAATCCATCTTGTTTGAGTTTTTGTGCTTCCTCAGCAAAGACAGCCTCTGGTTGAGCTGTACTGTCAATACAACTTGCTTTAATAGATAAAATAATATGACCACCATTCTTGAGGAAATATTGGGCATTGAGAGATAAAATTCTGGTACTGTCACTTTGGGCAACATCTGAGAATACATTATCAACCATACCTACGAGCATTCTGTATTTGTGTGGGTGACGGGCATCATCAACGATAGGAATAATATTTGGTCTTTTCTTGGCAACTCCTAAGAGATCACGTCCGGAACGGTGAGAGAATTCTACTGCATATACGAGTCCTTCAGGTCCAACTAAATCAGAACAGTGAGATACAGTGGTTCCAGAAGCAGCACCAAGGTACAATAATTTGGAACCTGGTTTAATATAGAGATTTTCAATTCCACCCATGATGGCAGCTCCTAATTTTGATCTGAATGGATTCCAGATACGGTATTCGGTACTGACACCATTGGTTTCAACAGAAACACGTTTCTCACCATAGACAGAATCTCCTGGGACCATATTTAATGTAGCTAAAGCGTCTTCTTTTCCTTTTACGATGAATACTCCCTCGTGACGATGTGGTTCAACGATGACTCCTTTACCTCCTTTCATTCCTACACCACCTCTTGCTCCACCACGACCACCACCTCCACGGCCGCCTCTACCACCGAAACCACCACGGCCTCCTCTGTCTCCAAATCCACCACGGGAACCACCTCTGCCCCCGAAGCCACCACGACCTCCTCTATCTCCAAATCCACCGCGTCCACGGCCACCACCACCGCCTCTACCACCGAATCCACCTCTTGGATTACCATGTGCTCCACGACCTCCACCAAATCCTAAATATTACAAAAAAAAAATTCAAAATTACTCAAACAAAATAAAAATAAAATTTACCGTTTCCACGACCGTTACCTCTGAAATCCGGGCGACCCATTACACAAAAACAAATTTATCTACAACAGAAAAAATATTTAAAATTAAATATAAAAGTACAATGAATTGTTTTTAAAGGTAACGTAGACCAAAAAATAAATTAGTTAAATATAATTTAAATTCAAATATAGATGCTTTGGTAATGTGTTACCCCTTGTTTAGTGGGGTGAAGGGAATTTCCAGATAAGAGAAAACACAATATTTTTTGCAGGTAAAGTCAGGAGAGGTTTATAATTTATTAGATTACTCTTGAGAAGGTGACCTTCTAATTTTTTGTGAGAGTTTTGTTTAAGAAGAGTAGGGATTTATAGTTTATTATGATGGCAACAAAAATGGATGAAGACTTCGCTGAGGAGTGGTATGAAAAGATTGTTGAAAAAAAAGTTAATACTTTAAGTGATTTAGTTGAAAGTTTATCGTAAGTGATATTAGAAATAATGCAAAATAAAGAGATTTAAAATATTTTTTAGTGAGGAGATATTGTCTATCGATATACAGGAGAGAGTACATGGTCTTGATAAGATATTTAGTGTAGTAAAGAGATTTGATAAAAATTTTTTAACTGAAGGAGAAGTTGGATTACTTTTAGAATTTTTTATAGCAAAGATTAATGATTTTGCTTTAGAAAAAAGTTGTGCTATAGAAGGTACACGTTATGTTTTGTATAATAATGAAAATATACCAAAGAATTGTGAAAAAGAAATTTTCCAGGGAATTTTTAAGGATGCAAATGTGCAGTCATGGAGAGTCTCTGATAGAGGGTATCTTTTTGATATATTTAGTTTTCTTATCCAAACAGAGGAGCGTATAAATAATTTAAAAGTCCTTGAGAGTGATGTTGTTTTGGCTTTTGTCACAGCAGCAACTGGTGAGAAAGATCCAAGATTACTGATGAAAGTTTTCAAAATATTTTTACAAGTTGTTAAATATTTTTCATTAGGACATTTTGTTGAGGATATGTTTGATGTTGTTGCTTGTTATTATCCTGTTGAATATACCCCTCCGGATAATGATACATTTAACATAACAAGGGAGATGTTAAGTGTAGCATGTGAGAAATGTTTGTTATCAACCAAAAGTTTTACTTCATATTGTCATACACTTATTCAGGATAGGTTGACTGAGAGTGATGAAGATAACCCGTTGGAGGGGAAGTTGTATGATTGTTTGTTTTTGAAAAAGGCTATTGGAGCTTTTGGTATTGCTGGTTCTGCACCGTATGTAAAGGATTATTTTACTGCATTTAGGGGAATAATTTTAAACCCTACTTTGAAGAAGTGCCAACATTCCATACCACAGGAAATAAGGGAAGTTGTTCAATTTATTATTGGAGAGTTACTCAATGAAAAGGAAAGGGGAAGAAGTTTGATTAAAACAATAATCGACGAGTTGTTAGAAAATGCCGAGCCATTTATTGTCCAGGCTGAGATGGGTTTATGTGCCAGGACTTTAGATTTTGTGTATTCTGCTTATGAGGTTTTGAAGGATGAGGAGATTAAGAAGAAGGCACTGTATTGGATTGGAATACTGTTAGAAGGTAAGACATTGCAAAGTAAGGAGAATCATAAAGAGATAATTGAGGAGTCTTTACCTTTCTCGAGGAAATTCTTGTCATTATCTACTACATTTGGAAAAGAGGTTGATACTCTACTTAAGCAGTTGGAAGATCTTGAAGAAAAGTTTGGTGATATTGTTTTTGAGTATGAATGTTGTATTGAAAGTTTACTGTTAAAGAATGGTTCTGAAAGATGCTACAAAAAGTTCCTTCATAGTGGTATTGAAAATATAGTACAAAAAGAATATAATATAGATCATAGTTTCTTTAAGTTGTGTCATGAGATATCTCAAAAATATCCTCAATTGTTGGTAGATGAGTTGTCAAAACAAGATGAAGCCTTTATAACAAATCCCTATGTCTTAAACATCTTTACTTCAGCTTTAATTGATCAAAATACATGGAATCGTATGGAAAAGTTTATTTTCAAGTCTATTAATGCTAATGGCTTTAATGATAAAGTATCAGAAATATTAATACATTTATCTAAAACTGTAGATAGTCTCATCCTTGAGGAATTTATTTACATGATTATCAAGAAATACAATGAATTAGTGATACATGACAATATACACCATTCAAGAGTTGTCGCAGAGGTAGGCTTACACTTAAACGAAAAAGAACACAACGAAATTGTTACCACGTGCTTGGCAATAGTTGAAGGAAACAGTGATAATGAATTAGGTGAAGTAGTATTTAAGACAAAAGAAGATATCCAAAACTTATTGTACATAGTTTTTCCATTGTTGGTCCAGTCAAAAATACTTACATATAGTGATGTTAACATTATTGCACTTTCATTAAATAGAGATTTTGAGAAAAGAATAATTTATGGTGCTTACATTAGTCATTCTTCAGATCCAAAGAGCATTGATGTTTTGGAGGATGACAAAGATATGGAGGACCTTGAAACAAGAGTACATCTTATAAAAATCTTATCTTTAAAAAATCATCCTGACTACCTCAAATACATTCACGACATCTTCGATGATATCAATAAAGAGAGGATACAAGAAACAGATCATGAAATAGTAATTAAACTGTTTGACTTCGAAGGTCTCTATAATGATCCCATTCTATGTAACTACTCACACTCAATCCTTTGGAGACAAAGATATTTTTGTAAATTTGTTGAAATATTCATGGAACATTATTTATTTACGGTAACATATTCCTTGTATTTTGCTTTACTCCAACCAATGCTTTCATTCGCCGCGACAATTTCTATCCCTATGAATGTGGAATTACTCTCTCTCCTACCGGTTATTGTTGATGCTTTAATGCAAGTCACGGAAATCAAAACTGAAACAGATCATCATGCTGTGTTGTCATTGTTAAATGGACTTAACCAACTACTTCCAATGGCACCACTAGCTGAAGTGGAACAAAAAACTATAGACAATATTATTATTAAACTTTTAGATTTTATTCAAGATACCTCAAAACCTTTAATAACTTTACAATCTTTAGTTGTCCTGGAGACATTAACAAAAGTATCTGTTCCAGAACGAATTGTGATATTTTATACAAGAGTGGTTAATGCACTTTCAGTTGCATCAAAATGTCCAAAAAGAGCTATACGTATAGCTGGTGCTAAGATACGTAATCAATGGGAAATTTTGTTGTAACTTTATATACAGGAAATTTTTATATAAAATAAATGATTATTAATATTTTTGTTTCAAATTAGGTTTTTTAGAGGGTGGTGGTTGTGGGGCTTCCATTTTGTTGTTGGGTAGTTTATAACCATTTCCACTGAATGGTTTACCTTTAGCTTCCTTCTTCTGGACAAAATTTCTCCAACTTACACGTCTCTCATCCCTAGACTCCTCATAATTTTTCTTGAACTCCTCCTCTAATTTTCTTTTTTCAGCAGCCTTTGTTGCTTCCTCAGCTTTACGAATTTTCTCGTTTTGTTCTCTCTCCTCTAGCATTTTTCTTTTCCTTTCACGGTCAGCAAAGACCTTTGTAACGACAACCCATAACATTTTTGAGTATCCTTCAGGAGTATCTTCTGGTATATCTACAGATTTACCCTCTTTCTTCAACTTTCTCCTCTTTTCACTCATCATTATAGCCAGCCTTGCTCTAGCCTCAGCATAACCATCCTTTATCTTAGCCAATTTACCTGGATCCTCTATTGCTTCAATGGCTTTCTTTAAAATATCAAATGCTCTATCAGCACGTTCCCGGTCATCTGGATTTTTATCTGGATGCACAAGAACCGAAAGACGTTTAAATCGTTTTTTACAATCATCTAATGAACTTTCTGGATCTATCTGCAAAACTTCAAATGGATTTAGATTAAGATATGTTGAACCTGGTTTTAGTAATCTATCTATTTGTTGAGCTGATGTTAAGACAGAATCCTTTTTCTCTAGTGTTTTGAGATCAGTATAAAATCTTTCGAATTCATCAATAGAATCCATTTCTAGATAGGAATAATTTTTTTAATATAGATTATTATAGGGATGTTTTATAAGAAAAAACGAGAACAATCTCATACAGAAAAGAATATGCGTTATATACACTTTCCCAAGAATGAAAGAATTTCTATTTTAAGTAATGAAGAGGTAGGTATAAGTTTATTATCATGAAAAAAAGAACATAGATTATTTTTCCACAGTAATTAGGGATTAAATTGTCATTAAAATGTTTATGTCGATAAAAAACTCCTGCATGGAATGGGTGTATATAATATTTTATCACATAACAAGTTTAAGGCTCCACTTGGTAGTAGTTGTATATGGAAAAAGATCTTTGTATGACTTTTTCTCCTCCAACACCTACTTCAGATACTTTACCAAATACAATCTTCAGAAATAAAAGCTTTAAAACAAAGAAACACAAATTTAGTTGTTAGATTTTATTTAAAATATACATAATATACAATATATAATACAACTATAGAATACACAATAAAAAAGACAAATTATACAGTGAAAAACAACAAACTAATTAAAGGCACCAAGAAATACAAGAAAAAAAATCTATTTTAAATTATATTTACTATACATATCCATCATCTCAGGGGTAACCGTCGATGGTGTTATAGAGATAATAAAGGTAAAGTCACTTTCAGAGACAGGGAGATAGGGCTCACTATTAAAATCATCACAGTCAATGGCATCAGGATTTACTGTTGCGAAGAACTCCTCAACAGGTCGAAGTGATGCACGACGTGAAATCTTAACTATATCAGAGGCTGAGTAACCTTTTAATAACTTAGCTATCCTAACGAAGTCAAAGGACTCATCTAAATCTAATTCAAAAAGACAATTTTTTAAAATACCCACCCTTGCTTCAAGACAAGGTAAAGGAACTAAAAACTTTACATCAAAACGCCTCATTACAGCAGGATCAATGTCCCAAGGTGTGTTGGTGGCTCCAATCAGACATACATCCTCCTCAGACTTGTTTAACTCTAAAAAAGTACTAATTAAAAAAAAGAACAGAAACTAATGTAACTTACCCTCAAAGCGTACAAGAAACTCCGACATAAACCTCCTGGTTGCCTCGTGTTCAGTCTTAGCACCTCTCTTCATACAAAATCCATCTAACTCATCAAAAAAAAGGACAGATGGTGCAAAGTGAGCAGCCATATCAAAGATGTATCTGATGATCTTCTCCGAATCTCCACGCCATTTTGAAGTAATAATGGATGGAGAAATCATCAGAAATTTTCTTCCACACTCATTAGCTAGAGCTTTGCCAACGAGTGTCTTCCCGGTACCTGGTGGTCCATAGAGAAGGAATGTCCTTAAAGATTGCCTGATCCCTTTGAAGATGTTCCTGAATCGGGGGGCAAACTTGACATTTAAGAACAGGCTCCTCTTCACATCATCTAATCCCTACAACACTATCCCAAGTTGTGGTGTTGTGGCTTTCGGAGAGACACGCATCCAAAACATCCGCCACATCAGCAGGTACAGATGACATAAAGTCACCATTTGATTCCTCTTGCGATTTTTCCGACCCTTTGATAATATTATCAATTTTTGGGGCATCGCTAAGGATATTCACAGGTGCAGGTAGACCTTGTCTAGTTGGTCTTTTTCCTCTTGACTTCCTGGTTCCACTACGACGTGGGTTCCTTACTACTGTCCGTTGCTTTGGAGTAATAAACTTCTTCATAGGAGGAAGAAGTCTGGAGCCTGGAAACTCAGTCATCCCACAGCGACACTCCTCATCACTGGCACAAATGAAGTGGTCAGTACCAGTGATGTTTTTTCCATATTGCGCGATAAGTTCTTCTACATCCTTCAAATCTTTGTAGACCTTTAAAAAGACACTAAAATCAAGAATATACTATCAGATAACTTACTTTTAAGAAATTGGATCTATTTTCTCGATCAGAAGGCTGTGGCATACGGTTCTTTATAAAAGCGAGAACCCTCCCACACTGATCGACAGCCTCAGGAAGTAAACCTGCTTTCAACATCTCAACGATAGCATCCTTCTCCAAGATAGATGCAGCAGAAGTCATGGTAGATAAATAAGTAAGTTAGTTGTATATACAAAAAATGTTTGATATGTAAAAAGTCTTTCTTTTATATCATATCTTATGACTATCAACATAAAAAAGACATCAAACATATTCTTTATACTTTCTACTAGCTATTTTTTTACGTTAACTTTTACTGGTTTTTTGTGGATTGTTAATTAAAAAAATATACCTATGATTATGTGTGAAGAGATTGTTTTAATTGAATTGTTATTCTTTTTTTATTGGTTAATCTATCCATGGTAATGGGAAAATTATTTTCTTTTCATTTTACTTTATCTTGAATGTCTCTTTTTCGATTGGCAAACAAAAAAGTATACTTATGATTAAGTGTGGAGAGATTGTTTTTATTAAATTGTCATCACTGATCATTGGTTAATCTACCCATGGTAATTGGAATTTTTTTTCATTTATTTTGGGATTGAATACCTTTTTTCGATTGTCAATCAAAGAAATATCTAACATTAGGCAACAAATTTTTCTGATAAGATTATTACCACTGATCATTGATTAATCTCTCCATGGTGATAAAAGTTAAATTCTTTTCATTTATATTTCGTTTTATCGTTGAATGCTTTTTTTTTTGTCGATTACCAGTAAAGAATTATTGTCTACGATTGTGTGGAAAATTGTTTTCATAAAATTTTATCACTACTTATTGATTAATATAATAATATCCATGGTGATTGAAATTAATTTCTTTTTGTTTTACCTTGTTGTTAGGTGGTTTTTGCTAATTGTGAATCAAAAAAATATACCCAAGATTAAGGGATAAATTCTTTTAATTAAATTGTTACAATTAACACTGATTAATACGTAGATGATCATTAAGATTATTTTATTCTCATTTACTTTATCATTAACTACCCCTTGTCGATTACCAATAAAAAATATTAAATTTAATTTTGTATGAAAAATTCTTTTAATTGAATTGTTATTAATACTTATTGATTATTATAATATGTACATGATAATTAAAATATATTTTAAACGTTTACGTAGAGATACACCTACCTAACGAGTTAGAAATATAATGATAAAAAAATGGTAAAATGTAGATGTTTGTCCATTATTATCATTAAAATTTCCGCACTGACTCACTATTTTGAAATATTTCTTTTGTGACACGCGTATTTTGAAATATTTCAATCAATTTCCCAGATACTAACAGTATAAAAGAGACGTTAACTTAGTTTTACAATCACTCTCCACTTTTTATTTTATTCTTAAAATTTTAGTCTAAAGATGGCTTCAAATGACGAATCCAAAGCTGACGCTACCCCCTCAACAAATTCTAGCTTTAGCGAGATACTTAAATTAAATGAAGATGCATTGGCAAATTTATTTAAAAAACAATTAACACCACCAACAATGCAATTTTATGGTGGAACACCATTCACAGAGTACATTGATAAGAATGCTGTATTCTTTTCACAACTTGAGACTTTTGAAGAAAACGAAAAAACTGCTCATCTCCTTGGGTGTTTAAGTGATGATGTTTATAGACTTCTTAAACTATCAAGACCAAATACTGCTTTAGCTAAATGTAAATACTCCGAGTTAGTTGATGACTTGACTAATTTTTATACTGAGACTGTTAAGTATGCTCAGGAATATTCTAAGTTGCTTTTGGTAAAGGGATATTATAATACTACTAAGGAGTTACATAGAATGAAGCAGGCTGAATGGAAGAATCTTGAGGAATGTACCTCACAGAAGATCCCAGATCTTGTTAAGATTCTCCTTCTTTTCGAGTATTACAAGGAACCTGTTAAGGCTGTTGCTGAGAAGTATATTCAGGAGAATCATGATAATATAGTTTTAGAAAAGTTTATTTCCCATATGGAGAGTGAATCATTATTCCTCCAAGATACCCCTGGTGGTGGTTGGTTATGTAAGAAAATTCAGAACCAAAAATAAATGATCTCCAAACACAATAAATAAATACGATTTAATGATATATTTGTTAATTTTTAATAACACCATTTTATTTACCATTAAATTCTTAATACCTTTTAATCATATTTTTTGGTTATTGGTTCTTTTTAAATATTTTTGATAGTATTTTATTACTTTATGTATGAATAAATTATACATTGTATTCCAAACTATTCATGATATGGTGATAAAAAAATTAATCTTTATTACTCTGATGATTTTTAGCCAAGTTTCGGTGGGGTATTGTGGAATTGTATAGAGATAATTTCCAAGAACAAATATAGTGAACTTTATTAATGAGAGTTTTCTTCTTTAGATGGTTTTCAATATAAACATAAATAGTATATTCTTTCCTGTTATTTCTAATGTTTTTTATGTAATCCTTCTTTTTTATATGGTATAAAAAGTTTGTAGTGTCTTTTTATCAGATATTTAAATTTTTTTTTTGTTAATGAATTTAATCTTTGAGATTTATTTGAATATAAAGGTGTGTTGTGAATGATAAACAAAATTATTATATAAAAGGAAAGGCTTTTTATTTATTAGATAATGAAATTTCTATTAAAAGGAAATTGAAATACAAATAAAAGTGATTTATAAATTACATAAACATTCACCTGATAAAAGTGTTAAATATAAAGTATTGACTTTTGTATTAGTAATGATACGATTGTAAAGTCACAATAAATATCATTTGATTTCTTATATTTTATTTGCCCTTTATTTATTAAGATTGAAGCAACAACAGTACAAATGAAAGTGTAAAAATTCTCCATAACAAAATGTCGTCATGGTCTTTGTTTACATTTAGTACATATTTTCTCTTTAAAATTCTCCACAATCCTAGATTATTATCTTTTGTTATCATCAAACAAATGTATAAACATTGTTTAATTACCATAGTAGAAAAATATTATTGTTATAAGGCAATTATTTTTAAAACTTTTCTTTAAAAAAATATTATTGTAAAATATGGATTATTTTTATAAGGATAAAATAAGGAGTAATAAATATTATGATTCCTGGATATGTAATTTTTTTTACTATCAGTTTATTTATTAAAATTTCAAAAAAAGAATTAATTTTTGTTATCTTTTCTTTCTCTATCAACCAAAAAATTCATGCTCCATTTAGATGTATTGATTTATTTATAGAAAACACAAAAACAACGAGTAAAATAAGGGGACATATCTAATTAATCCTTAAAGAGTAAAAAACTATAACAACCTCAAAATAATTTCAATATTTACAATCTTTGATCATAAAATTCCCAAAGAATTCGTCATCCACCAAACATACATACAAACAAAAATATTAAAACTCATAAACATCCACTCCTAATTAATAAAATATCTCCAAAATATGAATCTTATTACAAAAAAGATTAAAGTTTACATATTGTCATTAATTTTTTAAATATATATTTGTTTAACTATATCACTAAATAAACATGGTAAAAGATATTTTCTTTATTAAAATCTTCTATTCTTTTTTTTTCTCGATTCATTGAATGATAAATTTAAAGAATGACAAAATACAGATGGTGTAAGATTGATTATATTCTTTAGATTAATGGAGAAGTAATAAATTATTAAATGGTGTTTACCATTTAAAAATGTTATTTTTTGATTTTAAATTTATTTTTAACGTTTCATGTAACATGCTTTTTAAAATAATTCTAATACACTAGGGTAAAGTTTGGGTAATTAATTTAGTTTAGAAAAAAAGTTTTTGAGATGTTTATTTATAGATAATTGTTTGAGAAATTTTTGAATATGTTATTGGTGGAATTTTAAATGGAGTTAAAGGAAAGTTAAATGTTGAAAAAGAATATTAAAGTAGAGTTATTGGCTTTTTGAAATTGTTTTTAATTAATTATTATTAATAATATTTAGGCACATTAGAGGTACTGGAAAAATAACTATGAAATTTAATTAATATTTAAAATAATATGATGTAATGTAAAGATCCAGGTAAATGGTATAAGAATGTGGTTTCTTATAACATAACTTGAAGATTGATAAAGTTTTTGAGACCACGATGGTTCAGCAATTATTCTTCCAACAAAAGGATCCCCTGTAAATAAGGTGACTTCAGAGACACTAGTTATATCTATCGTATTATTCCTAGCTTTAGCGTCCCTTAACACTTTCTCTAATAATAAGTTTCTGATAAAAAAGAAAATTAATTAATAGTATAATAAACACAAATATATCATCAAATAAAGTTACCTTATATAAGCTTTCTCATTAAAGTCAAAATGAGCATACAACTCCTTGTCTAATCTCACATGATTAGATGCATTTAATTTTCCATCATTACAGTTATCTCCCTTAGCGCATAAACAAGTAATTAATCCTTGAATTAACTGACAAAGAAAAGTATGTTCACTAAATAACTCAACGGAATCCTCAGCCTGAGCCATCGTATTTTTTCTATTTCCTACTCGTTCCATCTCTTCCTCTGTAGCGTTTAGGCAACCTGCCGAGAATAGGTTATGTGTCCTTGAGGTGTGTTTCCTCATGTAGCATATATTTCCTTTGCATGATGAAGCTTTATTGTAACATGAATGGAATGTTAATCCATCTATGGATTTGTAGTTAGTACAAAAATAACAACTAAGAACAATTAAATTGTAAACATTGGAGTTTAATTATATTTTGGTGGAACTTACGTTCTGTAACGGTTAATGTTCCAGTTTGGGAATTCGGTGCTTCTATAATTTGCTGTTATACATTTATATAGAGTAAATATTATATTAATAAAAAATATGTTTAATAAATTCATATTTATTTCACTTTTAACCTGGAAATGTTTTAAATAAAAAAAACTTTCTTTTAGTGGGGTGTCATAACGGTGTGTTGATATCATTAGATATATGGTGGATTAAGAAGCAATAATATTTAATAAAGAAAGAATAAATCTTGAGAATTGAGTAAATTTTACAGTATAAAAAATAATTAGTTCATATAAGTATGAGGAGAAGAATCAAAATAACAAATATCTTTTTCCCATAAGTTATTTTGCCCTTTAATTTCTATATTTTATTATATTAAAAATTAAGAGCACTCCTTTTACATGATTTATTAAAAATAAATATTATGCACATATGTATTAAAAAATAAGAATTATATATATTTTATACAGAGCAAAAATTATGAGAAAAAGTTATTATTTTCAAAAGTTTCACAATTATATAGTATATTTAGATTCAAAAATTTAAATTTTGTTTTTATTTAATTTATAATATTTTTTGAAAAAGAATTTTTTAAAGTTAGACATGATGAAACCATGAAAAAATAAAATTATTATAGGAAGCAGAAATTGTGATATTAATAGTTGACAACTAAAAATGTCTATAAACAAGTGATAAATAGTAGAACAATATAGGTAATGTGAGTTTTTAGTATTCCTTGTAAAGATATATGATGAATATATTAAAATTATTTTAATTTTTGAGATAGCCTATTCACAAAATTAACTGAGGATAAAAAGATAATATTCTGGAAGTTGGAGAGGAAAATGATAAATAAATAGAGACTTTTCTTTTCAACCAATACATATATACAATATATACCGTACGTCACACAACACCACCATATATATATCCTATTTAATTTTATTTCCGACAAGATTTTTAAATTGTATACTATTAGAATCTTTTGTAATTTAAATTATATTTAGACGTTTCTTTCATGTTACCTTACAGATTTTAAATTATTTTATTTGCATTCTTTTTTTTCTTAAATTTTGTTTTCTTTATCAAGTAAAATTAAGAAACAATATATTAATAAACAATTTGTAATAAGATATATTAATGAAAATAATAGAAAATAAGAAAAAAAATTGATAAAAACATAATAACCACTAAGTGAAGCACTTATTCTTCGTTTCTGGATACAAAGAATCCAATTTCTTATGAAATTCGCTCTGAGCCTTAACCAAATCCACCCTGGCACCCTGAACGACAGATGCCACAAACAAAATACTTTCTGATGTTTTTTCATCCATCTGGTGGTAGGCAAATACATCATTAACAACTAAAAAGTGATAACCAGCCCGACACATCTCTCTCCTCTAAAAGTATACATAAAAAATTATTATCATTATTCCAGTAATTATTAATAATAGGTTTTAATAAACTTACTTGCTCCGTAGTCACATCTAATGGATAGGGAAATGACTCCTCATAGGGTGGAATGTCTTTCCTCGTCACTATCTGTGGTTCCCAATACCCATTATTGTATGGTTGGTGATATTGTATTGAGGGCTCTTTTTTTTCTTCACTCCTCAACCATTCATTTAATTTTAATGTTTTATCTGATACTGAGAAATTAATTTGCTCAAACTCTGATGCATCTCCGTTGTTAATTAACTGGTTTAATTGCTTCTTGTTTTTAATTACATATCCGGGTGGATGATTAATCTCAAATGTTCTAAAGACTAATGCGTTTTTACTCTTCTTTTTTAGGTATCTTTTTGAAAGCTTCAACATTTTTGGGTAGAAATTTGAACTGAAATATTGATCAGATTCCAGGAGGACAACGTAATCTGATTTTGCTTCTTTGTAGATTATGTTTCTCATAGCATTTATTGGGTAATTTATGGCTTCTTGAATCTTTTTTCCCAAGGATAAGGGGGAGGGATTACAGACTTCTTCTAATTTACTACTCTCACTACAATTGAAATCTTTTAAATACTTTCTTAATCGCCTTTGAGTGATATCGCTTTTCTCATTATTATAAATAAAATATGCCCATATCTTGTGTCTAGATTTCATGATAGAGGATATCCTACAATAAGCACAATATGATGAGTTGGAGAATACCTCTCTTGATTCCATGAAAACACTCAAGATGATTGGGCCTTTCCATTCAACAACCTGTCGACGGTAACTTTGTAAATCCTCTGTGGAGCGTATATGCATTCCCCAATGTCAAAGTATTCCTTATATTTTTTACATTACCCCGGATAGGTGAATAATAAATCAATTCCTTATTATGGCGAATATATTTATCATCTAAAAAAACAAATTAAAAAACCATACAAAAAACAAGGCAAAATCTCTCAATAAAGGCAAAAAAACAGAAAAAAAAACAAATCATACTTTTTAATTTCTTCTTCCCATTCAAAAAATAACAATATAAAAGTAGTAAAATAAAATAATAAATATTCTTCATATGTAAACTAAAAAATTAATATATCATATAAAAATTGGAAAGGCAAGATTTCTTTTAAATATTACAAACTGGGAGTAAAAAAAAAACATAATAATAACCACCACTATATCTAACATGTTTTTAAATATCTAGCATTAATTTAAAATTAATTTTTTATTCATTAAAAATTTAGGTTATTAAAATAGAAATTTTTAGCATATTGAATTTAATGAGATACTAGTTTATTAACTTTCTTTTCCATCTCGGAAAGGATGTGATTGTGATTGATTGGTAGTGTGGTAGTTTTTTATATTCATTATCATTAAATTTAATTTATTATTATAAAATTTATGTACAAAAAAAGGGTAAATGAAAAAAAAACATATTACTGGAATAGTATGGGAAGTTTAATAACATTACTATAATAATTAATTAATTTTATTTGTTATAAAGTGTATGGAATAAAATGTAAAAATAGATGATAAGAGTTACATTAAGATATTTTAAATTATAGTGATAAATTAAGTGGTTAAAAATTATTTTTGGGTCGATGGCTTGTGGAGAGATACTAGTGAAGGTGGTATCAGAGTCACAAGCTTACTTTTTTATTATTTATATCTATTATTTGGGTTGGGCAGACGGAGTGAGATGAATTTGATTGATTCATTCCGCTTTCGAGTTCCCTTAGAATTGACTCGTCCTGGATGTCAGCTAGTTTAGCATACTTTGGGTTCCCGTGATCGTCAATGGCGTCTGCAACATCCTCGTTATCATCTTCTTTGTCGCCCTTCTTGTCCTCTTGTACCTCTATTTTGTTGCTTACTGATTTTCCATTCATTACAGAGGTTCCTTCATTATTAAGGTGGCTTTTTGCTTTTTTGATCGGTGCTGATAGCAACGGTTTCTTAGACTGGACAGGCTTGAGTGGTATTATCTTTGTAGGTTGTTGAGTACGATCATCCCACTCATTAGGTGTTATTTCATTTAGGATTATAGTGAATCCCTTTTTAGTCTTTTGAAGACATGACTTTTCATTAACATTAACAACGTTGACACGAACTTGTGCCACGTTACCGCTACAAGTGTCTTTCTCCTGATCTGCCTTTGTAGTCTTGTTGCTCTGGAGAGTTTTTTTAGCATCACTAGCACATTTTGAGTTATCAACAATTTTGCTTTTACACAAAATTGTTTTAGCCTTCTTTTGTGCTCTCTTCTTTCCTTTATCGGTACCTCCAGTGAATGTTGACTGAACCAGCTGCTTAGGCATCAAACTACTATCATGGTGTTCCGATTTCTTGATAGGTCCCTTGTTACTTGAGCATTTGTTAATTAGAAATGTATAACAAATGAAAAATAACATTAGTGACCAGGACTCATAAATTAAAGAATATCCATTCATGTAAGAAGACATTCTTATAATAAAAAGGGAATTATTTATGTGTTTTATCAATGTATTTAACTGACTAATTTACATATAAACATCTCCTATCCAAATATTCTTAATAATATAAATAAAAAAGGTATGGAAAAAAAATTAAAACAAAAAAAGAACATATATTCAAACATTATTAATATCATAAACAAAAAAAGATGTGGTAAAAATGAGAATAAAAAAGGCATATTCAACTAATCATTTACTATCAATAATATAATAATAAATGTTAATTAATATAAAATGGTAATTCATAAAAAGTATTCATAAAAACAAAATTATTCCTTTTCAAGAAACATGAATTTATTAATAAAATTTAAATATCTTCATCAAGTTGTAGATAGAAGGCACATGTTGGCATCTCTCCCCCATTAATGAGTTATTTAAAAATCATTTATATTTTAAAATAAAAATTTACATTAAGAGTGAATCTTGAGAATTAACAAGTTTTATCATTGAATTTGAAAAAGCTATTTATTGTTAGATTACGCTTTAATTTTTTTTTACTTTTAAAGTATTATGTTAAATAAAGTTGAAGTAAAAAATCTTGGAAGTCTTTTAGTTTTCTTTAATTATAAAATGCTTCTTTTTCGAATACTACTATTATATATATTTTAATGATATTACATTTGCTTTAGTGATATTTTGATTAAAATTTAGATGTTTGTTGGGGATTGTTAATAAGGAGTAGTGATATTTTATGTAGTTTTTGAGGAAGTAATTCTTATTTTTGGAGATTGTATTATGGTTAATTAGATGATCATAAAAAAATTTATATTTATGTTATAAACAAATTTTGCTAAACAATGCCATTAAAATCATTTCTTTTGTTTATATTTTAATTATTATTAATTCATTATTTTTAAGAACCAAGATCAGAATTTTATATTCACATCCATTATACGTTGGTTAAGTAATGAAATGTACTTTAAACAAAGCTATTTCTTATTCCCTTTGCCTTATCACTTATTTCTCATGTCATTTTGATTTTTTCTCAATGTCTTAAGGAAAGATACCAACAAAATATCCATTTTTAAGTTTTTTACCCAATAAATTTTATTAAAGTAAATATACTGATAACTAAGATTTAATTACTCATGTTTTCTTCTATTCCTTCTAAAAAATAGCTCGTGACAATGGATAAAAATAAAAGAGAATTGTCATTTAATGATATTTCTCTATTTTAATTGGCTATAATTTTTCCTTAATACAATCATATATATTGAATATTTTATATTCACTACCATACAACGTATTATTTTTGTTAATTCTTCTATCAATTTAACGAAATTATTTATGTATAAGTTTTTCATAAGGAAGTATTTTAGGTGGTAAACTTTCGTAAAACTTATATATATTTTCCTTGCATTATCATTTAATAATAATATTAAATAGTTTTTTAAGAATTAGTTATTTGCATTGGATGTTTGTGTGTCAAAATTTTCTTTTTTTATTAAATTTTTAATAAATTCTAAGAATACATCATGCATAGATATATTTTTGTACATCACATCTAAATTATCATCCACCGAATTCTAAGTGTAATTTAATTATTATAATTAAACTACGGAAAAAAGTAAACAAATTAGTTATTAAATATAAATAAAAAAAAATCTTTCATCCTCCAAAATAATAGTTCTTTCTTTTAATTAAAATCTTATCTTATAAATATTACTTAAGAAACATATGTTAATAAATATTTAGATTAGCAAAAAAACAGTGATAAATTACATGTTATTACAATCCTTTCCTCAAAAACTAAGCAAATATTGTTAATTCCCAAAGCATTCATCTAACCAAAAAATGGAAATATAAATTAAAATTTTTTATTACATATTAATTTTTAAGTTACAAATGATAGGAAAAATGTAGTATGTTATAGGGGAGATGTGTATTATTATAAATCTTTGACTCTCCCTTTTAACTTAGTGTATCAGTAAAAATTTTTACAAGTACAGGGATTGTTTAGTGAATTTTTATAAAAAAAGTTAAATGATAATAGATATATATAAGATAAATAAACAAAAATATAATACATCATTTTAATCACTTTGTTGATTAATGTACAATACATAAAAAAAGATTTTTTCCATTTCTTATACATAACAGTAGATGCAGTAAGTTACCAAAAAAAAAAGGAAATTTTTACAATATCTTATATTTTGTAAATATAAATTTTATGTATTTCCCTTTCATAAGGGGGATGAAAAAATTTTATAGAAGTACTGTTTATTATATTAAACTTTGGACAGTCATCTAAAATCATATGCAATTCAGTAAATTTCCTCTAAATATTATAAAATAATTACCCTTACTTGGGTTAAATAATTTAAATTTTATGTAAAATTCTTAGATTCATATATATTTTATGTCAGATTTTTATTTTTCATATCTACTTCATAATGATTTACCAAGTATATTTATTTCTACTCCTCATATACTATCAAATATTACCCATTGTCCATATTTGTATAAATTAAATATGATATAGATTAATAAATATAAAACTTTTAAAATTTACAAACATTACATAAACTATTCTCCTCATTAAATAAGAAGTAAATTAAGAGTATTAATTTACATTAAAACAATTATTTATATATCACAAAGTTAAAGTATATTTGTAAAAGTTTTTGTTTCCATAGTACATTAATTTTACTCACATTTAATGATGTAAAAATTATTATTACATGTTAAGAAAAATGTTTTATTAATATTTAATGAAATTATTCTTTACATCTACGGGATACATAATGCGGAATTAAAATTAATTTTAGCTACAAATTACATATCTATATAAAAATAGGAATGGGCAATTGGAATTGTAAGTAGGTAGATACTAAAAATGAATTGTTTTTACCATTATTACTTTTTTTTATTGTAAAAACTGTTATAAAAAAATATTTTTATTATTATATTTATAATTAATCTCACATTCCTTTGTGGTGGGCAAAAAGACAAAAACAAACATTGTTTAAAAAAGTTATGATGAAATATTTTATTTTCGTATTGTAATATTAATTTTATACCTTTTGTTGTTACTTTCACCATCACCTTGTGGAAGTTTTTTTTTGTTTTTATAAAATGGCAATTTTCATTTCAAACATTTCATTCAGGAGGGGAGTGCTTGAAAATGTGTTTTGGTTTCTTCATTTTTTTAATAAACATATTTTATGAGTTTAGATATACAAAAATTAACCTGCACTTTTATATATCTCCTACTTCATTTTATCTCCCATTCTAGTAAATAAAAGTTTAAACATTTTTTGGAAATTCACAATAACATTACCATATTATTATCTATCATCACGTAAGATAACATGAATTAAAAGATATATTAAAAGTACCTTTTAAAATACAAAAATAATTTCATTACACCACGCTCCTTCAAATTCTTCTTCCCATACATGTCAAATTATTTTAATCTTTAACATTTCAAGTTTACATAAAATATCATTTTAACTTTTGACTTTTGTTTAAAAGAGAGAGTATATATCGAAAATTAATGAAAATTCTTTTGACGTATCTGGAAAAAATCTCAATTCAAAATAATATTTATTTTATATTTTGTTTGTTCTAACTTTACATCTCTTTAAAAAAAAAGATTTTTCTTATTTAAAATTTTTTATTCACTAAATAAAACAATAAGAATAGAAATTTTTTCTTTTTTTTATATGTAATGTATATACAAAATAATTGTTAATTTATTTTTTATCTTTTATAAATATTTTTAAACTTCTTCAGTTACAGGAAAGATATAGGAAGTAGGAAATTTTTATTTAATTTTAACCTGATAATTTCCGGGATTCTACTAACTGATAAGGAGGAACCTTCACAAAGGTATCAAATTTTTGTTATTTCTTCTTTTTATCAAGGTTTAAGAATAATGTCAAGTCCATTTGTCTCGAGAATAAGGTCCTCCTTTCGTTTTAAGGGAAAACCAAGGAGGACAATGGAAAGAATTAGTGCTCAAATTAGGGAGGAGAATGAAACTATTGATGTAAGTTGATTTATAAATAAATTGTACTTTATTATTAAATAATTTTCTTTAAAATAACAGTTTAAATATAATACAAATGTTTTTGACCTTATCATTTTTCATTTCTTCTTTAAACATTATTATATTATAATAATTCTTTTATTTTGTTTAAAGTAATCACAATATATATTGTTATATTTAAGATAATTATATAATATCTTTAACTTCATTATTTTATTGTAAGAATATTATATTATTTATTTTATTTATGCTATAAATCAAATTTTATGAAAATGATAATTGTTATTATCCTATTACTTGATGACTTTTTTTCAATTATCTTATCTTTAATTGTTATGTTTAATATTTAAGTAAGGTAAATAAGTATTTTTCAGGATTAGGAAAGACATACCCATATATTGACGAGTAAATTATTGACAATAGAGGAAAATATTTTATTTATAATAGTAAAGCTCCCACTATTTTATAATAAATGTATTACATCTACCAGATTGATATACCACATAATAAATTATTCTCCTCAATTATATTCAAAATATAATAATTCTCCTAACCAAAATTCCTTTATAACTCATTTTCACTTTATTATCTCTAACGAAGAAATAAAAACACATACACTTAGATTCGGTATAACAATATTTTAATAAAAAATACTAAAAAAGATAGAACCAATAAAACGGAAGTTTAAAAAAATGTGGAAATGTTGTAATATTAAATAAGGAAAAAATTTTCATATTTAAATATTTTTATTACATCATCTCTGTGATATTTTATAAAATATAAATTCTCTTGAGAGATTTTTAGAAATCTTCTCCAAAATCAAACTAACTTCCACAAAACAATACAATCTCAAAGATAATACTTCTCCCCTTTATAGTGTATGTATTATTAAAAGGAGTAAAGGACAAAAATATTGTTGACTGCCATCACTCTCAAAGGGGACTTTTTTTTGAAGGATATTTAAATTTTTGAAGTTGTTTAAAAATATGTTTATTATTTTTGATGGGTAGGAGATACGATGAATGATTTGAAAAGTATTTTATCTCATATAGTGTATGGCTTTAGATTACTCTCGCCTTCACTCCCCCCCCCCTTCTTACTGTGGTATTAGACATTAACGTATTTAAAAGTACAAGTTTCAAAAGATCCAACTGTAACTATTTAATGTTCTTACTTTAAGTTTTATCTAAAATCTTAAATATTTTTTACTACCCTAAAAATAAAGTATTTTTAATATATTTTCCACAACGCCATAAAATTTAATATATTCAAAATCTGGAATAAAATCAAGGAAAAAAAGTCAATTAAATTATAAATCCTTATTTAGGAGGACTAAAGAATATTATTATTATTTTTTATCAAAATCTCTCTAAAAAATGTCATCAAAAGTTGGAAAGTTGCGTCTCAAGGATTATGTAAGAATTTTTATTAATTAAATTTTCTTTTATCACTTATTATCAAACAACATTCCATTCCTTCTTTATATATTTGTAAAAATACACACAAAATCTACATAACTTCCATCTTATATTTTTATTTTGACAAGTACTTTAACTTCCCAACAACAATTATCAATCATTATTTTTATATTTTCTCTTTTTACACCACCACACACAAACTCCTTTAAGAAGCTTCATTTTTATACTTCTATACTCACGAATAGTATTCATTTTTAATATATATCTAGATAGGTAACATTGGCATATTGATAAATATAATATAAAATAATAATATTATATAACGTACTTACATTTATATTACATTTATAATTAACAATGAATTTATAATGAAATTTTTATTGTTCATATTTTAAAAATATAAATCAGTTGCCTTTGTATATAAAACATTTATTATCATTTTGTTGGATACATATTGATAAAAGACAATTGTTATAGATGAATAATTAAAAGAAAAACGATAATAAATAAAGGAGAAATTGTATAAAGGTACATATGTAGTAGTTTAATAATTTTTGACTTTTTATTATATCTCAAAACATTTTATAAATATATATATATATATATAAATTTATTAATATATATTTTTATTTTTACCTAACCTGTGATACTTTAATTTTGAAATTACTTTTAATATATTTAATATAAGTATGTCTGATGGTGGAAGAAAATGGAATACTTCACAGAAGAGTTTTAGGCATAGGGTGACTTCTGATAATCAAGATAAAAAATCTACATCTGTGAATCCTGGTTACATGCCATCTATAGCTATATCTATTGAATCTGATGAGATGCATGGATTATCGAGGACACCCTCCACTGAAAATCCACTTTCGGAAGGTCAGCCGAAATTAATTATTCCAACAACGATGCCTAGGTTACATCGTCTAACGACAAGTCAAAGAAGAAACAAATTCATGCAAAGGACAACAACACTATCTAATGAATATTTCCAAATAACTTCTTCACATGATGATGAACATTTCCATGGACCACCACATATACTTGAGGACCTAGAACGACTATCCCATAGTTCTAGATCAAGTAGTAATTCAGGTTCCATAGGGAGATCAAATCGTCCACCACTCCTACCAGATGGTACAGCACCTTCACCATTTCTCCTGCAACCTCCAGATATGTTTAAGTCTAATATTTTCCTACTCGAAAGGCCACCACATAAACAAGTAATGGTTCATTAAATTTTAATCAAACAAAATATTTGATATAATAAAAAAAAAACGAACTACACATAATATTGTTAAATATTAGATGGGATGATACCATCTTTAGCAGTTTAATATTAATGATAAATGCCTCATTTTCATTCTTACCACCCCACTAACTCTTTAGGTAACGTATTATAAGGTTTGCGTGTGTTTCAATTTAGAATAAGATATATCATTCTCCATCACCATAATATATAAATTCATTTTTAACAACTATCATGACATTTTCATTTCCTCACACTATCATTACCATCTATCAATAATTTCTCCATCAACAATTGTGTCAAAAAAGAGGAGATGAGTATAAATAGATGGACAATTTTAAGAATTGTTACTATATACCATAATGAAATAGCTTAAAACTACATTATATCCATATATATTTAGATAGCACATTTTTAATATTATCTTTCTATATTTTTATCAAAAACATACTACTATCTAAAAAAATAATATTTTTAATATAATATTTAATAATATCACAGATACTACAATTTTATGATATTATTAATATTTTATACATTTATTAAATTTTATCTACAACTATAGTATTTAATTTTTAAATACATATCAATTACCATTACAGCAAACTTATTATGATATTTATATGTTATATAAAGAAAAGAAATAAGTAAAAAAGATATAGTGATTTTTAGTGATTAATATACCGAGTATCTTTAGATCACTTAACGAACATATAAAATCTATAAAATTTTTACTATTAATATATATTTATCATATAAATATATTGAGGAGAAGATTGTAGAAATATTACTACTATAGGCATTTTTATATTTGTTAAATATGTCTCAGAAAAATGGAATTGATTGCCCTAAAAGTAGGAGTAATATAGAATATTCTTTAATTAATCTTGGAACTACTATTCCTATTTCATTGATGAGTGGAGCACAAAGGAGGAAAAAGTTTATGCACAGGAATACTCATTTTACTGATTCTTTTGATTCCTATCCTGATAATGAAGCTTCTTTACAATCATCTCTTAAATCACCACCTTTAATGATGGAGGATAATAGATTTTTGACTGTTCCTAATGAAATGAATTATGATAATACTGATAGTTCTGTATGCTTACTCCTTTTTTCATATATCTCTTTTACCCTTAATACATCTTTTTTTTTACCCTTCAAATTTTTATTTTCCAAAATCGTGTATCCATAAATTGGATACACATACACTAAACTCTCACTTAAAATACCATATATCTCCAATTTATATCACAAGTCTATATTTATATTAGATTTCACTTCATCATCCAAAACTAATTATATAATAAAAGATGCATTATCTTTAATATATATCATACAATCCATATATCCCAATATACAATTGTAAACTTAATTATATTTTTACTCAAAACTTTATCAACTTATTATCAACCACCCAAAAGTTTGGTATTTTTATTTATTTTGATGTGTGTAACGTCAAAATACACATATTTACCATTCACAACATTTCAAAGTAGGGGTGGTAAAAAATAAATATAAGAGTTATGATAATTTTTTTAGTTTTTGTGTGTGTTATTTTTTAGGAGGAGGAAAAAAAAAACTCTTGATATGATTAGATTTTATTTTGGCAAATAAAAAAATTTACAAAAAGAATAAATGAACATCATTAGAGAGTACTTGAAAAATGAGAAGGGAAAAGATAAATAAAGAGATTTCCTTAAAAAAAATTAAATAAAAAAATCTATAAATATTAAAATAATAAAAAATTTACACTCTCTAATTTTAGGACACGCTAGAGAAGATACCAATTCGTGCCAGAAGTCAATCATGGTTGATAAGGACAAGACACTTATATGATGATACAGGTGCAAAAACACCTATACTCTCCATGATGCTTTATTTTCTTTCAATTATTTTTCTTATCTGTACATTTCCATGGTCTTTGCCTTTTTGTGTCAAAGTTTGTAGGTAGGTTATGTTAAAGATAATTGGGATTTTTTGATTTATTATGTATGCACAGGTGTGTGTCTGTGTGTTTTTATGTGTTTGTGTTAAGGTATAATTATTATTTCTTAATTTTTTATTAGTATATTTAAATTGTTAATTTAAAAACAATATTTATTTTTAGAGAATATGAGAGAGCTGTGATATTTAGATTGGGACGGCTGTTGGGATCTGGTACCAAGGGTCCGGGGTTGTATTTTATCATACCTTGCCTGGATACCTATAAAGTGGTAGGTATATGATAAATGTAATAAATAAAAAACATATATACATAATTATAGGTTGATTTAAGAGTGTTATCCTTTGATGTACCACCCCAAGAAATTTTATCTCGTGACAGTGTGACAGTCTCCGTTGAAGCAGTAATTTATTTTCGTGTACAAAATCCCGTTATCTCAGTAACAAATGTCAATGATGCTCAATTCTCAACAAAACTTCTTGCCCAAACAACGTTACGAAACGTTCTTGGTACTAAAACATTATCAGAAATTTTACAGGAACGTGATAATATAGCTAGTGTAACAGAGAAAGTATTAGATGAAGGTACAGATCCATGGGGTGTTAAAGTACAACGTGTCGAGATAAAAGATATCCGTCTCCCTCACCAGTTGATGAGGAGTATGGCAACAGAAGCTGAGGCTGCCAGGAGAGCTAATGCTCGAATGGTTCCAGTGTGAGGGTGAAAGGATAGCCTCTACGGCATTGAAGGATGCTGCAGATACGATGTGTAGTAATCAAACAACAGTTTATCTTAGATACCTCCAAACGTTAGGACATATAGCAAATCAGAACAATGAAACAATAGTCATACCATTTCCAGTTGAGGTAATGCAACATTTTTTAAAAAAATTTGGTTACAGAAAGTGTCACAATAATAATGATGGAAAGAAAGGTTTATGTAAGAGTAGCAATGATAGTAGTAGTAAAGATTATGTGTTAGATATGACTCCGATAGTTATGCCGAAAAATTTTGGACCAGAAAAGTTAGTTGATATATTAAAGGAAAAGAAAAGTTTGTGAATGAAAAGATTTTAATTAATTTTTTTATTTAATTTAATATGTACAATATGTATAAAAGAAATAAGTTTAACGGAAGTAGTAATAAATTAATTTGGACCGGTATTAAAAATTGTTATGTTCCTGAGATTTGTTGATATAGTGATAATAAATAGAAATCTTGATAAATATGGTAACTAGAATTGGTGGACTAGTGTGATAGTAGGAGTGTGAAAATAGATAGAGATAATAAATAGAAGAACGGTACTTTTTTTGAGGAAGTATTTTGTTCTCCTGATGTATGTTCAGCAGACTTGACATCATCCATCGTCAGGTACCTAATATCATTCAATATTTCGTTCTCAATCTCCATAGCTGAACCTTCATAAATATCTTTTCCATCATCTTCATCATCAACATTAATACTCCTCTGCTCACTATCACCACTACCCTCAATAACAGCATCATCATTCTTAGCATTTTTATAAATCTTATTTAATGTATTTGAAAGAGTAACAAATTTAATTCTTTGATTTAAGAATGTATCTCTAGATAATGTTAGGTATAATCTTTGTGATAAGAATTCAGGGTTGTATTTTTGTTTTCTAATACCATATGGTATAACTTTGTACCTGTATCTTGGTGTTATTTCACGTCCATTCCAACAAAATTGGTCGTCTTTAGTTGCTATTTTGTCATCACATAAGGATTCTGGGAGTGTTCTCCAGAAATCTTTCATTCTCTTTAGTTGATCACCGAATGTTTCAATCATCCTCGTTACGACATCACTTTCTCTTCTTTTTTGAGTTTTTATTGTTTCTTAATGTTAACTCAATACCCTCCTCATCTTTATCACTATTTCCTATAGTCATATCCCTTTTACTCCTCCCGATATTGTAAAATTCATAATTATCAAAACAATTTAATACTATTCTGTTTGATATTTCTGCTCCTCTCTCTTGATATACCATGAAGCCCTCTGATATTTGGGCTGGGATGGGTGCTAGGGTCGTTATAGGGTTGGAGACATCTTTTAACTTTGTAAATAATTGCAATAAAGAATCTATAATAAGATAAAAACAATTAATTTTATATTATTTGATTTAAACATTTTCAAACAAAAAAAACTTTTTCCACACATTAAACATTTAGTACTTTTCAAATTACTTAAATGACAAAGAGGGTAATGGATAATAAAGTTTAAAAAAAACTTCTAACTCATTTATCTTTTTTTAAAAAATAATTGATAGGGAATATTTTTAAAAATGCCTATTCCATAAAGAGACTTCTACCGCTACAAAAGACATTTTCTCTCTCTCTCCAAAAAAGAGGATACATACATAACTCGTTTTAAGGACATTCTTTTTAACTTATTTTACCCAATTACCACAAGTATAATTAGTCAAAACGAAGTAATTATTTCCTCTTATGTCTATCTAATTAAGTAATTTACAATGGGACAGCGGTATTAAGAAGTATTATAGAGGATGGTTTTAACATATAGATACACTATACCATCAATAAAGTAACTAACATCGGCAAGGGGTAAAGGATCGTTAAAAAAAGATAGAGGACCCTTCCGACAATTAGTATGAGTGAACAAATGTTTTAAATTAATTATTAAGTCATGTGGATATATTGTAAGGTACTCTTTTGTACCTTATTGTAATATTTTTCGGTATTTTGAAAACATTGAAAATAGAGAGTTATCATTTAATAGCTTACCTATTAAAACATTCCATTGAGTGTCAATTTCGGCATACTCTGCTAGGCAACCTTTTAAGACATTTGAACAGTAACTGTAACAAGGTTTGCTTCCAGGTAAATTGTTTTGATTGAAGGTACATACTTGGCAGTACTGCATTTCTACGAGTTTTGAAATACATTCCAAGGGGATTGATGTCTAAAATATGGAGGGTATTAGAAATATAAGTGTGAAAATATTGATATATTTGAGAATGCCGAGAAGTATAAAAAAAGTAAAAGTGTAACTTACATGAAGGAGAGAATGAAGCTGTGTCACGATACCTTCAATAACTTCAAAGAAGGACCGCCATACAGTGAAAGATTTCCCCAATTGGCCAGATATTCTTTTTGGGAAATGTGAAAAAGGTTTCAAACCATTTTTCATCTTTAGTAAGCATTCTCTTTGTTCATTAGTAATAACTTTTCTTAATGGATTTAACAATTCGAAGATAATAAGATAAGATTGTTCAAAAAAGTTCTCCACAATTGTAGGTATTGGTTTGATGGTGTTTGCATAAAGATAATTATCAAGTTCAGTATATAAATCATCAAATACCTATAAAAAAGCGATTGATTAAATGTTGTAATTTTAATTGATATGAAAGTAATATAAATATACATTAAGCATTATTTTATTATATTTTCTTTATGTGTACCCCTTAATTAAAAGTAGTGATAGTGACCTTTGTAAGTATAAACAAAAAAAAAAGAATTTTATCAATAAATATTTGTTTTCCTGTCATTAAAATGTATTAGAATGTGTCGTGTTTTTTGATGGAGTATAAATAAATTGATATTAATAAACAAATATATACGTTAATAAATTATATGATCACTTAATGGTGTGTAGTTATAAATTATAAGATTATGACGTTAAATGACTTTTTGAAGGTATTTTCATTAATTATGGTGGTTAGATAATTAAGTACCATCTTAAAATAATACCCTTAATCTTTTTAAGCATATAATAGTACACCGGAAATATTTTGATTTTTCAATCGTTGTCTATATAAAACAACAGGTGTTGAATAATAGATAAAGGATTAAAGGCACTACTCCAGCTGACTTTTTTTTATTAAATTTCTTTTTTAAATTTATTGAATAACTTTTAGTGTGTGTGAATATATTTGAGAGTGTAATAAATTTTAACATACCTTAATATTTGATTTATAAAAATGTCCATAAGTCTTCAAAAACATCTGGTTTAATTGTTCTTTATTATAGAAAATTTGTTCTCTTAATTGTTCTGAAAATACAATAAATAAAAAATAAGTATAATAGGTAAAAACTTATTAATAGTTAAGTGGATTGCATAATAAAAAGTTAGGATTAGATGAATTATAAATAAACACTTTTAATAAGTACCTAAAACTTACGTTTAAAACTTAGAAGGTGCCGCTCAAAGAAGTCTCGTAACATAAAGATTTGGTCTTGAAGTTTGTTCTCTATTTTTTGTTTAACAACTACCTTCATTTGATCTTCAATAAAGGTTGTGCAACACGTCTTCCTTTTACCAGTGCATATTGTTAAGTTAGTAACCTTCTTCTGGGATTAATGGAACTGATGATAAGTCAAATGGTGTTGTTTTTAAGTGCTCACAATCGTTATTTTGATTTTCTACCCCATTTATTGTTGTTATAGTATTTAGATAGAGTATGATGAAAGGAATTACCTTCATCTTTTGAATATATATATATTTAAAAAATAGTAGAATTATGTTTAGAATAATTGAATAAATATTTCTTGAACTTAAAGAATATAATTATTTTAAATTTAGGTAAGTAGTAGTTAAATAAAACTAGAGATTAAATTGTATATATAAATATTTAAAATAGTTGAATATAATAATGTGTCAAAAGAATGTGAACTCTCCGTTACTAGGTGTTACTCAAAAAGCGATCACACACAATCTTGAAAAGTTTATTAAAAAGGGGTATATGAAAAAGTTTTTGTAAATAGACCTTTGTATCTGCGCAATTATATTATAAATACATCTATATATATATATATAAATCGGAGAGTAGAAATGCCTTTATGACACCACCCCCTTTTCAACACATTAATATCTTGATACTTCAAAATTTTTAATAATATTAAGAGTCAAGCAAATTTTGATTTACAATAGTATGGTGAAACAAAACAAAAGACAAGAAAAATATGTATTTTGAGATTAATAAACAATAAAAATCACATCATCAGGAGTCCTCCTAAAATAAAGCTAATTTAAATTAATTGACAGTTATAACAATAAATTTAGTTATGTTAAGTAGACTCTCAAGTGTCTTGTAAAATTAGAATATAATGATAGTTTAACTTTTTGAATGATTCTTGACTTGAGGTATCAAAAGGAGGGGGAGAATTGCATTGAAGGAATACTTCCTTTTCTTTAAGGGATAATTAGGTGCCTTAAAATTTTTTTACATTATACTTGGAGATATGAAAAAAAATGTAATAAATGTTTATAATTAATTAGTTTGAATATGAGAGGAAAAGAATAAGAAAGGTAAGATAGATATACAATTTGTAATAAAATCTTAATTTTATATTATATAATAAAATTGGATTAATTACCCTAAGATAATAACTATCAATGTTTGTTAATAAAATATATCATTAAATTATGTAACTATTAAATATATAATTTAATCAAAAGAAATATACTTGATTTTGTATGATTTATTAAGTGAATTAGTATGATAAATAAAGCTTGAAGGATAAAATTTTATGGTGGGAATGTTTTTATGTATACTTTATATAAAATATAGTGTGAAATTAATAAAAATAAGATGATTGTAAAAATTTTTTTTGTATACACACTATACAATGCCTATATATGGTTTATTTGATCTCATGATATAATAAAATAATGTTAAAGGCATTCAGGTAGGATGAAAATGTTACAATAAATAGTGTGGAAGGCATTTTGTGTTGTGTTATGTGTGAGAATGAACAATTGTATATATGTTATAATATAATTTAAAAAAAAGAAAGAATAAAAGGGTATCATATAAGGAATGAGTAATATTTAGAAAAAAAATGATCAATCAAAAGTCAGAGTGAAAAGAACAATAACTTTTTATGGAAATAATTTGTTGTAAAGTGGTCCAAAACAATGGGATTAGTTATGTTATAGACGTATATGAGATCACACATAGAGTCACCCATATGTTTATTGTTGTATACTTTTTATGAATGGACCACTAAATATGGCATTTATAATGGGAGATGTAAAAAGTACCATGTCATTAAGTGTGATTTGTATTGATGGTAAGTGGATATTTTGTTGAGATGTTTAAGGGAATGCCAGACATCTGCCAATTAAAAGTAAAGGAATTCCTTTTGTATATGTCGGTTCTCTTCTAATAAAATAATAAAGATTTACCTTTTGTAGTTTTTTAGGATAACAGAAATGATTATTGAACAGATGAATGTTATTTTAGATGTTTTGTAGTAAAAATAGTATACCGAATAATAATAAAGGAAATAATTTTAATTATTATTCAATGGTAATATATTTTTTTATTATCATATATCCTTAAGAATGAAATTAATATTTTATTAACGCGGTAAATAGTTTGTATTGTTTATAGTAAACAGAACAAAATATTCCTCCTTCCTATAATAAGGTATCGGCATCTATTTGTACAAAAGTTTTGCCTGTCATAATACTATAAAATTATGATTGACTATTTTATAGCTTCTTAAAAGGGAAAATAATTTTTAGTAGAGAGGTACCGCTTCATGTTTTATTACATAAGGCATGATAAAAAATTTACGATATATTTAGTTAACATCTTAATTAGATAACTTTATAAAGAAAAGGGGGAATTTATCTTTTTTAAAATCTTAATAATTTTGTTAGATGAAATATTAGCTGAGAAGTGTTGTAAAAGTCTTTTTTTGTCATTTGCGTTTTGTTTAAGATAAACAAAGTATAATCTTCTTTGAGAATGGGTCAACAATTTTGTTTAATGGTAGTATATTTGTTGTAAAGGTGATTTTGAGATGTGTTGTAAAGAGGTTTAGTAATGAGTTGAAGTAGTTAGAATTGATGTTTTTATAAGATAATTATTTGTAGTTAAGCTTTAAACATTTCAATAACGGACAGTATACTAAGATAATGTGAGTAGTATCATTTTTCTAGCACTTAATTATCAGAATTGGAAAAAAAAATTTGATCATCTATAGGTGGTTTATGGTAAGAATGTCAGTTAAATGTGAGTGAGTGAAATCATTTATAAGGGTATCATTAAAAACAGAACCCCCATTGTGCGTGGTTAGTCAATATTGAAGTTAAACTTCACGTAACGGGATTAATTTTAATATTAAATTGTTAAAGTAATATGTAAAGGAGTATTGTTGAGGTGGATTTAGTTGATGTGTTTATTTATGGATTAAGGAATAACAGAAAGGGATTGGAGTATTTGGCAGATGATTTGAGAGTTCAAATTTGTAATAAGAAATTAGAATAGGAAGGTTAACGAGTTTGAGGTGTTGCGTAAAAATTTAAATGAGTATTTGGGAATTATAACAATTAATTTTATACTTTTATTAATATTCATAAACTGTATTGTGTTATGATTAATAATTAAATAATAATGAATTTTATCCTTTCTTTTATTAATTATCTTAACCAAACACTTACCACATGTTTAAAATGTTAATTATAATAAACATTATCGTATAAATTATACTTTTTTTTATTACAGAAATTAATCAGTTATTATTATTGGATCTCAAAGATACTCATTAACCTTAAAAAAGTAAAGCAAACTTACAATCATCTATGAATGCTTTAGTAAAATAGCAAGGTTACACAATTCCTTGAAAACTATATATTAGATAATGCATTAAGGTTACAAAAAACTGATTATTATATCTTCCATTTTCTCGACATGTGCATTTTAATGATTTTATCATTATTATAAATTAAATCTCAGTTAATAATATGTTCTATTAATGTTTAATTAAAGTTAAATTTTTTTAATTGTTGATCTTATTGTAAATATCAATGTAGGTGATTTGTTAAATATGATGTGTTGTAAAAAACTTATTAATTTAAAATAAAGGTATTTTTTAAGAAAAAAGTAATGTGCTCCATTGATCTACTTATATTTCAGAATTTTAATAGGCGATTAAAGAAGGCAAATTTTTTAATTGAAATTCATTCATTCAAGAATGAGTAGATCCATAAATTATTTGAGTGATTAAATAAAATCTCAAAAAGTTGTAAATAATTAAAAGTTTACAATATATTAATGTTGATATTCTTTTAATTTCTATTCAACTTTTGGGTGTTAAATCTTTTTTGACATATAATAAATTTAGTGGTTGGTATAGTGATGGGACATATGTTTCTATTTATCATTCAACAAGACTGTTATTTGGATGTCAATTGTTGGTAATTGTTTTATGATAGCAGGATAAGGTTATGAGTTTTCCTTAATTTGGTTACAGATGTGTTATAACTTTTATCAATATTAAGGTTAGTACAAAGTCTACTAAGAGGTAATAATCAATTTAACGAAAATATAGGTATACATTTTACTCAATTGTCTCCAGTACATCTACAAAACCAAGGTCCAATACAGTGAAAAAAGAGGCCGAAGAGTGTGGAAAATAATGCTATAAAAAGATGCAGAACAGTTACAGGAGTTTCTCTTCTATTATTATTAATCTTACAGTTGTAGTAATGATAGTTGTTTTTTTAACTCCACTAGGATTCTTGTTTAGAATAGGTATTATTTCTTTGAAAAAAATAAATAACAAACACGAACATGCATAAAAATGTTCGGTGGCTAATAGTTTTGTTTTAAAAATCTTATGATTTTTGTCATTTGTAACTTTTTTAAACCGTAAAATAAAACAAGTAGCAGACTCGCTTCGCTCATATTTGCTTACCCGCAGGGCTGATGTTTTTTATTAACGACTCGCTCCGCTCGCTGCTGTTTTCTGTCAGAACTGGGATCTTCATGTAAACATAAAATATGTTATTATCTCTTTTTCATTTTATTAATTTTTAAAGTATAGATGTAGTTGTTATTTTAAAAAATTTACTATATAAAATTAAAAAATATGTAAAAACAATAACATAACGTAGTAATTATACTTCCGATTCTATTTGTGGAGGTGGTCTGAAAGCCATATTTAAAACATTCTCGTAAATAACATTTTTTATTTTTTTTTAATTTAAAATTATTTCATACAACCATTGTAATGATGAAACTATTTTTTTGAACATCCATGTTAGTTTATCCCATAGCCAATTATAAGAATCTTTTTTCAAAAATATTTTATGTATTATAAAATATATAACAACAATGATGATTATTTTAGCTATCATTATGATAGTAATTTGGTGCTTGATTAAGTTATAGCTCTAACATCCCATTTTGAGGGTTTTTGAAAAGGAATGGTTAATGTTTAGAAACCAATTAACAAAATTTTCATAATGGTTTTTCTTGCTGTGTACAAATAATTTCTTAATTTTTGTTTCATCAACAACTTCTGTACATTTTCTTAATGGAGAAAAATGGTGCATATAATTGCTATTATCCACAAATATTAAGTGACCATATTCTGAGAGCACAGGCATGTATTGGTAGCACATATTATCAATTGAGTGGTCGGCGAAATATTTCACTGGTATGAATGCCTCACTTTCACAATAATGGCATTCTTCCTATTAGTCGAAACTGATGTGACATCTGCTCTGTGCAAATATGCACGGACTTTTTCTTCAGGAGTATGGCTTTCCCTTACTTCCTTAAGACGGTTGTTTTTTGAAATACACGTTTACTTTATATATTTCATTTCCTAAATGTTGTGTTGTTTCTTGATATTTTTTTGCATTCTTCAATGTTTACTTTGTTGTTATTAAGATCAAATCCTGTTATATATAAAAGGAATTTGATAAATTTTGATACAAAATTTGTTTTTTGTTGATATTTAAATTTTTGATTAGTAAAAATGAATTGATTCCTAACATGAGTGCATCATTATTTAAATTTCTTCTCTCAAATTTTTTTAAAATATTTTGCTCGATGGTTGAAGAGCTTAATTCATTGTTAGCCCAGTAATCTTCTTATTCCATTAAGATGAATAAATCTTTTTCAAATTTGTAAAAATGCTTATCTTTTGAAAGACATTCTGGATATTTTTCATGATTTGTATATAAATTGTTACCATAATTTAGTAAAAGATTTTCTTCAGGAATTCCTGATTCTCCCATTATTATAACATAACTCTTTGTTATCATAAGTAATTTTATATCAGAAATGCATTTCTGTTTATTTATGATGTAATGAACTACATATTTTACTTCCATGTGCCATGAATTATTGAAATAAGTGTAGCATTTAGATAGAATTTCAAGTTTAAAACTGTCCATATTATCAGTATTGCAATTAAAAAATTGTCTTGTCATAGAATAACTGTCTATAAGATAGGACACAATAAATAATGTTGCTAACCAAAAGTATAAAAAATGCATAATTAAAAGTATTCGTTAGTGTAATAGGTTAAAATGGTGTTTAAATAAAATTTTCATAATATATTTATGAGATATATGTAATTTAGATGAGTAGATCTAAAGGACTAATTTCTTTTTGTATAATTTTTAATGTTAGGTAGTAATGACATGGTATATGCTTTTTGTTTCTATTTATCCAATATATAAAAAAATATAACAAACATTGTTGATGACTTTTAATTGAAATATCATGCCACAAATTAAAAATTATTATTATTTTATAAATATATTTTACAATTTTAAATGTTTAAACAATTAATTTACTATCTTTTAATAATGTGCATATTATTGTATTATATTTTTCATATCATATTTGCTAGTTTTGTTAAGCTAATACAAAAGTACATCATATTCATTTTAAAATAAAAAAGCTAGTTTAATTATTTTGCAATTAACAAATAAAAAATTTATTAATATATTATAAATAATTTTTCGAATATGTGGTAAGAATTTTAATATTACAAATCAATCGTTTAACAAAAACTCTTCTTAGTAAACTTTCAACATATTTTTTATTTAATATATAAGTAATACATATAAATTAGTTAAAATTATTCCATCATTGTTATACTTATATACTGAATGTATGTTGATATTAGATATTTAATCATAACTCAGCTTAAAGTTATCCAATTGGAATGATTAAAATGTCAAAATGTATAATTTTTTATGCTTAACAAAGTTGTACTTACATAAAAGATGATAACACTTTATTTTTGCTTCTTTTGCTACGAAATGTAAAAAAAGTGCTAAAAAATGATGTTTAGTTTTTTCAACATATCTCAAGAATGGGAAAAGATTTTAAAACGGTTTTATAGGCAAAAGAAAGATAACAAATTTTCCCCGAGCAGTTTTTTAAATTAGAATAAAACCTCAAATTTGAAGTACTTTTAAGTTCCATTAAGTGTGTAAACTCCAGATTCAAGTTTTTTAATCGTATCTTAAAAATAAAACATATTATGATCCTAAAACTTTGTTTATTAGATAGAACATCTGAAAATAGCTGTTTTTTACTTCCTGACAAATATTAAAATATTTATTATTTAAAAAGTTATAAGCAAAAAATGAATTTTTTAAAATTAAAATTTTTTGAATTTTGAAATTTTTCTCTTCAACTATCCAAAATTTTTTTACAATTTTATATTTAAAATATTGACGATAGAATTCCCCTGAGACCTTTTTTGAATTAGAAAAATTCATGTAGAAGGAAAAAAATTATTAACAAAAATGTTCATGAAGGATTTTTGATATAGTATAAACAAAATCATCATAACTTCACGATGAATAAATTTACAAAAACGTTATTAGCATCGTCAGATAGATAATCACTTTCTGAACAATTAAGCTTAAGATAGTATTCCTGAATTTTTACATCTTAACATAATAATTTGACAAAGAAGAGAAATTTTTTTGAATAAAAAAAAATTAAAAAAATTTTACGGTGATTTTTTATATACTTAATCTTATTCAAATTTTTTAGATTACTCTTAAAATGTTGAAAATTGAAAAACTTAGAGCAACTTTTTTTATTTTTAATGATTTCTATTTCCGAACAGAGATATATCGTTTGAAAGCACTGAAATTTGGGGTAAAAAAAAGCATTTTGAAGAAGTGTCTCAATCTTGAGAATAAATCTTGAAATATTATTTTTTAAATGTTTCATCTTAAAGATCACAAAAAATTATGCTTATTTATGAATTTTCATATTTTTATTTTAATTTTGAAGGGATAATAAAGGGGTACCGAACTTCAAGATTTTGAGTACCTTAAAAGATGTATATCGAGAACGTGACTTAAGATATACTAATATTGCATGTTTAGATTTACTATTATTACACATTAATATTTTTATAAAAATTTTATTTGAAATCAAAAATGAATTTTCGAGGCACAACTCTCCTCTATATACTTAGGGGATTTGCAAAAATGTCATTTGTTCTTTTCTTTCCAACAAGAATAAGTGTTTTTCTGCTGGGTAATTCGAAGCTATTTGCCATTTCACTTTTTGCAGCAATTATATCACCACACATTCTATTTTTGTTTACTTCTCAACTTAGATAAATGTGTGAATAATGTTTCTATTAACATGATTAATCTCGTTATTTTTAATAGTAACGACATTTTTTTTGATCCATTCATTGAAATATTGTTGTGACTCTGGTGAGAATGTTGAAAGAAATAGTAAATTTTGCCTTGACATTAGTGGAACACATGATGAAGATTCCGAAATATTGGTAATATCATTAGCCAAAATTTATATTCCATTAAACGATCAGCTTCATCTAAAACTACATAGCGGAGTTTGTTGAGGTGTACGTATTATTTTGAGAGGAATTCATTTAAACGTCCTGGCGTAGTAACAAGTATATCACAACGACTATCAAGTTCTCTTTGTAAGTATCTATTACTTATTCGTTCATACAACTTGACATATCCGTATTGAGATCTATCACAAAACTTTCTGACTTGTTCATGAATTTAAAGAACACGTTCGCTGGTTGGAGCAATAATGAGAACAAAAGGTATTCTTCCTTCTGATTTCCATTCAGTTTTAACATGTCATTGATTATTGAAAGAAAATATGCTCATGTTTTTCCAGAAACAGATTCAGATTGATGAATTAAATCAAAGTCATTTGGAATTATGGAGTTTACAAATATCTGTGTTCTTCTTGGTTTTGTATATTCAGATTTCATTATTGCGTTTTTTAGAGTGGGATGGAAGTTCGCATCTTCCCATGTTTCATAACATTTAGGTACATCGACTGCTCCAGTGACAATAATCATATTGTCAATTTCATCAAGACGGTTATAGTATTCAGCATTTTTTCTGTCTTCCTCAAGAATAACATCACAGGAACGGTCAAAAGCAATATAATATCTGCCAAAATTATTTGTTAGTTTATTTTTAAAGTTATATAACTAGAGGAGTGTTTACATATTCGCAAGAGATGATAATATGCAAAAACTTTAAGCAACAAAATATGCATCAAAAAAACTAAATAAAAAATGAATATAAAAAATTCACTGGATGAAAAATGAACTGTTCATTAATTTGCAAATTTTTAGATAACGGAAAATAAAAAATTTTAATCTCTGTGTAAACTAATTGATTTTGATGCTAGTATGGTATTAAAGAATTTTGATGAAAACGATGTTTTGGAATTTCGAAATGTTTTGAAAATAGGTACATGTTTGTATGTTACGATAAAATGGTACGAAACAGAAAGTGGTAGTTTTTAAGATGACACAGAATCTTTGGCTAACAATTTAATTGAATGAATCAATAATTATTAAACTTGGAAGGATTTATCTACAAAACCTGAGGAAAATTTTTATATAATAAAACTGTCATTAAAAAAAATATTGTTCAAACAATTTCGAAAATAGATATTACTGACACTGATAAAGAATTGTTAAGCAACGTATTACAAACAATATTTATGATAAATATACCAATACAAAAATTACATGATAGATTGATAAAAATAGTGAAAAACTAACAAAATATTTTTTTGCTTGATTTTACACAATTGTCGACCTCACCGAAGATACAATTTTCTTATAAAACAGAAAATGCAACAAGATTAAATATAATTTCAAGACAATGTGTAATAAAGAAAAAACTTTCTTTGCTATGTACAATTGTTGATAAAAACAAATGCAGTATACACTATATGCCTTACAATGATAATAAGCATATGCAGCTTTATAAAATTTTAAAATAGATAACGTTAGAAGTTTCGTATACTTGCTTCGTTCTAAAGAAAAGACTTTTGAAGCTGTTAGAAGACTTAACTCTAATGTGTCTTCTCTAGAATCATTGTTGAGGGGACTCGTCTCTGCATTAAAATCAGCAAGAAACTCAAAATTTAGTAGAATTATTTTATACACAATAGATAATAATTTTCATAAAATGATGGAAAACATAGAGAAAGTTACTAGCAACAATTTTAAAGTATTTTCAAATTCACTTGAGAACATTAATGTAATTAAAACAATAACTGAAAACATTAGTTTATTTGAAGAAGTTATGGTAGCCAATATTGATAAAAACAGAAACTTTCAATTCCTTGATGAAGCTAAAGAGCTTCTTAAAAGAGAATGTTGTAAATTTATAATGCCTTAGAAGTATTTTATTCAATCTAGACAATTTAAAAATATATTTATCTTAATTAATTAATGTAAAAAAATGCAATTAAATTTATTTTAATGTAAAGGTTAAAGAATATTTTAACATTTATTATGACAACAATTTTATTTTTATATACATTTATTTTAATTATTGCAAAGTAAAACATACCTTTAAAAAATTCTTATTGTATCAAATATCTTAAAATTTGCAGATATTTTATAAAAATGACACTTTAGTATAATCAAAGATATATTTTTGGTAGATATTAAAGTATACACTGAAAAAAAGATTAAAGTCTTCAAATTTATGCTTAAAAATTACATAAAATTTACTTTAATAATATATACAAAAGTTAGAATGTGTTATGTTTCTAATGTGTTTACTATTAATGGATAAAAAATAAACTTTTTTGAGCATCTATCTATATTCAGTAAATATATTAATCTCAATTCTCGAATGCTATAAACATTTTAATTAACAGTATTATTTTTACCATCATAACTCTTAAAGATACGTGAACATTTAACTAATTTACTTTTTTTTATTAGTTATAAGGAAAATTTTAGTCGTTTTGATTAAATTGTTATATAAACTGACATTTAAGAATATAACTTTTATCAAACAGTTACCAATATGTAGTCAATTAAATATAAACATTTAATATCGTGTCTTCACATGGAATCGAATCAACTGCTGACATCAATAATGATCTCTGATCAGAACTAATAAGAAGAATATTTGTGAATCTTGAAAGATTATTTAAACTCAACATCAGAAATCTATTTTTTGTTTGTTTCAAAAATTAAAGCATGTTTTAGAAGTAAAATTATTTCTAGACAAGATTCTAATATTAAAAAAATTTTTACAACGTTTGAAAAGAAAATTTACTTAAATTCAAAACAAAACCATGTAATAAATTCGTTAATGTTAAATATACACTAATTAATTTATAATCTATAGATATTTAATAGAGTTTAAAAATGTTATTACAGTTACTATTGTTAATGTTGTTTAACAAAAACAGATTATTTATGAAATTTATTATTAATGTGTAAATAAAATGTTTGACAAACAACTGTTTTATATTTAAGATAAATAAAAACTGTATTTTATAAAAAAATAATTTTACCATTTTATTTTTGTAGATTTTTAAAAATTCTTTGCTTTAACTTTTTAAACTTCTATAATTACAAAATTGTGTTTTTTAATTGTTATCAATACAATGTTAAATTAATCATTACACAAAAAATAAGTTTTAACTTTTTATCATAAAAATAATGAATGTATTAATTTAGTTCACCTTAACATTAATTCATTTAAAGTAGAAAAATGATTAAAATTATAATTCCAGCATTTATGTGTACTAATACTTTTATATTTAGTTCTTAATATAATAATGTATTTGTTTTAAAAAAGTTTAATTACAATTTAAAAATTCCTATAAGAAAGAGTTATTTCAATAAAGTAGTAAAATAATAGGTATAATCATATATTTAACATAACTATTGTAGGAAATTCCTTTTACCATTTGTATTTAACAATAGTAATTTCCTAAGTTTGCTTATTTTTTGAAATATTTATCTTTGCTACTTATTTTATCTTAAATTATATATATATGAACATATTGTTCTAATGATAAAGACTTTAGAATTCCTTTAAAAAATTGTGAATTAATTTTTTTATGTTGGAAAAAAATGTCTAATTTTCTATAGTTTATTTTATTAATTATTTATACAAAACTACGTAACAAAAATTTCCATTGTTTTGAATCAAAGCAAATGTAAATATAGTAAAAATATTTAAGTTTTGTTGGTGGCTAGCTTCAGTAGCAAATAGTAGTATAAGAAGGTTTCACACACATACAAGTTAATCTTTTATTACAATATATCTTTACAATACAAAAGTATAATACTTTATATAGTATAATATTATATCTGGAAAGTTATTACACTCTTTAATAAATTTAAGCCACACTAATACAATAAGATATAATAAAATAAATAAATAACCTATGATATAATAATTTTTTGGTTAGAATTATATTTTAGACTTACCCAAGATCTTCTGTCTTGGTTTCCCCTTCTTAGATTTAATATATTTTTCTTTTACACTTCTAACCCCTAAAATTATAAAATAATAAAATAATATGATATAATAAACTGAATAATTAAGTAATAGTATAATAATAATAAAATATTCCGGGAAAGTTATAATACCAACATATAATGATGACTAATATGGTTACATTATTTTTGATAAATAAAATAGCGGCTTACTTTTTCTCTTTTATAAACAGTAAATCATTACTATTTTATATCACTTAAGAACAAACGCTAAAAATGGCCACCTAATGACAATTTGTTAATTATAAGATTAATGGGAACTTACTTTTAGTTACACAAATTACAATCTGGACAAAAATAAACAATATACTAAGAATTCTCTACGTCCCCTTGAATTTTACACTAAAATAAAATAGGTTAGTACAATACTTAATGCAGTATATAAAAAAAACAATGGCATAGAGTTTTTACAAAATGGCAAATATTTTGAAATATTTTGTTTATATATTAAACTGTAAAGGATATTTTCTTTACAGAATAACACAAAGCCAAATGAGAAGAAGAGTTAGGATTACAATTCTATTACTGTATGTTAACTAACAAAATTTATTTAATATTGTAAAAATTTTTCTACTCATTGTCCATAAATCCTAGAATTTATGTACACATAGCCTATAAATTTTATATATTTTCAGATAATTGCTTGTTTATAATTTCTACAATACCAGAAATTCTATTGTATTTTGACGAATTATTTTTTTTCAGGCACAATGATCCTCCTAATTCTAAAAACATTTGGTAATAATCGTTAAATTGTTCATATATCTTTAATTTCGGACAGATAATGTTTAAGAGAAACCAAAATTTTAAAACCCCATTTAGATTTATATTGTAGTAAATAGAAAGTGTGTCTATAAATACTACATAATTAGTTATTGCTGAACTATTTCTTTAATATATCCTATTGCTAAAGTGTTTGATTTTTTTTTCATCATCAACAAATGATACTCGTCCGAATTTATTAGAATAGAAAATAATAGCATTTACCATATTATTGTTATTATTGTTTGTACAAATTTGATGGTATTTTATAAATTTATTCATTTCTTTATTAAATTGGTATAAAGTTGGACTATTATTTTTTTGTTAAACAAAATTAGTCAAATCTTGAAAGTTAGTTTTAAAAAATCCCATATTCCTGATATCTATAATCATAAACTCAGAAAAATGTAATTGTGTCATTTATTTTAACCAAAGCTTTGCAAAATTTACTGATTTCAGATTCTTCGTCATTCGATTCCTCGTTGCTATTACTGTTTTTATTTTTATATCTTTTAGCCATATTAAAACCATTTTTAAATCTTGATTATTCAAAAACAAAGTCTTTAAGATTCAAAAATGTTGCAACTGCTTTCAAAAAATCCATTTTCGATCCCTTCTGTATTCGTTCATTTTGGTGCAATATTTCTAGATAATATTCGTATAAAAATCTGTACATCGCTCTTGAAGTTCTCTTTTTCATTAAAAATAATGTTTCGCATAGATGTGTTTTCTAGATTCAAAGCATCTAAAGCTTTTTTTATAAAAGGTTTTTTTTTCGTTGCTAATGCTTTTTTCAATAGTACTGTCCATATCATCGACTATTCTTCTCAAAAAAGACTTGAATAAATTGCTCTTACAGTTTTTAATTTCATTTTCATGGGGAATTATGTTGTTATTACTAATGATTTTAGTTTCACATTGAGTAATATAATCTTTTTCTATAACATTAACGACTGTGTTGTTCATATTAAATTTAAAAGATAACACAAAAAAAACTTTTATATAAAGACAATCAATTCGTTTTTAACATAATAAAAAATTACAAAATTTAAATAATTTTTTTTTAATGTGTCAAATAGAATGTTTATGATTGACTATAAAAAGATGCCATTTCTAATATGTGAGAAATTATGATTTTTACTATTTAACATAAGTAAGTTTCTTTTTTTATAATTTTAAAATTTGACACTCTGTTGTTTTTATTGATGACATTAAAATTAGTGTCAAAATGACTATTTTAATTTTTGTGTGTATGGAAATGTTGAAGGAGTGCTTGGTAAAGGATGATAATAATAGTATTCTGTTAAAAAGCTCCTGGAGTAAGGAGAATATTTTTAATTTGCATTCTTCTCTTAATAAGAATTTTGAATATTCTTATAAAATTTGAATATAAAGAATCACGAATGACTATAAATGTTTTGAATTAATTATTAATTATCATTATATCAATTTTTATATTATTTCACATTGTCTCATTCAGTTAGACTAATCTTATCTACTTATAGGGTTGGTCACCAAATAAAAATTTTAATTTTTTTGTGTTCGGTTTGAATATAAGTTGACTTCAATTAACTGAACCGCAGAACTAGTCAAATTTTAATTGGATAGACTAGTGAAGGAAAGCAGTTAATGAAAGTTGTTGAATTAGAAATTGAAGCCAAATTGGAAGAGTCTGAAGAATACTCTCAATTAGGCGAATCTGAAAAACTATCCGCTATCAGTATTGCTCAACATCTTGCAGTACTTAGTAAGGAGGAAATTGGTAAGAACATTGTACATTTGGCAGTTGAAAACAGACAGTTAGCTGATAGGTACACGCCTGGTAGTGCAAGATTAATTCAGCGGTGTAAAGATCTGTTAGACCAAAAGGACGAAGTAAATAGTACTAATTCTGGTAAAGTTGAGGAAACGAATTCCTTAATTAAATTGAGTGAAGAGGAGAAGAAATTCTACATATCTAAAAAACCTTCTGGTGAAAATAGTGAGCAAATTTCACCAACATTAATAGAAGTCACGAAAGAAGTAAATAACATTACGGCGACTATACAGCGGACGAAAATTAGCATGGGAAAGAATACGTCATATTGGAGTAACTTACCTATATTTGATTGTAATCAAGCAACATCTTTTGAATATTGGTTGGATGACTTTATGGGTTGTCTCCAGTTGGATAAAACTGATGAAGCTGATTATTATATTCTACTCAAGATGAAATTATCACATGAAGTGAGAGAAGAACTCAGAGGGTATGATGCTGAGGAGATTGATACATTTGCTAAGTTGTCATCCGTTCTTAAGGGTAAATATGATGGTAAAGCTCAAATAGATGATGCAAGAAAAGAATCACGTAATTTTGAAATTGACTTTAGACCTGATCACACTTTAGAGTCTTTGAAGAAGTTGTGCCAGTTATTAAAACGTGGTTATCCTAATCTTTCTAAGAAAGAATTGTTAGCTCAGACAATTGATATGATGATGATTAGATTAGAAAGGAGATTTAGATCGTTAGCTGAACGTTTAAGAGAACAAAAACGAGATTTTGAGAATACTTCTGACTTGATTCACACGGTTCATGGGTGGTTGAAAGATAAAACAAAATATGGTTATCAAAGAGATGTTAAAGATATAAATGATGTTAATGTAACATGTTTTAATTGCAAAAAGAAGGGCCATAAGAAAAATCAATGTAAACTTCTAAGAAAGAAACCATCGTTTGTTGACAACAATGAAGATAAACCAATGGTTAGAAGAATCAATACGTGTACAGGTAAAGGAATTATTGTACCAGTAAGCATAAATCAAGTGAATGATTTATCTGCTTTTGTTGATCCAGGTAGTGACGTGTGTTTGATGGCTATTGATAATGTTACTAAGTTTGATGTTAAAAATATTATGCTGTGTAAAGAACAACTTAAAGTTGGAGATGATCAAGAATGGAGTGTCATTGGTACTGGTAGAATTACGTTCACCTTAAGTAAAAAGGATTATACTATTAAATGTCGTTTAATGAATAACATGAATATAATACATCCAGCTGATATACTTCTAGGTGATGATTTCTTGAGAAAAACTAAGGGCTATGAGGTTGACTATGAAAAAGGTACCTTCAAAACAATAAGAGGTGAATATGTTCAACTTATTAGAACTCAAGTAGGTGAAGAAAAAGAGTTGAAAAACGCTATTCGAAGAATTGCCATTGTTGATGAAGAGTCTGCTCGCTTGGAAAAAACATTTAAAGATGATCACGACTATGTTTTTAGTAAAAATAAATGGGATATAGGGAAATGCACGGTTAAAGCTAAAGACATGTGTTTAGTTGAAAACAAATCATTTCCAAAGGTAGTGCGTTATGTTAATAATCCTCAAAAACAATCTATCATTAATGAATTTGAAAAACAGTTAATAAGAGATGAAATTATTGTGATAGACAGCGAAGTTTCTTTCATTTCCAATCATGTTCTGGCTAAGAAAGGAGTTGATAAATGGAGATGTTGCGTTGATACTAGAGCTTTAAATAAATTACTTATTTCACAACAAATTGCCTTACCTACCTTCAATGAAATATACTTTAAAGTTGGAAAAGCACAATATTATTTTACTCTCGATTGTACACAGGGGATTTCTACAGATAGAATTACCTCTTCAAACATCGAAATTGTTTGGAGTCTTCACTCATCTAGGTATAGGAAGATATACGAGATTAATTTATGGTAGTAAAAACTCAACTAGTGCTTTTGTTAATGTCATGCAAGAAGTATTACGTGAATTCTTATTTAGTGAAGAGAAAGATTCTGGCGTTATATTGTATGTAGACGATATATTTGGGTATGCGTGTTCTATTAAAGATCTTGGTGAATTAGCTGTTAAAGTAGTGAATAAATTACATTCCAGTGGACTAAAGTTGAATAAAGAAAAATCTAGATTGTTTGCAACAAATATTGACTTTTTATCATTTGAATTTGGACAACGCGAAATAAGACCTTCTAGTGATTATATTAAAAAGATTATGAATTATAAAGTTCCGACAAATACCACACAAGTTAGACGCTATTTGGGCATGGTGCAGTATTTTAAAAATCATATAGAGAATGCTTCAATCACATTAATTCCCTTGTATGACCTGTTGAAAAATGAAAATAATAGGATATTTGACTTTTCTGAGAAATGTATTCAAGCTTTCAATAAAGTAAATAAACAACTATCCAGTAGACCTGTTATTGCTCCACCAATATTTGGACTACCTTTTGAACTAATGGTTGACAGCTGCAAAGATGCCGTAGGTGCAATTTTGTTTCAAATGCAAGAAGGGGAGAAAAAAGTCATTGGGTACTTCTCCAAACGTTTTAAAGAATGGAAAAAGAAATCGTCAGCTCTAGAAATAGAATTAAGAGGAATCATCATGGCATTAAATCATTATATGGACCTATTGACTGGCTCACATCTGACAATTTTATGTGATCACAAACCAATGTCTTCGTTTGTGAAAAATTCTAAATGTGCAAGAGTAATGGATATGCTTGAAACAATTAACTCATTTGACATTGATATTAAATATAAAAATGCTGCCTCAATGAAACCTGCTGATGCTTTAAGTCGTCAATATGTACGTCGTATAGTTTTAACGGGAAATGATGAACTCATAACAATTCGTCCTGACAATGATACGTTGTTAAAGATATTTCAAAGTTTTCACGATAATGTTGGTCATCTTGGTTATAATAGAACAATCAACTTACTAAAATTACGTATATGTTATGATGGTATTGCTGCAGATTACATGAGTTATTTAAAATCATGTGAGAAATGCATGGCAGTTAATGAAAAATTGTATAAAAATAAGGTCGAAATGAAAATAGTTACCAGTAAATTTCCATTAGAAATAGTATGCAGTGATGTCCTAGGACCATTAAATGTAACAATAAATGGACATAAATACTTGTTAAGTCTTACAGACACTATGTCACGCTTTATTTGTTTGTTACCCTTAAGAACAATTACAGGTGAAGAAATTTGGAATAAAATGTTAGACAATTTTATCTATGTTCATGGTATTTCGTATACATTATTAACTGACGGTGCTACTTATTATACTAGTCAATATTTCACTGAAGCTGCTACAAATCTTGGAATCACACTAAAAGTTGGAAATCCTTACTATCATTTGGACAATTGTATAGCTGAGAGACAGTTTAGAAGTATTAATGATATATTGAGAAAAGAAATGGCTCTACTTACAAATCAAAATACTTGGGATGATTTTATACCAGCTATTCAGTTTGCTTTAAATAACACAACTCACAAATCTATAAAAGCTACACCTCATCAAGTATTTTATGGTTGGAAAAGTTTAATGCCTGGTGAACATTTATCAAATAAATCCGCAGAATATATGGTGGATCATATCAAAGATCCAATAATTCGTAAAAGAGCTTTTGAGTTAGTAGCTGAAATCACCAAACAACAACAAGGGGAGGAATCTTCTCATGGAAAGGAGAAAGCTGAAGCTGATTCAGTGAAAAATTTGCCAGAGTTAAAAGTTGGTTCTGATGTTTGGATCAAATTGCCTTCTAAGAATAAACTGGATAATAAATGGACTAGTGGATACAAAATCATAAAAAAGATTGGGTAATACTTGCTGGGTAAATACTAAGTCTAAAGGTAGACCTAGAAGATTACATATTACACATTTAAAGTTAGATAATAAAAGAAAAATGCAATGACTGATGTTTTTAAGGTGTAAACATAATGATAACTTTAAGTTTTATTTTAAAAAAAGGAGAAATAAGAATTTTGAATATTCTTATAAAATTTGAATATAAAGAATCACGAATGACTATAAATGTTTTGAATTAATTATTAATTATCATTATATCAATTTTTATATTATTTCACATTGTCTCATTCAGTTAGACTAATCTTATCTACTTATAGGGTTGGTCACCAAATAAAAATTTTAATTTCTTAGACAAAAAAATTTAATCGGTCGAAGTTGTGAGTAATGTAGTACTGATTGCAGGCAGGGTATTTATTCCAGCTAGTTTGGAAAAGGAGGTTCTGAGTTTTTTACATAAATTGCATCAGTCGTATAGCAATATAATTCTAGAATGTCGTAGGAAGATATACTTTTTAAAAAATATAAGAAACTTAAAGATGTTATCAAATAGTGTACTAGTTGTAATATTCTTCAAAGGAACAAAAAGTCGTTAGTGGTATCATGGGCAGAAGCTATGTTTCTAAGAGAGAGGTACTATTTCTATGTTGGTCAAATGAATGCTGGAAATTTCTTTTGCTATGTAGATGTTTTTCGGGTTTTATTACGACTAGAGTGATTAAAAAAGAGGATTCTAAAAGCTGTGTTTCCATCTTGTCAGACATTTTTCAAAGTGTTGGTGTTCCGTTAGTTAGTGTATTTGATAATACGAGAATGTTTACGGAATGGGAGACACTCAGTTTCTTACAGGGGTTAGGAATCAAGCATTGTTTTTCTGTAGCGAAGAAATCTCAATCTAATGGTTATGATGAGCGTGCAGTGGGTTTAATTAAAGTATCGTTGGTTAATTTCTTGAAAGATAGTAAATTCTTTAGAGAAGCCTTTAATTTGGCAAATTTGAAAGCGCAGAAAAAATGTTTTAAAGGGTCTCTAGAGAGTTTTGCCGGTCTGTTTTTCGATATGAAGGAAGATGCTAAATTGCAATTAAAGAAGTATTTGTTGAAGTCAGTTGAGATGAATTCTCCTGTTTGCTTTAAGAAAAATAGGTCTGATAAGGAATGAATTTCAGGTGTTGTTTGTGAAGAGTTGTCAGACACGTTGTAAAAAGTTATTCAGGATAATAGAGTGTTTGTGAAAACGATTAATAGCATAAGATTCATAGAACCAATTGAAATAAAGAATTGTAAGGAGAAAGAGGATATGAAAGTCGAAGGTCTATTGCGTGATTCAAGTGAAAAACTGGGTGACAATTCTTTCCTTTAGTAAATTTTTATTTATTGGTTCACTAACTATAATAAACAACAATTAGACATGATATAAAATTAAATTATATAAAAAAACACGTATAAAAATTATTAAAATGTATAAATGAATAATATTCATAGAACAATATAGGCCAACTAATTAACCATTCCAAATCATTCCATGATCAAGCAATCGTTCTAAGATCATTCTTTTACTCCTTTCTATTAGAGATGAATTAAAATTTAGTGAGACTTTGGAAGCCAGAGATTTTAAAAAGTTCAATAGTCTAAATAAAAAAGTTGAAGATTATGTAACTAATTCAGAGGTGTCTAGTAATGGTATTTCAAATGATAGCTTTGTTGATTTGGAGAATGATATTTCTGAAGAAGCTTTATCAGTTTTTGATGTTGTAGCTGCATGTGATGGAAATGCTTTTGGTGATAAAAAAATGGCGTTTGTAATTTTCTATAAGGACAAAATGTAGAGAGAAAAATTAAAGATTTGTAATAAAGCATCTGCTCAATATACTGGGTGTTTGGTTTTGTGTTATGTCTGCTAAAGTTGAAGTCGTTAATTTTTAAAGAAAGTGTTGAAGTAAAATAGTTGTAGTAATAGATTCGTCTCATGTTGATAAAGATGTCAATGATTATTTGTCAAATTGGTCTGTAAATGGGTGGAAAAAATCTATTGGAAAAATTTAAGTTCATGCTGATTTCTAGAAGAGAATTTGGTTAACCTTAAATGAGATCTCTGAAGTTAAATTATGATAAGTAAGAGGTCCTAAAAGATGTTATATCAATATTTTGGTTGATTTATTAGCTAAATAAGGTGCTTAATCTTAGGAAGTTTCATTGAGCAAGGACGATGTTAGAGTATTGTGTCAAATAAGCAACGTTCCGTGATTGTTTAGTTTTAAAATATATATATTATGCCTTTTTGAATGATTCTCCAGTTCCTTTCCCATTTCTTTTGTAACGATTTATTTTAAAATAAACTAATTTACATTTACTAACTTTATTCTAACAGGAATCAAAAACAAAGATAAAAAAACTTAAAGTTTCTTAATCTTCAAGAAATTAAAGAGGAAAATATAATTGAAAAATCTAAATAATAAATTAAAGTATATTACTATTTTTAAGTAAATTAATATGCTTATATATTATTGCGAAATAATATGGAAGTTAGTTCTTTTTTTCTTATAAATGCTAAAAATTAAATCTTTCTTAAAAATTTCCTAATTTTAAAAAATTGATTTTAAAGGCTAAAACTTTATTAAAATCACTAATAATTAGTCTAAAACTTAGTTATTTCGAAACTTTATAAAAACTTTGATATAGTATCGATAAATTCTTGTAGAGCAAATTAAGGGCTTTCAAAATATATAGATTTTAAATATGGTATCATAGTAAAGTTTTGAGATATAAGGTTCTGGAAAAAAATTCCCACTTTTAAAAATTTTAAACTTTTTTGATGTATTATGTATACACATTACAAACTTTGTATTGTAAGAGTTTTATAAATCTTAATTAGCAGAAATTTATTTTTTATAAATTTAAAAAAACGTCGCTGCGGTAGGAGTCAATATATTTGACGGAGGAAACAACATAATGTTTCATATTAAAGTGAAAAAATCACACCATATCGCTGTGTTATATATATAATCAAACAACAATTTATTAATAAAAATGTAAAATTATTAATAAATTATATAAAATTATTAATAAATTATATAAATTATTAATAAAAAAAATATTTTTATAACGTTAAACATTGTTGTTCAAATATAACTTATGTTTTTATAATTCTTATTAAGTAATTAATTTTCTTGGTTTCAACATTACTTTTTTAACTTTATTCTTCTTGTTTTGTTGCGATTTCTAAAAACAATGATTTTATTTATATTTAATAAATTCTTATATTAGGATTTTAATACATTCAAAATGTTTAAATTATTTAAACTTACAAGTAAGTTGGCAGTAAGTCCAATAACTACCAGGATAACCTACGAGTTCTGCAGAAGAATTTTTTATTTCTTTAGTTGATTCATCTCTTGCTGTTATATTAAACGTAACAAAAAATTTCAGTATTATTATTTGTTTTTTCAAGTAATGTTATATTTAAAAATGTTCCATTTCCAGTATTACAAAACCTTTTTATGCATAAATTTTTCATTCCTTCAGTATCATTATAATCAACATAAACAAATTCCAAAGGATTTTTTTCTTTATATTTAGGATCGCTACAGTTAACTCCACTAGTCACTGATTTACTAGAAGGTTGAGAAGTAGATATTAGATTATAATATATATTTATCAACATTAATAAGACAAATTGAGTAAAAAAACTAATAAAAAATTTCATTATTGTTTGTTGTAAAATAATTTTTTTTCACTCTTATATAGTAAAATAATTTATATTTACCCAATTAGTTTAATTAAATAAATTTTTCTAAAATAAATCATTATATATAATAAATTAAATATATTTAGTATTAAAGCTTCAAATATTCTCCTTTGATTATTGTACAAAAATAGATACAAAAAATAATCTTCAGAATGTATTTTCTAAATTAATTAAACCAAATGATATTAAATTCTGCTTAATCAGTTATAAGAAACAAAATATTAATGGATGCTAGTAAATTATATAAGATTATTATATATAATTCACATTTTTTTTATAAATATTCTGTAACAATAATTTTTAATTTTCTTTGGTAAAATAAATATTTGAATAATTCATTATTTCAATTATTTTATCAATTACTATTATTTAATTTTTGTATTTAGTCAAATAAAATGTTTTTCCCTTTTATCTCGTAGTGTCGGTTTTTCGACATTTAGAAAGCTTAATGACAACTCATAACATTTTTTTGTATAATTTTTGTGATATTTTTTATTTCGACTTAAATTTATGATAAATATATTTTATAATAAGAAAAATATATAAAAATTTCATTATGTAATCTGAATATTATAAATCAGAAAATTTTGTTTTTAAATTTTTTTTAGTTGTACTGAAATTTATTTTTCAATTTTTATAGCCGAAAAATATAAAGGTATAATATTTTATAGTTTGTATGATATTTTATCTATAAAATGGATACATCTTTTATTATCTAAACCACACTAAGATACAATAAATAAAAATTAAGATATATGATTATTTTGTTAATGTTTTATTTTTATAATTACCCAAGACCCTTTGTCTTGGTTTCTTCCTTAGGTTAACTTATATGGTTACTTTTTCACTTTTTACTCTTAAAATTGTACAATGATAAAATATTAATATAATATGATAAGTAATATAATAAAATTAATAAATAATAAAATACTCTATGATGGTTACAAAATTATAAGGATGACATAAATGGTTACATTATTTTCTACATGGCGGGTTATTCTTTTTATAAACAATAAAATTATCCTTGTTTTATGTCACTATAGTAAAATTTGAAAAATTTCGACAAGTCAAAACAAGTGTAGACGCTAGAAAAAATTTAAGTATTAAATTCTCATATTGTAATATTGTAAGTTATTTTTACCTGTCCGTTTATAAAATAAATAACATTTACTATGCTATAAAAAATTTCTACTTTTAAGCATTGTTGTAAATTAGTTTTGACTATAAGTGTAACTTTTAAAGCGTCTAAACTTTAATGTACAATGGTTACTCAATAAGTAAAAAGACAAATTACCATATGCAAAAAATGGTAAAATAAAAGTGATAATAAGTAATAAACTATGAAATAAAAATTATTTTCATAATTTTTTTTTAATTTGCAAAAAAAAATTTTTATATAAATAAACTAAATTTTGCTATCTGATTATGGCATCTTCTCTCAAAAAGTGTACTTTGGGAAAACAACGTTTTGTAGTTAGATTTTTCGTCTTGAACAAGATTAATTCTCTGAAATCTTCTCTCGGATGCTTAAGTAATATGATAACAGCTTTATGAATCGTGCAAATTTCCGCAAATATATTTATCAATTTAAGAATCGTCGAGAAAGTGCTGCTGATAAAGTGTAGGAAAAAATATTAAGGTTCAAACGCAAACTCTAGAACGACAAATTTATGAGGTTATTTATAAGAAACAATGTGTTTCATTTGAAGAAATTTCTGGAAAATGTGGTGCAAGTGTAGACGTTATTCAATTGGTAACTCAAAATAAACTGAGTCATCGTAATAAATATGGTAAACGCCTTGATTTGGAGATCCTGTCACATTTACAGTGTAGTCCTGACCTTAGACAATCAGGTTTTTATTTTTGTTTAGGCTTCTCAAAGACTCTTTACGTTGGGTAAACTTAAACAATAATGAAATAGCAAAGAAAAAGATATCGAAAAAGTTAAGATATTAGGATAAAAATTTATTTTCCAATAGCACAAGAATGCTCGTGAAAAGATAAAACAAGTGTATAAATGAATGTAGCAGTGTGTTATATGTCAAAAAATAATTAAATTATATATTTATACGATAAGAAATTTTTGACATATAATCATTTATCTCTTTACTTATTGCGTATACAATTTGATTGATATAATACCAATTAAACGTCTAAGATTTTGAGTATAAATAGATTAAAATTTTTATGATTCCTTATTTTTTTCTTTCTCCCAATACTTTAGCACTTCTTTATTAACAAAGGAGATCTTCTATAAACTAAGTAAAGCCTTAGGTAGGTCTAGTGCGTTTAATTATTGTAAAAATGTCTTATTTTTTTATTCTTTTTTTATAAAAGTTAAATTTAATTAAAATATTTTCAAATATCTATTAGAGTTTCTCTTGGTGTAAATTTTCTATCTTCTGGCGATCTACTAATCAGATTTATAAAAATTTAAGTTTAAATGACTCTCGTACATAGTTTTTATTAATATATCGAACAATTATAAAATCATTTTAAATTGATCACTTATTCATAAATTGCAATTATCGGTTTAGATTTAAAAACAACCTTACAAACAAAACATTTTAGTTCAGAAATCTTGCATTGCATTTTTGGAATTCAAAATGATTTTTTTGCTTATATGTATGATAATCAATTTTAGTTATTTTACTACTGCGTTTTTAACCAATTTTCAATATATGGCTAAATTTTTCGTTTATTCAACAGTGTTTTCATAAAGTCTTTGTATCAATTTCGGGTAATGTAACTCTTGTTTTTAATTTAATAACATATAATACTCTAATAAAAATTTACTAATGTTTTATAATAAATTTCAGGGTGAATGTGAAGGCGTTATGCTTAAAAAATACATTTAAGTGTTTTAAGTCGTTAATTTTTTTTGTAATTTTGTTCACAAATGTAATGTCATTCATACGTACTATTTTCACACTATATGGTCATCTAATAGTAAGATCATTATTGAAAATTATCATAAATTGTACTTTTGTAATAGCTTTTAATTTTTATTTTTAATCTCTTTCCGGAAATTAGGTAGCTTAAACAATAAACTACGTTTTACTAGTTTAAGAAATCGGTATATAACTTGATATTTTGAAATTATTTTATTTTACATTTCTGTTTTGATTGCACAAGATATTTCACAATTTATCGTGGTTATCTATTATAGGTGTTTAAGTTAATACTTGTGCACTGATAAATTGCAGAGGCTACAAATTAAAGTTAATGATAAATGTAAGTTATCCTATTAAGTTATCTCCCTCATTAAATTTTGGTAGGCCCATTCAAAAAATAATATCTTAGTCAGTTTTATTTGGTATTTGTGATTAATAAAAAAGAAAATTTATTGTTTTGTTTTGTAAAGTTCTGATTCTCAAACCGGTTTAGTAACGCGCCAGATCAAATATTTATAGAATTTAACTTAATAGTTAAATTTCTTTTCTTCAGATATTTTATATTTTGTTAGAAAACTAATTTTTATTAATATTAAATACATTTTTAATAAAAAATGTCATTTAAAAAAATTTGCTAACCATAAAAAGTTTAGAGATTATAAAATGCAATATTTATAGTAATAATAATAAACAAATATTTAATGATATAAATTTTTATTAATTATATCTAGTAAGTCAATTTTTATGTTTGAAGAGTTACTTTAAATAGATCTCCGATTAAGTATTTAACAATATTTTGGTAGAAACAAAAGTTAAGTTATTAGACCCGCATAATATTACAAAAAATATTACCCCCCTTCGAAAAACTACTTTATTTTAAAGAATAAAATTCTGAATTGTTGAAAAATAATTGATGTCACATACATAGATATAATTGTCTTATAAATTAACTTTTTTTTTCATTTAGATATTTTTTTGTGTGAAATCTTAGGCTTTTAGATAAAAGAACAAAAAATATGCTTACCATGAAAAAAATTACACCCTTACAAATTTCTACGATGAAATCGTTGAAACTCATTAAAGTAATAAATATAAAAGAAAAATATTTTATAAAAAATATTAGTTTTGGAGTATATTTACCCCTCTCCAAAACTATTTGTGATAATTAAACGCGTTGATAAGGTAAACACCAATTTATAATCAATTACAACTCACGAACACAATGTATATATATAGTATATAATCACCACCAAGGATGTAAAACTATTACAAAACACTAATAGAACTTACTATAATACAACTTATACTCTTTTGAGCCTCAATATCTCCCAATATAACTATTTAAATTATTTAACTTTTTACACCCGAGCTAAAACACACAAAATTAATTAATTAATAACATAGAAAATATGTTTACAATTAAAATTTTAGAGTTACTAAATCAACGTTTTACTATTAATGACAAAATTTTTGATGACTATCGTCATCTTAAATAAACGAAATAAGAATTTCCAGAATTTTCTAAACCTTCTACAATAAACTCTCATACATATTTTACTTAAATATTTAATATTTTTCAACAAAACAATTCTAAAGTAATAATTACATAGTATCTTAAAATATAATATTTTATTAGATAAAAAATCTAGTTCACTTTTTTTAATAGTTTAAGTTTTAAAACCATAAACATAGTATTTTTCTCCAAATTGTTTAAAAATAATTTTTTGAAATAGTTATAACATTTTTTCAACATGAATTCTATAATTGATTTTTTTGTAAAGTATGCAAAAAAAAATTTTATGAACAAATAAATACCAGAGCGCTATTTTTATACTGACATATTTAAAATTTTAACAACTTGTTAATTTTTATTTAAATTTTGTTTTTTTAATTTAATAACAAGCTGTTAAGAATATTGTTAAAAATCATAATTTAAGTAAGAAATTTGCTCTTTATTAAAAAAATAGTTTTTAGAGAAATGTTTTTTTAACAATATTTTCATTATCTTTTAATTATTTTTATTAAACCACCCTTAAACCCGCCTTCGGCAGGTCAGAGCTCGTTCGCAAAGCATATTTTTTATAAAACTATTTTTATATTAAGTTATAAATCAAAGTTGTGCATAAAAAAGTATTTTCATTAAATTAGACATATTTGGAGAAAAAGATAACCAAAAATACATTGTTATAATATATGAAATATTTCTGAGTTTAAGAATCATTTATTAACATTTACAATTTTTAAAAATGTTTAGCTAAAAAAAGAATCTAAACTACATAAGAAATCTTACTCATATCCAAAAGATAAATAAAAATAAATAGTTAAGTCACTTCAAGCAATAATTCAAGTTATTTTCTATCATACTTTTGAAATCGGTATAAAGAGTTTCAAATCATTTATCTACTAACTACATATTTATTTTAATTTTAAAAAAATATAAATAAAAAAAATGAATAACTAAAAAATAACTTCTTTCATTTCTAACCTACAAATTTCGTCATAGTTTTCATATTTTGTGATAGTCTTTGATATATGTAGTAGATTTACTTTTTATTTACTTTAAACAACTTTGTAATAACATTGAAAATTTTTTAATTTTTATTAGAAAAATGATCATTAATTTTTGATTCATGTTTTTATTTATTTTTTATAACTATTTTTAATATTGAATTTTTCCTTCATTTCATACTCGTATCTTTTAAATAAATCATTGAACATAAATTTTTATTTGCTTTTACAAAAGTTATTTTGAAAGACAAACTATACAAGAAAGTGTATAAAAAAGTGGTATTTTTTAACATAATTTGGTCACTTAAAAACTAAAAGTTTTTTGACTTTTTTTATTTCTTATGTTGAAAAATACATCTGATGATTATTAAACCATAAAACATGATTATGATTAAAATGCAATTTCTGGTGTTTAATACAATCAATCAGTAATGATTGTAAGATAATCCATATATGCAATATATAATGAATGAACAAGTAAACAACAGTCTTTTATTTAATATTGTCATCTTTTACTAATTATGTTAATTTTAGATTACTAATCTTATTATCTTATTTTTTTTTAAATTACTAAGTATTGATACCTTCGATAAAAAGAGATGGTAGATAATTATCTATACTAATTGTAAACTTAGTTATATATTTATAGTTTTTCGTATCTGGATAAAATATTTATCCTCTTTTAGTAATTTTTGTAAAAAAATGAAAAAAAAAGCTAAAATGTTGGTATAAAAATTAACATAACTTTTTTCTTTAAGTACACAGTTTGTTTGATTAACACTTTACTAATTAAATCTCTAAATTTAGGTATAAGTAGAGTAATTTTTGATAACTCTCTTATTTTCCTCTTCTACTAACATTTCGTAACTCTATTAGAATTCGTCTGTAACCAAGTTATATACTTGGATAAGTATATAGTCTTTTTATTTTATGTCTAATTTATTTTTATATATAATCCGAAAGTTAATATATAGTCTTTTTATTTGCTGGTGTCTTTCTTGATGGTACGTATTCTTTTATCTACCGGCTATTCACCAATTTAATCTCATTAAAATTAAACTAGACCTGTGGTTTGGTGATTGCACACGCTAGAGATCTGAAACACTGGAGAGGCTCACTATAACGACAATCTTATTAACTCTATTAAAACGTAAATTTCCGGACTTGAAATATTTTCAAAACGAGTTGTAGAGTTGGATCGAAAAAAATTTGTATCTGGATCAAAAGACTCATTCCTACCAAGTTCAACTACCGGAGAAATTCCTAACTTTCAAACGGATATCAAAGAGTGATCAAATTTAAATTTTTATGACAATATTGATGACACATTTAATACCAACATACTCAACCAGTCAATAAGCTTATATAATACCTCATTTAATACTATCGTTAGTCAACTGTGTGACTTAATTGAAACCTATTTAGAGAAGATTCATCGATATCTAAGACTTGGAAAAAAGTTGAAAAATTTCAAGCGTCATTTGATATAAGTATTGATAATACTATAAAGAGATTGGAAATAGCCTTCAAATTTAACCGCATAAATGATGATGAAACTAAAATTGGAAACCTTATAATGAAGTGTTCCGATGAAACATTAAACTTTATAAAAAAATTGAGTGATGATAAGAAGGCTCAATTCGCTACTCTCAAGAAAGAACTACTCGATAAATTCAGTCGAAAAATGCAAATTGAAACTGGACGTCAACTACTCAAGAGCTATCATGTAAGAAACAATCCTAATACATTTAAAAAAGAATGTCAAGAATATTCTAAGTTGCTGATTAAGTTGATAATTTGTCTGAAAATAATAAAATAGAAAAACTAATGGGTGTTGTTGATAGTGATTTAGTGTTGAACAAGCTATCACTGGACTGCGACAAATATGCATCTTATTATGAAGCTGTACTACAATGTGAAAATCTACTAAAGAAAAGTCAAGCTAGAAAATTTACTAGAAGGGAGAAAAGAAATAATGACAACTAATGTTCTCACTGCAAACATAAAGGCCATGTAGTGAAAGACTGTCGATTTAAGAAAAAAAGATTACCTGCTGGAGACTACACCAAGAAAAAAAATATTACGGATCTTAACAAAAAGCTACTATCAACAATGTTTGTCAAAATGAAAATGTCTCTTCTAATCTTCTTGTGGTTAATGTAAAATTAAACAGATCTTATATATAATCTCTACTGGATACTGAAGTTACAAACACTGTAATTTGTAGCGATACAGCTGGTAATCAGGATTTAATTAAAGATTCTAGGAAAAAATTTGAAATAAAAACTAGGGGAAATGGAGAACTTCTTAAAATGTGGAAATCTATAGAGCCTGTTAATATAAAAATAAAAGGATACCTTATTTATCAAACATATACTTATAAGTCAAAAAAAAATTTTCAAAATGTCGCGAATATCAATCAATTATCGGTAATGATATACTAAAAAGTATGTTACACTTTAATGAAATGAAAAAGTTATCATAGGATGAAGCAAACAATATATTATAAAAATAAAATCGGGTAAAAGCACAAATTTATTGAAAAATTAAAAAAGAAATTCAGTAATGTTTTTGCTAAATCTGATGATGATTTTGGAAAAAATCAAAATTGAAATTGCACCTGTCAAGCTGAATGGTCAGGAGTTTGAAAAGCCAAATTATTATCCAGTGCAGAAGTGATTACGGAAAAGCAGTAACAAACTCGTGGATCTACTCACTGAGGCTGGTGTCCTTGGCATACCTGGTAAAGATGCTGAAGAATATAAATTTAAAAGTCCGACTATGTGATAAATAAAAGTTGTGGAAAAGTAAGGATTGTCTGTGATTTAATAAAGTTGAACAAATGCGTAAAGAAATTTCATTTTCCTACGCCTTTGCTTAAAAAAATTGTTAAAACTGTAATATTTAAATATAAATATATGATAATTTATTAAGCTATTATTATAATTTCATTTATATTGTTTTCTATTTAAATAGCTTATTTTTATAAATAAAACAGTTTAGTCTTCACTGAAATATATGGATTTTGGTGCTAAACTCATAGCCTTAGCTATGAGCAAAGGCTACAACATGGAGGTTCCACCAATTGAATCAATCAAAACAGACTCTACAGATGTACAACAACGAGGGATGTTCTTGACGGATATATGTGATGCTACAGGCGAAATTGATCTGAACAAACTACTGATGCAAATAAAGACATGTAACCCACAGAACAGTCCAACTCTCTCTGAACACATGCCTCTTATCTTCACTCTTACATACAAGTATGGATGCTTAAAGAAAAGAATGAAAGATGGTACAAAATGTTCTAACAAAGAAAAAGTCGATTTACCAGTTCTTCAACCTTATGGTGATAAGAATCCTCGTGAATTTTTAGAAAAGTTTGAAATGCGTTATGGCGGTTTAGAAACAACTTTACAACACCAACTTTTTAAAGAATATCTATTAGGAGGAGCTCTCATTGCTTATAAAGCATTAAAAATTGAGGATTACGATAATTTCAAAGAATTTGCTGATGCGTGGGTAGAAAACTACAAGCCTAACCTTTCAAATAAAAGAAGAGAAATCATATTGGAGCAATTACTGATCAACAATAGTAGAAAGGCAGATTCACCAATACAATATGTCAATCGTCTGCAAGGATGGATTAATGAACTATCTGAGCTTCGTCATTTGCCAGATTCAGAAATTGTTAAGTATTGGTTGGCAGCGGCAAAAGGATTACAACGTTATGATGAAATCTTTGACTACTACTGTTCATCAAATAGAGAAAATTCTTTATTAAAAGCTAAAGTTTTGGCAGCATTAAAGAAAGAAACTCAACGTGACCCTACCTATAAAAAAGAGAATACTGGTCTATCAATTGCAAAAAAAGAATTTCGTAAAAAAGTAAATTTAATTGAATGTGATAAGCCTTTAGATGTTAGTGATGATGATAATAAAATCTTAAATGTTTATCGCCTTGTCTTAAACGGTAAAAAAAGTGTAGTTGTATGTAATGTACAATGTAAAGAAAGCAATTGTCTTTTAGATTCAGGAGCTGAAGTTTCGCTCATTACAATCTCAAAAGTAAAGCAAATACATCCGCCACCAACCATAAAAAAAAATCCTCGTATCATAGTTAGCGATGTACAGAATCAACCTTTACATCTTCTTGGATCGGTAGAATTATTAGTAGAAGATATTTTGGTGTCCATATTAGTTATACAATCACTAAATAACATCGATGCTATTTTAGGAACTAATGCACTTTCAAAATCTCCTGTACTTCAATCCAAATTGCAAAGACTATGGTCCGTAAATAATATAAGTCCAGATACAACCGTTGAGAAATTATTGTCAAATTATGATGTAGTTGCTTCCTCAGGATTTCATAAGCCATCGTCAAAAATTCCCCCAATCACTTTTGAACTACTTGATGAAAAACCTGTGCAACAGAAATCTCGTCCAATTCCAGTAGCAGTCTTTCAAGAACTGCAAGTACAAATAAGAGAAATGGAACAAATGGGCGTAATAGTTGAAAGTGAGAGTCCCTACAACTCACCTATCCTTCCTGTTAAGAAACCTGATGGTTCTATCCGTATGTGCCTAGATTTTGTTAAAGTTAATCAACATATACGTTATAAAAATTTACCGTTACCGTTGATTGATAATATTTTTGTGCAGTTAGAAAACAAATCTGTTTTTAGCACAATGGATCTTAATAAAGGATATTGGCAGTTAAAACTTTCTCCTGAAGCCCAAGTAGTCACAGCCTTTAATTTTGGAGTAAAACACTATCAGTTTGCTGTTTTACCTTTTGGGTTATCTGTAGCACCGGGGATTTTCCAAAAAATCATGCAAATGGTTCTCAAGCCTGTTTTAGAGAAATATCCCAGTGATGTCTACATTTATATCGACGACATTTTAGTTGCCACTTCCTCTACAACTTTACACTTTCAAATATTAAATGAAATATTCCAATTACTACAAAAATACGAATTAAAATTAAATTTAAAAAAATCAAAATTTTTACAAAAAAGAGGTTAGTTACTTAGGTATGAGACTTACCTCTTCTGGTCTTGCTATGTCCCCAGAAAAATTAAGAAAGGTAATGGACTTTCCCATACCTCAAAATAAAAAAACATTGTTGTCATTCCTTGGTCTTGCAAACTTTCTACGTCGATTTCTAAAAAATTATACTATTGATTCCAAACCTCTGTATGATCTTTCCACTCAACCATCCTTCACCTGGACCGAAAAAGCTCTAGAAAGCTTTCAGAAAGTAAAAAAGAGTCTTCTTAAAGCTCCCATCTTAACCGCACCTAACTTTGCTAAAGCTCTAGATGAATCTGGCCATTCTTCCTGGTAACGGATGCTAGCAAAATTGGAATAGGCGCAGTTTTGCTTCAAAAGGTAAACGGAGACATGAAAATTATTGCTATGTTTAATCGGTCTTTACATGGAAGTGAAAAGAACTACCCTCCTACTGACTTAGAAGCATTAGCAATTTCAGCAGCATTGACACATATGAATTTGATTTTGTACGGAGTTCCGGTAACCATTATAACGGATCATCAATGTCTGACGTACATCTACTCGAAACCAAATCTTTCAACACGTTTAAATAAATGGAAACTTCATATGCAACAGTATCGTATTAAGACAATTAAATATATGGAAGGAAAGTCCAATTTTATAGCGGACTGTCTATCCAGATGTTTAAAGATAGTCGAGACAGACAATGGTGAACAATTTCCGGCAATTCAAATATGCTCTATCAATAGATCTTTCAACTGGGACTTTTTCCCATCTAGACCAGAATGGCAAGAACTCCAACAACGCGACGAACATATACAATTACTTTATACCTTTTTAGATGGAACAAATAAGTCAAATGATATCAAACTTTTACCAAAACACATGCAAAAACTATCAAATTTCAAAATATCACAAGATAAATTAGTTACTACTTTAGATGGTAAGATTGTCATACCAAAATCCACCGTTTCACATTTATGTCGTTTACTACATAAATCTCATGAAGGTTATGCTATAATGGTTGATAGAATACAAAGAAAGTTTTCATGTGTCGGATTTACTACCATTGTTAAATCCTTCCTTAGTAACTGTTCTACTTGCTATAAAAACAAGGAGTTACGTATACCTAAAACAAATAGAAAAATAAAATACTCTTTAATGCAGAAAGCTTACGTGGATATAGGGTACAGTGAAGCTTACTCTTCATTTTTATCACTTTGGTTGAAGCATATAGTAACTACACCTTCGCATCGTGGATTAGTAACATGCGTGCTATAACAGTTATCAAATTCTTAGACCAAATAATTCAACTTACCGGAACATTTGATATGATACAGTTTGACAATCAGTCAAATTTCAGGAGTAAGAAATTAACGAACTACTTATGCTTAAAAGGAATTGAACCACAGTTTTCAATTCCGTTTGAACGATATACTAACGGTAAAGCCGAACGCATGGTAAAAACTTTAAAATACGATTTACAAAAAATGTACGATGACAGCATCCCCAAAACTAAAGCAATCCAGAAAGTTCTAGAAAAGTCTCGCCAAACCCCGTATGGTAAAGATAATGAAAAATATACTCCTCTCCAACGTTTCTTTCAAGATAAAAATCGGGAATTATCAAATACTATAAGCCCTATTGAGAGTACAACTATTATACCACTTTTTCTACATGGGTATTATAGACCGAGGCCAGACATTATTACCGATTGGGAACCATGCTACGTACTACAAAAAATTAACAATACTGTTTACGTTATTATGGAGCCGGGAAGACATATTACTCGTAGAACTTCTCGATATGTCAAATTAACCTCTCAACCTTTATCTGATGAAATTGTTGCTGAAGCCAAATCAAAACTGGAAGGATGTAATATTTAAATATAAATATTTATATATGATAATTTATTAAGCTATTATTATAATCTCATTTATATTGTTTTCTATTTAAATAGCTTATTTTTATAAATAAAACAGTTTAGTCTTCACTGAAATATATGGATTTTGGTGCTAAACTCATAGCCTTAGCTATGAGCAAAGGCTACAACAAAAACAATGTTATGGTATGAAATGGTTCACGAAATTGGATCAGAATTCAGCATTCTGGCAAATTGGAATTCCAAAGTCATGTCAAAAAAATTTCGCTATCAATACTAAACATGAAATAAGAGTGATGAAGAAAATGCCATATGGTTGTTTTAATTCATCAGCAGCACACAAAAAAAACGTTCATTTTCTGTCCTCTAAAAATTTGAATAATAATGAACCATTCATTTTTTGTCTATTAAATTTTTATATTCATTTTCTATTCATTTTTTTTTTACTTATATTTTATTGTTAAATGTTGTCGCACATTGTTATCCTTTGCGAAATTGTATTAATATTTATTAACGTCATCAAAAAGAAAAGTAAAACCAGTGCAGCTTTTACAACAAACTATATATAAATGTGAAAATTTACTAAAGTGCAAATTATTTTTATAACTAGAAAAAAATATTTTAATTAATAATAATTCTAACAAATAAAATCTCTTTGTGTAGATTCTATTTAAATATAAATCTAAAGTTTTTCGTACCAATTTTTGCTAAGTTTTATACTCAATTATTCTTTGTTCTTTAAAATTAATATTAAAATTTTTAAATAAGGTTTTAAAAACACTCTTTTGTAAAAATAATAGAAAAATTGTTCTAATTTTCATATCATCATGTTGAAATTTTTATGTTTATCACAAATAAAAACAAGCGGCAACTGGTTTTGCTTCTTGTGACTTGTTCATATTATTTTTTTTTTATTTAAAAATGAAAAAATATTTTAAAAAGCTTGAAAATCTTTTTACTATAATGAAGTTATAAACTCTCAAGTAACATTATCAGCTTATCATATTTTAGAGTATTGATGATTACTATTGAAATGTTACATAAGTTTTTAAATGTTAAACATTTGTAAATACTTTTTTTAAATTTCAAATTATAAATTGAAAACAAAAGAATGTCTACGTTAAACTTAAAATTTATGATAAAATTCAGAGTTTACGTTATTAAATATGATAGAATTTTGAGATTCAAATATTTTTTAGTTTTATTAGTTTTTTTAAACATTAAAAATACTTGAAGTTGATCATAAATATTTTAACATTTTCTAACTTAACTTGACAATGTTTTGTAGATCTATATCATAATATGACGCTTTTTGGAAATGTCATAAAAATTATTTTTACAAATTTAGTGTATAATACTTATTTTCTTTCGTATTTTTGTCACAAACATTTAAAAAATATTATATAAATTTAAGATTAGATCTGTTATGTATTTAAGATGACAAAAAATTAATTATTCTGTGTTTATAAAATAAAGAAAAAATCAAAATAATCTCTTTTTTGGTCTTTAACTTTTATAAATTTATATAGAATAAATAAATAACAGTACCAAATATCTTAGTTTTTAGTAAAAATATACTTTTATATTGAGATTAATTTTGCGCAATAAAAAGAATAAAAATAAATTTTAATTTTTTATTATCACTTTACTTGGCAATATAAAAGTATCGCCCTCCCAGGCATTTCAATTCATTATTGTTTGTAATTAAACAATAGTTGTAACAAATATTGCTTTTAAATTATCAACATTTTGTTCTTTTTTTGTTAGAAAATAAAACAATTCCTTCTGAAGATATTTGTTTATAAATGTAATATTAAAAAAATCTCTATTTTTCATTATTTTGATGAAAAAAGTTTCTATTATTTATTATGTAGTAATATTTTTTTGTAGTCTTCGATAAATATTTAAATGGCTAGGAGTGCGATACTTTTATATTGCCAGGTAAAGTGATAATGAAAAAATCAAAATTTATTTTCATTCTTTTGAATGCGCAAAATGAATCTCAATATAAAAGTATATTTTTACGAAAAGCTAAGGTTTTTAGTACTGTTATTTATTTTCATAGTTTTTTGTGTCAGTAAATAAATTATCAGCAAGCTTTACGATGAAAAATGTTTTATTATAAATGACCATATTAAAAGTTTACAGGTACATTTTTTTAATTATGAAATAAAATAATTTTAAAATTACTAAAAATCTGTTTCGTATGTATAATGATTACAAACCATTCACTTGTCATCTCTTTATTTGATGTATAAATACCATGCTTTTTATAAAATAAATACAGCTTTACTTTAAAATTGTTATAATTTATTAACTAATGAAAACTAACTATTTAACAAAATTAATATTTAATTTTTTAAAAAAGCTAAACAAATTTAAAAATTATAAACTTACAACAATAAAAAAGAAACTAATTTGTAAAAATCTTTTCTTAAATAGGTTTAAGTTTTAAAAAATATAAATTAAAACGTTCAAAGTAAATGTTTGAAAATTTTAAATCCAAAAAGTTTTAATTTTTTCTAAAATCCAACTTGTTTTTAATATTATTGTCACAAAAACCTTCTAGTAATGCCAAAAAACCACGATTTTTTATCTATATTGTAAACAGATTTAACAAATAATAATGACACATACATATTAAATTCGTAAGTATATGTGTGTTAAATTGCGTTCCAACCATTAATTCGAAAAAATCACTATGTTTGGCACTTTCGCAACAATTATCTTCACTTTGAAAAAACTTTTTTAATACTTTCTTTTTAAATTATGATAAAACATCACTGAAAATTTTTTCGGGACAAAATGTCACGGAAATTGCAGAACTCGCATGGAATTCCCGCATACGCGTGACATTTTGTCTTGTATCTTTGAAAAATGTGGGAAAAAAATTTTCATAAATAAACGTGAAAAAATGTCACGTTTACTTAAAGTGACATTTTGTCGCGAAAATATTCAGGAGATTAAATATCCGTGACATTTTTATCCGCAACACTTTTTTTTCGTGACGAAATGTTACGTGAAAATTAATTTTTTTTTTCGTGACAAAATGTCACGCAAAGTAATGTCACGGATTTTTTTTCTGTGATGTTGAAATCTACCTTCATGCAAAATTTCAGAATTTCATTCTGAAATCTAGAGAATCAAAAATGGTAACGTTGCATACATACATCTACGAGTCAATATAAAAGTATATAAAAAAAACTGTATATGCTATTTTTTTAGAAATTTTATTTACAGATTTAAATTGTAAACAATAACTAAATTGGTCAATTTACAGAATATTACTCACTTTTTCGTATTTGTTAAAGAAATCATGCAATATTTTTGTAATTAAAATATTTTAAAATACGATACTTATACATTATTTATTATATTTCGCATATTTTTTTAGCATAATTATTATTACATAAAAACGTTACTACGAATTTTTATATATTTAATTCTATTTTATTATTTTTAAATTTTGGAAAAACGACAGGAAGAATAAAAAAAAAAGCAATTTTATTAGTACTTTTTATTAAAAAGTATATATACTTAAAAAAATAACGCTTTTTTTTTCAACAAGTATTTCAACATCTCTAATTACCTTTATAGTTTACAATTTTGCCTAAAATCAAGATTCAACAAAACTACTTGATGCTGAAAAATTTTTTTTTAGTTACAAAAAAACCATAGTATACCGTATTTGTATGTCAAAAAGATAAAGTTATTAATGTCTATAAATCCGAAGATGATTTCTAATTTTTTTTGAACACACATAGTATTATATAAGGTTGAAGTAAAAGCAATTTTGCTAAAACTGAAAGATGTGCATAAATTATTTCTATCAATCGAACTTTCGTGGTACACCAACAGTTTCGATAACAACTGTGGACAAAAATAAATTTCTTTCTATTTGTCTAAAGATACTACTTAAAAATCCAATTGTTTTTCAGTGTCAGAGTTGTGTGTGTGTAAGATATATCTAAAAATTTATTATTCAATTCATTGCTCATTAAATATTTTTAAAAAATAAAAAGCAACTAAGTCAAGGGTACTTTTAAATTTTAAATAGAATAATATTCTTATTCATAAAGTATTTAAGCAAAAACTAGTATAAAATAAATTTTAAACATATAACGAGAGCTTACGTGAATTAAATCTTTTAATTTTCGACGTCGCTTTTTAATTTTTGAAAAAAATCTTAATTTTTAAAGATTTTTTAAAGACGATTTAATTGAACAAACTGTGATAAAAGATAAATTTTAAAGATATTAATTGTTCAATATAAAAATATTAAAAAATGCTTATGATTGTTTTATTAGTTATAATAATGAATAATTTGTATATTTGGATCCGATAAAAATTTCATCTATGGCATACGCTAACAAAGAATTATAACAGAAATCAAGAACTTTTTTATATAAGATTTGTGTAAATAAAAATAAGAGCATTTGTAATAAGTGAATTTTTACGACACTTTATGGCAGTAACTTATTCTTATGATTTTATAACATCTAAAATTGAAAAGACAAAATTCGATGTTTTGATAGTAATTAAATAAAATTTAAAAGTAAAATGATTTTAAAAATTGATTTTTTATTATTATAGTTAGTAAATTTATTAAATTATTGCATTTTTTAAGTTTAAGATCTCAATATGATTCAAGAAAATAGAGAATGCCTAAAAGTATACATGAAAAATATGAATAAAAATAACTCTATAAAGTGTATGCGTATTTTCTTGAAATTTTATTCATTTAAAAGGTTAACTTTATACTTAAAAATCCTTTAAACAGAATGTAAAAAGATTAGTTTAAAATGTAGTTATGATCATTGAAGTGGCTTTGATTTTTTTCCATGATTTTTGTGCTATTTTAATTTTTAGAACGATAGAACTGATTAAAATATTGTAATGCAGGGCATTAGGAGGAGGAGACAAAGAGTATTTAAAGGAAGAATAAGATAGGAAGAAGCAGTTATTCTCATTAAGAAAGATGGACAGCTGACACTTGACCTTATTGTTAAATTAATTATCTATTACTTATATTTGCTTGATAATATTATTTTAATAAAAGCTAGTTATATTAATATTTTGTTTTATATAACCAGATAGAAGGATTGAAGTTATCACTTCCACACGGAAATATAATCAACCGAGTGAAAGGTTTTAAGGATATTAATATTTTTTTTATGCTTTTATACGCATCTGATTGCCCGACTTGTGTTTTACAAACAACTTGGAAAATATTTATTATATAATTATTTAAGTTAAATTACAAAGCATAAAATATTTTTTCTTTCATTATTTTTATAAAAAAAAATAATAATAAATGTTTAAGTGATTCTCGTGATCTTAAACTATTTGAATACCAAGTTTATTTCACACCAACAAAAAGCTTAATTACAGTAATGATAATAAATAATAATAATTATAAAGTCATTAACTTACCTCCTACTTCTCGTGGAGGTTTATCTAATGCTAGTACATTAGTGAGTAACTAACACCTAAGCCTAAAACTATAAATGTTATTACAAGTTGGGAAACATTCTCACAATGACATAAAATCTTATACATTATATATTCCTATTCTTGATGACACATTTACGGCCAACGTAACAAGCACGTTTTACTTAAACAATAAATATGCAACTACTATTGCTAATTAACAATATTTTATTTGATTAGGTACTTATTGATCTTTAATATCATAAATACGAATATTTTTTAATATCTATATTCTTCAGGTAGAAAATTGTTTTAAAAATATCTTTTATAAAAGTATTCATATCTTTACATAAAATAGATATATAATAATGATTCTTATAAATGTTTATAAAACAGAAGTTGGCTATTATATGCGTATTAAAAGATAAAAAATATTTAGTTTTCAAACAATTACATCGTTTTTAAAAAATTAAACTAGCTAAAAAATCATGAAAAAAAATTGAACCCACTTTAATTACTATAACTACATTTTAAACTAATATTTCTACATTTTGTTTTATACGTTTTTAAGTGAGTAGTTTGGCTTTCGAAGGGATATTATTTCATAAAACTACGTGGTCTCCAGAATTTAAGAGTTATCTACATAAGATATGTTATATATTATGACAATTTGTGACATCTTTTCTACCAATTTGTGCCATCTTTATACATTTTGGAACATTTTTTTTCAGACGGTAGACATTCGCTTACCTATTAGGTAACCAAAATGGCTTTTTTAAAAATCATACAAAATATGGGCAAACGAAAAAACATTTTTTTTATCTTATTTTTGATTATTTCATTAGATTCAATTTACACACGGATACGCACTTTACAGCGACCTCTATCCTAATTAAATTTAAAATGAAACGATAGAGAGTAGCTTGCCCGTAGTCACCTATGATCAAGTGAAACGACATTAAAAAATAAAAAAAAAATATAGATAGCCATGAACAAGTGAATGCCTACCGTTTGAAAGAAAATATTTTAAATTATACAAAAATGTAGCATATTTGATGTAGATGATTCATATATTCTAGAAGTCTAAATTATTTTAGATAGTTTGAAACTCATAAGAACATTAATACATATCATTTAAAAATACCATATACACGCAATCTACTTACCCTGGTGTAATACTTTTAAAATTGTAAAAAATTAGATTATTAATAATACAACATATTTAAAGGAATTAACAAATTAAGTAATCAAAATTTTAAGAAATTAAAGAATTTCAACAACAAATTTTTTGATAAATTGAGGCAAAAAAAATTATTATTTAATGTTAGATTTTTAATTTGCGTAAAATATTGATAATTCTAAAAATTTTATGTGATTTTAAATACCTGATATATCTAAACCAATCAGCATACTTACATACCAATTTTATCAAATGTATTAGAAGTTCAGTCTATTAATTTAGCTAACTTGACTAAAAAATTATACGACGGAAATAACTAAGCTTGCAATTTGTTTATTTGGGTTAATGTTTTGAAAAATTGTTACTCTGGGTATTAAAAACGTATTAGAAAAATGAAAAATTAATAAATTGAAATATTAATAAATTGAAAATTTAGTAAATTGAAATAATAATATATATTGAAATGCTAATAAATTGGTATATCAATAAATTAAAATTTTGATTAAGCTATTATCATAGATTCTGTTTTCCTAGTTTCTGGGGTATTAAAGTCCGAAATTTCAAATGGCAATCTGTAAAGAATAATTTAAAATAAATTATAAATTCCAGATTGTATTTGTCTTTATCGGAAAATAGTTAAGTAAGCATCATAGATGTAGCAATGGTCATACATATAGAATCAAATCCTCCGTCTACTATACATATAATGTAGATTTAATTAATATATATATATATATATATATCTTTAATAACTTGATATCAAGCATAAACTTAAAAAATGACAATAATTTTATTAAATTTAAAATAAATACTACTTTTAATTTATAAATTTACTTAAATTAGTAATATTTCATAAAAGTAATTGAAGATAAACTTTTGATATTTTTAACATTTACAAACACTACAAAATCTATAATTTTTGTTAAACTATTTTCTGATTAAAACAAAAGCAATCTAGAGTATTGTTTTCTATTTAAAACAATTCTTTATTGTTTGCCATTTAGAAGTTCGTATTTTAATACTCCAGAAACCAAGAAAACTAACTCTATGTTAATAATTGAATCGAAATTTAAATTTATTGATATATTAATTAATTAATATTTTAATATGCTAATTAATTTAATTCATTAATATTTCAATTAATTAATTGTTTATTTTATTAATGTGTTTAAAATACCCAAAATAACAAACTTTCAAAACATAAACCCAAATAAACAAATTGATAATTTTAGTTATTTTCGTTGTATAACTTTTTAGTAAGTTAGTTAAATTGATAGACTGAACTTTTAAAACAATTAATCGAAATGGTATGTAAGTACGTTGTCTGCTTTAGTTATATCAGGTGTTAAAAATTATATAAAATTTTTAGAATTATCAATATTTTATATAAAACAAGTTATTCAATTTCAATAAAAATTTAAGGCTAGTAATAATTTTAGTTACCTCAATTTTTTAAAAAATTTATTGTTTAAATTCTTTCATTCCTTAAAATTCTAATCACTTAATTTTTTAATTCCTTTAAATATGTTGCATTATTAATATTCCAATTTTTTTACAATTTTAAAAGTATTGTTCTAGGATAAGTAGATTGCGTGTATTCAATCATACTTTCATGCTTCTTGTGTTTAAAGTAAGATTATTTAATAGTCAAAAAAAAATCATTTTTTATATCCTTGATAATAAAACATAATTGATATTTGAATATTTAAAAAAATGGCATATTTTTTTAATGTTAAAAAGATTGTTAAAAAATAGTAAAACATTTAACTAATCAAAACTTTTTCAAGAATTAATTGTGATTAATAACATTTTACTAGGTTGAAGAAAAATTAATAGTCGCAAGGAAAACAATTAGTTTAAATAATATCTATTTTGGTTTAAACTAAATAAATTAATCAATATAATACCCGTTAAAACTTATACATTTCTGTTAGAATTTTAACAACTTAAAATTTTTTGTTTTTTGAAACTCAGACTTCAAGAATCTTATAAATTTGATGAAAAGTTTTTCTATAGAACGTAGATTTTTAAGCAATTTAATTTTAAAAATTTACTAACCATTTGAATAATTAAAAATTTGGCTACATAACCTTTCGTAAATTATCAATATTGGTATTTGTGAATCTTCGTCTACTCTCCTCATTATCTAAATTAAAATTACCTAATCAAAATTTCTTAAATTAACGACGCATTGAATGTTTAGAAAATTGACTTTGTCCCCTTATACAATAACTGTATTTTGATATACTTCAGCTTCATTACGTCTAAATTTGAATTGATGCAAGAAAATTACTCTTAATACCGTTTTTGATAACATTTTTTAATAAGTTATAACATCTAAAACAAAAGGAAATAAGAAAAAAATTTTTTTTTCTCATAACTCTCTTCAAATTCAACCGACTTTTATGAGTAAATAGTCAAAAGTTTGTTTTTTTCTAACTCAGTAGAGAAGATAGGTCTAAAAAATTTTGGGCCTTAATTGACTAAGTTATCTTCAAAAAATACCGTTATTTAGGTCTTTTTTAGTATGAGATTGACCAGGGATAAATGTTATTTTGAAATAAATAATATGAAATAGTTTATACACTATCTGAAAGGTCTTTTACCAGAATAGAGAGAAAACACAATATTACAAAAATGTATCAAAAATTGGCCAAGTTATGGTCCATAGATTAGTGACCATTTTGAAAAAAGATTTTAAAGTTAAATAGCTATAACTTAGACATAATTTGATAAAATTAAAATATAATAGTGTTTGAAATTTTTAGATCTAAGTTTAACTTTAAAAATAAATGTCTAACGAAGTTTATAGTTTAACAACAAAAGGAGTTATGTTTATTGAAATACCAACATCTCTCTTTTTTTTTAATTTTTTCACAAAAATCAATTTTGTCGTCAGTATAACTTTACTTAAACTTAATAAAATTTTATGTTCAAGTAGTCATTTTATGCATTTTTTTGCAACTTAGTAAAGAAAATAAATTTTAAAACTTTTGATCCATAATTAGCAAAGTTATCTTAAAAAAGCACTACTTTTTTAGACAATTTTTTGCATAGTTTTGTGCAGAAAATAACTTTCTTCAAAGTTAATAAAATAAATTGCTTTATTAGGCATTAAAAAAATGTACATTTGGAATCCAGGGAAAACACAATACGATAGAAATATATATAAACCTGGCCAAGTTTTGGACTAACAAATAGTTGCTATTTTTTATTGTAAAAGAAAAAATTTTTTGATGTTGCATCTAAACGAAAAGTCGTTAAAAATAAATAAATTCAAAGTATTTTATATATCTATGTCTAACTTAAAAAATAAAACTACAACGAATTGTATTCATAAACAACAAAAGAGTTATACTTATTTAAATGTTAATTATTCCACTTTTTCTTCATCTTTGTCACAAAAATCAATTTTGTGATTGACATAACATTCTTCAAACTTTATCAATTTTTATGATTAAAAAGTCATTAGATGTATTTCTTTATAACTTAGTAAGAAAAATGGTCTGTGAAAATATTAGTCTAAAATAGGGTATACTATCTTAAAAACATCACTTTTTTAGTCTTTTTTGTTAGTTATACCTTTCAAAAAAACTTTTGTGAAAGTAAGTGAAATGTTATGACTTATAACTTTTTATAAGGTACGAGTCAGAGTTAACGAAGAAACGTAATATTAGTGAGCCGTCAAAAAACTGCCTAAGATATACGGCAATGAGTGGTAACTATTTTATAAAACGAAAAGAAAAAAATTTTCTCTCTCATAACTCTCTTTAAATCCAACCGATTTTTATAGATAGATAGTCAAAAATTGTGGTTTTTTTAACTTAGTAGGAAAGATGGATTTAAAAAGTGTTTGTTTGTAATTGATTAAACTATCTTTAGGAAACACTGTTTTTTGTTACTTTTTTTAGTGTAGTTTTGTACAAGAGATAACGTTATTTTAAAAATGTAGAAAATACAATGATTTATATATCATTTGAAAGAGCATAATTAATAATATTGTAGAAACACAATATTTTGAAATTATATTGAAAATTAGCCGAATAATGGTCCAAAGAATCATGATTATTTTGAAAAAAATCTTAAAAGTTAAATAGCTACAACATAGTCATACTTTATTAAAACAGATAAAGTAATGTTTGTAAAAAAGATTTACGTTAATTAAAAATATAAGCTTTTTTATAGAGGTGCTATCCTCTTTAGTATGAATCACAATATGAGCATGAATGTAGTTTATTGAACTTAATAATAATAATCAAAATGAACTAAATTAATGTGATATTTTAGTGAATCTTCTTCTATTTATATCCTTTTTACTTCACTATGGGCGTTACAAAATAAGTACCAAACAAACTTTAGAAGTCAACTTTAAAAGAAGTTATATTGAATTTAAATGTAAAGTTTTTTGCTTTTTTTTCTATATGTGTTGTATAAATCAATTTTGTTTCAGACATAACTCTTTTCAAACTTGATCAATTTTTATGGTCAAATAGTCGTTTGATGTATTTTTTTAACTTAGAAAACAAAAAGAGTCTCGAAACTTTTAGCCCATAGATGACCAAATTGTGTTTAAAAAATACCACATTATTGAATAATTTTTCGCACAGGTTTGTTTCAAAAATAAATCTTTTCAAGTTAATGAAATTTTATAATTTATAACTTATCTAAGATATACAACTCCAGAATAGTGTAGAAACACTGCAAAATTAGGAATGATTAATTACTGATCAAGCTATGGATCAACAAGTGTTAACTATTTCTTGGTAAAAATTAAAAAGTTGAATATCTTTTACTTAGTAAAAACTTCAAAAAATTAATAACTTTAAGTTTGCTTATAAAGATTTAAGTCTAACTTGAAAAATAAAACGATTGTGATGTTAACAGATTACATAGAAAACAATTTATGTCAATTTTTGTATCATTTTTATTTTTTGTAAAAATCAACTTTACTCTAGACAAAACTCTTTTTAAACTTGATCAAATTTTACAGTTAAACGTTTAACAGATATGTTTGTTCTAACATAATGCGTAAAATGGGTCCTAAAATTCTTAGTTCACTATTGACCGAATTATATTTAAATAACACTACATTTTGACCACTTTTTTTGTATAGTTTTGTTTTTCAAATAATTTTTGTAGAAGTAAACAAAATTTTTCGTATTTTAATTCGTGGGAAAAATACAAGTTAGGAATAAGTAGGAAGACATAATATTATTAAAATCGAATAAAAGCCGACGAAGGTACATTTCAAATAATGCTAACCATTTTTATCAATAAAATTAAGAAATAACTTTTTTTTTAATTTAAAGTCAAAAAAAAATTATGTAGATATGATTTTCTTTTATATAGATCTAAGTTTAACTTAACAAATGAAACTACTACTAAGTTTATAGCTTACAGGCGAAACGAGAAGTACTAATTTTAGTGACGATTTTTTCACAATTCATTCGTTTTTTACACAAAATCAATTTTTTCTTCAGCATTATTTTATCTTAAGTTAATTAATTTTTATAGTTAATTAGCTAATGAATGTATTTTCTTATAATTTAAGAGAGGAAATTAGTTAAAAACTTTTGGCTTATAATTGGCCAAATTATTTTAAACCACATTACTTTTCTGCTATATTTTTATATTGGTGAGTTCTAGAAAATTTTCTTTTTCAATTAAGTAAAATTTTTTGGATTAAGACTCATATAGAATGTTAAAATAGTGAATATAGAGAAAATTCCATACTAACAAGATTAATAAAAGAGTAGTCAAATTATGGACTAAAAAGTGACAACATTTTTTTGCTAAAAATTAAAATTTTTTAATGCTGTTCTTCATGAAAAATTAATTAATGCTAATAAAACTAAATTTAGCACAAATATTAAAGTCTGATTTAAAATATAAAATTATAGAGATGTTTGTAGCATAAAACAAAAGAAGTCATTTTAGGTATTATTTTTTCTGCTATTTCTCATTTGTATACATGTAAAATTAAGGTAAATTTGTAGTTCACAGAAAAATGACATTTAAATGTGTATATCAATTTGAAAAAAATAATAAAAAATCATTATAATAGTCACTTGGATTTGTTTTAATATTTATCTTTATTGACCTTTTGAATATAACAAAATTTTTTTGTTGGATAAATTTTGTATCTAGCTGAACTTCTTCAATAAATTAAACGTTTTAAAATGATTTTCAAACTTATAAAAATATTTCATATTTTAATATATAATAACAATGTATTTTCGTTTATTTTATTTTTTCAGAAATATGTAATTTAATAAAACTTTTTTTTATATTTAAACTTTGATTGATAATGTAATATATTTTTTTTTGTATAAAATATACTATGCAGGTCTAAAAATGGTGTTATTAAAAATCAAATAAAAATATGGTTTTAGTAGGAAAATACAATATTGCGAAAATTTAAACATGAAAAATAATTATTGTTTATCATAATTACTTAAACCTTGGTTTAATTGCAATACATAGATGATCCAAGCACAAATTACATGATCGGAAAATTTAAAATAAGTTTTTTTTAACTTATACTTTGAAATTTTGTAAAAATAACTATTATTATAATTGCTATGAAAAAAAGGATGATGAGTTGCGAAATCATCTAAATATGATAATGTAAATAAAGAAAATTTACATGATAGAGTCATTTGTATTTTTTAGTATACTCATCATTTACTATGAAAATATTACTAATATTAATTGATTATATTTGTAGGGTTAGTTGAAACTTTAATATTTATTATATTGTATTGTGATTATATTAGTGAGGAAATTTTCACTAAAGAAATTGTAAGTAATAATTTTATAAGTTATAATATGTAAATGTTAAGGTGGGAATAATAATTAATTAAATTGTATCTTGTTGTTTTATATTTGTGCTTGTAAAGAAGTATCTAATAAAGTGATATACTATACTAGGGGTGTACGCAAAAAAATTTAAATTAAATTTCTAATTAGTATTGACCGTTTATTACATAAAGTAGAATAATTTATTAGTTGTAGTCAAAAAAATTAATATTTATTCAACATTATTTAATTTTTATAGCTTATAAACTTATCAGGCATGATATAAAATACTTTTAAAATAATTAAGTAAGTGTTTTATATAAAAAACAATACAAAAAATCCTTATTTAACATGTGTTATGATATATTTTCTTTAAAAAAATTGAAGTAATAAAAAATTAATTTTCTCCAAAATTTAACATAACATCAACTTAAAAATTTATTTGTCTGTAGAGAGGAAGTAGAGATGTCTAATTATTTTTTTTAAAACAAAACTAACGGGGCAGCAAAAAATATAAACAATCAAATAAAATTTTTTATTTATAGAATTTTATAAAAAACGTACTTTGCAAACAATTTACACCATTATTCAATGCAACCGACAAAATTTCAAAGAAAAATATTAAAATTAAAAAGTTTATTAAAGGACGTAAAAATTATTTATAGAGTAAAAGTACAGTTTTCCGACAATACACACAAAACTCGAGCTGTGTATAATATATGGTGATGAAATAACTTAAGGTATTGTGAGTGACTATTTAAGAGTAATGAAACATTTAAATTTAAGAGATTTTGAAATGATGATATAGTATTTCATCATCATAGAAAATTTCTATAATTTTTTTTACCTTTTTTTAGCTTTACGTCTTTTATTGTTTTTAGTTATTTTATCTCTTAAAGGTATAAGACCTTTTTTTTCTACAAGGAAATCATAATTCTACCTAAATCTCGATTTTAGGCGAATAATAAATGTTAAAATTTTAGATTTATTAAAGAAATTTAAACTAATACAACTTTTCAATGTCGAAAGAAATTAATATAATTTCTACTATTTATGATAAACTAGCGTTTTTTCTAGTGAGAAGAATATCAAAGACATAAAGTCTTAAAATAATGTAAGATTTTTTACTAGATAAAAAGAAGGTTTTTTTTATGATTTGGAGTTTTTATAAAATATTTTTAATGGCGTTTCTTACAAATAGTATTTTGAAATTTTTCATGTAGAAGAACAAGCTTTATCTAGTGAATATAATAACATATGTTAAAATTAATTTTAAAAGATGTTGGGTCTACTCAAAAATTACCAGTTTATTGGTTTTTTAAAAAATAAAATATAAATGCTATCTTTTCTAACATTTAAAACAGAGAATGATATTACTAAAATTAAAAAAAAAATATTAATGTAGAGTAAATTAAATGTAATTCAAATATTGTTTTCGTGCTAAAAATCATGATGAACTCTCAAGACAAAAACAAGGAATGAATAAAGTTAGGAAGATGGTCGTTTTAAAAAAAAACATTTATTTATATGATTAGAAAAAATTATGTATTGTATTTTATATCATTTTATACATTCATTTATTTATTGTAATTTTAGTCCACTAGGGGTATTGTAACTGAGGAAAAGTAAAGGATCTCTAGAAAATGTTAAAGAGATCATAGTTTTTTTAATAAGTAAGTTGAAAAGTTAGTTAAGTAATTAAGTATCCCCTAGGTGGCCATTTATTAAACATTTATTGAAATTTTATTTGAACTTGTTGAAATTGTTATCTTGTTGTGAAAGGGAAATAAAGAGTTCATCTATCTACTGGGAAGGTCACTAAATAAATAACTAAATATTTTTCTATAGAATATGCTACTTTTTTCCTTAATTTCAAAAGTTTTAAGAATCTTTTTTATTTAAATTTTTTAAAATTTGGTCTTATCAATAATTTTATTTTATTAATTATTAATTTATAATGCTTTACATAATTATCACTTTATAAAAATTTCTAAGCATAATTTAAAAGAAACGTACATTAATTTCATTTTCATTCTAGTAATTTGAAATATAAACATCTAAAATTTAAAAATAAAATAAATTGATAAATGCAGACATAAAAAGAGATATAATTTTAAATAAAATGTAGTAATTTGTTTAATCTACCCAAATTCAATTTTTTTTATTTCCTATTAATTTTATTGCATTTATTGTGTGTATAAAAAATTAAACAAAAAATAAATAAATTATTATTTTTTATGTTTTTATTCTCATCTTGAAATTTTCTTGTTTTCTAAACCGCATATTTAAATTAAAATAAAAAGTTAATTAGAGAAAAATTATAAACGCTTATATGAAGAACAATTTTTCTAACATATCAAAGTATAAAAAAGTTTCATTAATAATATGAAAAATACCAAAGATATTTAAAAAAATATACGCCTACGTAAGAACAAAAATTTCTTAGTAATACAAAAAATATTAGTTTTTAAATCAAAAAAATAACTTTAATTTAAAATTTTACTAGGTATTTAGAAATAAATATCTTTTTTCAACCCTTAGCATGGAATGTCATAAATCAAATAAAAATTTATATTTTTACATAAAACAAAAACTATTATATCTGCTACATTGTTATCAATATTTAAATAGCTTATTAATATCATTTAGAAAAAATTACATTTTCTAGAGTTAAAAACTTTAAAACGTCTGATTTTAGATATTCAAATATAGTTAGCTTTTTTTCCTTCTGTAATACTTAAATATAATTATTTAAATATGATAATTAATTATGATATTACTATAATTTCACTTTTATTGTATTCTATTAGGTTGTCCTACATGAAATGAGCCATTTTATATACGCAGCACTTTAAACTGACTTTATTAACTAACTAGTAATAATAAAATGATGTCAAGCATCTCGTTTGATTCATCTTAATCTTCTCTACAAAATGACATAAAAATTATAAAAAAAAAAACCAAATTATCACCTTTTTTATTAATTTATTAAAATGCCTTCTATCAATGAAACTCGTTTTATTTTTCTATATGAGTTCAAAAGAGGGACAAGTGCTTCAAAAACATCACGAAATATTAATGAAGCTTTTGGAGAGAATCTTGTTAGCCGTGCGACTGCAAAAAGATGGTTCAAGAAATTCAAAGAAGGACATGAAAGCCTTAAGAATAAGGAGCGTGGGGGACCGGATTCAGTGAATGATATCGAAGAGCTGAAGGGCGTAGTTGAAGCCAATCCACGTCAAACGGTAAGAGAAATTGCTGGGGCATTAGAAGTTTCAAAATCTAGCGTTTCTCGTCATTTGCAGCAAATTGAAAAAACGAAAAAGCTAGATCAATAGATATCTCATGAACTGACCAACAAACAAAAAATGTGTCGTCTTAAAACTTGTTCTTCTCTTCTTTTGAGGAACAAAAATGACCCGTTTTTGGATAAGATCGTGACTTGTGATGAAAAGTAGATTCTCTATGACAACAGGAAACGTAATGCCAGTGGTTGGATAAGAATGAAGATCCAAAACAGTTTCCAAAATCTCAGTTAACGGCAAAGAAAGTAGTGGTTTTTGTTTGGTGGACTTGTGAGAGACTTCTTCACTATGAATTTCCGAAACATGGTGGAACAATCAATTCTGAACTCTACTGTCAATTATTGGATAAAGTTCACCAGAAATTGTCCCAAAAAAGACCATCTTTAGTCAATATAAAGGGACCAATTCTTCTTCATAACAATGCGCACCCACATATTTCAAGAATCACACTTCAGAAGCTAAACGAATTGAAATATGAAACTCTTTTTCACCCTCCTTATTCTCCTGATCTTGCTCCAACTGACTTTTGTTTTTTCAAGCAATTGGACCAATTTCTGAAGAAGAAAGTCTTCAAAAACGAAGAAGCTATAAAATATGCCTTTAAAGACTTTATCGACTCCAGGGATGGCAGTTTTTATTCTAATGGAATAAATAAGTTAGCATTGCGTTGGCAATATTGTATAGAATTTAATGGCTCTTATTTTAAAAAAAATTCTTTATTTATCTTCGAGTTATGCGCACTTAAACTTTTTTTAGTATAAGTGACTCATTTCATATGGAACAACCTATTATAAGAATAATATCTTTTTATAATAAAACAATTTAGTCTTTACTGAAATGTATAAATTATCATGCTAAACTCATTATAGTCTTAGCTATAAATAAAGACTACAACACTTTCAAATGATTTGCTATATTTATGATTAAATGCTAATGTGTTAAAAGAATGATCTAGTGAAAAAAAATGTTTCTGATTCAGTTTTATTTCTCAACACTTTTATTTTCTGAAGAGTATTTCCAAAACATTTAGTCAATAATTTAAAAAAAGGTTAAGTTAAATATTTTATTTGACAAATATTGAGTATAAAATCAACTATTTCTGCTGAATTTTATCTAATTAATATAATATAATCGAAAATTTGTCATTTTTATTAGAATTTATAAAACTATAATAGAATTAATATCTCTATTACGAATCATTTTAAACTAATTTTCTATAGTGCATTTTATAGATAATTGTTATTCAAATTTAATGTGAACACTGTTAAACGATTCCAATTAATTTTGTTTTGTATGAGTTTATAGAAAAATACGATAAACATTTTTATCATAGTCCATTTGAGATTGATATTAACTTTCTTATAAATGATAGCAAAATTTTAGTGAAAATAACAGAGCTCAATTAGTTCTACATAATGACATATATCCTGTGGCATAAAATAAACATATAAAAATATTACATTCATTTTAATAATAATAAAGCGAAAGCAATATTTGTGTCTAAACAACCCAATACATTGAAACATATTGTTTTTAACAACTTAAGTTTTATAATAAAAATAATGTCTTAGAGAAATAGTGACGTATTTTAACAATTTTTAAAGTGTTACTTTAATTTTAAAGTGAGAAAAATTAGCTATAGTATTGGCTAAAAATAAAAAAAATGTAATTTTACTGGGTAGAACAAATTCATACATTTTAAACTTATCTTTATCCTCGTTTGTTTACACATTTTTAGAAATTATATTAAAATTTTTTAGATTTTATTCAAAAGCGAATTTATAAACAGTAAAAATTTATAGAAATATTTAATATATTGGATTAAAGAAAAAGCAAAAACGACAATTAAAAGATGAATTAAAGTTCAGCATAGACATTTCTGTACTTTGATATACAGCTGTAAAACGGTAATTTTAATATTCGGAAATATACAAAAAAACGTTTTACTATATGATTTAATCTTAATATCCATGTATTTTATTCCACACCTTATTTTATAATTAAATAAATTAATGCTTTTTTCACATTATTTGGCATGTTACCAATCGCTTTATAAATCACTCTTGACGCGAAATCTCTGTCGTTTTATTATCCCTAATATTATTCAATCTAAGACATTTTTTCGACGTGTGATAAATAAAAAATTATAAAAATAGCATTGACAGTTATTTCTAAAATGATAAAATTCAATTATGGCAAAAAATTTCCGTTAATTACTTCGATAATAAAAGATCTCAAATTGTGAGTGAAAGACTTTTTGTAGATTAAAATTGTTGATTAGAGTACCTATTTTAAAAAGAAAGAATTCTAGGAGAACTGCTGTAATGGAATTCGCTGTAGAGTTAGAAATATTGAAAGATGTGATTGAAGATTATTAACACGATTTTTTTGTATTTAAGAATTCTTTTATGAAGACCGCATACATGAATGCAAATATACGTAATATATTTACTACTAAAGATAAAGAAGTAACACTGTAATTATTGCAGCAGAACGACCCATTACTATTCTATTGAGTGAATTAACAGAAATACTTGACATTGAAAATAGGTGTCAAAGATACAAATTTAGCTTATGCTATTATGCAAAATTGATAATTGTTATTACAACATTCTAAAATGCTTCAAAAAAGATTTCAAAATTCAAAGATGAGTTTGTGTTTATCACGAAACTCACAAAAACTATCATTTAAGTTTAAGGTAAAAATGATATTGTTAAATGCTAATTTGAATTTAACAATAGACTTCGTCCATTAGTTAGCAAGAAACAACCAAAGAAATTGTTTGTAGAAAACTACCAAAATTATCAGCCAAAGATTAATAAGAGCTAAATTATTTCACCAATTTAAGAACCACAAATTCCATTGATGCTAGTCTAGAATAGTGAATGGAAAATGAAAAATTCGGGGAATAATTTTTCGTTCACAAAAAAATTTTATTGTAAATGAATATCCATTAAAAATTAATAAGATTCTTTATATTACAGATGATTACAATATTCCAAATCAAGACAAGATAAAAAGTACAATAGTATATAAATTTAAAACTCAGTAATGCTTTGTTAAGTGAGATATATAAGTTAGTAAATCTTAGTATATTTAAAAAAAATAAAAAAAATGAAGCTTTAATAATTTTTCTGTTATACGATATCTTCTGTACCAATAGAAAGTGCAATTAATACATATTTTAATCTCAGCGAATAAACAGTTATCTGATTCATCACATTTTTATTGTGATACGGTTAAAACAGTGATTGATATGCTAACACTCAACTGTTTTTTTATTGAAAATTTTATAAAAATCTGGTTTATTACCATTTTACTACTAAAGAATTCATTTAATCATATTTTGTTTTTCCAATAGATAAAAATTATTTTATCTTTTACAATTATTCGTGAAATTTTCATATTGTCGTAATTATCTAATACGACATTGACGAGTGTTAATAAGACTGCTAGAAAAAAAGATGTAATTAGTTGTGATATAATACGACGATTTTACATTAATTAATAAATCTATAGCTAGTATAAAGAAAAAGTTTAAGAAATTCAGAATACGTAAAACATTTTTGATTTTAGTTTAAATAATAAGAACATTGCTTAAAGAGATATGTTCTTAAATTACTATATCAATACTAAAGAGAAATGAATAAACATATTGTAAGAAACTAGGAAAATGCCATGATTTGCAAAGCTAATAGATGCCGTGCGGCATTAATTTTTTATTGCAAAAGTTTACAAAAATATCAATAGTATATCACAAATTTTATAAAAAAAAAACGACTAATTTCTCATGCAACAAATTGGTATGTTTATTCTATTCTATATAAATATTCTAAAAAAGAAAATGACTAAGACGTTGACTAGCATCTTATTACATCTTTATTGTCTTCTTGATACCACTTTATTAAAGAGTATAAAAAATGTATTAACAAATAATTTTAGTACATTGGACGAAAATTTACCAAGTTATAGCATAAAATATTTTTTAAGGAGAAAATTAGATTGTCAGTTGAAAGAGTTATGTCTATTGTAGATTAATTTAAATTCATAGATTCCATTAATTCTATTTTTAGAGTTAGTTCTAAGTTTTTAGTAGAATATAAAGGAAAAGAAGAAGTAAATAAACATTCGTAGCTTATACTAAAAACCTTAAGATAGATATTAGAGAAATAGTGATAATTTAAAAAAAATTTAATGAAATATTATTTAATGGATTATATTTTAAACATAGATGTCTTTAATAAGCAGTATGGTTATTTATGTGAAGCATTAACATTAAGTAGCTGTTTTGCTTCTCCAAGAATTTAAACATAGAATTATTTCATTAAAAAGCTTTGTAGAGTATGAAGTAACTTGTTTAAGTAGAAAATGTAAATGAAATACTATTTCATTAATTAGAATAGATAATTTTAAATGTAATTTGTTGAATTAATAAAAGTTACTATAAAAATAAAAAACTAATAAAGTTATAGAAATGGTATTAAAATACATAAATTTTAATAATATAGTAATTAATTCACAGTATGTCTCTTTCAAATGATCTTCGACAGATTAACCTGTAAGCAAATATAAAATTACTTGCAGTAAAAGAAAAGTGTGTAATACAGAAAAAAGTATTAAAAATACTAATAAAAAGAAAATAGAAAACGATGTTTTGGATTGCAATGGCTTCATTTAACACAATTTCAAGCTTTATAATCGAAGAGGATGTTGAATATTACTTGAATCAACATAAACCTATAAAAATAAAGTTTTTTGTTATATTTTTTTACCTATCAATAATACTTAAAGTTTCCATAAAAACTATTAATAGTTAATTTTAAAATTTATGCTTAATTTATGCAATTCTAGGTATCTTACCCTTATTGTTTATTAATTTATAATTATTTTAGTATCGTTTTTATATCATAGTTGATAGGAAAACGAGTCTTGTCAAAATTAAAGAATTATAATAGAAAATAAAATATTATTAAATCAATTACTTTTATCTATAAAATATCTATGAAAATTGTCTAAAATTTAAAAAAAATTAAAATTAATTTTTATCGTTGAATATATTAATTCCCTACACTATAATCTCATTCGATATTATTTCGAGAAATATTTTGCGTCTGTTTTAATCAAAAAAGAAAATGCGAAATTTTTATTTTGTAAAAAACAGATACGATAACTTTATGTTCTTTACATAGATAAAAATATATTTTTCTATAATTCTTTAAAAACAGGAAAGTCAGATTGTAAATCTAAAATTTTAACGTCTCTATAACCATGTTTAAAAAAATATTACAAAAATTGTGAGAAAAAAGAACAAATTGAACATCACGTGATTTTTTATCTTATTTTAAATTCTTTTATTTAAAGATGACACTGTTAAGTACAATTTTAGTACTTATAAAATACTTTAAAAAAACTTTTAAGAATAAATTGTATTATATAATATTTTAAAATAGAGAATGTTAAAAAATTAAGATATCTACAACATGACGTAAATAATTACATTTTCAATAGTTTTAACATGTAATAATCTAGAATATGTAAAATTAAAATAATAAAACGAAATCTTAAACATTGTTTATTAATATATTCTAGACACTTTTTTTGAAGATTATATTTAATAGAATTAATTTTTAAGTTATTATGATAAAGAGGTAAAATAAATGTAAAAATAAAAAAAGTAAAAAATACCTATCAATATAGCAACAAATTAAAATATTCTAACAATACTAAAAATTCATAAACTAAGCGATAAAAGTTCTTAATGTTGGTGTTTAGAATTTAAAAATAAAATCCTTCGGAAAAATGATAAAAATGTGATGAACTCTACTGATTCAACAATTTCTAATACAAACGTAAAGTCATATTTTTTAATTATAAGAAATTTAGGCCAATGTTGTAAAAAAAGAAATCTTAATATTTTAGAGAGAAAAAGTAAATTTAGTAAATTATCTTGGCAAAAATGCAAAAAAAAAGGAAATAAAATATTAAGAAATTTAGCATGTAATGTTGTTACAATAAAAAAATAATTCTTATTTTAAAACATAAATTTTATCATCATGTGCATTTCTTGATTATATAGGGATCACATTTTGTCTTTAAAATTAGATCGACTTTTATAACATTCTAAATTTTCACTCTCTGTAATGTTTTATCATAAATTAGTACATCTTTAATTGTTTGCGTTTGTCTTTGCCATGATTAAGGATTACGACAAATTCACTTCGTTACGATTTCACAAAGAATACTTTCAAATCAACATTTTACTTGCATTTCAAAGCTTTTTTATCATTACTAAATATCCTTAAAACCTTTATTTCGACTAAATGAAGATGAGATAGTTTCGGAAAAAAAACAAATGCTATCATAATTGATGTTTAATTTTTGTCTATTCGTAATCTAAAAACTGCATTACAAGGTGTCTTTGCACATTTTCTTTATTCAACCAATAAAGTCAAACTTGAACTTGCATTTTGTCTACTTTAAAAAAAAGTTAACTTATATAAAACATTCAATACATGTAGTTTTGCTGAAATTGATAAAAAAGATAGAAAATTCTTTTAAACACATTTTTCCAACAAACGTGAAATAATTACTTTAAATAAAGTGATAGTCTGCTACTTGAAAAAAATTCCTTGAGTGATGATATTATTTCAAGATATAACGATGATATTGTCGTTCCAACAGATTCTACTTACAATGATTATATTTGTATTACTAACTATTAAAATTTATCTCTTTGTTAAACATTTAGGAAACTCATAAAAAGCCTGCAAATTTTTATACATTCATTAACCGCTTTACATATGCCATAGATAAATCTAATGTCTTATAAATAATTCAAAGGTAAAAATGATACTCACATCAAAACTATCATCTGGAATTTTTAAAAATATCTTATGTTTCTTAGATGCGTTTTAAAAATTTATTACAATCACTAATCTAACAAAAGTTTTACAAAAAGATACAATCATTAGTTATCAACCACTGCAGGAGCTTTGAAATTTAGGTCATTAGAATTAATGCACATTAAAATGATGAGTTCAATAAGAGATTTAAACAACTGAAAGATATTTAAAGAGCTTGTTATCATGTTGCAAATCACTGAACAATTGACCCACTCTGTCGAGATTCTTTTATAAAAAATATTTACAAAATCTTCGAGAATTTGGACATTTTAGTTATCTTTCTCGTAAATTATCGACAAAAAATTGAAGGCTCAAGTATAGTTAATTTCAAAAATTAGAATAACGAACAAATTTAACGTTTAAAAAACAAAAATATAATCTTTAGAACCTACCAATGAGAATTCATAAAAATATCATCTTTCAAGTAATCACTGTAACAAACTATATAAAATACAAAAATCTTAATATTTTAATTCTGAAATGACTTAAAAATAAATAATAAATATTGTAATTTCGTTTTTTGAGAAGACACTTTGCAAACCAGTGTTATTTTAAGAAATTTTCTCTTTATTTAATCAGGTTTCATAGAAAGAATTTCAACAAAGATTGTTAATAATGAAGAAACTACTCTTTTAGCAATTTCTAACAAAATTACTAGTAAATTTATAAAAAATATTGCAATAATGAATAATACAAGTAAGATAAAGTCTTTATTTGAATCAAGAATGATATATTTGAATGATATTGAAAGCATTTTTTGCATACATTAAGTGGGCGTGTATACGCTCCCAACTTTCAATATCGTAAATAGTAAAAAATTATTTTCAAAATGACAAAATATATCGTTTTAAGATTGATGTATTCAAATTTTGCTTATAAATTATGTTCTTTTTTTCAATAGCTGTAATTTTTTGTAAACTAAATTAAAAATTTTGACAACATGTATAATTTGTTCTTTTAGTATTTTTTATAACTAATCTGACTAGGATTAATAATTTTGCTTACGATCGAAAATATTTATTTCAGTACTTTTTAATATTGGTAGTGATTATTCCACGTAGTTTAGACATAGTTGTTGTAGAAAAGAATGTTTGTTAACTACATAACACCAGATGTCGGTGAAAACTCTACATGAAAAAAAATAATACAGATGAGATAAAGTTTTTATTTAAGTTAAGAGTGAAGTATTTCAATTATATTAAAAACATTATATAATGCCTCCAGTGGATGTTTACAAAATCAAAAATACCATCATGTAGCTATATTGACGAAATTTCAAAGCTCTATTAAATTATAGAAGATCAATACAACCTTTAACTTCAAGGCAACGGTAACAATACTACACGTTTGTTGGTTAAGAACACTAACTATCAAGATTTTAACGTCATATTAAGACATCAAGATATTCAAAAATAAGAAAGATAGTAGATTATATATATCACAAAATATCTTTGTTTTAAATTAATTTAATACTGTTACCGCATAACAATTAAATGTCTAAGCAAATACAGAAAGGAACGTCAAATTAAAGTTAATGAAAATTCTTACAGATATTACACCAATCAACAAATTTCACAGCAGTCTTATTCTTCTTCAAGCTTTCAATTAATCTTATTTGAATCAATAATTAAAAGTTTAATTCAAAGCTTACTAACTAATTTACCAAATAACTAATCTTTCTAGTGACTACGCAACTTACTGGTAATGTAACATAAAATTAATAAAAATTGATTCAAATTCTTCTCTAATCACTGATATTTATGGTAAAATTATAATACTAATTGACTTACAATAAACTATTTAAGGTTTAGTTGCTGATTCACAGCAAAGTTATTGTATAAATAAACGTACAATTTCTTTTCTTCAAATCAATTACTTTTATCAAAAGTACTGTCATATTGTAAAACATATAAAAACAGTAATAAATGCATGCATGTAAAAGATTTTTAGTAAAAGGAGAAAAAAGAAATTGTTTTAACTAATTTTTTCCCCATTTTATAGTGTACCACTTAAATTCAAAGATCCTTAAAGACAAATAAGTAACAATACTTCATAAAATTGTTTTTTTTTAGTATAATACTGGCTAAAAAGCGTACTGTAAAAAGAAAGTTGAAAAGTCTTATGTGTCAACCATTAAATGTAAAAAAAATCATTAAGTTTAAAAATCACAAACACGTCATATGCAGAAATTTTTTTCCTAGTGGTTTCATAATTTCGTAATGAGAATAAAGTAATACGTTATAAAGATCTGCTAAAAATTTTAATATTAAAAAAGCGTTGAGTAATAAGCATATAATTTCTTTTTTTCAAAATGAAATCTATTATTACGTATATTTTGCTATTATACTTTGATCAAATTTATTTTTTAAAATTAAATTGGATTTTAAACCAGATCAAATTTTTACTCTACATTAAAATTGTGGAAATTACTAACAATAATCTGAAATAGCAATATTTATAGCTATAGTAGAATCTTGAAAACGTCAAGAAAGTTTATAAGAAACATGTGATGTACACTATCGTGGAATATTGATTTATTATTTAAAAATATTGTAGATGATAAAATAAGTGATATGATGATATTGGTAAAATGTTGACAACTCAGATTGTAGTTATTTCAGAAGCCTGAGTAATTGGGCTGAAAAAAATTTAAATTAATAGACTATGTAAATCTTATGACAGCATTGAGACATAGTAGATTTATTTAAAAAAGATGAATAAAAACTATCTTTAGGTATTTTTTTTTAAATAAGATATTTGGCAGACAAATTTTAGCAAAATTTCTAATTAAAAGTTACAATTAATTAACCAATGATTCGCAATGTCATAGTAGTCTTTCTTTAAATTTAATTAAAAAGACTAAAGTCAAAAGTACTTAAATTTTACAGTGAATAAAAAGATATACCTAAGATGCTGTTATAAATATTAGTAAAACGTGTAAAACTAAAGTTATTGTTTCAAGTGTTGTTAATAGAACATATCTGTTGAATGTGATGTTGAAAACTATTCAGTTGTTATTTAGTATTATCTCTTATGATACTATAATAAAACAAATAAGAAAAATAATATAACAATTTCTACTGAATCTATATTAAAATTAAAAAAAATGAATAAATTTAAAAAAAGTACAAATTATACTTGATTATTTTATCAACGTGTTCAAAATACTTGAACAAGTTTAAAAAATGTATATGAATAAATAAATTTTGGTATGTGGTTGCAGTAATTTTATAAATTGAATAAACATATGTTTCTATTTCAATAATTGTAATATTAGCCAGATAAAATATTTTTAATTAAACTTATAATTGATATTAAGTATGGTAATTATGGCATTTAAGTGATTGTAAACATGTCAATAAAATATGAAAAATGCATTAACACATTTAGTTATAACATTTCAGGCTTTAAGAATAATTTAACACATTTTATATTCTTTAGTTAAGTAAAAACTAAAAAAATCTTAACTTTCTAATATGGTTTTACAAAATTCAAATATATATTTGGAATTATTTTTAAATTGTAACTGTAATATATTTAACTTATTGGTTATTTTTTTTATACTTTTCGTAAAGTCAACTAATTTTGTATAATAGCAACAATTAATATATTTAATTTTTAAATTTAATTAATGAATGAATATTGATGAAGATATTACAACAATTAATATATTAGCATTGTGTCATCTATCTTTAGATTAAAAAACACAATGTAGTTTTAAAATTTATCACAGATATTAATAATGTGTTTGTAAAATATTAACAATACATGAAAAGAAGTCCAAAACATATCTTATTTCAAATACTATTTTTTATAGAATTAACATAAATTGTACAAAAATTTTCAATACTCTTCAGAAATATTTTTGATTATTTTTATTATTGTTTCATAAAAACTTTATTTTAAAGTTCAAATTTTTACTTTATAAATGATAAGGTAAAAAATGCTATATAAATAATAGTTTTTTGTGCTTTAATACCTTATATTTTCTTGTATGAATTGACATTATCATATAATTAACATTTTTTTAGGCTTTTATAGTATAAAGTTATAAAATCTTTAAAATCTAAAAATTAATTTAAAATAATGCTAAATGTTAGGTATAACTTAATTTTATTTAAAAATAATGTTGAGTTAAAAACATATAGTTACTGTATAAAGAATAGTGAAAACTGAATAAAAACCATAGACTTCTGAATCTAATTTCAAAAAAAATATTCTAGCAACCGAAATAAAAACATCTTTATAAATAAACTTCATAAACGTTAATATAAGAATATTTATTTCGATACTGAAAATTTCTTCAGTTTCAGATTCAATAAATTTACTGAATATATTTGTTATTAATTTTGACATCTATATTTCTATATTGCTTAATAAAATCATAACATTTAAACAGATGATTGTCGGTTGAAAGTAGATTTAACGGAGCTAAAAGATAAAATAAAGTTACATTACTTGAATTTTTATAATTTGAAAATATAATTTTCAGTGCATCATGTCTCGCATTATTGAAAAATAATATTAATTTTCTTATGAATAAGAATTCTAAAAATTCTTATGAAATTTAAATATAAAGAATTATAAATGACTATAAATATCTTGAATTAACTAATATTTAACATTATATAAATTTTTATATTATTTTACATTGTCTTATTTAGTTAGACTAATCTTATATTTTTATAGGGTTGGTCATCAAATAAAATTTTAATTTATATTAATTAATCTAAAACAATATATAAATCATTTTAATGCAATACTTCTTATGTTTAAAAATTTAAATAGATTATAAAAATTTATAGAGAAGAGTTTTTGTTTTGACTGCGAACAGATTACATAATCATCGAGATTCAAACCATCATCACCGAATTGTTTTTATAAATTTCATATATTTTATGTTTTTTAGTAATTTCTAAATTGCTTGTTAGGAGTTCAAAAACTATCTTTCTTATGTAATAAAAAAAATTGTGAATTATACTATGTTAAGTAATTATATTTCTACAAAATTTTAATTTACTTTCAGATATTTTTACTTTTACTAATTTTAAAGTCTCAGATTTTGATAATTAGTTTTTATTTCAATAACTAATTTTATTAATCAATGGCAGAATTGTAAAGAAATTAGATATTAAAGTAAATTTTTATCTTATAAAAAATTGGTATTTAGTAATATTTAATCAGGTTTTTGATTGTAATAAATCAGTTTTATGAATTTTTCCCATGTAAACAGAAAGTTAATTAAAGCTGTATAATAATTTTGCGCTATTGTTAGACAATTAAGAGACTTAAATAAACATTTAGAGTATGTTTTTTTCTATGTTTATTATTTATTTGTATTTTAATTGTTTTTTACATTTTTATTTTATTCACTAATATGTTATGATAATACTTTGCTTTATTTACTCCTAGTCACTACCAGATAAAGTTGTATGTTGTTGATGATTTTAGATGACTACCGATGATAGTAAATGACTATATGTGAATTGTATTTTCTACATTGATATGTAAAAGCAATGATTTCTAATATTGTTTGCTTTTTCAACATAACGAATTTGAATATATATTAAGAAAAAAGTTTGATAAAAAAGAAAACATTACAAGTAAAAAATGAAAACTTAATAAGTTATTACGAGTTAAATTAAAAAACACGACAGTTCAGTATGTAACCAATAATAAAGAAATAAATAACATTACTTAATAATATTATTAAAAAAATACTAAATTTATGTATTTAAGAGTGTAAAAATATTAAGATAGTAGAAAAGAAAGTGAACCAAAATTTGAGACTTTAGGTAGGCAGTAAACAATAAATTAAGTATAATTTAGTTACAGTTAAATATTTTTTCTGGTACCACGTTTATTCAAAATTTTACAATTAAATAAACCAGTATTATAAAAGATACTTTAAAATATTAATTGTTTTCTGTTAAACTCAAAAAGGTTTACTAATTAAAGTATTATAATATAAAATCTCATCCAAAAATAGATGACTATTAGCATTTTATAAGATTTAAAATTAACATTGAGTGAAACGAGAAAGTTTTCGTTTCTTCCCAAAACAAGGATGACCTAGTATCTTAACCCAGCTATCCTTTAAATTACCTTTTTACTTAAGGAGTATTAAATAACTCCCAAAATGTTGAGTAATCCCTTACCCTATTAACTACTACTATCCTATTGTACTAAGCTATTGCTATTGGTGATCCTATATATTCCTATAGTTATATTATTATAAGTTATTATAATAAATTCTATTTATTCACTAGTCTTTTCTACAACTGGAGACCAGGCAAACTTATATATTTTGCTATTGTTATCTTTTTTTTAGAAAATATCTATTATTTGAAAATATGCTTTATATCATATCAAACACTTTTAAAACAAATTTTAATATCACTATAATTTGAATATTTTTTATAATTTTTATAAATTACTTTAATGTCTTTTTCGATAACATTATTAAAATATATTGCAAAAGCTAATTTATGGTGCAAACCATGGCGGGTAATACAAGTTGATACCTGTAAATATATTTAAAAACAATAAAATTAAAATAAATATAAAAATATCACTTTGGTTTTAAAAAAATAAAAAAAAAACAACATCTGCAAAATTATTCTTTAAATTTAAAAAATCGTGAATTAATTTTAAAATAATCACTTGTCATAAAATACTTTTGCCAAATAACATAACATTTTTGTAAAAGAAAAAGTAATTAATTTAATTTATAGTCTTAGTAATAATTGCAAAATAATTACTAACTAGCGTTAAAAAAGTTTTACTGGTACTTTAAAAGCTATTAGATAGAAATTTACTCCAACAATGAATTATATTTAGATTATTTTCTTCAAAATCAACATTTTTTATTACTAGTGATTGAATATAATGCATATTCATTATTATAAAAATTTTTTCTCAATTAATAAAAAAAGATGTACTTTATTTTTAATGTATATGCATCGTCGTTATAAAATCCATACACTTTATAAAAGTTTGAGAATTTTTATTCAATTAATACAGTATTTATATACACTTTGTGATTGAAAATAAAGTATTTGATCATCAATATAGACATAAGTTCGCTATATATTATCTATGACTGCATACCTTTTATTTATAAAACAGTTTTTTGTTTTATGTGTGATTAATATTTTTACAATATAAATTATATTATGTTTAGTTTTAAAAAAAAGTTTACAATAGTTATAATAAAAAAAAGATAAAGGTTACTTCATGAATAATAACTTAAAACAAAAAGAAAGCATTAATTTGCATTTGTAACATGAAGTAGACACTATCTTCTTAAAAAAAATCTAAAAATAACCAGATAGTATTTTAATAGATAATTTCTGCGTAAAAATATAACGAAAAAAATTATTTTCGCTATAACTCCTTTCAAATTAAACTAATATTTATGACCAAGTAGCTAGAAATGACTTTTTTCTAACTTGAGAAGAAAAACAAGTCTCACAAGATTCGAGTCATAACTAGACAAATTATTTAAAAAAAATGTTTATTTTGATTACTTTTTTTTGTAAAATTAATGTCGTACACACAAATTAAAAATTCCGTAATTTAATTTCGCAATTAAATGCTAATTGCCATATAATTCAACTAAACTTTTAATAACAATTTAATGAATTTTGTACTACATTTAACTGATTTTTGTATAGGTACAATTCTTTCTAAATTGTCATACAATTCTACCTAATTTGTTGTAATAAAATTTTAGTAGAATTGTTTTGCAAATTTAAAAAAAATTGTCTTAAGTATTTAATTAATTTTATTCTTTTTGAAAAACAGAATAATAATTCATAAAAAGATTATGAATTGAATAAATTTGTTATAAACTAATTGATATTCTAAATTAATCTAATAAACTTAATAAAAGTTTGATATATTAAATATAAAATCATATAAATAATATTAATACATAAAAAATTATCATTTAAATATAGAAGGACTTTCTTTTTCTAAACATTAATGACATATTTAAATCTCTATATAAATTTAAAAATTTTTATTAATGGAAACAGAAAATAAAAATTGTTATGAATTTAATAAATAGATCAACATTATATGATTTAAAAAAATTGAATTAAAAAAATATGAAAAGTAGAATGTTTGAAGATTACATATAATTTTTTTACATAGTTTATACTACATATATATTAATTACAAATTAAACATAGTAAAAAAATCTTTATTTTACTTATGTAAAAATATAAGCATATTATGTTTAAAAAAAGAAAGTACTTTTTAGTATTTAAATAACAAATTTTTTAATTATTAACATTATTTTAATAATTTTATATTTAATATTTTAAACTTTTACTAACCATATTAAAATAATTTTATTTAATTTTCAGTCTGTTTTTATATTATTTTTCCGTTTTCCAAAAAGAATATAATTAATTAAATATATTTGACAATATTTTTCTAAAATTTGCATAACAATACTATTAATTTTTGTAAAATTTCTTTTTTTCGTAAAAGCAATACGATTTTATATAAATTGTCATGTACATCTTAAATTGCGAAATTTTTAATTTATGTGTATATAACTTTTTTTAAAGTAAACGAAAGTTTTTGTTTAATAACTTACTTAAAAAATCTAATTCAGTATCAAAAATGAGACACGACAATATTGAGATTGATAGAAAATTAGTCAAATTATTAATAAAAAAAGGTATTTTTTACATTTTAATAAAAATATTCTAGTAGAACATGTTGAAAGATTAAACGAAGGTATCTAAATAAAAGGCCTTTGCTTTTTACTAAAATTCCGAAAGAAATGAAATTTCTTTACACCCCAGACATAAACTGACAAAGGCGAGCCTACAATTGAATTACTAAAAAGGTAAATAAAGAAAAAAGTGAAATATTTACTACAATAATGTATAAAACGAATGTAAAAATATCAATAATTTTTATTTTTTGATTCATTGTATATTCTGGTGATAAAGTGGCATCATATCTGATACCGCCTCTGAGTTGACGCAATATACATTTGTCTTTATAAAAGTATCAATATTTTATTATATACCATATATTTAACTTAATATGACATTTACATTTAATAGTACTGAAAAAATTAATGATAAATATAAAAGAAAAAGTATGATTAAAAAATAATTGAAGTAGGTTATGCTAGTACAGTTATGAATAATTTCTGATTTCAAAATACTCTATAAGTTATGCAATTTTCTGATCTTTATTTTTCATTTATTTAATTAAATAATCAATAAATCTTTGATTAATAATCAGTTAAAGATTAAAATAAAATTTTAATCTAATTTGTGAGATAATGCTAAATATTAAATTTTAAAAATATCAAATCGTAGAAATAGTAAAAGAATTTTAAAAAATTAAATGTTATAACATTCTACTTGCCTCAAAAGATAAAAAATTCGGTTGATTATCAATAACTTTTTTCCTCCTTTTAGAGTTTTCTGATATTTATTTCATTTGATAATTCCACTTTTTTATACAAAATATTTCACTATCTATTTTGAATCTCAAGTTTATATAAAGTTATAGAGAGTTATATGAATGTTATTATTTTCTTACCTTTGTAAAAAATAAACATTTATTTGCCAAAAAACTATCGCAAATTTTTTAATTTTAGATATTTTATATCTCAACATTTTTTCTTTAAAATATATAAAAATCTATTATTAAAGTTAATAATAAGTAATGTTATAAAAAATAAAATATCGTATATTTTTGTTCTTAAAAAATATGTAAAATAAATTTAAGAAATTTTTAAATATTTTACTAAAAAATGAAAAGCAAATAATTAAATGATATTATTAATTATGTCATTTTATAATTTTAAATGCTTATTAGTACTTATTACTAAGGTTATATTAATATTTAAATTTCTTAACTTATTATTGTCAGTAGATTATAGAAAAATGTTTGCAACAAAGAATCTATAATTTTATTTAATATTGACATCTTTATTAATGCTTCAATCTATGCTCTATAAAGAATTTTACTGCCAAATAGTTGTATATTTAAAAAAATATCATTTAAAAAAAGTTATGCTTAATTCTTTAATATTAAATTGTAGAAAAAATGTCATTTACATAAATCTCTATATCGTTCTTTAAAACTTATGACTAAAATCCGATTTTGATATATTTATAGAAAACAAGTGGACAATCAAATGTATACATATCATAAAATTTTACACCTTGTGGCTGGCGAATTTCTTTGTTTTTGATGCATAAAGCTATTATATATAATGCACTTTCGAACGGAAAGTAGGTAACGAACTGTCATTAAAAACGGAGAAATTTGTCAGCTACCCGGCATAATAAAAGTTCTAATATTCAATAAAATTACGTATATTTCGAGACAACCCTTATAATGGAATTATACACTAAATTAAATGTACAGTGTCAATGATATCATTGTCAAAATTTATAAAAGTGTATCCTTTTCAAAATCTATTATTTTATTTGTAATATTGTATCAATAAGATGTGCAAAATTGTTTTTACAATATAGTTCAATATTAATTATTAAATATTAATTTTAGATAAAATTATGAAACAATATGCATTATTTATTTTTCCATAACAAAAATAAATGTTTTTTATAATTTTAATAGAAAATTAAGTGCAAAAGTACAACTACAATATCTTTTTAATAATATTTTAGATGATCAAATATTTACTGCTCTTCATTATCACAAATATAGATATTTTTAATTACTTAAACTTATTAACTTAAGAATTAATAAAAATGTTTATTATAAAATATTAATAACTTTACTTAAATATCTATCTAATGTAGAATTTTTGAAGTATGCAGTTGAAAAGAATTTGTATCACTATATGTGTAAAATTTTACTAAAAGTTCTAACATTTAGACAAAAATACGTAGTTTTTAAAGTTAAACAAATCTAAAAAATCTTTGAAAAAGATTAAAACCATAAAAACGTTTGTGTTTATATGTCGAATAAATCCTGTTTTATTTATCTGAATAAATTTCTTTAGTAAGATTTTTAGCTTTCATATAAATAAATTAACATTAAAAAAAGTTTGATTTTTTCAAATTGTCATAATTATTTCATAGACTCCAACTCTATTTAAATTTTTTCTTTGTTTTATAAATATTTGTAAGATAATTTGTTAAATAATTTATACATTCGCCTCTTGAATTAAAAACATTGCAAATTTTACACCTAGTTTTGAAAGCATTAAAGCATGTGACTCTATTGAGAAATATAAGGGACTTTAAATACTTCAATAATGTTCATTATGAATAGAATTGTAATACTAATTCTCTTCATCAATTTTAGAAGTTTCCACTGTTATTTGTTAAATGTTGAAAATATTATTTTACAATTTTTGAAAATTTTTTAATTATTATTAAAAGTTGAAATAAAAATATCTACTAATTTTAAATATCCTTTGTATGAGACTTAATATGCTTTTATTACGTATTTGTTAAAAAATTTCAATGCTTACTTTACTTTTATTATAATAAATTTAAAGAAATTCTGGATTATTCAATTGGTTTTAAACCTTTTGCTGTGGTCTATGAAAATTCTTTTTACTACAACGGTATTAAAAATAATTAATAGGTTAAAATATGCAAAAAAAAGTCATAATATTTATAGTATGTAAATTAAAACTAGAGATTTAATCGAATATCTTATCTTAACAATGCACATTTTAATATTTAGAATCATCCGGGAATGTTATATTTATATATTTTTAATCTTCAAAATTTTTAAAATTTTATACAAGGAACTATATATTTTTTTAATGCATTGGCCTTCATAAATTTTCATAGTTACAAACATACAAATTACTTTTTTATAAATGAAAATATAATTAAAAGTAAAATAATTCTGTAAATTTTCGCTCTACTTGATTATTTTTATTCATATATTAAATGTTGACAAAATAAAAGCAAATCTTAATCACTATATTTTATCTTTTTTTATTATCAAAACAACGCTTCAACTATTTAATGATTTCTCACACTTATTTATATTAGAAAATTGAAGTTGTTACTATGATTATAATCTTACAATCTGAATGTGAAAAAGAAGCATGAATAATGTTTATGAAAAAAAAAAAGAATCTTTCATGCAATATCTCAACTTGACGAGTACATTAAAACATTTATCTGGTTAAGATAACATTTTTTTATAATAAATGTAGCAAAAAAATCACAGTCGAAATTTATATTCTTGGATATTTGTGATAAATAATTGTGGATATCAATAACGTAAAGTATCTATTAAAAATATATAGACTAATATGAAAATCACAAAATAATAACTAATACCTTATCTTATTTATTTTCTTTATATATTTACTGTTCTAAAATTGTTTTTTCATGTAACTCAATATTTTTTAACTTTCTAATGTATTTTATTGATATAAAGGAATGTTAATGCATTAATAATTGTTTTAGAAATTTATGTTTACATGATTTATTATTTTTAAATATCATAAAAATGAATTATTTATGTTACAAATAGTCAGTTTTATAATTGGATGTTACAATATTTTCAATAGTTTGCTTTCGAAATTTCAAAGTTCTCAAAGTGGTATTTAATTTTAAAATAATCCTCGAAACAGTTCAAATACGTACCGAGAAAATCTATTAAAAATTTTGTCTAGAATAATTTAAAATTTCCATCGTATTCACTAAGTCTAAAAAAAGTAGATACTATACGTTTTTGAAATATATGAACATTTAAGTAATACAAAACCTTACATCAAAAGGCACAGAACCACAGTTGTAAATTTTGTTAGAAATACTCAGCTTCACTTTAGTAAATCTTTAGCAATAGTTTTTAATATTTAATTATTAATATAAAGTGTAAGTATCTCTTCTCCAATAATTTCTGTTATCATACATTATAAGGTTCAACTCTTTAATAAATTTAATATAGTTGTAATTTTTTCTTTATAATAATAACAGGGCATATTGAAAAAATGAAGTTTAAGTAAATGTGGAATTTATGTATGTTGATTAAAAAATGTTTAAAAATGGATATAGTCATAAATGGTCATTTTTAAATGTGGTCGGATAAAAAAACAAAAAATGTTTTTGTTGATATTTTGACAACAAATGTTTGTTTTTTTTAACAATTTAATTAGTTTTTTAAATTCTGATAGTACCTATAAGATTTTATCTATATAACAAATTAAAACTTTAAATATATTGATTTGTAAAAGACTAGTATTAATCTTTTCAATGCATATATCACTATATAGTTTTAAAAACAAAGTGTGTTTATAAAAACAATACTATTTTAAATTAATATATTTTTCTAGCATTATAATCATTTTTCAACCTTTTTTATTTCAAAATATATTTGTTTAGAGTTCTGTTACACACTAAATTTTACTAGAAAAGATTTGCTTAAAATAAAGCTTATTTTATTATTGATTATGTCAAAAAATGCATTTTAAAATAATAATTATCTTGTCGTAAACGTAAAATTTAGTTTTTATGATAATGTAAATAGTATTTTAGGAATTTAATAGATTTTTTTAATTTTAAAATATCTTAACATTGACTACTTTTTTTATTAAAAAGTTTCTAAAAGTTATGAAAAATCTAAGAAAATCTAATTACATATAATAATTTTATCCATAGGAATCAGCTTTAACAAGACACTTTTTCTTGTTATAATACATGCCAAGAATAATAACAAATCAACAGGTTGTTTTTAAATATATTTTTATGTTGCATTTACAAAACTAATAGACATTTTTAAAATACAAAATAAAAAAGAATTTATTTTAGAAACAAATAACTATTCATTAAGTATAATTTACATTACTAAGAAATTTTGTTTGATTTTTACTATATCACTAGTAGTATAAATTAGTTAAGTGGTACTTCAAAAAAATTTACCAAAGGGATTTATAAAGGTTACATTCAAAGTCACAGTGAAACATTTATATTTTAGTTATAATAGTAGTATTTTACGCATTTGAGTATATGTAAATATACATACATTGTTCCAAGTTGAAAAGTAAAAAGTCATTTACATTAATCTAGAAACAATAAACGTGTAGTTTATTATTTTACTTTTTTTTATAAACTTTCAAAATATATAATTAATTAAAGATATGTAATTTATATAATTTAAGATGTTTAATCAAATTAGTAAAAACGTTTTTAATCGGAAGGCTTTTCATGTGTATAATTTAATAAAAGTAGATTTTTTTAATATTATTTGAAAAAGTTCCCATTCCTTTGTTAGAATGTATTAATTATTATATTAGTGTATACTTTTAATTTTTAACTAATTTATTACAAATTACGTTAGTGACATTTTTTAATATAATTTTGTATACATAATATTTTTACGATATTATACAAATCTGAAAAACAATTTATTTTTTAATTTATTGAAAAAGTTACTTTTGAAAACTAACATAAAAATATTCAGAAATCCTTTTTTATAAAATAATTTTTTAACAAATTAGTAGTAATTGTATGCTTAAATTTCTTTCAGGTATACTAAGACTAAGTAGAAGCATTCAATCTTATTTTAGTAAATTGGTTATAAATGTTAATTAAATATTTTTTCTATTTAATTTTTTAAGTTATAAAATGCTGCATACATATTAATGATTTATATTTTTCATAAATGGCACTTTACAAGGATAATTTCAAGATCTTTTATATAAAACAAATTGAGATTAAATAAGAATATAACATAATATGAAGTATTATGTATAAAAAGCTGTCATCAATAAACTAATCAAAACATTTTATTGATTGAAATTCATTCTTAAACAAACAAAAATTTAGTTTATATTTTTATGGATTATTGTTTGAATTCAATATATAAATATAGTAATGGCTATCATAATAAAATCTTATATATGTATATATAACTTACAACTTACTAATTAATTTCAATATTTATTATCTTTTTGAACAAGATTAAATCATGAAATAATAACAAAAAAATGCAGTAAAATAATTAAAATAACTATCAAATTATTCTCTCAAGAAACAACACAAAGTAATTTATACAAAAATATCCAATTTTTTACATTAATAACTTTGATTATTCTAGAACAACAAATGTTATATTATACTCATTTTGTAGTCAAGATATAGATACATACCATCATTTACTATAAATTCCATATAGAAATCTACATTCTAGGCGGAATTATGATTATCAAAAATTTAGTACATCAGATAAATTTAAATTAACGTATCTTTGTGATGTGGAAGTACAATATTATGACTGTTATTGATTATGAAAAAAAATATTATTTTCTATCTATTTCCAAAATAACATAAATATAGAAGTCAAAAACTATTCTCCAATAAAAGAAATGAACTATAGATTTTGCCAAAATTCCATTGTTTTTTAAAGAATTAAAATTTTTAGTAAGGTAATTTTCTATAACGCGGTATTATTATTTTTAAAAAATCTATCAAATATGTATAGTCTAAAACAAAAAAAAATAAAGTAAAAAAATTTGTCTCTCTTACATCTCTTTTTAAATTCAATTGACTTTTATGGGTAAACAGCCAAAAAAATGTGTTTTTTTTAACTAGAGGGGCTAAACCAGTTTTAACAGATTTTGGCAAAAAATTAACCAAGTTACTTTTAAAAACACTTTTTTTTAGTATAAATTAGATAAGGAATAAACGTTATTTCAAAATAAATAAATTGGAATGGTTTATATATCATTGGAAAGATATTTTTCCAGAATAAGCGGTTTTTCATACAATCGATCAGTAATGATTGTAAAAAAATAATCCATATATGCATCATATAATAAATGAACAAGTAAACAACGGTCATTTATTCAATATTGTCATCAATTACTAATTTTGTCAATTTAAAATTACTAATTTTATTATTTTATTTTTTTTAAATTGCTAAATATTGGAACCTCCGATAAAAAATAGAAGGTAGGTAATTATCTATACTAATTGCAAACTTAGTTATATATTTATAGTTTTTCGAATATGAATAAAATATTTATTTTTTTTGGTGATTTTAAAATAAGAAAAAAACACAATACTATGAAAATGTATTAAAAATTGGCCGAATTGTAGTCTAAAGAGTGGTGACCAATTTTAAAAAATAAATAGAAATTTAAATAACTATAATTTAGTCAAAACTCGATGAAATGAAATAGTTTCTGTTATATAATCTAAGTTTAACTTAAAAAACAAGTATTTAACGACCTTTGTAAATTAACAAAGAAAGAAGTTATATTTATTTAACTATCAAATTTTTGTCTTTTTTTCATTTTTGTTTTGTAAAAATTAATTTTGTTTCAGACATAATTTTTCTAAACCTAATCAATTTTTATAGTGAAATAGTCATTGATGTATTTTTTTCAACTAGGACGAAAATAAGTCACAAAACTTTTGGTCTATATCTGGCTAAATTATTTTTAAAAAACATTGCTTTGAAGACAAATTTTTGCATAGTTTTTTCTAGAAATAACTCTTTTTTAAATTAATGAAACTTTAAAATTTATGGCTCACTTGAAAGGTATAAGTATGGATTAAAAAGAAAACTTAATATTGAAAAAATTAATAAAAAATCAATAAAGTAGTGAATCAAAAAATGGCGACCATTAGTTAAGTAAAAATTAAATTTTTTATCATGTTATAACTTTATCAAAGTTATTTAAAGTAAATTAAACCAAATTTATCACACACATCAAAAACCGGCATAAAATATGAAAACTTTAACAAAATTTGTAGGTTAAAGACAAAAAAAGTTATTTTTTAGGTATTAATTTTTTAATTTTTGAGTAAACATTTTAATTTTAACGGGCGACTTTCTGTAAGAAATAAAGTAACCCAATTTTTATGATAATGTAATAAGTTATTAAATATTAAAAAAATATTATATATCTTACTTAGTTACCATGTTGCAGCCGTCGATACACACTTTTCTTGAATATTCTTTTTCTTTATATACTAACTTTAGTTACTGATAAACGTTGATAAGCTGGTGATTAGTTTCTGTCCTATCTTTTGTAGATTTGATCTTCCTGGTTATTAGCACCAGACATCACTACACAATTTAAAAACATAATTTATTCACAATATAAGTATGAATATAAGAAAATTAAAAATATAAACAATATACGATTACAGAAATAAACAGAGACTTACCCTGTGATTACAACTTCACGATCTCACAAGTTACAACAATAGTATTGCTTAATATACAATATATACAATCTAAAATTGTATCAAATTAGGAAAAGTCCTAAAATTTTTATCAGATTGCATGAGTAAACTCTGTTTAAGAATGACATAAACATAATAAATACTTTTAAAATTTTTTGTTCTCTTTTAAAAAATTACAAGACTTATATAAAATATAATAAGATACTAATTTAAATAACATTTTAAATTTATATTCAAAATATATTAATTACTTAATTCAAATTTCGTTTATATCATTCCGATCCCTTCTTAAAGTAGTTGTTGAAATCCGGAATATTTTTTGGTAGAAATCCTTTAGCGAGTTGATCGGCGGTCTCTTGAGGGGTGATATTAGCATGTGCTTTTATCTTATATACTGCAAATTTGACTTGACGTGATAGATAATGAATACTTTTCCACAAATAAAGATGCTTGATACCAACATAATTTTTTTCATCCCAATGTGCGATCCAATTTAATTTTAATGCCCCAACGGCATTCTTATAATCAGTGAAGATAACGGTTCGTTTGAATTTCCGGGTAGCAGCAATTTCTAGTATTTTTTGAAGAGCCAGAATTTCCATACGTCCACCGGTAGGTTTTGCAGCTCCACATTTAATATTTCTTTCAGAGATCGTTTCCATAGCAAAATTTTCATCTAAATCGTTACGGTGATACAACAGAATTCCATAACCTCCTCCAGAGTAGGAGGATTCGTCAATAAAAGCAATTGTATCAGTCTCTGGAGATTGAAGTTCTTTCTCAAGAATTATCATCAAAGATAGTTCATCGTCAGCAACATCATCATTCTTCGGATGGGGGAGGCCGTCGTCATGGTCAAAGACGGCTTCGAATTGAGATAAAAAACCAGCTTCATCAGGGTCACTAGTATAGCCGACATCTCCTGGTACAAGAGTTTCAATAGAGATGTCTAAAAGATTATCCAAATTCGAATCGTCAAAGTTCTCTACTTTTAGTAACGATTCATCAACAGTCATGACTGTGTTCTTCAACGTGTAGCATTCTTTTCTTTGGGAGTGTGTAAAGTCCTTGGACACTGCATGAACATCTCCAAAGCAGTCTTGAATCATCTAGATTCGGTGTCCTAACTTGGCTACAAGAGTACCTAACATAAACTCTTGTTCTTTTCTCGACTTCTTGAAGTAAATGGGTGTTGGGTCAGTAGGTTCAGGAAGTCCAAGTGATTCTTTGTACACTTTAAAGTGACCTGTCATACCATAGAACTTAGCGGCGGGAGTATCACCAGATCTTCTGAATTGATGGTTGATTTCACAGAGGGCGTAAGACATGAGCTTGGAGAATGGTATTGCTTTTGATGTAAGGTGTTTGAATTTGATTTTAACGATTCCAACAATTTTTTAAGCTAAACCATTTGCAGTAGGACAGTAGACGGGGCTATTCAATCTTTCATAACTTTCCCCCCAATAAAATGTTCCAGTTGACTTCAGATACTCCGATAGGCCTTGAGAGCACAATGATGGCTCATTATCACTCACAATAATCTTAAACGGCAATTGGTCTACCATCACTGAATCAAAGAAAGAAATTAACTGCTCCAAACTTTTATCCTTCAAGAATCTTCTAAACGTGTAGCCACTATAGAAATCAATAAGCACGATAAAACATTTAGAGTTGAAATACCCACAGTCGAAATGTCCTCGTTCTCTTGGAAATGTAGCTTTTGATCATTTTATACTATGCATAACTGGATTGCGGCGACATTTCAAACATGATTGACAATTTTGAACGGTACTTGAGGCGATTTTTGATAAACCATTAGTATAAACCAAATTAATGACAGTATTATACAATGCAGTTTCGGCTTTGTGATCATGCTCGTGAATCAAGAAACATAAACGTGCCGCTAATTCTTGGGAGACCAATGAACATGAATTTACACAAATCAAGCCATTCTCAAAGCCAATTTCCGCCAATCGGGTTCTTAAATAATGAGGTAACTTTTCTACATTTTTCAGTTCATCCCTTAAAAAAACTCTTCAGTTGTAAACATAAAGCATCTTTACTTTGAAATGAAAAAGTATTTTCATGAGGAATCCATTCATTTAAAGGCGTAAGTGAGGCAGGCATTCTAGCTTTCTCCAGAACAGCACTGTTACAGAATTGAGTGATTTTCTTTTGTTTACAGGTAACTGACATTCCAGCACTAATAAATGGAACAATTTAACTTTAGATACGAGCACTGACATTAGAAACATTCTTTGAAGAGTATTCTAAACCAAATTTGATGAAGTGTTCGGTAGCTTTGAAGGGAGTAACAAATTCACAATCATATGCACATATAATCTTTTGAGCATTCTTTAAATGTTCTCCAACAATGGTCATTTCTTTCTCGATAATAGCATAGTTTCTTTCTGTTGGTGACATTTTACGAGAATTCACATCCAACAGTTTTATCTCTCCCTCCTCTTCAAAAGTAATAACAGATTGAAGAGCATCAGGAAGTGGTTGAAATTCAATTTTAATCAATGTATCAAATGACTTTGGAAATCTAAGTGTAAGAGTAATGGTGATGTTATCTCTCAACAAATTCCAGTCCTGAGTACGACGTTTAGACCAGACAAATTTGGATTCCGACTTCGGATGGAGTGATGACATGATTTGGCCATAATTTGATATGAATTTGGAGATGCGATTGATTTTACCAATTACTGATCTCATTCCCGTAATACTGTCAGGCTTACTCTCACCCAGTAAGGAATCAATTTTTTCTTTTGGAACCTGAATACCATTGTTTGAAAGTTGGAAACTAAGATAAGTAATTGTGTTGACAAAAAACTTACACTTTAGTAAATTCAATTTAAAATTCTTTTCACTACATTTACGAAAAAACTTAGGTAAAGTATCAGTTAACGAAGAAATGTTACCATAGAAGATGATGTCGTCCATGTAGTGGATACAATCAGGAAACTCTTGAGTGTTTAATAACGACGCAAAATAATTGTGAAACATTCCAGGTGCACAGCGATATCCAAACTGAAGTAATGGTGAATAAAAATTTCCCCAAACTGTTGAAATCGTGGAGTATTGTTGGTGTTCGTCTGCAATACCAATGAGTTTAAAAGCATCTCGGAGATCCAACTGTACAAAAACTAGATCATCTTGATTAGAAATACATCCCAAAATCTCTTCCAGTTTCGGTAGCTGAAGATCGACATTAGACATATTGTGATTTAATTTACGACTGTCATGACAAATTCGTGTTTTGTTTGGTGAAATAACAGAAGTGATAGGGGAAGAAAAAATTGGTAATTTTATTGGCAGTAATTGGTCTAAACGAAGAAGACGCGCTATTTCCATAGCAACTTTTGGTTTATCAGTACTTTTAAGGTCATACGGTTTAGCCAGTGAACTTTTTGGTACTTTAATAAACGGCAATTTCATTCGTTCAGTCGGTTGAGGAATTGATTCGTCCCATAAACTTTGATTTTCGATAAGAGAGTGAGCAACAGGTGGTGATTGGTCAGCGATTTTGTTCAACGTTTTAACAACTTTTTCTCTATCATGCAACATTGATTGTAAACGCTCTTGATAGTTGATATTCAGAGCCAATGCTGATTCCATAGTAATCATCGGATACTCATCATCAGTTATCAGAAACTTCGCAGTGTACGTTGATTCTGAACCAATAAAAAACATTGACAAAACAGATTCACCATGTGGTGTAGCAACATAACCACCTCCATATTGGATAGAATCTTTGGTTGGTACTACGGTGACATGGAGTTGTTCAGTCAGGGACTTCGGTAATATGTTGACAGTAGTTCCAGAGTCTATGAGTACCTTTATATACTCACCATTTATCATAATTACCTCAAAGACGCGTGAAGACATACTGAAGACTTGATCACTAACAATAGCATTGTTTTTGTGCGTTACAGGATTACGTTTCGGACAGGTACTAGCATAGTGACCTTTTTCTTTACAGTTGAAGCAAGTGATCTCATCTTTGGAACGACGTGGAGTAGCTGGAGGTGTCGGTAAGGGAGAGTCATTTGGACGTGATGTTTTTAAAGGATTAACTACCACAGGCTTTGTGTCAGGAGTGACTGAGGCGTTGAGGAGTTTCACTGGTGTTGGTAGTGGTTGGCGGAAGATCTTTTTACTGTACGAGTCATTAAAATGCTCGCGTAACTTAGAACGATCTAGAAATTTTTTCCATTCAGAGAGAGCTAAAGGTAAGTCAATACTACTAGACTTATCAGAGAAGTGTTCTTTGACCTGGAGTGGGAGTTCATTTAAGAGTTTGAGAGTTACAAGTGTTGTTGCTTCCTTCATATCACTAAAAGCTAGGATTGATAACAAACGGTTGTAATACGAGTTGGGTAGTTCATCGGGGAGTCTTCTAGCTTCCATAACCTCCGTAACACGAAGTATAAAAGGCTTGACAATATGTGGTTGACGTTTTTCACAGAATTCTTCAACATCAGTCCACGTGGCTAAAGTGTAATCGGAGTGGTATTCATAGAATGCATCGACAGTATCTTCATCTTGATAACTAAGAAAGTGGTTAACATGGTCTTCTACCGGGATTTTCAGACGATTGAGTTGGTTCAGGAGGTAAATTGAGTAGCGAGTTCTTCCGTTGTAATCCTTTAACGACTTGATACGTGGGCCAGGATCGCCAGATGACATAAACATAATAAATACTTTTAAAATTTTATGTTCTCTTTTAAAAAATTACAAGACTTATATAAAATATAATAAGATACTAATTTAAATAACATTTTAAATTTATATTCAAAATATATCAATTACTTAATTCAAATTTCGCTTATATCAAAGAAAGAGAAAGAAAAGGATGATATTGTGACTAAAAGGGACTATAAATAACCTGGAAAGTCATTGACAATATCACTATTATTTTATGCATATACTAACTATTATTTTATAGAATCATCAAAAATAAATAAAGATCAGGAGATTCACTGGTTGGAATTTAGAAGAAATTTAAAAAGATTCTAAGGTATTTTAATTAATTATTGTTCTTATTATTTTATTGTTTTAAAGATCGATAAGATCAATATATAAATTTTACTGTTATATAAGTTAATTTGAATTGAAAATGGGTGTTGTGACATCGTTATGAATCTCTAAAAAAATGCTAACCAACGATATACCAAGATTATAATACACCAATACGAAAGATGTTTTTATTAAAATAGTTTGTTTCATCAATGGGTGTTATTACTTTTTCTGGAAAATGGTTGCATATATGCTTTTTGTATTTTATATAAATAGTAAAAAGTTATTTTTACCTTTGGAAAAGATTAGCAATACTTTGTGTTTCATAGTTTTAATTAAAGTCAATGTCTAATAGATGATTACAGTATGTTGTAGAAAAAAAGTTGGACTATAATATACTTAAAAAATCTTAAAAATATTAAACTCTAAATAAAATATAGTGTTTTGAAAAGTAATAATATTTGAAAATTTATGAAATAGATGAAAACTTTATAAATAATCACAAATATACAATTAATTAGTATTTCTTCACCTGTTTTAAAATACTTCAAATAGAGATATTAAATTTTCAGATAGATATATGGTTATAAAAATACATTGATATTGAAAAAATTTATATTATTTCAAATTGAAATGACAACTTCTTAGATACCCTGTATTTAATATATGTATTATTCATGCTTGCCATCGCGAGCAAAAAAAATATTTAAGATTAACTTTTTTTCAATAATAAATAATGTCAAACAAAATCAAAGAAACTCGCACTTATACTTCTTTAATAATTAATTAGTAATAATAAATAAAAAGCTAAGTCATGGTAAAGTATAAAAATATATTTAATTATTTTGGTGGTAAAATCAAGCAAAAAATTCTTTATGAATGATTAATTTATTTAAAAAACATTTATATATTATGTCGCAGAATTTGTTATTTTGTATTTAAAAGCAAATTTATTTTGTCAAAAAAGTAAATTAATAATACTATAAAAATATTTAAAAGTTGATATTTTATTATTCTATTTTATTTCCTCTGATGAATATAGTATCAATTAATAAATAGATACTTATATTAATTTTTGCCTTCATTATTTTTACTAGAGAAAATAATTTTTATTATAAAATATTATTGCTGGTGTTTATACCAAACAAAAACCCCTGCAACAATAACATTAAAAATAAGATCAAACAATTATTATAGAAAGAGTTATTAATGAAAAATATTATCTAATAAATTTATTAATTATATTTGCCACGTCCTTCCACAAATTTGATCGCGTCCTTCCTCCTAGCTTGATCAAGATTACCTGCACATCATCCACTCACCACCTCTTAAAACATCACAATCTTTAAATTTCTTCAACTGGATGAGGTTCCTTGTGATAACATTCTTTGGTGGTCTACCTCGATTCTTTCCACTAATAGCTTTAACAACTCTTAGTTTATTATAGTAAATAAAATGAAAGAAAATTTTCAGGCAATTATCCGTAGATTTTTGATTTCCAAAAGTTTAAAGATGACAACAAATTAGTTGTTAAAAGACAAAGAAGAAGAAAAAAAAAAGACGAAAGGGAAAACAACAACAGTTACAAAATAAAGTTTAAAATTTACAAAATCAAGTTGATTCACTAACAGAAGGCTTAAGCAACAATAAAAACAGCAACGGCGAAGGCGACATCTACTACTATGATGATGATGTTGTTTAGAAACTTGAAAAAAAGTTAATAGTACTAAAAAACCCATTTTAATTGATTCTTGAATATCTCATAAAAATAATTAAAAAATTCGTTTAATTACTAATAAAAACTATTAATCTTTTTCTATAAATAATGATTTAATAATTGATTTCACAACAAAAATAAACAAACACTTCAATTTTATGAATCCAATATAAATAATTGAAATAGTTCGATTATATATTAGGATTTTAAACACAAATTTTGTAGTGAAGAAGTTAAAAAATTAGATTACTTTTATATATAAAATAAGTGAATTTAAAAAAGTTTTATTTATACGTTTTCACTTGTTTTATTGTTTTTATTTTTATTTAACAAGTAAAAAAATATATGAAGTTTGGATAATAGATTTGTTTATTGGCGAATACACATAAAAAAAGGACAGCACAATACAAAAAAAACCATAATATAATTAACACATAATAATTATTAACTAAATTTGATGAATTACCCAAGGTTGGCACCTTGGTTCCTACAACAGCCAGAGAATGACTGAATAGGTGCATCATCATCTATTATATACCCTAAAGATGATGACAAGCGAACTCGTCGTCTTTTACTAATAATATTATATAATTTCAAAGCATATAGAGATTTATTTAATCATTAAAATAAGGCAATATAGACAAGTGATATAATCATATATTAATAATTATTTTTGTTATTAATTTATGTTTGTAATACTTTAAAAAATAATCTAAATACACCGCTAAAGAGTATTGAATTTAAATATAATATTTCAAGATGATCTTTAGAAAGAAGAAAAAAGTTGAATACTTTACATGATATAAAAAGTAGGTCGAAATATAAATCACAGTTGCATAAACGTTCTATGAATTTTTTCCTTGATATATCTTTATGATGTTTTATGTATTTGATAATTTCATTGCTTTACTGCAACATATTTCAAGATCGTTTTTGAAATTTAAGTTTAAATAAAGTTAAAAGATTTATTTGAGTGTCATTTGTTTATGTTTTTCTATAAGCAATATTTTGTAATATTATTGTCATTTAATAGCCAAAATTTTCTTATACAATCTACAGAAAAACCATTATTAGAAGTCAGTTTTAGATTATGTTATAGAAATTTTTTATAATTTTATTTTAATTCGAGAATTGCTTTTTTTGTATTTTGTTCTCAATCATTAAAAAAGTTCATGGGACAAAGTAAGAGAAAAAATAAATATGGACTAACTTTTTATAAATAATAAAATTTTTTTTATCTAGATTTACTGTCATACATTTAACTTCTATATATTATTTATTTATTGTTATAATTTGTTATAAAAAAGAACTGGAAAAAGGAAAATAAGTGATGAAATTTTATGTAATAGTTATTTAGAAGAATTTTTAATCTAAATTTACTGTTTTTATTTTCATATTTAATTTCTCTTTTTTTAGAAAATTATCCATTATTTTATAATTCACATCAGCAGTACCTCTTATCACATAATAATGATAAATGTTTTGTAAAAATACTTAAAACATAAAAAAAGGCTTGGTATTAATTATTGAATTATCTCAAAGTATTAAAAATAGTAAGATTCAAGGTACAAAACGACCAAGTTTGCATATGATAACTATGTTTTAAAAAACATTACATATATTTATGTACGATATTTAATATCATTGTATTCTTCTATCAATTAAATAGCTTTCAATGAAATGCGTTAATTAAACTTATTTAATATTGAATAATAAATTACTTAAATCTTTAAATTCATATTTTATAGAATCTTAAACTTAGAATATTGTCATATATTCCTTAGTACTTTGTATTTTTGAAGAAATAATGAAATTATGATTGAAATACTGTTTATTAATGATTGGTATGAATGAAGGTATTCTCATAATTTTAATCATGAATTTTATATATGTTAGAATTGCTAGAAACATAAGATTAAAAATCCACCTCCGTATTTTAAGATAAATTCTATATATATTTAAAGAATAAATTTGAAAATTACATTCAGCTGTACGAAATACTTACAAAAATAATAATATTTTATTTAATAAACTAAATTTCTATTAATTCAAATTTGTCCTTATTAAATATCTATTGTTTTGTTGTTTACAATTTAAATTTATTATATCCCAATTATTATTTAATTTTGTCATTATTATTTATGTAAGTAACTTTTTTACCTAGATTCTTTCATTCTTATCACAAGATAAATATTATTGTTCAATGAACATAGAAATTTTGATAAATTATTGTGTAATTATGAAAATGTATATAAAGGTATTTGCAACTAACATGAACATCATCTTTTAATCATTTCGTCTAACAAAAATGAATCTTAAATTCTATTTACCTATTATTGCTGTTATCTTAGTAACATATATATTAAATTGTTCTGCTGAGAGTGCATCATTATTGGAAGATTCATCTGCTGAGTATTTAAACAAGAGAAATGCTAGAGCTGAAATAGTAAGACCACAACATGGTTATAATCTTAGAGATAGTCAAAGAAATGAAATACATCTCAGACCAATGGCAAGAACAAATTAGCACAATTAAAAAAGATATTATAAAATATCTATTACATGTAACTTTTTACATTAATGTTATATGAATTATTAATAATTATTTTTATAAACGTTTATAAAAATTGTAAAATAAATTAAAATAAATAGTATTTATCATTTAAATTATATACTTGATTCACAAATGTAGCAAATTTCTTTTTTTTTCAAGATACAATATAAGCGAAAATTAAAAATATTCTTAAGTTAGCTAAAAATCGAGATGTTTGATACGTTGCACATCAAAATTTGTAGAAGTATATAAGAAATAAAAATATTTTTTATTTATGTTTAGCAATTAAACATGATTTCATGCACAAATAAAATTTAGTGGAAAATTTATTAAAATTTTTCTTCTTAAATACTGTTTTTTTTTATTTGCAGTTCACAAGCTTCCATTAGCATAGTTAATGTGACACAAACATTTTTTCCATTACTTTTGGTTTTGGTAATTTATGTTATTTCAATAACATTGTCTATTAATTTTTGATATTTCAATGCTTTTAATTCTGATATTCAATGTGTTAGAAATCTTTTCATATTCACAAAATTTTCAATCATTAAGATTTAAATTATGTAAAGAAATCTTCTTATCTTTATTTTACACATCTTTCAAGAATTTTTTATCTATTTATGCTTAATGATTATGTGCTTCAAAAAATCATTTGACGTAAAAAACTATTAAGCAAGAAAGAAAAGAATATCTATATTAATAATTTGTTTTGTGTCAATCAGTAAATAAATAATTGTAATTACTTTACTCTTATAACATTATAATATCACTTAATGATTAGATGGTGATGTGTTATAGAATCTCATTTCTAGTAACAATTTAACTTTTATATAAGTGTAAAATTAATGATAAATTCTATCATATTTCCTTTAGCTCTCTTGATACAATTTTGTGTTTCATATTGTCTGTCTATTGATTTCTATTGGTTAAAAGTTATATAATTACACATGTTATAATTACAAGATTCTATCTTAATTTAATTAGTAGTGAATAATTTTAACAACTATAAATTTTGCTTGGTCGCTATAAGTTATAGGCATTATATTTTTTTATAAATGATAGTTAATGTGATTGTTTTTTTTATATTAGTTAATATACAGGAAGTCAAGCAAGCAAGTAATAATAACAATTTGATTAAGTACTTAAATTTTTGAAAAATTTTCTTTATTTTGTTTTTAGTTTAAAAAAAGAATCAGTATGAATGAATAACTTGTTCGTTGTTTTTGCCAATGTTGATCCCAGAATTAATAACTCTATGAACAGATATTCAAGATTCATATCAAGAAATTGTATTTTATATTACTATTTTGTAAACTGTTCTTCAGCAGTTACGACTGGCTCTCAGAGCATATTTTTAAAGAACTTTATATATTATTTTTATTAATAAGAATATAATTATTAAAAAATTGGCTATTTGAAGAAATATTTTAATAAACTAATGAAAATCATATTTTCTATTGACTTTGCTAAATTTTCTGGCTCATTCCATTTAAATATTCTTACTAAAACAATGCCATCACTCTTTAATTCATAACTGTGCTCATTGTTGATTAATATTTGTTTTATTATATTTCCGTTTATTCGGGTGTTGGGTTTTTTTAATGACTCATAAGCCAATTTATTCCATTAACTTAAGAAAAGTTATTTGAAAAATAAACTATAAATAAAAGTATCCCAGAACGGAGTTTTTTTTATTATTTTACTAATTTTAATTGACAAATTTGTAAATTATTTAGTAATGCTTTACATGTTTGACGGAGCTTTTTATTGATCTATTAAAACAATAAAAATATTTCCGTTAACTACCTCAAAAATTTATAAAATATAAATATTTATTAGTTTGTTTTTGGTTATACATTGATGAAACTCCAATTTATTTTGTCACATTATTTTACTATTATGAATTTAAACTTATCAGGAATATATTCGTGAAACATCAATAGTTTTTTTGACAATTTTTAATAAAAGATAAATTTCTTTTTCTTTGTCTAAAGATATTGCCGAAAATTGAATTGTTTTCAGTGTCAGAACTGTGTGTGAAGTAATTATACATAATAAACATTTAATGATTTTATAGTAAACCTTTTAATATCAATTTCATATTCTACTGTTTCTATTTAACGATACCTTTAAATTTAATTATACAAAAATCTTACAAAAATTTTGAAATAGTAAATAAAAATGTATTATATCACCAGCTTTTTTTAGTAATTAAACATAGATAATACTGCTTTACCATAACCAAAATAGATAATAAATAATAATAAAAAATGCTAACCCTTTTTTTTGAATCTTTACCACTAACCGAAACTTTCATGTGAAGAAAACTCTTAAATCTATCATTTGAAATATACATAAATTTACTTAAGGTAAATAATTTATAATCAGTAATTTGCAAATTATCTACCATAACTATTCATTTTTAGTAAGTAACTTAAAGTTGACATCACGCCAACCATTTAACACCCCCAACAAAAAGTTTATCATGCTTTTCTGAGCTCAAATAAATCAAGATATCATCAATATAAACATAAGTCCACTTCTTTAAAGGTTTTAATATATAAAACAAACTTTGAAAACAAAACAACTAAATTATAAGACAATACAAAAATCAAATTAGTCGGTTTGAATAACCAAAAGAAGTACTCACAATCAACCAATTTCGGTAATGAAACACCGGGTCAATATGTCTAAACGCATCACTAACGTCAATAACACTGGTGATATCTATTCTATCTTTTAGTATATCTTTTAGATTGAGAAAAACAGGAATTTTCGGCACTTACACAAATTTGTTGATATTCTTGCACGAAAGCACTTCTATGAACCAACTATCTGACTTAGGAACCACAATTAATAGAATTAAAAAAAAACAAGTGATATAACTTCTTTTCACCAAAAATTTTCATTTTCTTTTAAACATTTCTTTAACTTCTCAATTAAACTCTTCTGGAGTAAGAATTATACACGACCTTTTCGAATCAAAATTTACACAAAAAGAAAAATCTGCTTTCAGAACATTACCAAACACAAAAAATTGCAACCAAAACTTGGAAATGAGATTTTCATAAAAATTCTTCTGCTTTGGGTAACCTATTGCTACATTCAATATCAAACTCATTTACGATGACTTTATCCACCTCATTACTGCAAAATTTATTGATTTATACCTAACTTTTTGATTAAATCAATGCTAGTTAAACATATTTCACTCTCTGCCACATAGAACTTTACCTTTGTACCCTTAACAACTAAATTTTTATTATCAATAAAGTCTTCTATAAAGCCAATATATTTACTGTGAAAACTATGACACGATTTTGTGAAAATTGAATTTTCAGAAATCAATTTTTTTCTATTTCATCATTCAAATGATCAAAAGTCTTCAATGTTTAAAAAATAACTGTAGAATAAGTATCCACTCTAACTTCAAACTTAAGATCTTTGATTTTATTTAATGAAATTAAGAATTTAAGAATGCATTTATTATTTTAATTTATGAAATACATTTGAATATCTGAAAATAAATTTTTATCAATGCCTTTATTCTTTTTTATAAAAATATATACTCAAAAACATTTTGAACTCAAATTCATTATCCTAATTCCTACTTCTATTTAGAAACTTTGCGATCAAAAAACTTTCTCTGACAAAAATTCAAACAAGCTTTGTGTGATATTTTATATAAATTATTAAAATCAAGTAACGCATAAACGTCATTCATTTTGCTTTTATCTTTACGTAAAATTTTATGAATATTAAAAAACTCTTTGAGCATCTTTTCCTCTTTTTTTGACAGATTTAATGATTAAATAGAAAACTGAGAATTCTTTTTATATATACATATTAGCATTAACACCACTGCAAAATCTAGCGTTTATAACCTAATTAACTTTAGCAATCACTGGCGTCTTCTAATTCTTTAACAATATGTATTTTTATAAAAGATTAAACACTCAAGTTTCATTTTCCCAGATTGAACCACAAATTTTACTTATTCGTTCTTCAAAACCTGTGAAATATTCTCAAAAGCATATTCTTTCATTTACCTTTTTGGATAAACATCGCCTTTGCCTTTAAAGAATTGAGCCGTTTAACAGTAAAATTGTGTGAAGTGCCATGTTAAACTAATAGTTAGTAACGAGTAAAATTTTTAATAAATAACTTAAAAAATCGAACAATGGAGAAACGCAAAAACTAACTAGTCATAGATATAACATAATATATATATCTTACGCCTCATCTATTACAATGTGTCAACTACGTGACGCTATACTCAAACAACTGGGATATGCAATATTATATTGATCAAAATGTTAAACATACACTTTGTTAAATTATTTTTAAAAATGCAAATAATTACGTATTCTCTTGATATATAATAATTTTATTTTAAATATTTAGAAATTTTTTTATTAAATAGTACTTTAAAACAATTACTTTAAATAGTTAAAAGTTTTACAAAGGAAATAGGCAAAATATAGGATTATTTTTTAAAATATATAATTTAATCTTTAATGTAAAAGTAATGCTTAGAAATAACAAAAATACTAAATGTAACAAATAAAAAAATAATATTTATATATAGATTATAATATTAATAACATCGATTATTATTATTATAAATTTCATTATACACATATAATTGATTAAAAATGTGAAGTCAATTTTTTTACCTATGGAGAATTAAAAGATTTAATATGTTAACTATTTTAGAATGCAAATTTCTATAAAATTTCTGTTACCTATTTGCAAGTAATTTGTATAATATAAGAATTTACAATTAACAATGACATTTAAAAGATTAATGTTGCATGGTTCATAAATAAGTAGTAAAAGAAATACATAGAAAGTAATTATTTTATTTATTTTGCTACAGATTAAATTATCTGTTATAAAAAATAAATAATTATTTATAAAAAAATTTTACTATTTAATAAACTTCTTTGAAACCAAATTGAATAAAAGCGTTATTGTCATCGCCGTTGAAATAAATTAGAACAGTGTTACTTTCTGATTTAACTTGTATTGGCCAATAACGCCATGAACACAAAAGAAGGCCTGTTGTTCCTTTGTTTTCCAAGTATTTTATTTGATGGCTAATGTCTTGAGTGCAAATACTTCTATATGGGGAATTAGACATATAAATTGTAAGTTCTATTTTTTTTCCTTCACCAGCTTTTATATGAAAGAAACAATCATAAGGAGCAGCAATCCAATGGTAGAATATCTTATTAGTTGCATTAAATGTTGTTGTATTGCATCTTTTATCACTTTTCATTATTTCATTACAAAATTTACCAGTGTATCCAAATGGACAAATGCAACTACCATTGTTGTTATAATGAACGTATCCACTATTTTGACATGAACCTTTTCGTTGTTTTTCTTCTTCCGTTTCTTGAGTTTTATTTTTATTATAACAATAAAGAAGATTAATTTGTTTGAAATCATTAAAAGTCATAGATGAACGTTGACCCGTCATTCTATCATATTCTGGATGAAGTTTTGAAGTTGTAACTGGTTTCCAACTGTATTTTGCAACTTCATTTGGTCTATAACCCATTACAGAACCATAATCATAGTGAGTTGAATAATTTTTATACCATGGTCCTTTCGGAATATAAAAATTAAGTTCTTGTCCTTTTTTAATATTGCTGAAATCGATATTTACAAATTGGTCTCTATCAGTTCTGGTGTGTTCATGAAGTAATCCTAAAGCGTGCCCTACTTCATGTAAAACAAAACCTGTTCCACTACTGCATTCATAAGATAGTTCTATTTTTTGTCTTTCATTTAATTTTTCAAGTCCAACATATGACATGCACCTCGTTGATAATTCAAAGAATATACCTTCGGTATTTATGTCTAATGAATTGTCTTCTTGAAATTTTACACATGTATTACTTTCTATTTCTTCAAGTGCTTTTTTGATAATATAGTTATTAAGATAATTCCCAATTTTATATTTAATGGGAAACTTCCACATTTGTGGGTAATATTCACGTATATCTCTTTTATATATAGTATTACTGTCATTGTATAAATACATAAAAACTGCTTTTTTCTAAAAAATAGTTATGTTAAAATATCTAAATTATATTTTAAATTTTTTATTGAAAAACTTTTAATATTCACAAATTTAACAAACATTATTAGTAAAATAACATTTTAGTCGTTTATATCACTATTATCAATATATAAATTTAAATTTATATAATAAATAAAATATTTAATTAATTATTAAAAACATAGAAGTCACATAATATATTTTTTAAAAGATACAACTTTAGTTTTATTTTGAAATAATATACATTATACTAAAAATTATTTAAACAATTATAATTAATTATAAAATTTTTATTTTTATCATCGAATTAGTAAAACTTTAAAGGTTTTTGATCTCAATGTATTCAAAAAGATATTCTACTAACACAAGTTAAATATAAAACGTTATAAATTTAAGACTACCTACGATATACAATAGTCACAAAAAACAAAAGATATTTGAAGAATAACATGAACATGTTAATCTAAATGTTCACACATTTAAACAATGATTTCTGTAATAAAAGCTATTAATGAGGAAGAGTAAGAATAATGTTTTAAATCAAATATAACATTCACATAAAATCTAAATCTTATTTATTTATTAACCAGGTTACTATCAAAAACATGTAAAAATATGAAAAATATAATTATTTCGTAAACTATAAAAAAACAAATTGAACAAACAAATTAATATAACACTATTAAAGTTGAAAATGTAAATAAAAACATAAAAACAAATAGAATTTTTTAATGAATTTTTAAATTTCAAAAAGCTAGATATTAATAAAATTTTTATAAAATGTATTAAATAGAAGATTTAAATTTCTTACTTGTTAAAAGTAAAGTGTTTTGTGTAATGAAAGAATCGAAATATTCAAAATAGTAGATTTTTGAAAACAAATAGTGTATAAAAATTAACATTGATGTATCTTATAAAGTATTTTAATTAAAAATGTCAAATAAATACAATGGAAATACCAAAAATTTCTTTTTAATCAGTAAAAGAAATTGAAAAGAAATTTCAAATGATTTTAAACAATAACTTAGTAAAAGAATAATACATAGCAGAATAATAAGTTGATTTAGCAGTATTTAAGAAAATTATTATGATAATGTTGTTACTACTTTTTTAAATAATCCTATTTAAAATAGTTAAAAATATGCATTATTTTAGACCATGCCGCCATTTCAATAAACATTTATCTGTTTAATACAATAAAAATTTGCAAATCTTGTGAAAATATCTTAAAAGAAATATAGTCCTTGATTTTTATAATTTTTTACGTGGAATAAATATTTGGGTAAATGATTTTTTCAATGTTATTTTTTATATCTAATAAATAACAGTACCAAAAAACTGTTTTTGGTTATAGTTACTTTTATTATGACTTAATTTTGCGAACTTAAAAAGTATGAAAATAAATTTTGCTCACTCAAAAGAAGGAAAATAAATTTTGATTATCACATTATCAGTTTACCTGACATAATAAAAGTATCACCGTCCTAGGCATTTTAATACTTTATCGTTTGTTGATTTAACTACTGTTGTAGCAAACATTTTTCTGAAATACTTATATCTTTATTCTTTTATTTGTTAGAAATTAAAATACTCTCTTTTGTAAATACTAGTTGGTAAATGTATGAATTTATATTCAATATATCTTTATTTTTTATTTTATTTTAATAAGAAAAGCTGTTATTGTATAATATACAGTGATATCTTTGTAGCTTTCAACAAATATTTTAATGCCTGTTACGGGGATACTTTTATTATGCCAGGTAAACTATAATATGATGATCAAAATTTATTTTTATACTTTTGAGCACGTTAATTTAAGCCATAATAAAAGTATCTTTAACCAAAAACGAGGTTTTTGGTACTGTTTTTTATTTTCATTGTTTTCATAACAAGAAATAAGCTACAAACTTTATAATTAAAAATATTTCTATTGTAAATGATCAATTAACAGTTTCTAGATTCATCTTTTCAATCATCTCATTTAATAGTTTTAAATTACTAAAAATCATTATTAAATATATAAAAAGAGTAAAAATTTAAAAAATTTAAATTTACATCATTAAAAAAACGATAATTTAAAAAAATATACTCCAATGGGTTTTTGCTTTTAAAAAATAAATTAAAAACGTTAAAAATTAGTGTTCAAAAATTTTAAATTCAAAAAGTTTGGATTCTTTCTGGAACCTAACTTGTTTTTAATATTATTGTCACGAAAAACTTCTGAAAATGCCAAAAAAAACACGTTTTTTTATCTGTGTTGTAACCGATTTATTGAATACATACTAATGACACACATACATATTAAATTTTTATGTATGTATTTGTTAAATTAATTTAAAAATGCGACCGGCTATCAATGGCAAAAATTACGATTTTTTAGCATTTTAGTTTCAATTTTCTCAACTTCGGAGAAACTTTTTTAAAATTGTAATAGAGCATGTTAGAATCTACCTATATGAAAATTTTTAAAGTCTAAATCTAAAATCTGGGGTGTCAAAAATGCTAACTTTGCATTTTTTGTCTCTTGGACACGTCCACGAGTAGTATTAAAAGTATGTAAAAATCTATGATTTACTATTAAGTTATTATAGTATTTATTGGTTTACAATAAACTGGTTAAATGTTTAACAATAATGTCATATAGCGGTATAAATAATATTTTTAATATTTTACGAAAGAAAAAATACAAAAAAGAAAACTAAGTAGTCGATATCGATATACTGTTGAAATAAAATTTTTGCTTAATTAATAAATAAAAACATGTTTAATTTTTTGAATTGTTATATTGTAACAAATTCGACAGGCTAGAAACGAATTAATAATTTTTATTTACTTACCAATTTTGATATAAGAAGAAGTAAAGCTGTGACAATTTTTAAAATTCTCATTTTAACATAATTTAAATGTTTAATGTTAAAAAAAAATTATAAAATGAAAATTTTATATATATATATATAGTTGAAACATTTTTTTATTTACAGAACTGTTAAAATATTCAAAAATCATTTTTTTTTGTTTTATTTAAACAATATAGCAAATCTATTGAAAAAATGATATCTTGAAGCTTGGCTTAACTAATGTATAACATAAAATTCGAATAATTGTGTAATATTTATATAAATATTCTAAATTGTGCTTTTAACGGTAAAATAATAATGACATTTTTCTATTTTTTAAGTTTTTAGTGTTTATTTTGGTAAATTAACTTTTTTTATGAAACATATTTTAAGATAATTCGTAAAATTCAAGTTTGAAGAGTCTTATAAAAATTTATCATAGTTTTGCTACATTTACACATTGTTACTTAAAATATAAAAAAGATTTAATTGTTAAAAAAAGTAAAACCCTTTACATCTTTTCTAAATGAAATTATAAATAAAAAAATGGGTTAATTTTTGTTAATATTATTAGACTGTCTTATGTAAAATGACCGGATTTTACTAAAATTTTTAAATGCGTAAAACTCTATTAAAAGTGAGTATTTTTATTCAAAATAAGAACTATTAGAATCTATTTATGGCTGCCAACGAGATGCATGTTTATTAAGTCAATTTGTACAAAACCCGGGCTTATAAATTCAATAAAAAGCTTCAAATACAGTATTAATGTTTTTACTATTTTTAAAGATTTTTTTCTTAAAAAGTTGTCAAAATAATTAAAAAAATAATAATATGTTGGAGCAAAGTCAAGTAGATACGCAGGGTAAAACGTAGTTTTATACTATAATTTACTCAATTTTTGGAAAGCCACTTTTAAAACATACTGTCTTTGTTATAATAAAGAGGTATTACTCTTTTTTTTATTGCGTACTGTGGCCATTTGTAAGAACAATTTTTGATTAATTTCTACATTTTTACTACAGTAAAACCTAAAGTTAAGCTTTCAATAGCTTTCATTAATTTGTAATAGATAAAATAAACTGCTGATAGCCAAACAGTCAACAAAACTTTCTTTAGGTATAGATTGTGTTTTAGAGCTTTATTTAAGTTTAACCATTGTCCATCTCTTTTAAGATTGTCGTGAAAAATCAACTTTTCAACACAAGTTAAAAGACGTTAAAGAAATTTATTATTTTGTTTCTCAAAATGAAAGAAGAACAAACATCATAACGACATAATTTTTACTATTCGTGAGATACCAATTTGTCAAATTTATTTTATGTTTTTTAATGAAGGAAATTTATTAATTTAGATACATCTAACTTTTCTGCAAGTTTCCTAACAGTTCTGCGTGGATTGACTTCAACAGCTTTTCGTAATTTATCGTTTTCAAGAACAGATTTAGTTTATTCATGCTTCTCGTTTTCGAAGTTTATTTAAATTCTTTAACTCTTTAAACCACTTTGTATAGTAGGAATATTGACGAAATTCCTTCGAAAATTTTATTAATTTTATGAGTTGTTTTTAAAGCATTATTACTGTGTTTATACTTAGAAAGCATAATAGCACGAATATCACGTTTTGACAGTATTTTTGTTTTTACAAAACGAGTTATAATAAACAAAACTTATAGCAATGATATATATATCATCGTGTAGAAAAAATTTAGAAGAATCTAAAAGTTTGTTTTATTATACCAAAACACAACCAATCGTTTGAGAAAACACGAATCAAATAACGTCTTTCAAAAAAACAGTCATTTTGCATGAAACAAATTATCGCATAAAATATTTACATTAAAAAAAAACATAATAATTTGACTTCTAATATTAAGACATTAATAGTCATATTATTGATTAACTAATCAATTCTTAATAGTTAAAAATTTATACTTCCTTTTCACATAAAAATACATTAGAAAAATATTTAGAGTATTTCATTGGTATTTCCTTCAAGTTAACTAATTAATACCTTCATTTAACCAAACAATATAACATGTAATAAATGACCAACTGAGGGAAAATATTACTACTAATAATTTCTTACTTATTTTTTTACAATTCAAGGATCTCTTAACAAACTTTAAAGATTTCTTACATTAACATAAATATCTCTAGTTGATCTTAAGTAAAAAAATATCACAAAAAAATAAATTCGTCATAAATTTATATAGTTAATAATCAAAATAACTTATTCTGTTAGATTATAAAAGTTTTTATTCGTTTTCTTAAACTCATCTATTCTTCTATTGTTTAAAACTTATGAAAGAATTCCGAAACGGAAACAAATTTAAACTCTATTAATTTATTTATTCTATAAAATGTAGTGGTTTTTTTCTAAATTAAAATGTTATAATCGCTTATTAAATGCACAAATAAAAAAGCAAATTATGTTAGATATTTAGTAAATGACTTGATAAGGTTAAAGAATTATTTTATTAACACTAATCAATATTTCTACTATTTTATAAATAAAAGGTTTCTGATTCATAAGTAAGATAATTTTAGAAAAATATCTTATTTGTACTGTTGTAATGTTTTCTCTTTTAATCTTTTATCTATCGCGCGAAAATTAGGTAGCTTAGATAATAGACTACATTTTACCAATCAAAAGATTTGGTATTTAAGCTTAGATATTTTATTTTACATTTTTATTGTATTTTCATAAGATATTTCGTAATCTAATGTATTTGCCTATTTTAGGGGTTTAAGTTAATACTTGTGCGCTGATAAATCGACAAGGCTACAAGTTAAAATTAGTGATGAATGTAAATTATCTTATTTAGTAACTTTCCTCACTAAATTTTAGTGAGCCCAATTATAAAATAGTATCGTATTGTGTTGTAATTTGGTGTTTGATTTAAATAAATTTACGTATTTGAAAAATATTCTTGCTCTCGAAAGAATATAGAAACGCACCAGTACAAATTTATAAAATTTAACTCATAGTATTAAATGTAAAAGATTTTTATGACTATTAAAAATAAATTTTAAAATTCTAAATCTTGATATTTAGAAACAATTAATAACTTAAAATATATATTTTTTACTATGTAAATTATTAATTTATATATTTTTATATATGATTTTTTTATTTAATCGATAATTGCAAATTTATTCGAAAAGCAAATAATGTTTTTACTGTGTTTATTTTTGACTATTAAATTTTTACTAAGTAAAAATTTTTAATTTTGACGGGCGGCTTCCTGTAAGGAATAAAGTGACCCAATTTATAAAATATTATTTATTCAATATATATAAGTATAAATATAGTAAAAGAACTAAAAAAACATAAAACAATATACATTTTCAGAAGAATAGAGCCTTACCCTGTAATTACAACTTCACTATTCACAGGTTACAACAATAGTATTACTTAATATGAAAAGTGTATAATATAAAATTGTATAAAGTTAGAAAAGTCCTAAAAAACTTTATCAGGTTGCATGTATATATTTTAGTTTATATATACCAATAATATGATGAAATAAGCTAAGGTTAGATATAGAGAGAGGTAAAAAAACAAGCGATCAACGATCACATCAAATAAGATTACATAAAATAAAAAATATAAGATATATTTTTACTACTATAAATAACATTTTTTTAGTATTTTTTGTATAAAATTACTTTAGAAAACGAATTTAAAAACAATTATATTTTTTTAATAATTTATATACAAATTAGTATTAAATGACACAGTTCAACTATAAATCAGGTGGTCGGCGCAATCCGAACAATTTTATGTAATGGAAAACAATATAATTATGCTCGAATTAAGTTTTTGAATTAACTTACATTCAGAAATTTAGACATTTGGACAGTATAACTCCAAAAAATAGTGATGATTTTTATGTTAGAAAACAAACGAAAGGTTTTTTTACAACACGTAAGTAATTGTATTTACATAAATTTTTTTTGCTAAAATTGATATCATATTTCTAATGTTTGAAACAAATATTTTAATGTATTTCTCATTTTATTCATATATGTTTTAATAAAGAAAACGAGCATTTTTTAGAATAACCGGAACATTTTTAACACTTTAACAAAATTTATTCTTTTTTTAATTTTTTTGAATATGTTTTACTAGAAAAAAATGTTCTAGGAATATTTTTTAATGACGAACAATCACAAGATTTTCTAAAAAAGATTTCAGAAAATTCTGGAAAAAAACAGTTACTTTTGTTTATTGTGACTTAGATAAAAAACTTTTAATTCATATTTAATTGATGACTCAAATTTGAAGATATTGGATATTACAAAACTAGTGTTATTATGAAGTTTTCTTTTAGTAGTAGTTTTCTTCCGAAATTAGATTGTTCTGTTGTTTTGCAAACAAAAACATATAAATAAAAAAATAATTTTACTCAGGACATAATCTAGATAATATTACAAAGTTACTAGATTATGAGAATGACAGAAAAACTTTTGTTGAAGCAAATATTTCAAAAAAAAAAAATAAAATTCGAAAAGATTTTGTTTCCAACTTTATTGACATAGAAAAGGTAAAAAGTGGTGATTTTCTTTCTTCTAAAGTTTTTGATAATAACAAACATAAGTTAAAAATACGAAAGAAAAAAACTAAAAATAATAATTAAAGATGTCAAATTTGAAAATGCTAAGTGTAACATTTTGGACCATTAGTTTAAAATAAAATATGATCTTATAGTTACATCTTATGGAGACGTATGAAATGATATTAATAATGTAGCTTCTTGCTACATTATATTATTAAAAAAAAATATTTTTTTACAGAAAGTATAAGATTTAACAATGCTATATCCTTTGGTCTAGATAGCCTTAAAAGCCTAACATTCTCTACAATAAATTAATAAAAGATTAAATAATACTCTATAGTTGCAAAATATTACACGTTCTAACATATATAGATGTAAATCAGTTAATATCTTCCATAAATAAATGTAAAAATTCTGATGACACTACAGAACACAGAAAAATCTTTTGTCAAAATTGATTCAATTTTCTTAGTGTTTTTAACAAAAGTTAGTAAAAATATGAATTTTAAAAATGCTTTTAATATGTATACGCTTTTATTAAAAAAATGCAAAAAGCATATACAGAAATATCTTAGATAATTGTTCAAAAAATTCAAAAATTTTGTGTATACAAATTACATTCAAATCTTAACGAATAGTATTTATACCTTACTATGAATAATTAAGTATTTTTATACCATTGTAAATGAATGTCGACAAATTTGTTTAACTTTCAACTTTGAGATAAAGCTACAGCATTAAATCAAAATGAAAAAATCGATTTTTACAAATCTGCTAAGAAGTGTTACTAAAAAAATATTGTTTGTAGAGGCAATGTTTTATGAGAAAAATAGATGAGCATACTTTCAACTTCATAAGGGGTATGTACACTGTATTCTTTTTTAATTAAGGTTAGTAAACATTCTTCTTTTACGCAGATAAAAATTTCCCGTCATTTTGACGGTTGTTTAGAGCAAAATTTAAAATGTTTCGTTTTTGTTCTTATAAAATATGTGATCGTTATAAATAAAATTACTATTAAAAATTTTTAAACCAAATTATAATTACAAAAAGTGTATAAAAATGTTTAACAAACCAAATATTTTCGTTTTTTTGTAATTATTTTAAAGTTTTTTAAAACGAAATTTTATAAAAATTATAATGTTAAGTAAATTAATAAATGCATATTAAAAAATAAACAGTATTTATTTTGAAAGAGTAAGAGCTTTCTAACTCTTTTTAACTAATTAATAAAAAAAATAGTACTGTGTTATTAAAAAAATTTGCCATAATTTTAATGTAACATTACCTAAAATTAAATAACATTGATGCGATAGTTATAGTAAAATCGTATGTTATAATAGAAAAAAAAGGTACTTCTTTTTTTAAAAAAAGAATAGTTTTTTTCATATGGTGTTGTACATACTTTTTTTATAATGTCACTTTCATTTTTTTATTATCACAACTTCAAGTAAGATAATTTTGAGAAAATACCTTATTTTATACTTTTATCATATCTTTTAAATGTGATCTTTCATCTCTCGCGCAAAAATTAGATAGATTAGACAATGAAATTACGTTTTATCAATAAAAAGATTTGGTATATAAGCTTAAAAATTTTTAAAACATTTTATTTTACATTTCTATTGTATTTGCATGAGATATTTCGTAATTTAATATATTTGCCTATTTTAGGGGTTTGAGTTAATACTTGTGTGCTAAGAAACTCAAAGGGCTACAAGTTAAAACTGATAATAAATGTAAGTTATCTTACTCATCAATCTTCTTCATGAAATTTTAGTGGACCCAATTAAATAACAAATAATTATAATTTAAGATTTCTTTAAAATTTCATATATCTGAAATTGTCTTTTATTTGTATTAAATAAAATAATAAGTCTATTTGTATACTATAATATCTGACTCACAAAAGGATCTAGAAACGCGCCAATATAAATCTTATAAAAATTTAACTTTCAGTCATTTTATTAATTTTATGAGAGATTATTAAAATATTACCAAATTTATTTTTATAAAGCATCTTTTTTTTTAAAAACAATAATAAAATATTTAAAAACAATTTATTAATTTGATAACATTTTACCATTTTTTAAAAGTAAAGAACACATAAAATTCATATCAACTTCAATGATATTTACATTTATTTTAATAAAGATAATCTATGTCATTTAAATAATAATTTTCTATTTAAATACTTATAGACAATTTGTTAAAAAATAAATAAATTTTGTAAAACTTAAAGTCGTTTTAATAATTTAAACATGATATAAAATAAATTTTATATTAAACAAATATATTAGTATTTTAAAAAAAATTTAATTTATTATTTTACAAAATCGTATTATATTAAATCATAAATATTTTAAAAACTTCAATGTTATATTTAATAAAGTCAAATTTTTTTGGTGTGTCAGTAAAACTAAAAATTGAGTCATCCTTTTCAGCAAACAAATATTCAACAGACAAAAAATGATTTAATTTTTTTTCAACAGCTACTATCAATTGAATCATATTTTTAAATGTTTTATTGTGACTGTTAATATGTATTAATTCATTAATATTTGTTAATAGCTTAATTTTTGTATTTTCTGGATGTTCTATGTGCTTCATGGCGCAATCCAATGTATGAACTCCTATAAACATATCTTTTCGGTAGGAATCAAGTTTCATATATCCTAAAAAGATACATACATTTACACAAAAAATAAAAAGAACAAATTTTGACAAATCTATCTAAAATGCAATAAAATGTCTCACTATTTTAAAAAATTCAATTTTATTCAAATTTTAGAAATATCAAGCGACAACAAAATTAATTTAAATGACACAAAATATTAGGTTGTCGCAAACATTTTACTGTTATTTACAAAAATATATGTTTTACATTTGAAATTAATGTTACTTTTACTTTATTCTGATAAATTTATGACATTTTGTTCATCTTAGATCCTAACTTATTTTTTATTTTATAAAATACACTGTAGAATTTCTTTTAAAGTTATTGATGTAAGAACATTATACTAAACAATCTACTAAAAACAATAAATTAAAAAATTTCATAACAGTAGTAATGAAAAGCAATAACTATTTACTCATACGAAGTATTATTAATTTAAAGACTTATTTTAATATTTGTTCTTATTTGAAATTAAAATATATACAAGTTATTTTTTACTATAAATAAAATTCATATTATTTTATATCTTTTCATAAGTTTGAATCTTCAAGATGATCTTTAAAGACATTATGGAAACAATTGGAACTATCAGATGTGCAAATTTTTATAAAAAAGTATAATTTATTATAATAAAAACTATTCAGACATATAAAATATATTCTCTGATATGTTAAAAATGTTTTTTTTTTATAAAATTATTTGTACTTTTGCATAGAAGTAAATTATAATTCTGTATTCTAAAATGTATTGTAGAAAACATCTAAAGTTCTAAAAGAAAAATAATATATTGGAAAAATAAAAGCTTATTATATTAACTATTTTATCGTTGCTTTTTTTTTGTACAAATAATTGCGATAAAATTAGTTGCAAATCAAAAAAATTTCAAATTTTTTTAGATGGCACAAATTTACTACAATTTATGCAAACCTGTGCTCTTTTTATTTTGTGTGTGTTCAATCTTTGAGAAAGTTACCATCAAACAAAATTTTTTTTTTTTGCAACATATCTTGATCCATTTTTTCTTTATCTAACATTAGAATTAATTCAATATTGTGTGAAGAGGGATTATTTTCCGGAAAAATATAACTAATTATATTTGAAAATGAATCTAAAATTGATTTATTTAAAGGTGTTTCATTTTCTTTTTTGGTTGGATTTTTTTTCTAAAATAAACGAAAAGTTAATTTAATTATTAATTATTTTTTCATTTTAATTTTTAAAAAATTTTTTTTTAAAATCAATTTCTTTTCATGAACCATGGAAACACATGCTTAAAATTATTCAATTTTCTTAAAAACGCATTTAAAATGTAAAGAAAAGAAAACTCCAAGGCAATGTTTTTTTTCAAATTAATTTTTTCTTCGAGACATCGCTTCTTAAAACTTTAGTTTTATGCTTAAAGTGCCATATCTCAAGAAGGCAATGTTCGATTGATTTGAATTTACCGTCTTTAAAAAGAGCATAAACAACTACATATATTTTGATAGAAAAACAACAGTTAATCATTTTTTCAACTTTTTTTCTCTAATATATATAAAAATAAAAATTACAGGTGTAGAAGAAAGCTTCGGCTTTTCTATATCCAAATATTTAAATTCATCAGCTAAATTGATTTCGTTTAAATTTTCTTTTGAATCGTCTTTTTCAGTTCTTAGCATACTTACATCTTTCTTAAGCTCTATTATTTTCTCATCTTTTTCTTCAATCATTTTTCTCAGGTTAGTCAAAGCATCTTCTAAATAAATTTTTTCATCTTTAACAATTTTAATTTTATTTTTATTCATTGTTGCTTCGTTTTAAGATGTGTTATTTGATTTTGAGCTTCTCTATAGTCACTTTCAAGATCTTCAAAATTTTTTTCAAGTTCATTGTATAGATTTTTTCACTTTTTTAAATTCTATTTTAAAAAAAATAAATTTGTAATTATTTTAAAAAAGTTACACAAGAGATTTGTTTAAATTCATCACTCAAAATATCAGGAACATTTGATTTTTTAGATTGACTACGTGTAACCATTTTCTTATATAAGTTTAAAAATGATAAAAAAAAATTCTATAAAAAGCAAATTAATGGGTATAATTGATGTTAAAAATTAATTGTGACATATTTTTTATAAAAAAAAAAATTTGTTATATAATATATTATATTTTAAACATTTATTGATAAAACAATATTATCTATATTATTTTAGCTAAAGAAAAAATAAAGTTTATAAAAAGAAGTAATTGCGGATTATAAAAAAAACATGATTTTATCTATTGATAACAACTCCTAAAAGAATTGTTTTCTTTTGATGTAACATATCGAAGAACTTATTGATGATAAAGTGATTGATGATTGGTGATCAAATGTTTTATAACTAACAATAGACAATTTATAAAGAATATTATTGCTAAATTTCATATTGTTTTTATTGTATAATTTTTTTATTAACGATTTTATAAATTTTTTATTTAACTTTATGTTGTTTTTTGTAGATTATTTATTATTTCTTTATTAAATATGGAAGTTGCTCTTGGTCAAAAGTATAGTATTTCGTGTATTGAAAACAATATTTTAAAAAAGCATTTTTAAAAATTTGATACTGCCTTATGGAATAGTTTAGTACAAGATTTTCAGTGTACTGAAACTTTTGGACATTTTTTTTCAAACAAAAAAAAAATAAATCATGTGTATGACCTTCTTTTTCAACTTCAAAGAGATTTAATTCCAGAAGAATGTAAGGGAAAGCAGGGATATTTAAAAGTATTTCTTATGTTATCAGCAGAACGATAATCAACCAAAAGAGCAAGGACCAAGTATCATAACTTGGCCATGCTTCCTATAAATAAGGCAGAATATTATATACTTTTAAGTTGTAGATTTATATGTTGTATTAAAATGTTATTATTACACTTAATTTTGTACATGAGCAATTAAATCTCAGTACACATTTAAAATTTGATACTGAGAAGTTAGTAAATATTATACGTTTTAGAAATAGAAGGTATAATATTGTCAGCGATTCTACAACTTCAGAAATTTTAGTAAGTTAGAAATTTTAGTACTCTTCCATCCTATCCCTCTCTTTTTTTTTTAAAATTGCTTCAATCATATTAGAAAAAAATGCACCCTATGAATCACTCCGTACCATTGAAAATTTTAATTTTCAAGTAATAAAACACAATAAAACATATTTTTTAGTTTTAAAATATTTTTAGACAATTTAAAAATTTTTAATAACAAATAAAAATATGATTGCTTTTTCTGAATATATCATAAACAAAGTGCTAATATGAAAGAATTCATTATTAATAATTTGAAAAATTTATTGGAAAGTTTTAGTAAACGTTAAAAAAAAAATAAAAAAACTTTTATTAACTCTGAATCCATTAAAAAAAGTATCGATAATATTTTATCTTCTATTGATAGCCAAATATTAGAAGATTCAATGTTATTAAAGGAAACTAAATTAAAAATGAATAAATTAGGTTATTTATTATCAAATAGTTAGCTAAGATTATGATAATTTTTAAAAAATTGTGTTTTTAGAAAATTTAATATTAGATATTTTCAAAAGTAATATTCAGTCGAATGAAATATATTATAAACAACTGTAAATTTTTTAATTTATTAATTTTTTTTTAATTTATATAATTTGTAATCCGGTTGGATTCTGGGGGACCCCTAAAGAAGATCCCAAATATGAAATTTAACACCAGATATATAAATTAAAAACGTTTTTTAACAGACAAGTATTTTTTATAATTACAACAAAACTATCTATCTATCTTTTACATCAGATTATATATTTATCTTATCTTATGTTATATTGAAATTTAATATAATTTTATTTTTAATGTTCAGTTATGCAAATTATATATGTGTTTTAATATACTTAATATTTGGTTTTCTGAAAATAAATAACTTGATTTAAAAATGTTGATTTTTCTATAACAGGTTATTTCATTCCTTCCATTTTTCTTTTCTTTTCGCTGAATATTGTTACTACAGCTTCTCTGGGGTTTATATTCTCCTTACAAGCTTTTGAATTCCGATCAAAAGCTAAATATTTCCATGTTGTAGTATCCTATAGGTGATAAGGGATTACTTTTTATCACGATTGTATGATTGATAAGCTTGGTAAAATGATTAATAGGTAATAATAAATATAATTCATTTAATAGTTTTACGTTGTCTCCAATATTGAAAAAATTGTATCTAAAGTAAGTTAACATGATTCTGTTATTTTTTCCATTTTTTCATCATTTCTAGTAAAGTCAGTTTGTTATCAATGTCTTGTTCAAATGGAGAATACGTGGAGATTGAAGTTGGGATGCTTATGCCTATTGGCTGGGCTTATTGTTTGTATTTTCCTGATGGTGGTGATTATCAAGTTCATAAATTTTCGTCATCGAAATCAGGTGTTGATATTGGAGTCTGGTCATCGTCACCATATGGCAGATGAGACGTCTCGAGCTGACCGTTTGGAGAGGATTGTCAGACGTCTCCATGAAGAAAAGAAGGAGTGGGAGAATAAGAAAAAGAAAGAAGAACAAATAGAGGAGGCTTTAATTACATTGTAAATAAAGTGAAAGAATGTAGGGGTCTTGTAGGGGTTGGAGTTTTGTTGTTCTTTCAATTTTTTTTTTCATCTTATTGTTGTCTTTGTAAAAATTTGTTGTTTATGTTAAGTTTTTTTGTTGATAAAATAGTTACATGTTGATAAGACAGGTAAGTTTGCATAATTTTGATTAGAAATAATACAATTAAGCACATCAGTAATATAAGATTTACCAATGGGTAAGTTTGTCAAGTAAATTTTTACAATTAAGAGAGGCAACAATAATTGAAGTATATAATAAGTAGTTGTTTTAATAACATAATGTACATAAATAAACATAATATATAATGAATTAATATAAAGATCTGATAGCTTAATTAAGATAAAAACATATATAGAGGTAGCTAACAATATAATATGAATACATTGTCTATAATATAAGTACAAAATAATATGCATATGATAATCTAAAGATAACGAAGAAAAAATAGTATGTTTGGTCAATATCTATTGAAAAAAACTTCAAGGATGATAAAGAAGAGATATGTTAATCTCATACAATAAAAATTACTTAAATGGTTGCTTGATCAGGGTAACCATATAAGATAAAATTTATTAATAAAATGACAATTTGAATAGATGATTATGTTACATTTAATATGTGTTATGTGACAATAAAAAGATAATATGTATGTTAATATAAAATTGTATACAAAATATAAATGATATATTAATATGAATTTTTTTCATATATGCCTTATTGAAAAGGATCATATATTTTTATATATTTTGTTTTGTTTTTATATTTGTATGTTAATATATATATATTTTTTCTAAAGTTAAGAGGTACGTGTTATTTTTTCGTAACCTATATATATTTATCTTTTAGTTGTTGTTTTTACGAGTTCGTCTTCTACCACGTTTAGGTAAAGGTTTATCACTTACTTTATTTTCTTTAATGTTAAAAGTTGTGCTAATCTTTTTGGGTCTACCACGACCGCGTTTTGGTAGATTATCTGTACTATTAATTGGGGGTTGAATGCTAATTGAAGTATCCGTGGGAACAGTACTTGAAGAATCTTCATTTTCTAGTTTTTGTGATTGCTCTTGAATGACTTTCGGTGCTAGTTTCAATATCCGTGCGTTCGCTCTCTCTGGAAAACCTGTAGGTCGGTGTGATTTGGTTAATTTAATTATCATGTAAGTGTCACTATGTAGGTGTTTGACAATCTTATATGGACCTAGAAATTGTGTATCGTTTTTATGCGCTGATACGTTTTTCTTAAATACTATCGTATCGTTAGGTATAATCATAAATGTATTAGGAGGTATCTTATCGTCAGAATTATGAAGAGTTGTTTTTATATATTCTAAAAGGCTTCTGCGTCCAGAAAGCTCTAAATTAATAAAATTCTCACTAGTATACCTATCTATTGTAGATAGTATGTATTCCTTAGGCTTACCTTCTTGGTTTGTCATGTAGCTAAAGTATAAACATATTGTATACTATTTATTAATTCTAAGATATCTATCTCATTGTAAATTCTAATACTTTCTCTAATAGCTCTATTAAATCGTTCGACAATTGCATTGCCTTGGTGATTATAAGCTGATACTAGATAATGAGAGATGTTAAAAGTTTTACAGAAAGATTTAAATGTGTCAGCTATAAAAGCAGGGCCATTGTCGGTTTTCAGTGTGTGAGGAAATCCTAGTAGAAAGAATGTGTTAGTCAATTCTCTAGTAGTTGTTAAAGCACCCATGTTTGAAACATGGTGTAATTTAACAAATTTGCTAAACTCATCTATCAGTACTAATATGTAACTATTTTCGTTTACAACTAAGTGATCCAAACTAAGGGTATGCCAAGGATGTGGTGGTATTGGCAAAGATTTTACATTCACGGTTGCTTGAAGAGGACCATGAGGTTTATTTTGTATACATTGTTGACAGAATGACCAGACTCTTCGGATATCGTTATCAATAGCAGGCCAATGAAACGTATCTTTGAATTTTTGGGCTCCTTTGTCAAAGCCTGAGTGATTGCCTAATAGTGGGTGTTCGTGCCAAAGCGTTAACGTCATGAATCTTAATTTCTGTGGTACGTAAATTCTTACTTTACCTCTCATAATAATTGTGCAGTTTGGGTGGTTTTCTATTTCTTTATCGTTCAAGTATTTGTAGAAGTTTTTAATTATGAAGGGATATTGAAAGTAATTGTGTAATTTTGGAAATACATCTACAAAATCATCCGTGGTGGATGTTAGGTTTATACTAAATACTGTTCTACTTAGGTAGTCAGCAACAGTATTGTCACTACCTTTAATGTATTTAATATTTATGTCGAATCCCATAATATAATTTTTGTATCGGTCTAGTATATTGGAAACATCTCTTTTTTCCATAAGACTTATGAGACTACTTTGGTCAGTGAGAACAGTTGTTCTTTTACCGTAATTATATGGGGAAAATTGCTTAAGAGCGAAGACAAGACCTAATGCCTCTAATTGCACAGGGGCATACATTGCTTCAAATTTCTTTAAAGTCCTGGAAACAAATGCGATGGATCTGCCTTGCTGCATTAAAGCAGCTCCTAATCCTTGTATAGATGTATCCGTTAGTATTGTAAAATTTTCGGTTAAACTTGGAGGTGCTAATGTGCATGCCTCCGTTATTGCCTTCTTAAGATTGTTAAATGCTAATGTATGTTGACTAGTCCAAATAAAATTGTTTGTAGCATCGTATAAAATATGTGCTATTTTGCTATAGTTCGGTATATGTTTTCTATAGTAGTTTGCAGCTTCTAGAAACGATCAAGGCTTTCTCTCATTCTTAGGTATTTCTTTTTTATTTAAAGCAGCTGTTTTAGTGGGATTTGGTTGAACACCGTTACTACTGATAATGAAGCCTAAGTATTCTAGTGACTTTTGAAAAAAACAAGCATTTGCTAAGAGAGAAGCGCAGATTAAGATTATTGGCTTTGTCTAACGCGTGCTCGATATTATCTAGGTGTGCATTTATTGTGTTATTAGTGAGAAGAATGTCGTCTAAATAGACGAAGTTATTTTTATCGCTAAAGACTTTCTCCATTACGTGGTTAAAAAAATCTGGGCTACCTACTAGACCCATGGGTACCCTCTTATATTGAAAGATTCTCATATGTGTTGGAAATCCAGTCAGGTAGCGGCTATGTTTATCTAAGGTAAGCTGATGAAAACCATTCTTAAGATCTAATGACGAGTATAATGATTTCCCAGCAGCCTTATCTAAAATGCTGTCAATTCGAGGTATATGATGGCTCTGTGGTTTGATTAGCTTATTAATAAGTCTATAATCATCTACAAAACGCCATTTATTATTTTTCTTTTTAACTAAATTAATTCTCGAGAGATAAGGAGTTCGAGAAGGTTCAATCATGTCGCTATTCAACATGTCTCGAACTTGTTTTTCTATTTCTAATTCTTTTTCAAGAGTATACCTAGGTGTTTTTATGGGTTTAGGGATATCATGGGAAATGGTTGTCAAATCTAATGTTTCTGGGCCGTTATAGTTACCAGGATCGTTATTGTATTCATAGAATACATTTCTATAATGCCATATCAAATTGTAAAATTGATGTAATAAGTCTTGGGATAGTGAGAAATCATCTAAATTAACTAATTTAAAAAAATCTTCTTGCGAAGTAATTATAGTTGATGCTTTAGAAGGATAAGGTGGTAATCGTTTCACAATATCAGCTTCATCACTATCATAACCTTCATTCGTAATACGTATTTCCGAATCACTCAATTTCTCTACTAATGCAACGTGTCCTAGGGTAGTATTTTTACGTAATGTTACTGGATTTTGTCCATGATTATCAATTGAAAAATTTATTCTATTATTCTTGACGGGTGAAATTTGTGAATATGTAACAAGTAGATTGTTGCCTTTAAAATGTGGTTGTACTATTGTGAAAACATTTTTATTTTCTAAACTAGATGAATCGCTAACGATGGGATTAAAAATATTAGATGTTAACGGATTTAAGGTGATATCCGCGTCAGTTACTAATTTATGTGTATTATAAAGACAAAGGATATGAGGTCCAAGGTGGGCTTTATTGATAGTTCAAGATATCATAAAATCACCAAAAGAAGTAAGACCTGGCTTACCAAGGATGAGATCATGATTGATATCGGGATTAATGTAACAAGAAATGGGATATATTTTGTTGTCCAATGTTACATTCAAAGTTATTTTACCTTCTAATGTTATATTGGTACCATTTGCAGATGTCGCAACGGCATCGTTTTTATTAATTTTTATAATCTTATTTGAAAAGTGGTTAACTATTTTACTATTTAAAATATTTATATATGCTCCTGTATCGAGCAGTGTTAAGACGGGAATATTATGGAGTGAAATTAGGATCTTTGGCAATGCTTCATGAATAATGCTGTTAACACTATTAAGAAGTGGTTCATCACCAAACTTCTAGTTATACTTCGGTGTCTTTTGTTTTATTTCATCCTTATAATGGTAAGGAATATTTAGCTTTGATTTGGTTAAACGCGTGGGTGATTTATTTCTAACTCTGTAAATTAATTGTGAACCTATTAAAGTCGTTAAAAAAGTAATAAATGATGCTACACTATATGGTAACGTAAGTACTGCATCATATATATCAAGGTGTTTAATATGGTCTATGAAAACTACGAAGTTATTGTACGCCGTACACAATTCTGTATTCTCCGTTTTTATTGGTTTACCAGGAGCTGGACGTAGTTCCAGAAGTGTTTTGAGGCTCGCTATTTCACGTGTTTGATCCTCAAGCTTTTTGAGAACTTCTTGTGGTTGGTCTGTCTCCATAGCTTCAGTTTTAACGTCGCAAACAGTAATCTTAAATTCGTTTAATTGTTTCTCAAAAATGTCTTTTATATTTCCAACTGCGATATCTTTTTCCAGTGTACATGTAGATGCGAATTTATTTTTCTCAGAAGTCCATGTTTTCAAGTCAATTTCTCTCTGTGCTTCCCATTTATGTGTTTCAGCAGCTACCTTCTGAATCGCTTGTTCTTCTAACTGAAGACGCATTTCTGTCAACTGTAGATCATGGGCTTTTTTTAAAGAAGTTAATTCGTTTTGATGATTATTCTTTAAAGTATTAGCTGCATTCTGAGCACCTGTAAGTTGTATCTGACGATGATTGGCATCGTGCTGTATATCTTGAAGTTCTCTTGACATCTCTCGTAATTGTCTGTCTTTGTTGATCACAGTTGATTTTAACGTGTGTTTATCATGCTTCAAATCAGTTATCTGTCTTTGAAGATTGGAGACATCAGCAGACAGAGCGGAGTACTGATCTAGAGATTTAGTATACTGGGCCGGAGCATTTTGATATTTCTCAGCAAGAATCTTCTTTTCATTATTTTCAAGAGAGAGTGCATTCTGCAGGTTGGTAATCTGAGTAGTTCTTTCCATAATCTCTTTGTCAGATTCAGTTTTCAGTTTCGTAGATACAGCAAGTTCATTTTTAAATCTTTTATTTCAGCAGTGGTTTCTTCATCATTGTCGAAATCATGTTTTCTTTTTTTGGAAGTGCGTACAGGAGAAGATGGTACGGGCGCGTTGTAAGACTTCGAAGTCTCAACTTCGTCGGTCGAAGGGCAAGAAAAAGTTAAATGAGTAATGGTATGCATACACATCAAGTATCATGCTAAAATCTCAATCACTTAATATACCCTTATAAGGCTTAATTAGTATTAATTCGTCGTCAGTCAAGTTTTGATTTACAAAAACACCAGTTTCACATCCATCTGCATCGAATAGCGTTACATTCGTTTCAGAAGGAGTGTCCCAATTATTATCTATCAGAATATCACCTAATAAGTGTCCAGGACGGTAGAAAACAGAAACACACTTTTCATCCATGGCACTGAAGATGACGGCTTTAAAGGTAGACAATTTGTAACTGTATTGTGCATATGTTAACGGGTAGAAAGAAGGTTTCTGTTCACAAGTCCACCCAAGAATTGGAGTGAACAATGCGAATAGGGTAACTAAAGTTATAGTGGCCTTAGGTACATCAAAAAGGGAAAGTTTACTAGATAATTCATTAAGTAAGCTAGATTGCTGTTGTAGTGCAACTTAAACATTATCTATTTCCTTAGCAAAGTTAGAATGTTTTCCGTTAGTTCGAAACTGTGTATTAGGTTTAGCAGATTTATAGCTGTTATTATTGTTGTTTCTTTTTGTAAATGAATGTTGTTCTTTCTTATTTTGCTTATTATCAAGAAAACGAGGGGTATAGTTATTAGAATGTTTAAAATTATTATTAAAGTTAGAAGAACGATTATTATGCTTAATGGTATTATGAAATTTACGGGGCTTATTATTATTATTATTAGTATGATTGTAACTATGAGGAATTTTATCGTTGTGTTTAATATTAGACATATGTCGAGTATTCATGGAATGAAAAAAAATGGGACGAGTGGGATACAATCTGGTGTATCCGGCAGTATATGCTTGTGTAAAAGCGTGCCAGGGTGACTGGTATTCAGGTTGAGGTACTATCGTACGTAAGTTATCGTTTAAGCCATTAATAAAAATACGACGGCGTTCATTATTCAAGGGTTCATTCTTCGCTATATCGATAGAATCCATACGAATTCCATCGAGACGAAGAACGTAGTCTTCAAATCTAATAATATAGTTGCCAATTGGAAGATTAGCTTGTTTAGGTGGTCGTATAGATGCACCAAGACAAGCACGATGGCCATCCAAAGTCATTAAATCAACTATGTGACTAAGGATAGAAGTCAGTGTATTAGTTTCGTCAGGATCGTGACCAAGAATGTAACGATTATAATAGGATTTATTCAAACCAGTATCCTTACTAATCAAAGAAGACAGGTATGGAGCAACTAGCTTATCTAGAATTTCTTTACGAGCGCTATTTTTAGCTAATGAGAGCATTGCTCTGTCAAGTCGACGTATGTAATTTTCAATTCCAGTAACAGTGAATTCTCTCAAATAAGGAATTACCTTACCTATTTCCTTACGGAAAGCGTCATCAAGTTCCTTATCATACGAGAGTAACTCAAGCTTAAGATCATTATCAGTTAAAGTGGAAATTGACGAAGTGTCTGAGTTTCATTAAGACCGTAGTTAGCAATAAGTTGAAGCAATTCAGTATTTTGACGCAAACTAACCTGATGTTGCTCAGCTTGGGAGAAACTCTTGGCGTCTATTTGCTCCTTCAGCCATTTAGTTTTCAGGAAGCCATATGCAGCTGCAAAAGTCTTGTTGTTGGTGTCAAATTTAGAAGTATTACGTTTAAATAGTTTCCGTAACATAGTGAAAGATCCAGGGGCTAAATGAATTTAAGGAAAAGAAAGTTAATCACAGAAGGAAAAGGCGATATCAACGACGTAAAAAGATGTAATAGTTAACTAACTCATTAGAAATTTATTATGTTATCAAAAGAAAAATTAGATGCCTTGATGTTGAGTAATGTAATGTCTTAAACAATTATAAATATCAAATTGAAGACAAGATATAGTATAGTATAAACTATCTCGTAAGTATCAAGTATGTGACACTTATCAAAAATGTATGTAACATGATGTGGTGCCTTCATGTCTACTTATTGAACTAGTAACTTGAATGTAGACAATATGTAGAAAAAAATAAATATAAAGAGATATAAAAAATTCCGCACTTTGTGTGCTGGCTATGCTAATACATTAACTAAACTACATTCTCTAAAGACGTAGTGGCACAATGGTAAGCTATCCACCAACACCACGTAGTACATTTTTCAGACAGAAGGGCCGGCACCCACTAATCCTGTACTTAGTAGTTAGTCGCACAAATATCTCTCGTAACATGGCAAAGCATGTCTGGGCATGAAGTAACATCAAAAAAAAAATGAATGAAAGAGAAACTAGACTTAAAAGAGAGAAATATGTGCTTAGGTACCTTAAATATAGAAGGCAAACTGTAGATATAAATAAATATCTAACAAAATTAAAGTATGTGATAACAGTGATTATAATGAAAGTAAAACTAAGAGTTGCTACCATCGTTGATACGCGAAGTCAAGAACATTGAAAGAATATGCTGAAAAACTACAATTAATTAGAGTGAATAGCAGATTTAAAATAAAAGGACAATAAATTACAATCGAATTACGCAAGGTGGAACCTCCATGTAATCCGGTTGGATTCAAGGGGACCCCTAAAGGGGATTCCAAAAGTGGAATTTAATACTCGGTATATAAAGTTAAGACGTTTATTAGTAGTCAAGTATATTATTTCTAAATACAACGAAAACTATATATTTATCTTATAACTCTCTCTTTTGCAAAGAAGAGTGCCTTGTCTTATCCTGGTTGTCGTTCCTCCCATTTGTCTTCTCTTTCCGCTGGATAATGTTACCACAGCTTCTCTGGGATTTACAAAATAAATCAATTTTTTTTTCGACAAATTTTTTTTTATTTATTCCAATTTAGAACAATATTCTTAAAATCTCGGATAAATATGATAATATAAGGCATGAGAACACATTATTAAATTTTATTATTAGCAACAAGAATTATTAAAAATAACTACAAAATCATAAAGCGATCTTATAAGTAAAATTTAAATAACAGAATAACAATTTTCGAAAAAATTTTTGTTTTATGTGTAGAGTAATATTACGTCCTTCCAATTTTTCCCAGAAACATTCATTTAAAAGAGAGATTTTTAATTCTTTTTTTTTGAAGCTTCAAGAAAAGTTGGGCTATTCCTAATAAATAAAGTGTCATTAATATAAAGTAGGCAATTATATCGATTGTTTCGTTTATCATTCTTCGTCTTCGTTCTCTACAAAAACTTGCAATACCTACGGTTACATGGTAAGTAATTTTAACAGAACAAATATCTTAAAAAAATTATATTTTAATATGCTTTTTTTTACCTAGCGATTCACCTTCCGATATAGGTGAAGAAGTGCTGAACGTAGAATTATTTATTAATCGTTTTGGTTGAAATGATTCATGGCCTCTACAATTTAGTTGTATCGTGCCGCCAACGCTCGTACTTCCAGATGTGAAGTAAGGCCTTCCAGAAACATCTACATATAAAGTCCGTTTATAATCATTAAAAGTGTGACAACAATTATAAAATATTGAAATAATTATAAGTTCTATAACTAATTTAAAAAACATTACAAGATATTTTGATATTCTAAATATGCAATTCTCTTAAATACTAAAAATTAGAATACAAAAATATTGAAAGTAAATATTTAAATATTAATAAATCAAAAAACAGTAAATATAATTACAACTATTTATTATTATTTTTACAAGTGATCACAGAAATTTTAACACTTATGAATCAGACTTATAGTAGATGAATAAATTTTATCTAATGTCAAAGAACATTAAAAAAAGAACAAAGAATTAAGTACGATATGTAAAAAAATGTTTATTAAAGAAATTTTTGTGATCATCTGTACTGCAAGAACATTTAAAATAAGTAAAACAACAAAAAATATAATTTATGTATTAATTTATGATCCATGATAAATACAAATAATTAACATAAAGAATTAATTTATATCGTAGTGTCTAAAATTACTTAATGATTTTTAATAATCATCATTATTCGTACTATTTGTATAATCTTTTTTTATAATAAATCATTCTTACCATCTTTTGTAATGTTTATTATGTATCTATTTTACTAACCAGCCTTAAACTCGCCTTCGACAAGTCAGATCTGGTACGCATAGCATATTTTTTTATAAAAGTATATTTATTAAAACTGATAATCAAATTTTTTTGTATCAAAATTTTTTTCATTGGATTATACATTTATGAGAAGGTAGAAAAACCAACAATATATTGTTATGACATACAAATATAAAAAAAATATCTAAGCTTAAGAGTCATTTTATAACGTTTGTTTTTATTGAAACTTGTTAGTTTAAAAAATTTCACCTAACAAAAAAAATTTTATTTATTTCCAAAAGATGGATAAAAATTAATATTTAACTTTCTTCAAGAAACTATTTTAAAGACTTTTCATAAAATTTTTTAAATTAATATAAACCATTTTTTATCATTCATCTATAAATTACATATTTACCTTAATTTTAAAAAAATGTAAATAAAAATAAATCAAAAAAAACTAATACCTAAAAAAACTTTTTTGTTTTTAACTGTGTACTAAATTTAGTTTTGTTTTCATTAAACAATTTTGCATAAAATTATAAAATTTCAATTTTCACTAAAAAATCATCATCATCTTTTGATCCATATCTTGATTAATTTTTTGGTAATAATAATATTGCTATGTTTTCACACTATTCTGAATTGTACATCTCAAATAACTCATAAATCGTAAAGTTTCAAAAATTTTTAAAAGAGTTATTTTTGGAAAAAAAAAACTATGTAAGAATGTGTATGAAAAGTAGTGTTTAAAAAACATAACTGAGCTAATCATAAATTAAAAATTTTGCAACTTATTTTGCCCTTTAAGTTGAAAACACATCTGGTGACTATTAAATTATAAAAAAATAATAAAGTTAAAAAAGAATTATATCTAGAACAAAATTGATTTTCACAAAAAAAATGAAAAAAGAGAAAAAATTGACACTAAAATTGACATAGATCGTTTTATAAACAAGCTGTAAACTTAACTATAGTCTCATTTTTTAAGTTAGACTTAAATCTATATAAACAAATCATAAATACTTAATTTTACAAAGTTCCTATTAAATAATAGCTATTTAACTTTTTAATTTTTAAAAAAAAAATTGTCATCATTTATTTACCCATAACTTGGCCAATTTTTTTATCAATTTTAATTTTGCTGTGCTTCCCTCTATTTCTGACTTAAACCTTTTAAATTAGTCAAAAATCATAAAATTTTACTAACTTTTAAAAGAGTTATTTCTGGAATAATACAATGCAAAAATGTATCTAAAAAGGTAATATTTTTAAACATAACTTAGATACTTACAAACTAAAAGTTTTAAGCCCCTTTTTTCCCTCTGAGTTAGAAATAAACGCATCTTTTAACTATTTAACCATAAACATTGGTTAAATTTGAAGAGAGTTACGATGAAGACGAAATTGTTTTCTGTTTTTTTTTTTTGTTTTAGAATCATTATCGATGCTTAAAAATTAGAAAAAATACAATCCTTTTTTTTTAATTTTGAAAACTAAGAAAATTAGACTATTTTTGGATTGTCATAACTTTCTTGAACATTATTACCAAGAATCAAGATTATTAATGTTGAATAGAGCATTGTTTATTCTATCAGAATGATGGTAGAGCTTTTGTGAAAATCTTCTTAAAAAGGTTTAATTTTAAAAAAACTATGAAACTTTGGCAAAAATTATGGTTTTTTTAATCTAATTAAAAATTAAGCAATGTTAATGGTTTTTTATATTTATAGTATTAAAAATTCTGGTACAAAAAGAAGTTGGGTTTTTGATCTGTAAAAAAACCATCTGAATACTTCTTCATATAAAAAAGTTACGTTCTAAAAAATGCAAAAAAATTAAATTTTTTTTTAAAATAGCTATAAGTTTTAATAGAACCAAAATTTTTTAAAATAAAAAATATTATTACTTAGTTATATTAATCTGAAAAATTTTACGTTTTTATCTCTTTATACAAAAAAATTATTAATGCCTGCAGGTGGAAAGTTAATTATAGGAAACCTTGAAGAATATTGTTCTAAATGCTTTTGTTAATTAAATATTATCAATGTTGGAAATTAAATAAAATTGTACAATTTCTCTATTTGTTAAAAATACTGTGAAAATAGTCAATATTTGACTGATCATGATATTTATTAAATATAATTTTAATAAATAGTATTAGATACATATGATAAATATTTATTTACTTTATTAAAATAATGATAGTTTATTTTAAAAAATTATTTCTTTAAAATATTAATGTTAAAAAATTTTATAAATTTTATAGTTACTTTTTATATTTAATAATTCAATATAGTAATTGAAAATTTATGTTTATGATATTTCAGAAATATATAGAAAATAAGTTGTTCTTTTACAATCAATAACAATAATAAAAATACTTTTTTAAAAAAATGTCACATTCATTCGAATTTGATAAATGTACTTTAAATTTTAAGATCTAGAACTATTTTTAAAATCTAAATTTTTCTGTGAAACTTGTAAAATAACAATAATGATATTCATCTTGAATATAAATAAATTATATGGCACATATATATTCTGAAGATAATTAGATTTATACATGCGAATATTTAAAAAGCTCAAACGAATCACCCTGTATTTTTGCTTATTCTTACGAAACTGTTTTTAATATCATGTTTAAGAAAAGACTAGTAAAAATATAGAACTACAAATTCTATTAAAATCTGTTTTGTAAGTCAATTAAATATTTTTAAAATATTTCATTCAACACAAATTTGTAACTTCCCCCTCATTTTTATTTTAATTATAAAAAGAGCAATAAAAATAATATATAATGGCAAATTAATTCGACCTGAAACTTTAAGATACAGGCACTGTAATGAGTCAAAGTTTTAAAAATCGATTTTTACAGGTTTTTGGCAAATAGATTTTTTTTAAAAAAAAAACGAATAAACATACTTTCTGTTTCGTTAATTTACGTCTTTATTGTTTTTTGAAATTTTTTTAGCTTTTTCAATTTTTGAGAACATAAATTAAAAAAGTGCATGTTTACATCATGCTCACTCGATTTCTCATGTACTTTTACATAGAAAGTTATAAGAAAAAAAATTAATGGTGTAAATCATTGTGCTTTTGAATTTAATAACAAAAAATTTAAAAAGCGCATGTTTCCACAATGTACACTCGTTTTTTCATAAAAAATTACTACTTGATACAATATTTATTTTTAAAAAAATTTATTTATCGAGCACTTATAAAAATCAACTTTCCGACTCTATATCACTTCAACTGCTGTATCTTAAAGTTTCAGGCTGAATAAGATTGTCAGCTAACATTATTCTAGTTACTCCTTTTATTTATAAAATAAAAATAGAGAGTAACGAATTTGTGTTATATCGAATTTTAGAAAAATGTTCGACTGACTCAAAAAACGTGTCTTAAGAAAATCATTGAATTTTAAAAATTGCATTGGCTAAAATTTAAAATGTGTCAAAAAAGAGCAAAAAAAATAAAACAGAAAACATTACAATAATTAATAAGTGTTGAATTTTAATATAATTTATGCTCCTAGCAGTTTTTTGTAAGAAAATTATGAAGCCAAACATGTTTTTAATCTTATATGCTTTTATCAACCTGGTCGTGGCCTTAGAGAGTATAAAAATGTAAGACTTCTAAACGAAGTCATAATTTCAGACAATTACAAAACTGAACCCATTAAAAAATTTATGAGAGAATTAGCATAAATCATATATGTCAGCTTTATAGATTTAGTAAAGAGCTATTTTCAAATACCTTTAGACCACCTCGATAAAAACCTCACAGAATTTCGTACCAATTCTGGCATTTATTTTTATGTGTGGCCTTCCTTTCAAAGCAAAACCAAGTCTTATAGTGTTACATAAAATAATTAATCGTGTATTTGATAAAACTCTTGCATTAAGTTACCAAGAAGACATTATTATTCCAAGTCATGGAACTCTCTCAGAATACACCTTCATCTACTAAAAGTAATTTAAACCCTAGAAAAAAGCAGGCCTGAAGATAAATATAAACAAGTCCACATTTGCCTCCACGTCATGCACTTTTCTTGGATTGCATTTCTCTTCAGAAGGCATAAAACCAATTGAAAAATATGTCTCAGCTATAACTAATTCCACTGATTCGTCCAATCTTCGTCAACTAAGAAGATTTTGAGGAATTTACAACTTTACTTCCCATATTATTCAGAACGCCTATATTCAAAGAAAACTATAAACGAGTTTATATCTCTTCATAAAAAGAACTCTGCTAAAATAACTATACCACTACAAGTTTTAAAAGCTGAAAGTAAAATTAAAGAATCTATTGTAAAAATTTCTACCTTAAAATATTCTGATTATACACTCTCATCAGATACATGTTGATGCATTATCCCATGGATATGGTGCGATTCTTTGTTAACATCTCTTAGGCTCTCAAAATTTAAATATTACCGGTTTCTTTAATAAAGCAACAGCACCTCTTAAAAAACTCTCAGTGCAGCTCATTTAGAAATACGTATAATAAGTGTTGTTCTCTTCTATTTCAAAGAATAAATATTAGGATATCCTATAGAAAAGTACATTCAGATCATAAAAAATATCGTTGCAATGGTTGCTTCAAACAGCAATCTTTGTTTATTTAAATTTATTGCTAATATTATGACATTTTCTCCTACCATGCATAAAATAAAAGGAAGAAAAATGAGGCTGCCAACGCCTTAAGTAGAACATTTATGTTTCCAGACGCTCAAGGTATTTTAGGCAGTCAAAATACATCAACTCTACTAATCATAAGCACACTCAACTAAATCAAGTTAGGAGGACTAAATTGGTTCAAAAATTAATTCACATTTTTAATCTAACGTACCAGAAGAGGAAATACCAATTTTTGCAGAGAAAATTCATCGCAAAGGTCATTGTGCTAAAAAAATGTGTGTTGAATTTGTAGAGAGATTCAACACCATCAACAAGAATAAACTTAAAAAAATAAATGTCATGTAATCGCACAACATTAACAATATTGATAGAAATATTCATCAATGTTCTATCATCGTACTATGGCCTAGAGTTGTCTATTCGATCAATGTATGTGTGTAATAGTGCTGTGTCGGCTCTTTGCTCCAACACATCTAATAGAATACTATCAAGGACATCAACAATGACAGCCTGAGTATATATAGCCGATGCAGTACCCGAATAGGACACTCTACACACAATCTACTTATCCTAGTTCAATATTTCTAAAATAGTAAAAAAATTATCACATTAATAGTACATTTTATTTGAAGAAAATAAAAACTAAACAATCAAATTTTTAAATATTTGAAAAATTCTAAAATTATTTTACTAATAAATTAGTTTAATTAATATATTGTAAGTATTAAATTTTTAGTTTTTAAAAAATATTAATACTTTTTAAAATTTTAATCAACTAAGAACTCCTGATTTATCTAATCTATCACTATACATACATACCAATTTGATCTATTGTATTAAAAATTCAGTCTATCAATTAAACTAATTTGACTAAACAGTTGTACAATGAAAATAACTAAACTAGTATTTTTTTATTGGGATTAATGTTTTAAAAGTTTGTTACTTTCGGTATTTAAAACAAATTAGAAAATTGAGAAATTTATAAATTAGAATGTTGATTTAATTATTACTATTAATTCTGTTTAAATGAATTTTCTGAAATACTAAAATTCGGATTTTTAATGACAAAATACAAAAATTATTTTAGATGAAATTTAATATTCTATATAAAAATTGTTTTAATCAAAAAATAACAAATATTTGAAAAAAATTGTAATAATAAATGTTTTTGTATACACTGTATTCTTTTTTAAATATAAAATAATAGAAATAGTAAACATTATATTATTATTTAAAACGCTAATTTTGCATAATCAATTATCTTAATTTAATTGTAATTGTATAACAGTTATTGAGAATAAAATCCAAGTATTTTAAACTTTAATAATTACTACAACATTTATAATGTTTGTTTAGTTTTTTTCTGATTTAAATAATTATAATCTAGAATATGGTATTTTTTTAAATATTTTTTTATCTTTTGCCATTTGAAAATACGAATCTTAGTATCCCAGAAACTTCAACAAAACAGAATTAATAGTAATTAATAAATTAACAGTTCAATTTATAAAAATTTCAATTTTCTAATATGTTTAAGATGCTCAAAGTAACAAACTTTTAAAACATAAACTTAAGAATACAATTACTAGTTTAGTTATTTTTGTTTTTAAACTTTTTAGTAGAGTTAGTAAATTAAGAAACTGAATTTTTAATTTAGTTGATCAAATTATTATGTAAGTATACTGTTTGTTCTAGATAAATCAGAAGTATTAATTAAGTAAAATGTTAAAGATTATCAGTACTTTTTAAAAATCAAATTATTCACTTTAATTAAAAATCTAATACTAATATTACTTTTAATACCTCAATTTACTAATAAAATAATTTTAGAATTTTTCAAATCTTTAAAATTTTGATTGCTTAAGTTTTATTTTCTTTGAATATAATGTACTATTAATGTGCTATTTTTTTACTATTTTAAAAATATAGAACCAGGGTAAGTAGATTGCGGTGTATATATTTTACAACATTTTGCTTTCTATATATCAATCATACATTATAAAATCGTACACATTATATTTTCTTATACTTATATCTTTTACTGTGGTAAATCTTTATAAACCGTTAAATATCTTATTTCTCGTTGTACTTAACGTCCTTTGGTGTCTGAGATTTTTTAAGAGATTCTAGGATTTGCGAGGTTAACATATAGACCATTCCCTTTATCACTTTCAGAAAATCGAGCAAAATACATTCTGTTTACCGTAAACTCTGGAATAAAATACTAGATGACAACAAAAACTTAATTCAATTAATACTTCTGAAATTTTAATTATGCTTAGAGACGATATTTTACTTAAATTCAGGTTACCAGAAGTGCTCAAGACAGATTCAGCAGCAAATTGATCGAGTAACGAATTTACTTATTTTGTCAAAGGTTTGCAACTACAACATCGTCCAGAAACTCCATAAACAATAAAAGTAGCTCTCTTGCTGAAAAAAGTTTTCGTTATATTGAAGAACTAATTGCTAAGAACGTAAGACCATTTAATTGGGACCTGTATATACCCTATGTCTGCTTTATCTAAAATCACTGGCCACAAAAATAACTATAATCTAGAACACCTGCTAAACTATTTCTAGTCGATATGTTTATATCTCAATTAAAATCGGAAAGTCTTGTGGACTGCTTATCTTCTCAACAAAATACAGAGCAACTTAGAATATTGAAATTTCTTTATGAAATTGCTCTTAGAAAGTGGTTAAAATTCACTAATGATGAAACTGTATGAAAGACAGAAGATAAGGTACTCATTAGAACAATATCTAGAAAAAATAAGTTCATGTTAACATATACTGGGTCATACACCGTTATTTCAGTCACTCCTTATATAAACCAATATCCGAAAACTAAAAAGTCAAGAAAAGTTAACCGTGCTTATTCTCAAGACGTCAAACTTTTAGAAGTACAGGGGGAGAAGTAAACAATATACTAATGTAAGTATAATTCAAATATGATGAAAAAAACGCTAAGAATACTGTCAAGACAATTTAATTTAATTGTATTTAAAATAATAATCTTTTATTTTGTGCTAATGTTAATTATATATTATTTTAGAAGGATACTTGCCAGCAATAATGTTTACTACATACAAAAAAATACAACACATTATTAAAAAAAAATTGTTTATTTTTTTTGTGAGAGTTGTTGTGAAATGTATAAAAGATAGTGAAATGTGGAATTTTATTGACTTAATCTAAAATGATTTTGTTTATGTCATGTTGTGTTTTTTTGATAATCACTATCATTATATTTTTATGTTGTTCTCCCTTTAAGTTATTATGATATTGTAATTTTATTTTTTTGTCTTAATTATAGGGAGATAACGCCAATCTAAATAAAATTTTTACTATATTTAAGTTTTATTATATCTTTACTAGATTAAATTATTTTTCTCTTTAGTGTATTAGTAAATGAATAAGTCACTTGGGAACTTATTAATTTAAATTTCTACAATTATTATAATAAAATAATAAATTCAATTTTTCGAAAATAAAAAAAAAGAAAGAATTTATTAAATGCTAAATAATTATTGATAGACCTTTATATCTATAAAATATAAATGAAAAGACCTAAAACAACTTCTAAATATTTTTCTTGAACTAAAGTTTTTATTTAAAGTTTGTTCAATAACTTTTATCAAAATAAACTATGTTTACGTGTTTTCTTAATTTATATATAGTAAACTTTACTTTTGGTATGTGTACCTCTAAAATAATAAAAAATTAATATTAGCATAAAGATATGCCATTAATTTTAATAGAATTCAATTAATTTAAATTGAATAGACTCGTAAGTATACTTGAAATTCTTTTCATTTTTTTGAATTATGTGTACATTTCTATACTGTTTACTATATTATATACAGAGTGTTCAATAATATACTGAAAAAATTTGAATAAAAATAACTCTTTCAATGTGGCCGTATTTTTGTAAATTATATTAATTTGAAAGTCCAACTTTTTACTAAAAAAATACTTTAAACAGATTTTTAAAAAATACCCTAATTTCATGCGTATTATGCGAGAATTTTCAATAAAAATTAATTGAAAAATGTCACTTTTGGCACTTTGTTTTTTATTTGCGGGCTTTTTTTTGCTCGTATTTTGTCATCATTTTTAGCAAATATGTTTATTTTTTAAATATTTTTCATTAAAAAAATTTACAATTTTAATGTGGGTGTTTTTATACTGTAGAAGTTGTTGCTCTTACGGACAAACTATTGCTTGTCATAAACCGATTGATCCATAAACTTTCTGCTTTAAACTCGTAAATTTGACGTTTTGTAGCCAGTTTTTGAGTCCTATATTCCAATTCTTACTGTGTTGACTGCAATGCCTCTTTGACGACAATTCATGATCCAGTCAACAAATTTCGTCTCAATTTCTAACCATTAAGCTTTAGCATCTCTAAACGACTGTTCGTTTCATTTATATGTCAGCAGCTCTGATTATTGTCTCGTCCAATATTTTATGTTCCTTTCACGAATCCCTAGTTTTCTGCAGCCTCTGAATTTCCCACTTTCTTAGCGAGATCAACTGCTTCTAGCTTTTCTTGCGCTGTTATGGAATTTTTTTCATGGGATTTTTATATCGGGAGAACAAAAAAATATATATATAATATGAAATTTTTTATGCAACAAGAACTTTTTCGCTTCAGGATTTTCCGTTCTTTTTTGCGGTTTTAAAAATTTTTTCATTTATTTAAAACGAATTAGTTATTTTAAAAGTTAATACTTTTTTACTCCCTTAAAGTATTTAATTGTCAAATTTTTTTGTAGAAAAAAGTTGAAGAACTTTTTTACGCATCTCTTATAAGCAAAATTATGAAACATAAAATGTTTTCATTTTTTCATAATGAAAATAATTTTAAATTACTTTTAAAAATTTTTAAAAAAAGCTAAGAATAAAAATATAGTTACTATCAATAACTAAAAATATTTTTTATAATTATATATTTGTAACATTTATTATCATAAACACGAATATTGTTTAATACTTATATTTATTAGTTAGAAAACTATTTAATAAATGTTTTTTTACAAAAGTATTCATGTCTTCACTTAGAATAAATATATATACTAATGATACTCAAATTGTTTTGTAGAAAAGAAGTTAGGCTATTAGATACTTATAAAAGTTTAAAAAAACATTAAGTTTTTAAAATTTACATTGTATTGAAAAGTTAAAAAATTCTAGAAGTAATAAAAATAATGTGATGACTTAAATGGATGTAACTACATTTTAAGTTAAATTTTTTACATTGTGTTTAAAACATTTTTTGAGTTAAAAGTTAAGTTTTTAAATATATATAATTTCACAAAAATACTTTTACATTGAAAAGAGTTATTTTTTTCAAGATTATCAGTATAATATTAGACACTTTGTATACGTGTACACTGAGAAAAACTTTTTGTGTGGCTTTTTGCGGTTGATAGAAAATTCGACCTAGTCAAATTGATATAATTTAGATATATTTTGTTTATAAATGAAATGTATTTAATTTTATTAATAAAATAAATATTTTATTATCGTTAAAATTATTATTTATCTATTAAAAAAGAATAAAACATGTTTAATAAACATTTAAATAATGTTTTTATGGTAATAAATATTTATTTCTTTCTACACCTGACCAAGAACAAAAAGGTATATAAATGTCTATCTTAAATCAAAGAAGAATTAACATTTGTAAATGTCGTGGTAAAAAAAAAAAAATCTTTCAAAGAAAAAAACTTTATAAGTTAAGTTATATCGTTTGTTAGTTCTCAATTAAAATTTTTATATCATGCCTTCTAGAGATTTAAGAAAGCGCCGTTGCTTAAACGATGTTTCTGTAGAAAATGTGGATGAAAATGAAAGAAATATTGCTACTGCAAATTTTGATAAAAATGATGAAAATTGTTTCATAGAAAATGTTAATGAAAGCCAGGAAAATGTTATGACAATATCTTCTAATGAAGATAATAGAATTACAAAGCGAACGATGCATGACTATCCTTCACCATTAAATGTTTCAACTGAAACATTCTTTGAAAGTGTTGATAATCAACTAAAATTTCTAAATGTTGAATGGAAAAACGAATACGAAAAAGAAATAATTGAAATTGGTTTATTACAATCTTCATGTTTAAATGTTGCCAAAAGCCTATATCATGTTTGCGGTTTTTTTAAAAAAGCTGATGGTTTTAAGTATGTCAATGCATTTTTGAAGAAATATGTCTGCAGTTACAATCAAAATACTACAAGAGATTTAGTTTTCAAAAATCATAAACATTTAAGAGATTAATATTTAAAAAGTTTTAAAGAAAATAATGAAATAAGAAGTAACAATGCTTATAATGTTAATGAACCATTTGACATTCATGCTGAAGCAAAAAAGTTTGAAAAATCAATGTTGAAAAATGATAAAGAGGGTTTGGAATACTCTGTTGAGCATTATGTTGAACGTCTTTGTGTATATGTTGCTCCATTATACAAAAAATTTTTTGAACTTGTTCCATCGTTATCAAGTTACACAAGATATTTATTGGAGAAGGATGTTTGGAAATTGAATTCATTCAATTTCGATTTAATTTATGAAAAATTTTATGAAATTGAACAATTTATTGCAAATAAAATGGTTAGTTTTTTTATTTTAATATATATACTTTTTGTGCTTTGAAAATTTTAGAGATTCTGCTTACATTAAGAGATATACCAAAACAATAAAGAAAAATTTATTTTAATTTTTCATGGTATCAACCACAAATGTTCTTTAATTTAAATTGCTGTTATGTTGAGTTGTTATTTATCAATTGTCATCAAAACAATTCCATTTGAAAATAAAGTCAAATTTTTTATTAAATTATTAAGGGTGGTCTCCAAAATTCCACAAAGAAATTTCAAAAACTCAAAATATGGTTATTCATCAAGTGCCATTAAATAAGCAGTACAGTATAATTAAATTTTTTTTAATTATAAATTTTTATAATTTTAAGTTTTGTTAAATAATAATAACTTTAATATTTGAATTTTCTTTGAATATCACAAATTACATAAACTATTTTAATAATCTAACAATTGTTGTACTAGATAAATATAAAGATCTTCACCAAATAAATATAATTTCACTACTTATTTTAATAGTAGATCAAAGATGATTAATAAAATAATTTGCCTTTTATTTGATTTTCAACATTAATTCGATAATGTTTTGATCTGTCTGAATCAAAAAATCTTGTAAAAGTCCCAAAAAAATGTCTTTATTTCACATAGTCCAGAATTTATGCCAAGGGGTTGACTTATTTCAGCTTTAGTAGACACTAAATTTGTGATATTAAATTTCGTTAAGTTACTTTCATAATGTTCAACATCAAAAAAATGGATATTTGATATTTTGCAATAAAAATCAAGAATGTAAGCTTGAAAGTTGTTATCATCTAAATCATCAATAACTTTAACCAACTGGTATTTTGATTTTACTTGCTTATTACATAATCGTTGAGAAAGTAGTCTTTTGATTTCAGTATTCCTTGTTATTAAAACAATATCATTTGAACATGGAATATATTTTTGAGAATAATTAATATTGAAGTTCCTACATTTTAGAATATTATGACGTGTTTGATTTTTTTTTCATGATTGTAAACGGTAGATTTAATTTGTTATTACTGGACATGTAAAATTTTTTTGTAACTTGATGAAATAATTCGTATCTCAGTGAAGCGATATTACATAATGATCCATATGATCTTATAGCTGAAGAGAAATGTACCATATTATTTTCACGTAAACATAATGTTGGTCTATTTTGAGATATGAATACCAAATGCTTTTTAATAAGAGAATCCAAAATTAATAACTCATTATCATTGATATAAGGTGAAGAAATTAATTCTTCAATATAACGTAGATTTTCAATTATTTCCATTGTATCCTTCATCTTTAACATCATACTTTCTAGCAGAATATCATCTTTAAAGTCATATTGCCATATTTTAATTCTTTTATTGAATGTATGATAAATGGAAAATAACGTATTAATGAACGACATTGTTCAGAATGTTGTTCTAACATATAATTTCCCAATGTTTTGCTATCTATCACTTTTATTCTGTTAGGTTTATCACTAGTACCAAAATAATATCTTAAATGCAATTGTTCAATTCTTCTAACGAACAAAATTTAGCTTCATTAGTTATTTTGCAGATTATCAACCCCATAGTAAATGTAGCTGTTTCCAAATAAAAATCATGGTTGATGTCAAAGAACGAAACGATCATTTAAGTTGTAATCGTAAATTTCAAGAAATTTTAATGAAGGATTCGTACGACGTTTAACACTACTTTTTTCTTCAACTATTCTAGTAAATTTCTTAATTGTAGCAGTACAACTTCTACATGAACGAGATGACTTTCCATGAAAACTATCCTTTATGCAGTGAAATAAATGATGATTTAGAAGTCTTAACACGAAGACAACAATATATAAGAAGATTTTAGTAATCATATAATTTATTTTAGTGATTTTCGTGATTGTAATTTTATTGAATGATTTTAACTTTGTAATTGTTTTGCTTTATAGACGGGGATCTCCTTAACGGAATCCAGATTGAAATTGTTATAACTAACCCTATTAATAAAAGTATTAATTTAATATTGGTCATCAGGAATCTCCAGCTAGGGACCGCCAGTAAGGCATAATTCTATTTTTCACTATGCCCATTGTTGCGTTTACTTCTTTATTATCTCCAAAAAAACAATAATAAATAATGTGAAAGTTTCAGATTTTATTGTTATTGTTTTCCTATGAAATGTATTTATTTCAGAACAAATTATGTCATACGGAAAGTTATAATTTTTTTCTTAGAAACATTGGATTGAAAGCACAATGACATTAATAAACTATCAATTTTTGATATAAAGTGATTAAGTAAATTCAACAAATGAATATTGCAAATAGTTAATGCTTAAGAACTTTAACTAGATCTGCTGTTAGGTAAAAAATCATTAACATATACTGCAAAGAACAAACACTTTCCAAACCTTTCAATATATTCTTTTGCTATCCTACCACTAACTATACTTGAATATGTTCCTGGACTATCATTAGCTTCAAAAACTAATTTTTCTTGTATTCTAACATTTTCAACCATGTCCATTAACATAACTTTGAAAGGAACATAGTAAATACGAATAGAAGATTCAATTGACGGAAGTAGATTTATCTCATCTCTAATTTCAACTTTTTTAATTTCATTTAACTTCAATTTATCAAAACACACCTCTCTTTTATGACGAGTATTAAGCTGAGAAATAATATTTTTTTTATTGTTTGCTGCTTTCTAAGATCATTTAAACACAAATCAAACAAAGTTAAAATAAAATTAATAAAAGTATTAATGTACTTGTGTTCTACCCGTGATCCTATTATATTGAATACTATATTCAATACTTCATTTTCAAGAAACTTTGTATAAAAAAATTATCATTTTCAATTTCGTCGTCATTGTCAAATTCATTTGTTAATTCAGTTTCGGATGGTCTGTGAATTTGAGAAAAGCTTAAAGATTTTACCATGAACTCATTTAATGAAATTTCATCTGATATTAATATATATTTCTTGGCACTTCTGATATACTATTGTGAAAATATTTAATATAATAAGGCAAAAAGTTTTTTAATGTTACAGTATAATTATTGTTTTATAAATGACCAATATTGGATTGTTTGCAAGTAAAATATACATCTTTACAATGACTTAAAAGGTATCTAATATGTTTTTTAAATATTTGGGACTTTTTAAAAATAATATTTCATTAAGAGCGAAAAAAAACATAAATTAACAAGCTTTGGCATTTCACAGGAATTCATTAATAGATGACTAGAAACCAAATGTATAAAATATTTTTAAAGATAAAGTCTTCGCGCGAATATGTGTATTAAAGGTATATATTTTCATTTAGAAATGAACATTAATCCAAAACATTCAAAACAACATTATTTCATAATTTTAATTTTAGAATGTATTTTTTTTACAGAGCAGTTAAACTATGCAAGTTTAAAAATTAATATTAATAATTTTATTAATTCTAGTAGGAAAGCGTTGGTTTTGAAGTGCAATTAAATTGTGTAAGTTTAAAAATTAATATTATTATATATTTATTTTTAGGCAAAGTCCAGCTTATTCAAGAGCAGTTAAGATGACCAAAGAAGTATTGAAAGATGAAATTTAACATGTTACTGTCAAAGGATAAGAATAAAGTTGATGTAATTTTTTTAATTCTATTATTTTCTAACAACAAACATTTTATTTGTTTTATTCGTGTAATAAATTATACTAATTAAAGATAACATTTTAGAATAGAGCATTTTAAAAAATTTTGCGGCCTAGGCTTTCTGATAAAAAACCGCAAGTGTTTGTGGTTGGTATCCGCAAAAATTTTTCCCATTGTATTATATTCAAGTCTTTCATTATATGATTAAATTTACTTTTTATACATTAATTGACATGTTACCAACTGCTTTGCAAATTTTTATCATCGTCAAAATTCTTCTTTGTATGTCTATTATTCTCCATTTTACTCGATTTTCAAAACTTCTTCGAAATATGTTAATTATAAATTTTTTTATTGTCATTAACGGTTATTTTTTTTATAAAAGATTCGTGTGGCAATGAAAATTTTTAAGTTAATTCTGGTGATGATGAGAAATCATAATTAAATTCTGTTGCCATTGAGAGACTCCAAGTTGTTGATAAAATAACTTCAGTAGATTTAAATCAGAATAAAAAGAACCGCTTAAAAAATTTTTATAATAAACGATGAAACAGATATTGTTAAAGAGTCAGAAATATCAAAAGATAGTTTGAATGCTATTGTCTCAATTTTTTTATTTTTAAAAAGTTCGTTTTAAAGACTACATACACAGATGCAAAATTTATGTAATTTGTTGACAACTGATGAAAAAGATGTAACAATGTAGAATTACAACCGAGTGAATCCTTAAGGTAACATCGAGTAAATTGATGAAAATGTTTAACGTTGAGAATAAATGCCAAAAATACATATTTACCTTATATCATTATAGAAACTTAGCAATTGTTAGTACAAAACTTTAAAATTTACCTAGAAATTTAAATTTAAAACGAAGCGTATGTATCTCACATATCTCTCGTATACCATCTTTAAAGCTAAAGATAAAAAAACAAATTTAGACGCGAGTCAATGTACTGAAGTTTTTTAAAAGACTTCATTCTTTAGTTGGCCAGAAAAATTCAAAGAAATTGATTTTGAGAAACTACCAAGTTTATCAATCAGAAGTTAATGAGAGCTAAACAATGGTACTAGCTCAAGAATAACAAGTTTTTTATTTGCTAGTTCAGAATAGTTTTTAATAAATGACTAAGAATATTTTTTTCGGTTATATAAGACTTTTTAATAAATGAAAATCGATTAAATATAGTAAGATTCTTTTTATTACAAATGGTTACGATATTCCAAATAAGGATAAGGTAGAAAGTATAATGCTTTGTATAAACTTAATAATGTGGACTTATGTAACATATTTAACTTATTAGATATTAAAGTAAAAAAGCTAAAATAATTTCTCCATTATACGATATTCCTAGTCCTAATAGAAAAATACGATTATTACATGATTTGACCCCACTAAATAAACATTTTCCTAATCCACAACATTATTTGTGATACAATTGAAGTAGTGATAAATATGTTAATACACAATTGTTTTTTCTCAAAAGTTGAAATATGTCTGATGTATTACCGTTTACTGATAAAGAATTTGTCTAATTATATCTTGCTTTTCAAATAAATCAAAATTACTGCATGATTCAACAATTATTCATAGAATTCTCCTAATTACTATATTTGTCTAATACGGCATTGATGAAAGTTTTAACACTGCTAAAAGAAGATATAACTATAGCGAGATATTATGACAATTATATATTGATAAATAAAACTATATCTTATTTTTTAAAAATATAAATGAACTTCGGAATTCGTCACACTTTTTTAGTTTTAGTTAAATAAAGAAAAAATGAATTGATAAAAAATGTATTTTTGAGTTTATCGTATCAATGCTTAAGAGAAATAGACAAATACTTTATGATAAACTAGCCAAATGACATATGCTACGATAATAATAGTTACGCGCGGCGTTAATTTTTCATTATAAAAGTTTACAAAAATACAAACAATAAACCACAAATTTTATAGAAAAAATGACCAACTTTTATACGCGACAAATTGTGTTATGACAAATTGGTGAAATTATTTTATTCTGAATAAATGTTCTAAAAAGAAGACGACTAAGACGTAGATTATCATCTCATTACATTTTTATTTTCTTCTAGATACTACTCTATTAATGAGTATAAAAGATAAATTAATAAACAATTTTAGTAAATTAAATGAAAGTCTATCAAGTTATAATAAAAGATATGTTTTTAAAGGTAAAATTGGATTGTCAGTTAAAAAAAGTTACGTCCATTATAGTTTGGTTAAAACTTATAAATTCTATTAATTCTATATCAAGATCTGATACTTGGTTTTTAGTAGAAGCTATAAAAAAACAGAAATAATATAACATATTTATTTTGGTACTGACAAATATAGAATAATTTTTCTTGAGACGGTCGCTAATCTAAAAAAAAATTTAATGAGAAATTACGAAATAAATAATTTTACAAGTAAAAATGCATCTAATATGGAATATAGTTATGTCTGTGAAGCTTTAAACATTAATGTAACTATCTTTTTTCCCCCAGAACTAAAAATAAAATTATTTCATTAAAAACCTTTGTAGGATATGATGTTGTTTATTTGAGTAGAAAACCGTATATGAAATACTACTTTATTGATTAAACTAGATAATTGTAATATAATTAGTTGAATCAATAAAAGTTACAATAGAAGTGAAAAAACTAATAAGCTAATAAAATAATATTAAAGTATATAGATATTAATAATATAGCGATTACTTCAGAGTATATCCCTTCCAAATGATTCTCGACAGATTAATCTATCATTGATTTTAAAATTACAGTAAAACACAAGTGTGTAATACAAAGGAAAGTACTAAAAGAAATTATAAAAAGAAAGTAAAAAAAGATGTTCTGGATTGCAAAAGCTTATTTTATAGTAAAATAATAAGCTTTACCATCGAAGAAGGATAAGACGTTGTTAAAATGAAGTTTAAAAATTTTGATAGTAAACTTATTTGTTATATTTTTCCATCTACCAGTGATACGTCAAGCATTTAAAATAAAATTTAAGAATCCTAAATTTTGTTTTTATTCATACCATTCTGGATATCTTATTCTTATTACTAGTTTATTTATAATTATTTTAGTACACATAGAGACAATCTCATCATTTTCTTCCCGAAAAACTTTATTCAAGTTTAATAATTCATGTAATTTTTTTTATTAACTTATTTTCTTCACTATTAAATCATTTTTTCCTATAAAAAACTTTATTTTGAATGTAAAAATAAAAAAATATACATTTAAGAAAAAAAATAATTTTTTGGGAAGAAGAATAGTTTTTTAGGGAACAAAATAATCAGATAGGAAATTAAATTATTTTTTAAAGAAAAAATGATTATTCAGGAAAAATAACGATGAGATTATCCCTGTGTGTATCGTTGCTATAGCAGAGTTGGCAGAAAATCGAATTTTATCAAAACTAGTAAATTAAAATAGGAAATATAATATCTCATATTGATTACTTTTATTTATAAAATGTCAAGGAAATTGTCAAAAATTTAAAAAAATTAAAATTGAACTTTTTTATAAATAATTCAAACTCCTTACACTATAATTTTATTCAATATCATTTCGAAAAATATTTTGCGTTTCTTTTAATCAAAGGAGAAAATTTGAAATTTTTATTTTAAAAAATCATATACGATAACTTTGAGTTCTTTACATATATAAAAATATATTTTTATATAATTCTTTTAAGACAAGAGAGTCAGAATGTAAATTTAACATTTTAACATCTCTATAAATATGTTTTAAAAAATATTTAAAAAAATTGGCAGCGAAATAATAATTTGAACATCACATGATTTTTTATCTTATTTTAAATCCTTTTATTTAAAAGTAACACCGTTAAGTACAAATTTTGTATTTATAAATTTTTTTAAAGAATTTTTAAAAATAAATTGTTTTTTGTAATATTTTAAAATAGTGAATATTAAAAAATTGAGATATCTACAACATAACGTAAATAATTTTATTGTCAATTGATAGATAGAACAAACGATGACTTTCATATACTATATATACGACAGATTTGTCATAGGATTATTCATTATGTCTTTCCCATATTATTTGTAACTATTAATAAACTTATTATATTAATATCTAACGTAACATCAATGTTTTTTGGCATTTAATAATATAGAATATGTATAATTCAAATGCTAAAACGAAATCTTGAACATTGTTTATCAATATATTCTGGACACTTTTTTTTGAAGATTATATTTAATAAAATTTATTTCAAAGTTAATATGATAAAGAGAAAAAAAATGTGAAAATAAGTTAAAAAATTATTCGAAAAAAATTACCTATGAATACAGTAACAAATTGAAATATTATAACAATACGAAAAATTCATAAACTAAGTGATAAAAGTTCTTAATGTCGGTGGTCAGAATTTAAAAATAGAATTCTTTTAAAAAATAATGAAATTGTGATAAACTCTACTGATTCTACAATTTCTGATACAAACGTAAGGTTACATTTTTCAATTATAAGAAATTTAAGCCAATGATGAAAAAAAAAAACCTTAATATTTTAGGTAGAATAAGCAAATTTAGTAAATTATCTTAGCGAAAATGTAATAAAAAGAAAATAAAATATTAATAAAATTAGCATGTAGTATTGTAACAATAAAAACATGGTTTTTATTTTAAAACATAAATTTTATCATCATGTACACTTATTGCTAATATAATGATCACATTTTGTTTTTAAAATTAGATCAACTTTTATAACATTCTAAATTTTCAATCCCTGTAATGTTTTATCATAAACTAGTACTCTTTAATTGTTTGCGTTTGTCTTTGCCATAATTAAGAATTACGACAAATTCACTTCGTTACGATTTCACAAAGAATACTTTCAAATCAACATTTTACTCGCATTTCAAAGCTTTATCATTACTAAATTCCTTAAAACTTTAGTTTCGACTAAAGGGAGTTGAGGTAGTTTTAGAAAAGAAACAAATGCTATCATAATTAATGATTTATTTCTGTCTATTCGTAATCTAAAAATCGCAATATAAGGTGTTTTTGCACATTTTCGTTATTCAACCAGTAAAATCAAACTTGAACTTGCATTTTGTCTATTTTAAAAAAAAAAGTCAACCTACATAAAATATTCTATACATGTAGTTTTGCTGAAATTAATGAATAAGATAGAAAATTCTTTTAAACACATTTTTCCAACAAACGTGAAATAATTACTTTAAATAAAGTGATAGTCTGCTTCTTGAAAAAAATTCCTTGAGTGATGATATTATTTCAAGATATAACGATGATATTGTCGTTCCAACAGATTCTACTTACAATGATTATATTTGTACTGCTAACTATTAAAATATAACTCGTTGTTAAAAATTTAGGAAACTCATAAAAAGACTGCAGATATTTATACATTTATTAACCGCTTTACATATGCCATAGATAAATCAAATGTCTTATAAATAATTCAAAGGTAAAAATGATACTCACATCAAAACTATCATCTGGAATTTTTAAAAATATCTTATGTTTCTTAGATGCGTTTTAAAAATTTATTACAATCACTAATCTAACAAAAGTTTTACAAAAAGATGCAATCATTAGTTATCAACCACTGCAGGAGCTTTAAAATTTAGGTCATTAGAATTGATGCACATTAAAATGATGAGTTCAATAAGAGATTTAAACAACTGAAAGATATTTAAAGAGCTTGTTATCATGTTGCAAATCACTGAACAATTGACCCACTCTGTCGAGATTCTTTTATAAAAAATATTTACAAAATCTTCGAGAATTTGGACATTTTAGTTATCTTTCTCGTAAATTATCGACAAAAAATTGAAGGCTCAAGTATAGTTTATTTCAAAAATTAGAGTAACGAACAAATTTAACGTTTAGAAAACAAAAATATAATCTTTAGAACCTATCAATGAGAATTTATAAAAATATCATCTTTCAAGTAATCACTGTAACAAACTATGTAAAATACAAAAATGTTAATATTTTAATTCTGAAATGACTTAAAAATAAATAACAAACATTGTAATTTTGTTTTTTGAGAAGACACTTTGCAAACCAGTGTTATTCTAAGAAATTTTCTCTTTATTTAATCAGGTTTTATAGAAAGAATATCAGTAAAGATTGTTAATAATGAAGAAACTACTCTTTTAGCAATTTCTAACAAAATTATTAGTAAATTTATAAAAAATATTGAAATAATAAATAATACAAATAAGATAAAGTCTTTATTTGAATCAAGAATGATATATTTGAATGATATTGATAGCATTTTTTGCATACATTAAGTGGGCGTGTATACGCTCCCAACTTTCAATATCGTAAATAGTAAAAATTATTTTCAAAATGACAAAATATATCGTTTTAAGATTGATGTATTCAAATTTTACTTATAAATTATGTTCTATTTTTCAATAGCCGTAATTTTTTGTAAGCTAAATTAATATCTTTGATAACATGCATAATTTGTTCTTTTAGCATTTTTTATAACTAACCTGACTAGGATTAATAATTTTGCTTACGATCGAAAATATTTATTTCAGTACTTTTTAATATTGATAGTGATTGTTCCACGTAGTTTAGACATGGTTGTTGTAAAAAGAATGTTCGTTAACTACATAACACTAATCTCAGTAAAACCTTTACATGAACAATAAATAATGCAAGTAAGATAAAGCTTTTATTTTAATTAAGGTTGAAATATTTAAATTATATTAAAAGCATTTTATACATGTCTCTGGTGGATGTGTAAAAAATCAAAAATACCATCACGTAGCTACATTAATTAAATTTCAAAGTTCTATTTAATTACAGAAGTCATTACAATCTTTAAGTTCAAAGCAACGGTAACGATACTACACGTTTGTTAGTCAAGAACACTAACCATCAAGATTTTAACTTTATATTAAGACATCAAGATATTCAAAAATAAGAAAGATAGTAGATTATATATATCACAAAAGATCTTTGTTTTAAATCAACTTAATACTGTTACCGCATAACAATTAAATGTCTAAGCAAATACAGAAAGGAACGTCAAATTAAAGTTAATAAAAATTCTTACAGATATTACACCTATCAACGAATTTCACAGCAGTCTTATTCTTCTTTAAGCTTTCAATTAATCTTATTTGAATCAATAATTAAAAGTTTAATTCAAAGCTTACTAACTAATTTACCAAATGACTAATCTTTCTAGTGACTACGAAACTTACTGGTAATGTAACATAAAATTAATAAAAATTGATTCAAATTCTTCTCTAATCACTGATATTTATGGTAAAATTATAATAATAATTGACTTACAATAAACTATTTAAGGTTTAATTGCCGATTCACAGCAAAGTTATTGTATAAATAAACGTACAATTTCTTTTCTTCAAATCAATTACTTTTATCAAAAGTACTGTCATATGTAAAACATATAAAAACAGTAACAAATGCATGCATGTAAAAGATTTTTAGTAAAAGGGAGAAAAAAGAAATTGTTTTAACTAATTTTTTCCCCATTTTATAGTGTACCACTTAAATTCAAAGATCCTTAAAGACAAATAAGTAACAATACTTCATAAAATTGTTTTTTTTAGTATAATACTGGCTAAAAAGCGTACTGTAAAAAGAAAGTTGAAAAGTCTTATGTGTCAACCATTAAATGTAAAAAAAAACCATTAAAAAGTTTAAAAATCACAAACACGTCATATGCAGAAATTTTTTTCTTAGTGGTTTCCTAATTCCGTAATGAGAATAAACTAATACGTTATGAAGATCTGCTAAAAATTTTAATATTAAAAAAGCGTTGAGTAATAAGCATATAATTTCTATTTTTCAACATGAAATCTATTATTACGTATATTTTGCTGTTATACTTTGAATCAAATTTATTTTTGAAAATTAAATTAGATTTTAAACCAGATAAAATTTTTACTCTACATTAAAATTATGGAAATTACTAACAATAATCTGAAATAGCAATATTTATAGCTATAGTAGAATCTTGAAAACGTTAAGAGAGTTTATAAAAAACATGTGATTCAATATCGTGGAATATTGATTTATTATTAAAATATATTGTAGATGGTAAAATAAATGATATGATGATATCGATAAAAGATTGACAACTCAGATGGTAGTTAATCTAGTTGTTCGAGTAATTGGGCTGAAAAAAATTCAAATTAATATACTACGTAAATCTTAAGACAGCATTGAGACCCACTAGATTTATTGTTAAAAAGATGAATAAAAAACTATCCTTACGTATTTTATTTTTAGATAAGAAATTTGGCAGTCCAATGTCAGCAGAATCACTAATTAGAAATTACATTATATTGACCAAAGATTCGCAATGTCATAGTAGTCTTTCTATAAATTAAATTAAAAAGACTAAAGATAAAAGTACTAAAATTTTACAGTAAATAAAAAAATATATCTAAGATGCTGTTATAAATGTCAGTAAAACGTGTAAAACTAAAGTTATTGTTTCAAGTGTTGTTAATAGAACATATTTGTTGAATGTGATGTTGAAAACTATTCAGTTATTATTTAGTATTATCTTTTAAGATACTATAATAAAACAATTTTTACTAAATCTATATTAAAAGTAAAAAAAAATAAATAAATTTAAGGAAAGTACAAATTATACTTGATTATTTTATCAACGTGTTCAAAATACTTAGACAAGTTTAAGAAATATATATGAATATATGGGATAAATAAATTTTGGTATGTGGTTGCAGTAATTTAATTACTTGAATAAATACAGGTTCCTGTTTCAATAATTGTAATATTAACCAGATAAAATATTTTAATTGAACTTATAATTGATATTAAGTATGGTAATTATGACATTTAAGTGATTGTAAACATGTCAATAAAGTATGAAAAATGCATTAACACATTTAGTTATAACATTTCAAACTTTAAGAATAATTAAACTTATTTTATATTCTTTAGTTAAAAAAAAATTAAAAAACTCTTAACTTTCTAATATGGTTTTACAAAATTCAAATATATATTTGGAATTATTTTTAAATTGTAACTGTAATATATTTAACTTATTGGTTAATTTTTTTATACTTTTCGTAAAGTCAACTAATTTTGTATAATAGCAACAATTAATATATTTAATTTTTAAATTTAATTAATGAATGAATATTGATGAAGATATTACAACAATTAATATATTAGCATTGTGTCATCTATCTTTAGATTAAAAAACACAATGTAGTTTTAAAATTTATCACAGATATTAATAATGTGTTTGTAAAATATTAACAATACATGAAAAGAAGTCCAAAACATATCTTATTTCAAATACTATTTTTTATAGAATTAACATAAATTATACAAAAATTTTCAATACTCTTCAGAAATATTTTTGATTATTTTTATTATTGTTTCATAAAAACTTTATTTTAAAGTTCAAATTTTTACTTTATAAATGAAAGGTAAAAAATGCTATATAAATAATAGTTTTTTGTGCTTTAATACCTTATATTTTCTTTTATGAATTGACATTATCATATAATTAACATTTTTTTAGACTTTTATAGTATAAAGTCATAAAATCATTAAAACCTAAAATTTAATTTAAAATTCTGCTATATGTTAGGCATAAACTAATTTTTTTTAAAAATAATATTGAATAAAAAACATATAGTTATCGTATAAAGAATGGTAAAAACTAAATAGTAATAATAGACTTCTGAAACTGATTTCAAAAATAAATTTTACTAACTGAAATGAAAAAATTTTATAAATAAACCTCATAAATGATAAGATTATTTATTTTGATACCAAAAATTTCCCTAGCTACAGATCTAATAAATTCACTAAATATATTTGCTATAATTGGCGATGTGGCCGTCTCCAAAATAAAAATTTGAATACAATAAAAAATATATAAAGAATGTCAATTAAAAAAATGTATTTAATTTACAATTTTAACACGACAACGATATGTCATCAAAACATTAGTTATACATTTATTCTAATTTATTTCTAATTATAAGGAATAACTTAACTTTTAAAACTCATAGGACTTCTTAAGACTTTATTGTATAAATAAATAAGTATCTTTATTAGGTAATTATAATATTTTATTTTTTGTGTTTTGAATTTTTTCCGGGAACGTCCATAATAACTAAATTGTAACTCTATTAATATTGATATCCATATTTCAATAATGCAAAAAAAAATCGTTACATTTTAACAGATGATTTTTAGTTGAAAGAACATATAACAAAGGTAAGTAATGAAATGAAGTTGCGTTACTTGAATTTTTGGATTTAAAAATATTATTTTCAGTAAATCATGTGTTGCATTATTAAAAAATAATATTAATTTTCTTATATTCATAAATTCAAGACAATATATTAATCCGTAATGCTCAGCATTAAGAAAAGGAAATATTAAAGACATATAATAAGTAAAACCATGCACCTTTAAGTAAGAAAGAAAATAGTTGTTATTGGTCATTCATAAAAAAAAACATATATATAGCGATAGTTAATATAATTTCGTACATTTAATTTTGCTGACTATTCGTAAGTTAAAATTTTTTTTGTTCATTGTTTTTTTTAAGGTGGCCACGAATGAAGGATAAAATAAAACTCGTCTAATTTACTGTCGCAAAACTTTTTATTAATATAAATTTTACTTATATATATATATAAATAATATATATTATTATATAAATATGTTTAATTAATCAAGTCAAGAGGTAAGAAAGAACAAATAAATAAAATAAGTATTATGTGCAGATTTAAATAATATTTTATATAAATCTGAGCATATACTTGACAAAAACACCAGGAAGAAAAATAACAACCTTTTATAAAACTAAGAAGAAGTTTAATAAAAGGAGAAAAAGGAAAAGCAGTTTTTAAAAAGAATATATTTCAAAAATTTCAGTTTTTTAGTAAGGCTTAATTTGAAATACCTTTAATAAAAAAGAATATTAGATGTGCTAAATAGCACTCCATTACTGAAACTCGGACAAGAATGATTTACATTCACTATGTATACATATTGTTCGTTAATAGTAAAATAAAAGTTATATTATAGTTATTGGTTTTATTGTTTAAATTATGATCGAGCACGCATGTTTCAACATGCTTCTTCATGAAGTAAATACTCGGATAAGGTGGCGGGAACCAGCTAGCATGTATTCGTTGGAATACATGTAGCAGGAGGCCTCGCTACACTTACAATAAAGCCACACCACCATAAGAAAACATAGGTAAAGGAGACTCTTTAAGAAATCATTTTAATGCAATACTTCTTAATTTTAAAAAATTTAAATGGATTATAAAAAATTATTAAGAGAAGTTTTCCCTGTAGAATAGCAAGCAGATTACACAATCATCGAAATTCAAACCATGATCACCGAATTTTTTTATAAATTTTATGTATTTTTTAGTAGCTTCTAGTTTTTGCTTGTTAGGAGTTCAAAAACTATATTTCTTATGTGAAAACAAAATTATGAGTTACACTATGTTTAGTAATTATATTTTTATAAATTTTTTTATTTGCTCTAAGACATTTTTACTTTTACTAATTTTAAAGTCTCATATATTATTAATTTGTTTTTATTTTTATAACTATTTTTATTAATCTATGGCAGATTTATAAAGAAATTAGATATTAAAGTAAATTTATAACTTATAAAAAATTAGTATTTAGTAATATTTAATCAGGTTTTATATTGTATATAAATCATTTTTATGAATTTCATATGTAAAGAAAAAGTTAATTAAAGCTGTATAACAATTTTATGCTATTGTCAGACAATTAAGAGACTTTAATAAATATTTAATGTAAGTTTATTTCTATGTTAATTATTTATTTGTATTTCATTTGTTTTTTACATTTTTATTTTATTTACTAATATTTTATGATAATACTTTGTTTTATTTACTCCTATTCGTTGACAGTCAAAGTTATATGTTGTGGATGGTTTTAGATGACTATCGATTATAGTAAATGACTATATGTGAATTGTATTTTCTACATTGATATGTAAAAGCAATAATTTCTAACATTGTTTGTTTTTTTACATAACGAATTTGAATAAATATTAAGAAAAAAATGTTTGATAAAAAAGTAAACATTACAAGTAAAAAATAAAAACTTAATAATTTATTACGAGTTAAATTAAAAACACGACAGTTCAGTATGTAACCAATAATAAAGAAATAAATAACATTGCATAACATTATTAAAAAAATACTAAATTTATGTATTTAAGAGTGTAAAAATATTAAGATAGTAGAAAATAAAGTGAACCAAAATTTGAGATTTTAGGTAGGCAGTAAACAATAAATTAAGTATAATTTAGTTATAGTTAAATATTTTTTCTGGTACCACGTTTATTCAAAATTTTACAATTAAATAAGCCAGTATTATAAAAGATACTTTAAAATATTAATTGTTTTCTGTTAAACTCAAAAAGGTTTACTAATTAAAGTATTATAATATAAAATCTCATCCAAAAATAGATGACTATTAGCATTTTATGAAATTTAGAAATAACATTGTTATAGTTATAAATTTTATTAAAGATAATATTATAAACTGGGGTACAATATAAATAATATAATAATTAATGATAATTAGCATATAGCGATTATTCAATTTTTTTCTCACTGTTATCTTTTTTAGAAAATATATATTATTTGAAAATGTGGTTTATATCATATCAAACACTTTTAAAACAAATTTTAATATCACTATAATTTGAATATTTTTTATAATTTTTATAAATTACTTTAATGTCTTTTCGATAACATTATTATAATATATTGCAAAAGCTAATTAATGGTGCAAACCATGGCGAGTAATTTAAGTTGATACCTGCAAATATATTTAAAAATAATAAAATTAGAATAAATTTAAAAATATCACTTTAGAATCAAAAAAAGAAATAAAAAACAAACATCTGCTAAATTATTCTTTAAATGTAAAAAAATCGTAAATTAATTTTAAAATAATCATTTATCATAAAATACTTTTGCCAAATAACATAACATTTTTGTAAAAGAAAAAGTAATTAAAGTGAATAGTATAAATAAAAGAAATAAACCAGATATCAAAAGGAGTTATAATTAAGTAATCAAAAATATAAATAACATTATTTTTGTATAATAAACTAACTAATATTTGATTATTGTAAATCCCAGGGTTTTTTTTTGTACAATTTGTTTTATTTGGTATTTTAAATAAAGTTTAAGTAAGATACCTACTTGCCACCAAAATCTAAAAATTAACTTTAATTTAATTTATAATCTTAGTAATAATTGTAAAAAAATTACTAACTAGCGTTAAAAAAGTTTTACTGGTACTTTAAAAGCTATTAGATAGAAATTTACTCCAACAATGAATTATATTTAGATTATTTTCTTTAAAATCAACATTTTTTATTACTAGTGATTGAATATAATGCATATTCATTATTATAAAAATTTTTTCTCAATTAATAAAAAAAGATGTACTTTATTTTTAATGTATATGCATCGTCGTTATAAAATCCATACACTTTATAAAAGTTTGAGAATTTTTATTCAATTAATACAGTATTTATATACACTTTGTGATTGAAAATAGAATAAAGTATTTGATCATCAATATAGACATAAGTCCGCTATATATTATCTATGACTGCATACCTTTTATTTATAAAACAGTTTTTTGTTTTATGTGTGATTAATATTTTTACAATATAAATTATATTATGTTTAGTTTTAAAAAAAAAAGTTTACAATAGTTATAATAAAAAAAAGATAAAGGTTACTTCATGAATAATAACTTAAAACAAAAAGGAAGCATTAATTTGCATTTGTAACACTGAAGTAGACACTATCTTCTTAAAAAAAATCTAAAAATAACCAGATAGTATTTTAATAGATAATTTCTGCGTAAAAATATAACGAAAAAAATTATTTTCGCTATAACTCCTTTCAAATTAAACTAATATTTATGACCAAGTAGCTAGAAATGACTTTTTTCTAACTTGAGAAGAAAAACAAGTCTCACAAGATTCGAGTCATAACTAGACAAATTATTTAAAAAAAATGTTTATTTTGATTACTTTTTTTTTGTGAAATTAATGTCGTACACACAAATTAAAAATTCCGTAATTTAATTTCGCAATTAAATGCTAATTGTCATATAATTCAACTAAACTTTTAATAACAATTTAATGAATTTTGTACTACATTTAACTGATTTTTGTATAGGTACAATTCTTTCTAAATTGTCATACAATTCTACCTAATTTGTAATAAAATTTTAGTAGAATTGTTTTGCCAATTTAAAAAAAATTGTCTTAAATATTTAATTAATTATATTTTTTTTGAAAAACAGAAAAATAATATATAAAAGGATTATGAATTGAATAAATTTGTTATAAACTAACTAATTGATATTCTTAAATTAATCTAATAAACTTAATAAAAGTTTGATATATTAAATATAAAATCATATAAATAATATTAATACATAAAAAATTATCATTTAAATATAAAAGAACTTTCTTTTTCTAAACATTATATGACATATTTAAATCTCTATATAAATTTAAAAATTTTTATTAATGGAAACACAAAATAAAAATTGTCATGAATTTAATAAATAGATCAACATTATATGATTTAAAAAAAGTGAATTATAAAAAATATGAAAAGTAGAATGTTTGAAGATTACTTATAATTTTTTTACATAGTTTATACTACATATATATTAATTACAAATTAAACATAGTAAAAAAATCTTTATTTTACTTATATAAAAATATAAGTATATTATGTTTAAAAAAGAAAGTACTTTTTAGTATTTAAATAACAAATTTTTTAATTATTAACATTATTTTTATAATTTTATATTTAATATTTCAAACTTTTACTAAGCATATTAAAATAATTTTATTTAATTTTTAGTCTGTTTTTATATTATTTTTCCGTTTTCCAAAAAGAATATAATTAATTAAATATATTTGACAATATTTTTCTAAAATTTGCATAACAATTCTTTTAATTTTTGTAAAATTTCCTTTTTTCATAAAAACAATACGATTTTATATAAATTGTCATGTACATCTTAAATTGCGGAATTTTTAATTTATGTGTATATAACTTTTTTTAAAGTAAATGAAAGTTTTTGTTTAATAACTTACTTGAAAAATCTAATTCAGTATCAAAAATGAGACACGACAATATTGAGATTGATAGAAAATTAGTCAAATTATTGATAAAAAAAGGTATTTTTTACATTTTAATAAAAATATTCTAGTATAACATGTTGAAAGATTAAACGAAGGTATCTAAATAAAGGGCCTTTGCTTTTTACTAAAATTCCGAAAGAAATGAAATTTCTTTACACCCCAGACGTAAACTGACAAAGGCGAGCCTACGACTGAAGTATTATAGATAAATACAGAAAAAAATGAAATATTTATTACATTAATGTATTAAACGAATGTAAAAAAATGAGTAATGTTTATTTTTTGATTCATTGTATATTCTGGTGACAAAGCGGCATTATATCTGATACCGCCTCTGAATTGACACAATATGCATTTGTCTTTATAAAAGTATCAATATTTTATTATATAAAATATATTTAACTTAATATGACATTTACATTAAATAATACTAAAATAATTAATGATAAACATAAAAGAAAAAGTATGATTAAAAGTAATCGGAGTAGGTTATGCTAGTACAGTTAAAAATGATTCTGATTACAAAAAACTTTATAAGTTATAACATTTTCTGATTTTAATTTTAATATTTTATAATTTTAATTAAATAATAAAAAACTTTGATAAACAACCTTTTAAAGGTTTTTTTAAAACTTTTAATTAATTTGTGACATATTACTAGATATTAAATTTTAAAAAATCAAATTAAAGAAACAGTAAATTAATTTTAAAAATTAAATGTTATAACATCCCGGGTGTCTCAAAAGATACAAAATTCAGTTGATTATAAATGACTTTTTTCTCCTTTTAGAATTTTATGATATTTATTTAATTTGATAATCTCACTTTTTTTCTACAAAATATTTCACGATTCATTTTGAATTTCAAGTTCAAATAAAGTTATAGGAATTTATATGAATATAATTCGTAATGTTCGACATTAAGAATAGGAAATATTAAATACATGTTATATATATAATAATAAGATATATTATTATATAAATATGTTTAATTAATCAAGTCAAGAGGTAAGAAAGAACAAATTAATAAAATAAGTATTATGTGCAGATTTAAATAATACTTTATATAAATCTGAGCATATACTTGACAAAAACACCAGGAAGAAAAAATAACAACCTTTTATAAAACTAAGAAGAAGTTTAATAAAAGGAGAAAAAGGAAAAGCAGTTTTTAAAAAGGAAATATTTCAGAAATTTCAGTTTTTTAGTAAGGCTTAGTTTTAAATACTTTTAATAAAGAAGAAGATTAGATGTGCTAAATAGCACTTCATAACTGAAACTTTGAACAAGAATGATTTGCATTCACTATGTATATATATATATATTGTTCATTAATGATAAAATAAAAGGTTATATTATAGTTATTGTGTTTTATTGTTTAAATTTTGTTCGAGCACGCATGTTTCAACATGCTTCTTCATAAAGTAAATACTCGGATAAGGTGGTAGGAACCAGCTAGCATGTATTCGCTGAGAAACATGTAGCAGAAGACCTTGCTACACCTACAATAAGGCCACACCACCATAAGAGGACATAGGTAAAGAAGACTTTTTTAGAAATTATTTTCTTACCTTTGTAAAAAGTAAACATTTATTTGCACAAAAACTATCGCAAATTTTTTAATTTTAGATATTTTTTTACTATAATATTTTAATTATTTTATATCTTAACATTTTTTTCTTTAAAATATTTAATGATCTATTAATAAAGTTAATAATAAGTAATGTTATAAAAAATTAAACATAGTATATTTTTGTTCTTAAAAAATATGTAAGATAAATTTTAGAAATTTTTAAATATTTTACTAAAAAATGAAAAGCAAATAATTAAATGATATTATTAATTATGTCATTTTATAATTTTAAATGCTTATTAGTACTTATTACTAAGGTTATATTAATATTTAAATTTCTTAACTTATTATTGTCAGTAGATTATAGAAAAATGTTTTCAACAAAGAACCTATAATTTTATTTATAATTGACATTTTTATTAATTCTTCAACCTATGCTCTATAAAGAATTTGACTGCCAAATGATTGTATATTTAAAAAAATATTATTTAAAAAAAGTTATGCTTAATTCTTTAATATTAAATTATAGAAAAAATATCATTTGCATAAATCTCTATATCGTTCTTTAAAACTTATGACTAAAATCCGATTTTGATATATTTATAGAAAACAAGTGGACTATCAAATGTATACATATCATAAAATTTTACACCTTGTGGCCGGCGAATTTCTTCGTTTTTGATGCATAAAGCTACTTTATATAATGCACTTTCGAACGAAAAGTAGGTAACAAACTGTCATCAAAAACGGAGAAATTTGCCGGCTACCCGGCATAATAAAAGTTCTAATATTCAATAAAATTACGTATATTTCGGAACAACCCCTATAATTGGATCATACACTAAATTAAATGTACAGTGTCAATGATATCATTGTCAAAATTTATAAAAGTGTATCCTTTTCAAAAATCTATTATTTTATTTGTAATATTGTATCAATAAGATGTGCAAAATTGTTTTTACAATATAGTTCAATATTAATTATTAAATATTAATTTTAGATAAAATTATGAAACAATATGCATTATTTATTTTTCCATAACAAAAATAAATGTTTTTTTTAATTTTAATAGAAAATTAAGTGCAAAAGTACAACTACAATATCTTTTTAATAATATTTTAGATGATCAAATATTTACTGCTCTTCATTATCACAAATATGGATATTTTTAATTACTTAAACTTATTAACTTAAGAATTAATAAAAATGTTTATTATAAAATATTGATAACTTTACTTAAATATGTATCTAATTTAGAATTTTTTGAAGTATGCAGTTGAAAAGAATTTGTATCACTATATGTGTAAAATTTTACTAAAAGTTCTAACATTTAGACAAAAATACGTAGTTTTTAAAGTTAAACAAATCTAAAAAATCTTTGAAAAAGATTAAAACCATAAAAACGTTTGTGTTTATATGTCGAATAAATCCTGTTTTATTTATCTGAATAAATTTCTTTAGTAAGATTTTTAGCTTTCATATAAATATTAAATTACTAAAATAAATTAACATTAAAAAAGTTTGATTTTTTCAAATTGTCATAATTATTTCATAGACTCCAACTCTATTTAAATTTTTTCTTTGTTTTATAAATATTTGTAAGATAATTTGTTAAATAATTTATACATTCGCCTCTTGAATTAAAAACATTGCAATTTTTACACCTAGTTTTGAAAGCATTAAAGCATGTGACTCTATTGAGAAATATAAGGGACTTTAAATACTTCAATAATGTTCATTATGAATAGAATTGTAATACTAATTCTCTTCATCAATTTTAGAAGTTTCCACTGTTATTTGTTAAATGTTGAAAATATTATTTTACAATTTTTGAAAATTTTTTAATTATTATTAAAAGTTGAAATAAAAATATCTACTAATTTTAAATATCCTTTGTATGAGACTTAATATGCTTTTATTACGTATTTGTTAAAAAATTTCAATGCTTACTTTACTTTTATTATAATAAATTTAAAGAAATTCTGGATTATTCAATTGGTTTTAAACCTTTTGCTGTGGTCTATGAAAATTCTTTTTACTACAACAGTATTAAAAATAATTAATAGGTTAAAATATGCAAAAAAAAAAGTCATAATATTTATAGTATGTAAATTAAAACTAGAGATTTAATCGAATATCTTATCTTAACAATGCACATTTTAATATTTAGAATCATCCGGGAATGTTATATTTATATATTTTTAATCTTCAAAATTTTTAAAATTTTATACAAGGAACTATATATTTTTTTAATGCATTGGCCTTCATAAATTTTCATAGTTACAAACATACAAATTACTTTTTTATAAATGAAAATATAATTAAAAGTAAAATAATTCTGTAAATTTTCGCTCTACTTGATTATTTTTATTCATATATTAAATGTTGACAAAATAAAAGCAAATCTTAATCACTATATTTTATCTTTTTTTATTATCAAAACAACGCTTCAACTATTTAATGATTTCTCACACTTATTTATATTAGAAAATTGAAGTTGTTACTATGATTATAATCTTACAATCTGAATGTGAAAAAGAAGCATGAATAATGTTTATGAAAAAAAAAGAATCTTTCATGCAATATCTCAACTTGACGAGTACATTAAAACATTTATCTGGTTAAGATAACATTTTTTTTATAATAAATGTAGCAAAAAAATCACAGTCGAAATTTATATTCTTGAATATTTGTGATAAATAATTGTGGATATCAATAACGTAAAGTATCCATTAAAAATATATAGACTAATATGAAAATCACAAAATAATAACTAATACCTTATCTTATTTATTTTCTTTTTATATTCACTGTTCTAAAATTGTCTTCCCATGTAACTCAATATTTCTTAACTTTCTAATGTATTTTATTAATATAAAGGAATGTTAATGCATTAATAATTGTTTCAGAAATTTATGTTTACATGATTTATTATTTTTATATATCCTAAAAATGAATTATTTATGTTACAAATAGTCTGTTTTATAATTGGATGTTACAATATTTTCAATAATTTGCTTTCGAAATTTTAATGTTCTCAAATTGGCATTTAATTTTAAAAAAAATCTGCGAAACAGTTAAAATGAGTACCGAGAAAAACTATTGAAAATTTTGTCTAGAAGGATTTTAAATTTTCATCGTATTCACTAAGTCGAAAAAAAGTAGATACTATACGTTTTAGAAGTATATGAACATTTATTATTTTGAATTTGCTTCTAATAATACTGTTGTTATCACAAAATCTTTTTTCTGAAAATCTACCTGAACATTTAAGTAATACAAAACCTTACATCAAAAGGCACAGAACCACAGTTGTAAATTTTGTTAGAAATACACAGCTTTACTTCAGTAAATCTTTAGCAATAGTTTTTAATATTATATTATTAATATAAAATGTAAGTATCTCTTCTCCAATGATTTCTGTTATCATACATTATAAGGATCAACTCTTTAATAAATTCAATATAGTTGTAATTTTATCATTATAGTAATAACAGAGCATATTGAATAAATGAAGTTTAAATAAATGTAGAATTTATGTATGTTGATTAAAAAATGCTTTTAAAATGGACATAGTTATAAATGGTCATTTTTAAATGTTGTCAGATAAAAAAACAAAAAAAAATGTTTTTTTTTTTGATATTTTGACAACAAATGTTTGTTTTTTTCAACAATTTAATTAATTTTTTAAATTCTGAAAATACATATAAGATTTTATCTGTATAAAAATTTTCAACTCTAAATATATTGATTTACAAAGTACTTATAATAATTGTTTCAATGCACATTTTTATTATATATTTTTATAGATAAAATGTACCTACAAAAACTATACTATTTTTTATTTAATATATTTTTCTGACATTACAATCATCTGTCAACCATTTTTATTTCAAAAAATATTTGTTTAGAGTTTTGTTTCACATTAAATTTTACTAGAAAGGGTTTGTTTAAAAATAAGGCTTATTTTATTATTGATTATGTCAAAAAATGCATTTTCTAATGATAATTATCTTGTCATAAACGTAAAATTTTGTTTTTATGATAATGTAAATAGTATTTTAGGAATTTAATTAGGTTTTTCTTTAATTTTAAAATATCATTACATTGACCACTTTTTTTATTAAAAAGTTTCTAAAAGTTTTGAAAAATCTAAGAAAATTTAATTACACATAATAATTTTATCTGTAGGAATTAGCTTTGATAAGACACTTTTTCTTATTATAATACTTGCTTGGAATAATAACAAATTAACAGGTTGTTTTTATGTATATTTTCATGTTGCATTTACAAAACTAATAGACATTTTTTAAAATACAAAAGAACAAAAAAATTATTTTAGAAACAAATAACTATTCATTAAATATAATTTACGTTACTAAGAAATTCTGTTTGATTTTTACTATATCACGAGTAGTATTAATTTGTTAAGTGGCACTTCAAAAAATTTACCAAAGGGATTTATAAAGGTTACGTTCAAAATCACAATGAAACATTTATATTTTAGTTATAATAGTAGTATTTTATGCATTTGAGTACATGTAAATATACATACATTGTTCCACGTTGAAAAGTAGAAAATCATTCACTTCAATCTAGAAACAATAAACGTGTAGTTTTGTCATTTTACTTTTTTTTTATAAACTTTCAAAATATATAATTAATTGAAGATATGTAATTTATATAATTTAAGACGTTAGATCAAATTTAAGAATTTAATTAGATTAGAAAAAATGTTTTTATCGAAAGGCTTTTCGTTTGTATAATTTAATAAAAATAGATTTTTTTTAATATTATTTAAATGAAGTTCTCATTCCTTTGTTAGAATGTATTAATTATTATATTAGTGTATACTTTCAATTTTTAACTAATTTATTACAAATTATATTAGTGACATTCTTTAATATAATTTTGTATACATAATATTTTTTACGATATTATACAAATCTAAAAAACAATTTATTTTTTTAATTTATTGAAAAAGTTACTTTTGAAAACCAACATTAAAATATTCAGAAATTCTTTTTTATAAAATAATTTTTTAACAAATTAGTGGTTATTGTATGTTTAAATTTCTTTCAGGTATACTAAGACTGAGTAGAAGCATTCAATCTTATTTTAGTAAATTGGTTATAAATGTTAATTAAATATTTTTTCTATTTAATTTTTTATGTTATTAAATGCTACATACATATTAATGATTTATTATATTTTTCATAAAAGGGACTTCACAAGGATAATTTCGAGATCTTATATATAAAACAAATTGAGATTAAATAAGAATATAACATAATACGAAGTATTATGTATAAAAGGCTATCATCAATAAACTAATCAAAGCATTTTATTGATTGAAATTCATTCTTAAACAAACAAAAATTTAGTTTATATTTTTATGGATTATTGTTTGAATTCAATATATAAATATAGTAATGGTTATCATAATAAAATCTTATATATGTATATATAACTTACAACTTACTAATTAATTTCAATATTTATTATCTTTTTGAACAAGATTAAATCATGAAATAATAACAAAAAAATGCAGTAAAATAATTAAAATAACTATCAAATTATTCTCTCAAGAAACAACACAAAGTAATTTATACAAAAATATCCAATTTTTTACATTAATAACTTTGATTATTCTAGAACAACAAATGTTATATTATACTCATTTTGTAGTCAAGATATAGATACATACCATCATTTACTATAGATTCCATATAGAAATCCATATTCTAGGCGGACTTATAATTATTAAAATTTTAGTGCATCAGATAAATTTAAATTAACGTATCTTTGTGATGTGGAAATACAATATTATAGTAAAATATGTATAGAGGAAAATTCAAGAACTTCTTTTTTTTCACATAGTTAAGGTGACGGTAGTCATCAAAAAATCAAACAATTAATGTTACTCGTAATGTTATTAATCCTATAATTTTAAATTGTAATCGTATTATTTTTAATCGTAATCTCTATGTTAATTGATTAAATTTTGTGTTTCAGCTAGGGTGTAAAGAGTTAGATAATCTACGTAGTTGATTTGGGAGATATTGAGGCCCAAAAGAGTAAAATTTATATTATAGTAAGTTCTAATTATGTCTTAGTAATAACTTTACATCCTAGGTGGTCACTATAAGAATCTATAATTTATTTTGATAATAATTGTAATTTAATAATAAATTAAATCAATTATCGACGCATCTTATCTTCTAAAAATAGTTCTGGGTGGGGTAAATATACTCCAAACTAATATTCATTATATAAAATATTTTTCTCTATTTCAATAATTAATAGAATTTCTCAATGCTTCAGCAATTTGAATGCTATAAATAAAAAATATAATTATTTATAAAAAAAGAAATTGTTTATTTTTTTACATTTATTCGAAAAAATGAATTTACTTTTTCTCTTAATGATAGTATTTATAACAAATCTCGGAAACATAATTAATGGCTACTCATTTTATTTTTTTACATTCATAATTAAGAAAAAAAGTTCATTTACAATTTTGGCAGCTAATATGGTATTTAGTAACTTAATTGTCCTTGCTGTTGATGCATTATGGGTACCAATAAAGATGTTACATTTAATAAACTTTCCATACTATCTTGAGGAACGTGTTAGACAAATTATTCTAATAGGTTGGTACAATGCTGAATTTAATCATCTTCTATTGAGTCTAAATAGATTTTGTGCAATTACGGCACCCCTTATGTATCATGAAATTTTTTCTATCAAAAATACAGTATATTTTATTTATGGTAGTACTTTCTTAAGTATATGCATGATTATTCCATACTCATTCCATGATTTATGCACTTTTGATCACGAGGAATATTTTTGGGTGTACCTTGAGACACCATTTTGTGTAAACGCATCTAAGATTCAAGATTTCTGGCTTGGGGTTTCAATGAGTGTTTTAATCTTTATAATCGACATCATAACACTAGGAATATACTTTGTAAAGAGAGAAAAAAAACTAAGTTTAAATAAAAAACTCCAAAATGAGGGGAAACAAATTAGGATGATTATTCAAACTGTTTTGGCAAACATGACTCTTGCTTCTTGTTGTATACAATTTCATGTCATAGCACCATATTTTAGTGGATGTGGTTTTATGGAATTTTTCTTCACAACATTTCAATGGATGGGGTATCATGCAATTAGTGGAATTGTTTTGGGGTTGTGTTATAAAGATTTGTATTTACATTTGAGAAAATATTTTGTTAAAAATAAAGTTTCAAAAACGAGAATTAAGACATGTGGTATTGCTGGACTTAATGGAACGGATTCTAATTCAAAAAGGTAAAGGATATTAAAAAATACAGTTTTATTTTATGTTATTATGATATTTTTAAAATAATTAATTAATAAATTGTTTTGTTGGATTTTATTGTCGATGTATCAATATTGCTAGCACATATTAATATAAATATAAACATTTGTCAAGGTAATAACCAAAATAACATTAGCAATAAAAAGAAAAATGACAGAGTATGGGATTTCAAATAATAACTATTTCAATATTGCAATTTAAGAAAATGTTTTTAATAAATCACTGAAGAAAATAATTTATGTTATATTTTGTTGTATATGAAAAATGACAATTATTGAATAAGGAGAATATTCTAAGAAGTTTCTATTTTTACAGACTATATAAAAATGATAATTTTTCAAATAAAAATGTAAATATTTTATTATCATATAATAAAAAATATCAAGCAGACCTTATAATAAACTTTTTTTATTTGTTGTATCTCAAAAAAGTGACTACATTTGCATAAACTTTTTTTTCCTCAGATCATTTTTATGATAAATTATTATAAATAATGTAAAATAAATTGTATATAAGAAGTGCTTTTAACATTGAATACCATATTGGAAATAACGAAATGAAATTTTTTATTTCTCTCCTTTGCTTACTTGGCTTTATCAATGTTTCTTATTCACTTGCAAAATCAGAAAAAACTTCAAATTTTATAGGTACACCATTCAATGGTTCAATTTTTGATAAAGATTCTATCAAACAAAGATTAGATATCTTTTTAAAATCAAAAGAATTTCCACCGCTTAATGATTCTGAAGAAAGGCAAAAGAACAATAAAACAACAACTAAAAAAGGAACAATTGGAAACCCAAGTACTAAAAAAGTACAAACTATAAACGTAAGTACCGGAAAAGTAACAACTAGAAAACCAAGCACTAAGAAAGTAACAACTAAAAATCAAACTACCAAAAATGGAACAATTGGAAACCAAAGTACTAAAAAAGTACCAACTAAAATCTCAAGCACCGGAAAAAGTAACAACTAGAAAACCAAGCACTGAGAAAGTAACAACTAAAAAATCCAACTACCAAAAAAGGACCAACTAAGAATTCAAAAAATAAGCAGTAACTCTACTATGTTGTACCGAAGGGAAAGTTCACAACAGATACTTGTAAGTCTTTTCAACCTGTTACGTCAGGTCCTTCCTGTAATGATGTAACCCGGTGCCATTTGGAAGTACACAAAAAAGATTTAATTTAAATTATAAAATTTAGTTTTAAAATAAACAATATTTTTTTTTCAATTCTCAATGATATTTTATATACACGTTAAAAAAATTGCATTGAACAATTTATTACGATAATTTTTACAATGAAAAAATGCATTTAACACTATTTTTAATTTAGGTTTTTTACTAAAATATTGAATTTTTAAGTAATTTCGATGACTAATATTACAAGATTGTGATTACAATATTGTTATAATTAAAATTGTTTTTTGTGTTGTTTTAATGCTATATTACATGAATCATTACAATCAGTTGCATTATCTTCATATTATTGATACTTAATTTTAGGTCTTTTTATGTAAATGAATTTATACACTTTCTTATTATATTCAAAAACTTTTTTCATGCATATATTCACTTCAACATGCTGAAGCACTAGCATTGAAGTCATTACAGAATTTGTTACCATAAAATTGAGGTCTTGATTTAAAATCATATAAAGCTTTAATTCCTAATAAACAAAGTCAATGTCTTCTACCTTTTGAAGTGTAATCTTTACAATTATTACTATTTTATAATGATCTTCTTGTAAAAAAGAAATATGTGAATTTCCCATTTTTACTACATTTATTATGTTTCCATCCAGGAACTTGCGGTTTAGAACTTATCATAATTATTGGCCAAAAGATTACATTTGTATATAGTAGAGTACAATTCAAATTGACTACCAACTTTGGTATATTAAATGCATTCACAATGTAATCAACAACTTCTTTTGGAAATTGTGCTGTTAAAAATAACTTTTAAACCATAAATCTAGAGTCCATCACTTTTGGATATTTTATCCGCTTGTCTTCTTAAAAAAATGAATAAATAAGCATTAATAACAAATGGTTACCGTTACTAAAAATGTTTTAAACTTTGTGTTTGAATGAAACATTTTTTTCTAACGTTAACAAGCCACTTGTAAAAGAATTACAAAAATCCATATCCACAGATCTATTGTACAACTTCAAAGTTTTAACCAATTTACGATTTGTTTCTAAATAGTTCATCATCATTTTTTAGAAAAAATTTATATCAAATTGAATTAGCAAAATTTACCAGTAGAAGAAATAAATACCAAGTGTTTTTATCAATTAATAATTTCATTCATTCATAATTACATAAAATGCTGTTAACTTCACTGTGGTTCATTAGAAATTCTTTTATAAAAACCTGAACATTTTGTAAAGAATTTAGCTAAGTTTCTAACATCTTCTTAAAAACATGAATTTGATTTCCATCAATTGTGACAGAGCTGATTTTGTTGTGCAAACATAAGTAAAAGAAATTGTTTAATTTTTCGAATAATCCTAAAATATAAATTTGAAGGTCATAATTTTTTATCATACGTGGAAAATATTTATTGCAAATACCAAAAGATATTAAGACTTTTATTTAGACATGTAATTACTGAGATAATATCCTGGGTAAAGCTACACTGATCTTCTGGGCTAGTGTAGTTTACCCATATTCTCTCAATTAAATATCTTATAAGTTACTGTGGTGTTTGAGAACCCAGAGCTTTCTTTACGCCTCAGTTTTCTGCTTTATTTACATATGTTTTATCATCTTTAAAATGTTTTTTACAATTTAAATTTCTGATTTACTGAGATCCTCAAAATATTGGAATTGCTTTTCCCAGTTTCGATGAGTATCTCAATAATATTCCTCCTTCGGAAATTTTTGGTGTCAACTATTCAGGATAATATCCTAAAGAGCTTGTGAAATATTACAAAAAAAAGCATCATCTTACTTTTGAATAATTGTTTTATGGTAGGTAATAATGAAATTTCGTCTTGCAGAAAAGTTTACTGATTTGAATATATATGAACAAATTCCATTAATATAAGTTTAAGATTTGCGAAAATACAATAATAATTTATATATATTAAGGAAAAGAAAATGACTACATAAGCTATGATAACGACTGATAAAATTCCCGATAGTATGTATATTAATTTTTAGAAATGAAAATTGTAGTAGTATTTAAAATATTCACATCTTTTTAAAAACGATTTTAGAAATTATAATATGCTGATCATAAAATGTTATGATAATAAGATGATTTAACTTTTAGAGTAACAATTTGAATGAATTTTAGCATATGAATGATTAAGAATTAGAATTTTTATAAGAAGATGGAAATATACATTTCTACTTAAGGTATAGCGCATTGCAGTTTAGAAAAAATTATTCATAATTAGACTTGGACGGGTCAGTAAATTACTAGACCTGAATTCGGTCGGTTTAGGGTCAGTTTTATAATTTGATTCGAGTTGACCCGTTAAACCAATGATATAATTTTACCTTCTAACATATATTCCTGTAAAAAAAATTTAATTTAATTTAAAACAAATTTTCTCATAAAAAACAATTTTACATTTTATAATTTATAAATTATCCTCAAAAACCAATAATATGCATAAATTCGTAGAAGCTAAATTAAAATAATGACAATTTCTAATCTGAAATGGTAAAAAAATAGACCTGAAAATTTTAGATTGACCTTTTAAAGTTATACAAAATCAACTAGAGTAAGATTGCATGTCTAGCAATGGTAGATATAGTGATAGAATAGTAGTCGATATTTATTTTCTTTTTTTCAAGTTAGCAAAATTAAATACTTTTATAAAAGTATATAAAAAGCCTAGTTTTTTCAATTTATTATTTATATTATGGTTTATCCGTAATATTGAGATTTTACCTTTCGAACAATTTGAGAACCACTTTATCATATTAATTTTGAAAAAAAGTTAACCAAATAGAAAAAATAAAGAGTTTGTAAAAGTGTTTATTTAAGAAATATTAGTCTAATTTCTGCTACAGTCTTTTGGGGATAATTTGCTTTTTCTAATTTAAAAAGAATATGTCATTTTATTATTTATTAAAAATTTTCAGTGTTAACTAATGTCTGTTAACAGCAAGTTTATTTCTTTATTCCTTTTTATCATAGAAAGTATTAAACTGTTTTTTAATTCATAAAATATAGTATTTAATAAATTAGTAAAATCAAACTTTTTTCAACATCCATATTTAATATATCTTTATATTATTTATTCTATTTTTGAATTCTACCTACTATATTCTTTTAAAAATTTTGTCAATTAAAGAAATGACCATTTATTATATTAAATTCAATAAATTAATTTTCTCGCATTTATTATTTTATTATGTATACCTTAGAAAAATAGGGAATAAAAAAAATACAAATGTTACATTATTCAATAAATTCCTTAAATCAATACAATTTGGAACAACTATCTTTTACATTATCAACTTTATATTTTAATCTGATTTTTTGGCCACAAACCTAATTTTAGCATTTTTTTTCCCAATTTGTCAAAGTTGAGTCAGTGCTGTTTCTGATTGCTTAGAATTGGACACTTAATTATTTGTTTTCAAATTACCAGTAGTCTTTGCGATATTCAATGGTCGTTTATCGGTATTTTTTTTCTTCACAATTGAGGCATTAGCAACTTTTGAGGCAGAAGTTAAAGATTTAATTGTTTGTTCAGATGTAGATGAACTTATGGAAATATTCTTATTTGATTCTTTCCTTTTTTTTTGCGACTTTTTTAGACATAAAAGTAAAATTATTAAAATTAAAATAACGATTAAAGAGATTCCAAAAATGATTAAAATCTTAGAATTTTTAGAGGCTCTAGAGTTATTAGATTTACCAGAGTTATCCGAGACAATTGATTTTTTTGAACCGGTAGAGACAGTAGAGATTTTTAGTAGTTGTAGAGTCTTTAAGAGCAATAGAATTATTAGAGCCAGTAGAGCCATAAAAGATAGTAAAGATTTCAGTAGTTGTAGAGTTTTTAGGAGTAATAGAATTATTAGAGCCATTAGAGATAGTTAAGATTTTAGTATTTGTTAAGTCATTAGGACCATTAGAGCCAGTAGATCCAAGATTGATAGTTGAGATTTTAGGAACTGTAGAGTAAATGGAATCAGTGGGATAATTAACTTTTTCATAGATTACATAAATAATAAATTCAGTTTCTTTTATATCGTTATGGTTGCATAGAAGTGTAGCGGTGGATTTAATAAAATGTTTTATTTGGAATACATAAACATAATTATAAAAATATAAGGGTAATTAATATATATTACTTAGGTTAGTCAATCTTGAAGTGAATCTTCAAGATTATAAAAACTAGTCTCCAGTCAAATTTCCTTTGCTTTTATACTAATTTTTCTCCCAGGGGGCGTTGATATATTTGATACCAATTCGCCCTCAATATATATATTTTATATTTAGGTATATATATATTTATATATATAATCAGAAATCAACTTTACGATTCTATTTCTTTATAATTTCAGTTTATTTCATTCGTTTGATTTCGATATAATCTGGTTTTTCGATTTTAGTATTGCTACCCTTTATAATTAAGGTACATTTATACAATCTACCTGATACCAATTTTTCAATATCACGTACTTCTATATATTTTTTTGTCGTTTCATCAAACATCAATAATGATGTTGAATATCGAAGTCCATAAAAATTTGTAAATGCTCGATATTTCATTTCATCAAGTACGATTTGGCATCCAATTGAATTTTTTTTTATTTCCCTGCTGGAAAATGTATAAGTGTCTCTTCTTCCAAATTTTTGGTGAATTTTATTTTCAAATCTTTGAATAGTGTCATTAATCTTTAAACGCAGTGTTGCTTTTATGTTCGGTACTTTACATTTGGCTTCATAATTAAGTACATACCCCATATAACCCTCGATATCCCAAATGTTTGTTTGAAAATCCTTAAAATTTAGATAATGTAGTCTATAGCCGGCATAAAGAGTTGTATTTTTTTCAAGACGTCTAAGTTTAAAAACATCAACATTATCATATTTATTTCCAGGTGGTAGAAAAACAATAGTGTTTGGATATGATGAATAGACAGTATAGTTCTTGCATTTTAGTTCGTTATCAGAAAGATAAGCTTCACTGGTTTTTTCAGCTTCATTATGGACCAAGTTAGCTTCCTCATTATTGTAATCATCACATTGATAGCCGACATTAATTGAAGGCATAAACATCTGTTTTATATGACCACAACTGACAAATGTTTTAGCACCAATAGTGTTGCAATAGACATATTTTAAGGTAAACACTTTTTGAGAGGGATAGGAATAAATATAACGTATAAATTTACGATAATTCGGAACAAATTCAGAATTTGAAAAATTTCCTAGCCAAGTTTTGTATGGACAAACAAAGATACTAAATATTTCTTTATTAATGCTACTTTTTGGGATGAGTTTCAATACCAAATTATCATATTCGTCTGATTTTACGAACCCAATGTAAAAAAAATTTATAATTTTGTCTGATTTGGAACAGAGATCTACACGTAAAGGACAGTCATAGACAATTCCCATATGGCAATAAAATAAATTGCACGTTAAATAAGAATGATTTATAGTATATTTCTTATTTTGAACATTATTTTCCCTAGGTCTCAGATTGTTTGTAATAAAGTTGTTATGTTCTTTATTCTTTATTGCCATTCTCAATTCACTGTTACTTTTACGTCGAATTAAAAAGTCTTTTGTTAAATATATTTTGTATACAATTACACTTTTTTCTGCATCGAGACTAGGCAATTTGATTTTAGCAGTTTCTCTTTTACCATCAAAACTTCTCCAATAGTAATTTTGATCACCTGAATTATGATAATATTCTAAAGGAAAATGTTCAGCTGAAAATAACCAAGTAGATGACAATATCAATCTGAACAGCATACATGCATGTATGATGTATATCATGTGGATATAAGACAACTTTGCCATATTAAAAATAACTCGAAAAATATAAAATCTTTATTTTTTATATAATATATTATGCGACGTTTATTTGGATATTTTTTCATAAAATTCACATTTTGTGGGTAACACTATATAGAAAGCGGAAATTTTAATATATCTTTAAATTAATTAAATGAAATTGAATACATTTGCTTGAGTTTATTGTTATATTTCAAAGTGTCTTTTATTAAAAAAACATTTTCAAAAACCAATATTATTTTGCATAGTTTTTTTAACATTTCAATACATTTAGTTTTGAATTTTTAAAAAAAAAAATTACATAATTATCATATCATTATTATTTCATTCTAAAAATATGAGAAAATTCTAAATAAAAATATTATTTTAAAAAAATTAAATATAATATTTTAAACAAAGTCTTTTTTGGAAAATTTAATTATATGTAGGCAAAAACATAGCTATTTTTTATACTTCTTAGTTAAAAGTAAAAATATCTACATACTTAATCATCCATATAAAATAATTAATATTTATATAATCTATTAATTTACTAAAACTAATCTTTCGTAATGAATGTAGATATAGCCAACATAAAAGGACATAAGTTTCCATTAAATAGAATAAATTTGTTAATCTTTCAAAATTTTAATTTCCTTAATTTGCGACTAATTTTATTGCAATTATTTTTTACATAAAAATTAAAGAGACAATTATGAGATTAGCAGAAAAAATTTCCATTTTTCTTTTATATTATTCTTATTTTAAAACTTCAGATTTTTTCTACAGGACATTTTAAAATACAAAGTTATAATTTTATTTTATGCAAAATTACAAACAATTATATAGAAACATTGTTAACATATCACAGCAAAGTTTTTTAATATGTATTGATAGTTTAAATTAGTATAAATTATATTTCTGTATTGAATTTTACTCATCTGATAACTTCAATATTTTTTCTACTGTTTTTCAAAAATTATCTTTGAAAACTAAATTTATGAAAAGTTAAAAAAATGTATGCATTTTTTCTTAAAGTGAAAAATCAATTTTAAATACTTTAATCTAAAAAAAGTAAATACTAAAATGATATTTTGAATTAATATTATTTTGTGTAATTAAATAATTATTGGTTTTCGTTATTGCTGTTAATAAATTGTTTAAAAGAATGATTTTTACTAAAACGTTTGCAACTTTACACAGAATTGATTTCACAAAATTTTCTTCATAATATAATGTTAAAAAAGACTCTAAAATGAAGATAGATTATAAAAAAATATTGAGATAATAAAAATTTCATTAATTCAAAATGTCATTAATGTTTATTTTTTTAAAAAAAGACAAAATTTATACGAAAATATAATAACTTGTGATGTTTAAAACATTTTTGTTGTCATTTGATATTTTAATATATGATAAAAATTCAATTTTTTTTAAAGAGTGGAACATATTTTTTGTGATTTATGTGGAATTGTCATAATTTGTCTCCATTTTTATGCATTTTCAGAAACTATTTTTAGATCATAATTTAAAAAAATTGTTTATAATAGGTCAATAAAAATGGAAATTTATGATGTGTTAGATAAAAATTGCTCTAATTAATTCAGAAGAATATTTTAAGAAATTTTCAATGATAACTGTATAAAAATAATAATTTTTCAAATAAAAATGTAAATATTTTATTATCATATAATTAAAACATCAAATTTAGTTTATAATAAACTTTTTTAGTTGTATATTATACATTAGCAAATTTGCTTCATTTAAAAAATATTATTTCTTAAGATTATTTTTACAATAAATTATCATGTATAATATAAAAAAAATTGTATATAATAAGTCTTCTTGAATGAAATAACATATTGAAAATAACAGAATGAAATTTCTAATTTCTTTCCTTTGCTTACTTGTCTTTATTAATGTTTCCTATTCACTTGGAGAATCAAAAGGGAGTGCGGATGCTAAACCACAATGGAACGGTGAAATTTTTTGGAAAAACCTTGCTGATAACCTTAAATTAACTATTCAAACCGATAAACAACAATGGAATGGTGAAATTTTTTGGAAACAATTAATAGAGAAACTAGGAAAAAATGCTGAAGCTAACAAACCACAATGGAACGGTGAAATTTTCTGGCTTAATCTTTTAGAAAAAAGTCAAAAAGGTTATCCACAAGTTGAACCACAATGGAATGGTGAAATTTTCTGGCTCAGAGCTTTAGATGATGTTGAAAAAGTATATCCAGATGCTAAGCCACAATGGAATGGTGATATATTCTGGAAAAAAGCTTTATCAAAAATTCTACAAAAAATTTCCAAAATTCCAAAAGAATATGTTGAAGATACCAAGACTGATTAAAGATCTAATAAAAATGTTAACAATTACTTTTGACAAAATAAGAAAATATACTGAAGACTTTCTCAATCTTTCATTATTTAATCATAACAATTGTAAAATTAACTAAATGAAAAATAGTGAGGAAAAAGTGCATTGTAAAAAATAAATTTAAATTATTCAAAATTCAATTTTTAATTTAAGTTAAATTTTTTTATTCCATTCACAAAGACATTTTGTATAAAACTAAATAAATTATCATTCATTAAATAAATATTACTTCATAATTTTAATGTATCAAATTACATTTAAATATAAATAAGTATTTTTGTAGAAACTTTACTAAAAATTATCTTATGTAAATATTACCTAAAAACATAATTTTTAATTTAATTATTTTATTTTACATATTTGAAATTTAAATAAATTGAATTTACTATGATGATTTTTGCAACAATTTGTTATATATAGTATGAAAAAATTGTTTTTGACATATTTTTTTTAATTGGATTTCAATTTGAAAATATAATGGCTAAGCATTTTATTTCCCTGCTTCTTCTACTTAACGTTATTACTTTCTCTCATTCAACTGCAAACCCAATGTGAAATGCAATCGAGGATGTTTTAAAATGGATTGATACAACAACTATGGATCCGAAAATGGCTAGGTTTTAGGGAAGTTGGGAGAATTAGGTAACTACTATAGCAATCTCCTGTAATGGGAGATAATAATGAGTATGTTAAGAATAAATCTATGGTTGTAGAAAGAATATTCAAGAACATAGATATGATGAAATATTTGGTTAGTGAAAGTGAAAACAAATTATTGCCATACCTAACATAGAATTTTGGTGAATTTATTAAACCAAAAAAAATGTTGATATTTAACCATAATGGAATGGTGAAGACTTTTTAGTCCGAAAAATTAGCTGAAGTTGAAACATTAATTACTGAGGGTAAGAAAGTAAGGGAAAATCACAAATCATTGTTTGAAGAAGAAAATGACTTTAATACGAAGACTGTAGCAACAAGATATATTGATAACATCCAAGTAAGAAACAATATAATTTCTCATGAACTTGAATCACAGTGGAATGGTGAAGATTTTTTGAAAAAAGTTATTGGTGATATTCTCAAATTCCTTAAAGATGGTTATAGAAAACTTTATCGCAGAAATATTTAGAAAAAAATATGTTATTTGTAAAGAAATTGAGATATTGAAAGATGACAAAAGGAAAGTGTTAATGAAATTGAAAAAAAGTTAGCATAGGAATATGCTAGGAGGTTATTCATTGAATTGAGAGATAAAATGGGCTTTAGTACCACTGTGGCTCCATTACCACAATCATACTATGATCCATCTGAGAACACATTAACTGGAATAGACTATACTGCTCCTGAAGCTATAACAATTCATGAATACTATTCTCCATCTGTCACCCCATCAACTGAAATGTACTACACATCTGGTGAGGCACAAACAACTATAGGATACAAATAGTATAAAAAGAAATAATAAACCTGTTGATAGAAAATTATAAGAAGCATTTTCTCCAAACCAAAAACTTTTTCAAGAACTATAATTTTTCAAAATATTGAGCTTCCTGAAATTTGAATAAGTTACCTACACTAAATATTTAAATATAGAAAATATATATTGTAAGAATTAATTGTTTATTAAGAAAAAATTTAATTTTAAATCACTTTCTATCCTGTTTTTTATCTTAATGTTATTTTATTAAAAACAATTAAATTAACAATTATTAAATAATTATTACTTCGTAATTTTTATGTTATATAAAATTTTTTAATTCCAAAAAGTTTTTTTTAGTATCTAACAAAATATAATACAGCATAAATAGTCCTTAAAAACATAAATTTTAATTTAATTAATATATTTTATATAATTGAAATTTTAATAAATTGAATTTATTATGATGATTTTTATAACAATTTATTCTATATAACATAAAAAAACAAAATGTTTTTGACATATTTTTTTGAATTGAATTTCAGTTTGAAAATATCATGGATAAGCTTTTAATTGCTCTAATTCTTCTACTTAACGTAATTGCTTTCTCACATTCATCCACGAACCCAACTGAGAATGTAATCGAAAATATTTTAAAAGGGATTGATACTGCAACTATAAGTCCGGAAATGACTATGGTTTTAAAACAGTTGGAAGGATTAGGTGAAGTTTATAAACAACCTCTTATAATGGGAAATAATCATGAGTATGCTAAGATGAAATCTATTGTTTTTGAAAGAATACAAAAAAACACTAATATGATAAATTATTTGGTTACTGAAAATGAAAAGAATTTATTGCCATTCGTTTCTCAGGATTTCGATAAAATAACTAAACCAAAAAAAGACGTTGCTTATAAAGCACAATGGAATGGTGAAGATTTCGTAGCCCAAAATCTAGTTAAACTTGCAAAACAATATCCTGATACAAAGTTATTAAAAGATAATAGCGAAACAATATCTAGAGAAGAAAATAACATCAAAATGACGAATGTATCAAAGAAATTTATTAGTAACAACCAAGTGAAAGACGAGAAAATTTCGCATGAAAGCGCTACACAATGGAATGGTGAAGATTTCTTGAAAAAAACTATTGGTGAACTTGAAAAATTATTTAAAGATAGATATAGAAAATCTAATCTTGGTCGTATATCTGAAGAAAAAGCTGCGGAGGAGCTTGCAAAGTTGCATCAATTAGAAATGGAAATAAAAAAGACTATTATTATTAGAACAAATAAAAAAACGCAAAAGAAGCAATTAATAAAGATTAGAAGAAACAGTTCCTCTAAACGAAAACATTTCACTCAATAAAATATCTCAGAATGTCAAGCTTTTTTTAAAATTTAAGAAGCCACCTACTCTAAGCAATTAAATATAAAAAATATATATTTTAAGAAATGAGTGTTTTTAGAAATAAATGTAGTTTTAAATTCGCTTTTTATCATATTTCTCTTTCTTAATGACATTTTACATAGAAAATAAATAGATTGGCGATCATTAAAAAATTATTACTTTATAATTTTTATTTATTTTATTGCTTTGCAATACAAAAAAGTATTTATGTAGCTATTTTACAAAAAATGATCTAATGTTAATATTCTCCAAAAACATAAATTTTAATTTTATTAATTTATTTTACATATTTGAAATATAAATAAATTGAATTTTTCACGATGATTTTTGCAACACTCTATTTTATATAATATAAAAAAATTGTTCTTTATATATTTTTTTGAATTAAATTTCAGTTTTAAAATATAATGGCTAAGCTTTTTATTGCTATAATCCTTCCACTTAATGTTATCACTTTCCCTTATTAAAGAGCACAGGGATATCTGGATTTGGATGATTTAAAAAAACACAGGCATATCTGAATTTGAAAGGTTATTTTTCATTTTTTGGGGTCGAAAAATTATAAGATCCTCCATTAAGAGAGATCGAAAAAACACTCATTGATGTAAATTCATGTTTTTCGATACTCCTGTCAATAAGGGAGGCTATAGAAGTTTTGTTAAGGACAAACTTATATTGAATGAAAAATAAGAAAACGTATAAGATTAATAAAGAACTTATTTAATCAAAGCGCTAATAAAATGAAGTCGTTCATTTCTAAGAAGGATAAAACTTGAGAAAATAAAGTTACCGATTTCTTAGAGAAATTTGTTTCCAAATTTTAATAAACGGCTCTTTGTTCAAGCTAGAAAAGAACTTTCAGCATAGATATTTTACTGAGAGATGTGGTATTATTTTTTATAGAAACTAAGATATAAATATATATATATGAATTGATTATGGAAATGTGTGTTGAAAAAATGATGAAAAATGAATTGATTTAATATTGGAATTTTATTATATTTTTTATATTATTCTATTCAATGTTCTTTATATGTGAAATTTAATAAAATATTAGAAAAATTATGTTTTTTGCATTTTGATATAAGTATTATATGATTTCTAAAATTAAAGGAAATACATAAATTAATTTTAGCATTCAATATTTCTTACCAATCTTAACCTAATTTTAGAAGTAAAAAGAAAAATTTTGTTTCTTATTTTGAATTCTAGAACTAGTTCTAGATATTTGTTACCATAGTTGAATAAGTTATCTCTAAAAACATCCTCTTTGACTATTCTTTTAATATAGTTTTGAACAAATGGTAATTTTATTTTAAATTGATTAAATAAAAAGGTTTATAAACAATTAATACGGTCGATTACTAGAATCAGAAAAAAACATAATGATAAAATAATTCATTTTTTTTAAGCCATGTTACACACAAAACCCAAACATGTCTTTTAGATCGAAAATGCTCAGACTGCTACAAAATGCATGTGCTGTTAAAATAACTGACCATCCAAAATGAAGTAGGCGATGGGTTACAATCTACCTCATTTTACATTTATCTTCTAAATAATTTCTTTTATTATTTTTATGCATATTTTGTATATATATTTTTAGATCATTTTGTATATACATTGAACTTTGTTTTGCATATACATTTTACCTCGTTTTGTATATGCAAAGTGAATTTAGCCTGTAATTTTATTTATTTTAAATGTTTCCTAGGCTTCCAAGTTTTTTAGTCATTGACCCCGTTTTTAAAATTATTAATAATTTTTACCTGCTTATTTACCAATTTTATACTATTTCATAAACTTATTAATGTTTTTTAACAGATTTCAGAGTTGTACTAAGGTAATAATAAATGTAGGATAATGAAAAAAAAATAACAAGATTAATGACAAATGGCACATACTTATATTTTTTAATATTATTATATTTACTTTACAACAATAACAATTATTATATTAGTTTTATGGATCTAATAATCATCAAGTACAATAATATTTAATTTGATATTCTAAAAATAAATTAAGTCTTTTACCAAGTTAGACATTCTTAAAAAGTTTAATTTGGTACTAATACGATAGATCGCTATTACCGTGAAATTCAACATTTTTAGTTTTTTGTTAGTTGTCTTATAACAGTAATAACGTTTGGAACTTTTAATATTGATACGTAACTAAGATAGTGATATGTTGACAGAAAAGAAATTTTATAACCACCTATTACTACAACAACTTTAGACATTTAATATTTTATGGTTATCTTATAGAATAAGGATTATGATTATTTGCAGTTTTAGCTAGTGATTTTATATGTGTATGAGCTTTCAAAATTTACTAGAAAACTCCTAATTGTTGTTTGATTAAAGAGGAATCAAGAGTGTATCCCTAATGATATGATTTTATGGTAGACATTGTGGAAAAAATTTATTTATTGTAAAGATTATTATTAAAATTATATGAATATTTTTTTTATTCTCTTTGTTTTAAATATTTTTAACAAATAGATTAAAATAGAAATTAAGAAATACCTAACATTTATTTTTGTTGTTTTTTTACTAAATAATATTAAGTAAAAATATTATATTTTATCGCTAAAGTATAAATATCGCTAATTTTACCAAAAAAAAGTTTTAAATTAATTTATTAATTGATACTAATTACCAAACTATGAAACTTACAAACTAATGGTAAACTATAGGCAAATTCTAACCAATCTTGCATGTACATTCTACCTAATTTTAAGCACACATTCTAACTTGTTTTGTATATGCAAAATAAGATAGAATGTACATGTAAAATGAGATAGAATGTGTTTGCAAAACGGGGAAAAAACCTAAGCTCCAAAATACTTTTGAATATTGCTCTTTTTTTCATATAAATCGTATTAGTCTTAAAGATATGTTTAGGTTTTGTGTGTAATTTGCAATCATATAATCCAATTCCGACTACCAGATACAATTTTGAGTTAAAGTACACAGATTTTTAAATTTTCAATATCATAAATAATCACTTTCTTAAAATAAGATGATGATTTTTTTAATTTTCTTAGTATTTTAAAAATCAAAATAATTTTTTTCTTTTTCGACAAGACTAGAATTTTTAGCTGTTAATTAAGCGAAAGTTTATATGTTAAAATAATTATTTAAAGATTTAAATTATATTTCTTTGTAAATATCGTATGATAAATAATCAATAACATTACTTTATTATCAGTAATTTCTACAAATTCATAAGAAAAGTTTTTCAAACTGTATATTTTAGACTTATGTTCTAAAAATGGTTGATATAATTTTGGTTATCTACATTATTCAACTTATATATAGTACCATCGATGATTTTAATGACGCTGTCAGTATATATTATAATAAAAGAAATCAAAAAAAAAGAATGTTTACATTAACAAACAATTCTATACAACAATTGTTTGTAAATTAACGAGTGAAATTATTTATATTATAGCTGTTTTTATATTTATTAAATTGCCTAAATAGGAATTTATAATGATTATTTGGAAAATAATGCTTGGATAGCAACAAAATTCTATATTTTAAAAACACAACAAACGACTTTTATGTTTTTCATAACACTTTTAACAAGTATAAGGAGATATATAGCTGTTAAGTATCCTTTATCATATAAACTTCATTTTTCAAAATCAAAAATAGCATTTATATTACTATTTTTCATCATATTATCAACAATTATTGGACTTGGGAATATTTCTTTTTATGCAAGATTCGAAAAAATTTGATTCACTTGACTACTATATTCTATTGTTTGAATCTAAGTATGGAATTTACTATGAAATGCTTTTTGTAATATTTTTATTTGGAATGATTTCTATTGCAGCATGTACATTTAACAAAATGACTATTTTAACATTGAAAAAACACAATCATATTGGAAATAAATACAAAAAAATTATATTATATCTTGTATCCAATTTTTATTATTACAACTTTATTATTTGTTAAAGCTTTCTTTGTTTGTAGATTTATTGGTGTAAAATATGAAAATTATGTTTTTATTCACATACCTTATTTTCTCCATGTTGTGGCGTTTGATTTAAGATCTATTGGAGATTTCTGTTTTCTTATTTATTCAAGGTAGGTGAAGAAAATTAACGTTTTTACTTGTGTAAATTTAATATTTTAGTAATGAGCTTAAAATAGAATTGAAAACAACTTTTGGATGTTCCTAGAAGTTCAATAACGACTTAAATATCAAAAATACATATCGATAATAATTTGTTTGTTAATATTAAAAGGTATCATTTAATTATTAAGATGGTTCAAGTTCAAAACTATTTTTGAATTTTTACAAATTATTTTCAAGTATAGAAATTATGCTTACTTTTTTCTCAAAATCTTATTCTTATAGTATGAAAAATTTATTTCAAGTACAGTATTTGAATATTGTCACATTTTTTAATTTTTAGATCAAGTTCCTTTGGTATACCTTCAGAAAATTGTGAATTAACTTTAAGATAGTGTTCAAAATTTTATCTAAGAATTAGACAGTCGATTGTACCAAAGCATTAAGCAACAATCCATAAACCAATATTTATTTTTTTTGTGAATCTTTATCAATTGTAATTTTATTTTTGAATATACTAATAACTTTTTTTTCGATCTCAAAAACTTTTTTTACGAAACTTGATAAAAAATACATAAAAATGTTTTCTGATAATATGTACAATAGAAACTTGATTATCCAAACTGATTCTGACAGAGGGTCGTCCGGATAACCGAAAATTGAGATAAATGAATAAATATAAAAACGTCAGATTAAATTTCATAAAAGGGGCTCCCACTTTAAATAGGTAAGTAAAGCATTTCATTTGCTCAATTTTTTATTTTTATAACGAATAATGATACATAATCTTGCTTAACGGTAATTTGTAACATTTGAAGAATTTTTTTGTAGCATTCATTTTTTCGCTTAAATATAGGATAAAAATAATATTTATTAAAGATAAAATTTTGAATGATTTAGCATATAAAGTTATATTTGGATGACAATATAGGAGAAAATGCATGGAACAATAATTACTAAATATTAAGTGCACCTAAATTATAATAAGTAATAACTACATAATTAAGCTTACTTATATTTAGTCTTGTTTTTTTTATATTAGGTTTTAACTCCATAACATTTTTTTACATGTTTCGATACCCTTAAAATTATCAATTTCAGTATAAGTTTCTCAAATAATAATTTCATCAAATGTGGTATATATTACATTTCACACTTTTTATATTTTGAATTTACTTTAAAATTCTAATCCGTATTAAGATTAGTTTATTTTCTTTCTTTACGCTATAGAGATTAAAAAACTATTTCATAAAATAAATAATTTCATAATAAATTGATACAGTTGCAACCATATATTATCATAAAAAATCGAAAAATTTTTGTTATACTCAATTAGAGGAAATTTTCTATTGTCGGCTGCAATAAAATCCGCATTAAGACATCTTTTAACTTATAAATTTTTTCAATTGCTCAATAATGTTGCTAAATATATATTAAACTCAAGGAAAAAAAGCATAAGATTCAAAGTTAAAAGTGTTAAAGAAATGGGGACCCACATTCTATTATTTTTCCCTAGCCTAAGATTCCTGATCCAGATAATTGAGTTTAATCTGTATAATTAAATAAATCTGTTCTAATGACAAAAAAATTCATTCTGTCTTTCCTTTTCCTGAAAATTACATTTAAGTTTCTGTATTTCTTTTTTTCTGTACAAACGAAATATTGTAGATATATATTAAAGGAGAGAATTCCATCAAAACATTATTTCTATTTTCAAACTTTTAAGAATGAAAATATACAAGCAGCGATAAGGGTAACGAGTTGGTTATTTGTAAAACTATTTTTGAGAATAATGAAGCAGGATTTACAATTTGTTTATTAAAAATTTAATGTAGACCAAATAAGAACAATTATGATTTTTTCATAAAAATATTGAGTATGTTTGGATTATATGATGTTAATAATTCGATAGGGAGAAGAGTGGATGCATTAAAGACATTGTTTTTTCACATATGGATCAGAATAAAGATTTAATTTTTAAGTTGAAAAAAATAGAATGGTAATGTTCTTGAAGGTATAAATAAAGATCATTCTGTAACAGTAACTTTTGCAACACCAAAAGTGGTTACAAAAGCATCTTGTGAATGTAAGAAAGCTTTTACAGAAAATAAATACTATCCAATGTATTATTTATATGATCAATTTTTCTTGATGAGTAATTATATTAAAGTATATCACTAGTTTTATTAGGTATAAATTGGAACAAATACTAAATCTCAAAATATGTATTATATTTTTTTATTTAAAAAGTACGTGAATTTTGTGTTTTTAAAGTTATTTTGTTTTTTTTTACCGAATTATTCTGTTTTTCAAAAATTAACTTTTTTAAACGACTAAAAAATATTTATTTTGTTATGTGAAGAAAACTTATTTTCATTATTTAGCTATGTTAAAACAATGTTTTGTTAAAATTGTTTTAAGATAAAATTATACATACTATTAATAGATTTGTTAATGATTTTATTATTTTCTGTTATAAATCCAACAATTTAAAAATAAAATTTGCACTATTATTTCTTGCAGTATATCAATTATTCGAAATGAACAAAGAACACTATGATACTCTTGGGAAAAAATTTAATTGAATACTGAAAAAGTCATTAAGACATAATTATTATTATAAATATTTTTATATGAATTTTAAAAATAAATATAAAGGCTATTAATTTTTTTCTATTACCATCAATTAAAAGGAATTAGAAAAAAGTATATCGTTTTTAATAAGCAATCGTACATTAACTTTAAAAAAACAAACAAACATTGTATCAAAAACATTATTAATTTATTGTACTATATTAGTATTAATATTATCATTAGTTGAAATATTTCGTAATAAAATGATTTTCCTGTATTGTCATTTTTTTATTCTAATATTAACATACTTTATATAGAAATTATTTTAATTTATAATTAATTTAGTTTGTTATAAAACGTAAATTGCAAATATATAACCATTCCCAAATAATAAATATACTTTTTTAATTAAAGTGCATAAATTAACAAAATACTGATGTTCATAATGAAGCACTTGCTTAAAATAAAATGATAATCACTTCAAATAAATTAATATTTCGAAAATCAAAATTATTTTTTTTCGTAGGACTAGATTTTTTTTTAACTTTTATTACACGACAATTTATGTGATCAAAATAAAACTTTAAAGTATACATAAGGTCTTTTTGTGATAATTTTTTGATAAATGATTAATGATATTGCTTTCAGTATTAATAATTTCTACATATTCACAAGAAACTTTTTCAAAGATATAAACAAACTTTATTTTCTAAGAATGGTTGATGTAACTTTCCTTGTCGACATTATTCAACTTATGTATAAGATACCGTCAGTGATTCTAATGATTCTGTCAATATATGTTATAATAAAAGAGATTAAAAATAAAAATGTCAATTTTAATAATCCATTTTATAAAATAATTGTTTGTAAATTAACTAATGAAATTGCTTATCTTTTGAATCTTATCATATTCATAACATTACCTAAATGGGGGTTTTGCAATGATTTTTTTGAAAAAAATGATTGGACGGCAAAATTATATTATATTTTAGCACTCCAACAAAAAACTTTTATGTTTTTTATAACACTTTTAATTAGTATAAATAGATATATAGCTGTTAAATATCCTTTGTTGTATAACCTTTATTTTTTAAAAACGAAAATAATTATGATATTACTATCTTTTACCACATTATCAACAATGATTGGACTTGGAAATATTTTTTTTAAACCAGCATATCAAAAGATCCGTTTATTTAATTATTTTTTACCTTTACTTAAATCTAAAAATGAAATTTATTATCAATACTTCCATAAACTCTTTTTATTTGGAATCATTTCCATTGCAACGTGTATTTTCAATGTATTGGCTATTTTAACATTAAAGAAATACAACCAAAATGGTAATAATAATAAATTTAAAAAAGAACAAAATTATGTCATTTACTCAATTTTTATTTTTATAACTTTGTTATTTGTTGAGGCTTACTTTATTAACGGACTTATTGCTGTAAAATATGAAATGAAATTATTTTATCATATAGCTTATTTTTTTTATATTGTGGGATTTGACTTATCATCTGTTGGAGATTTCTATTTTCTTATTTACTCAAGGTAAGTCAATTTTATTAATGTTCATATCTGAGTAGAATAAATTTTTTAGTAATGAACTAAGAAATGCATTGAAAACTATATTTGGATGCTCTAATAAATTCAATAACAAAATTAATATCAAAGTTCCTTATCAAAGGTAAGTTGTTTGTTAATTTAAATAAATAAAATTTGATTTTAAAAGACGGTTAAAGCCCTAAACTACTATTGAATTTGGATAAACTTTTCAAGATTATAAACAATGCTTATTTCATTTTCGGAATTTTATTTGATAAGATGGAAAATTAATTTCAAGTACAATATTAAACTATAGTAACATACTTTTATCTCCAGAGCAAGTCATTTTGACATATTCTCAGAAAAGTTTTAATTAACTTAAAAGTAGTACGAAAGTTTTTTTCAAAGAATTAGACAATAAATTGTACAAATGGATTAATCAACAATTTACAAAACTATTTTAATTATTTTTTTGTAAATTATTCTCAATTAAAACTTATTTTTGTTAATATGTATGGTCAAAAAAATTTATTATAAGAATAGAAAAGATTCATTCTGTTTTTTTACTACATTAAAATTACATTTGAATTTTTTGTATTTATTTATTTTTCTGTATCAGTTACATATTTTCAAAATATATAAGAGGAAAAAATTCCATAAAAAAGTTATTTTCGATTTTTAAACTTTTAATGATGAAAATGAGAAACATTGACAAGTGTAACGTATTGATTACTTGAAAAACTAATTTTAGGAATATTGAAGCAGTCTTTGAAGAGTATTTAATAAAAACTTCGATGTATATAAAATAGAAGGAATTAGAATTTTTAACACAAAAATATAGGGTAGGCTTGGATTATATGACGTTAATAATTCAGTAAGGAGAACAGTGGGTCCATTAAAGTTAATTGTTTTTCCACATATGAATCAGAATAAAGATTTAATTTTAAGTTGGAAAAGAAAAGTGATAATGTTTTTTAAGGTGCAAATGAAGCAGTTCTATAACAATAACTTTTGCTACACCAAGAGTAATTACAAAAGCATCTTGTGAATGTAAGGAAACTTTTATAGAAAATATATGGAATGTAATATATCATGATGATGATTAATTTTTCTTTATAAGTAATTATATTTATGGATTCATTAGTTTGATTAGATATTTACTATGAAAAAAAAATTAATCCCAAAATACGTTTTAGATTTTTTAATTGAGAAATTGAACATATATTATACTACTTAAGATTAATTTGAAATTTTTACAAAATTAATTTGTTTGTAATAATTAGCACTTTTTTATGATTAAAGTGATATTTATGATGTTATGTAAAGAATATTTTTATCTTTGTTTAGCTATGTTTATATACCGTTTTATAAAAAATAGTTAAAAGATAATATTCAACATATCTTAAATTACTTTTTAAATAGTTTTATGATTTTTTAGTTATAAATTCAACATACAAAAAAAATTTTGCACTGGAACTTCTTTCTGAATATCATGTTTTTGTAATGAACTAAAAAAAGCAGAGATTGTTGAATAACAAAAGTTTAAATAACAAAATTTACTTAATATATATGTCATTATTATTATAAATATTCATTATATCAGTTTTAAAAATGTATGGTAAATATAACATATTTTTTAATTATCATTAATTAAAGGAAATATTATTTTTATTAAACAATCATAAATTTATTCAAAAAAAAAGAAAAAAGCACAGTATTCTACAATTATTATTTTATTGAATTATCTTAACAACAATATTATCTTTAGTTGAAATATATCGTAATAAAATTATTATTTTTCGTGATTAGTTTTTATTTTAATGACGAAAATTCCTTTTTTATTAAATTTATTTTAACCCAATGTATAATAAATTTCATTACTATGAAGTATACACACAAAACCCAAACATGTCTTTTAGATCGAAAATGCTCAGACTGCTACAAAATGCATGTGCTGTTAAAATAACTGACTATCCAAAATGAAGCAGTTGGCGGGTTACAATCAATCTCATTTTACATTTACCTTATAAATAATTTCTTTTGTTATTTTTATAAACATTTTGTATATATATTTGAGATCATTTTGTGTATACATTGAACTTTGTTTTGCATATACATTTTACCTCGTTTTGTATATGCAAAGTGAATTTAGCCTGTAATTTTATCTATCTTAAATGTTTCCTAGGCTTCCAAGTTTTTTAGTCATTGACCCTGTTTTTAAAATTATTAATAATTTTTACCTGCTTATTTACCCATTTTATACTATTTCATAGACTTACTAATGTTTTTTTAACAGATTTCAGAGTTGTACTGAAGGTAATAATAAATGTAGGATAATGAAAAAAAAATAACAAGATTAATGACAAATAGCACATACTTATATTTTTTATTATTATTTACTTTACAACAATAACAATTATTATATTAGTTTTATAGATCTAATAATCATCAAGTACAATAATATTTAATTTGATATTCTAAAAATATATTAAGTCTTTCACCAAGTCAGACATTCTTAAAAAGTTTAATTTGGTACTAATACGATAGATCGCTATTACCGTGAAATTCAACATTTTTAGTTTTAGTTAGTTGTTTTATAACAGTAATAACGTTTGGAACTTTTAATATTGATACATAACTAAGATCGTGATATGTTGACAGAAAAGAAATTTTATAACCACCTATTACTACAACAACTTTAGACATTTAATATTTCATGGTTATCTTATAGAATAAGAATTATGATTATTTGCAGTTTTAGCTAGTGATTTTATATGTGTATGAGCTTTCAAAATTTACCAGAAAACTCCTAATTGTTGTTTGATTAAAGAGGAATCAAGAGTGTATCCCCAATGATGTGATTTTTTGGTAGACATTGTGGAAAAAATTTATTTATTGTAAAGATTATTATTAAAATTATATGAATATTTTTTTTATTTTCTTTGTTTTAATTATTTTTAACAAATAGATTAAAATAGAAATTAAGAAATACCTAACATTTATTTTTGTTTGTTTTTTTACTAAATAATATTAAGTAAAAATATTATATTTTATTGATAAAGAATTGATATCCCTATTTATTTACCAAAAAAGTTTTTAAATCTTTTATTAATTCATAATAATTACAAAATTATGAAACTTACAAGCTAGTGGTAAACTATAGGCTAAATTCTAACCAATCTTGCATGTACATTCTACCTCATTTTGAACACATATTCTTACTTGTTTTGTATATGCAAAATAAAATAGAATGCACATGGAAAATGAGATAGAATGTGTTTGCAAAATGGGTAAAAAACCTAGGCTCCAAAATACTATTTAATATTGCTCTTTTTTTCACATAAATCGAATTGGTCTTAAAGATGTATTTAGGTTTTGTGTGTATGTAAAAATTGTTATGGTAGTTCTTTATAATAATAATTCTTGGTACAATTCATTGAAAAATTGAACAAATCCAAAAGAAGTATGCTCTTCGGCTGGTTATTTGAATTCTAAACAAATTATGTTTGAGAAAATGTTTCATAAGTGTTCCTTATTAAAATATTGATAATTTGGTTTAATATTGACTTATAAGAGTGATCATGAACAAAAGCATCAAATTAAGAGGAAATTATCAAATGTAAAATGTTACCGATCATTAATCGCAAACCATACTTTCGAAAAAGTTTAGTTGTTCTACCAAAGTTATTCTCATAAAATGTCTGATAAAGGAGTTTTGAAAAAATAAGCTTTGGTAAAGTATATTTGAATTTAAAAATGATTCATTATAGTGTTGTAAGTATAGGAAAGATATTCTGCAAGCTTTCTATCATTTTGAAAAGTTATCCAAAAAGATATTTTGGTTAATTCATTGTATCAAGTATTAATAAGAAATACTTCAAAAATCCCTAATTTCATGTTTTCATTATATTATGATAATTCTTTAATATATTTTTAGTGTAAATTGGGTCTTATAAAATTATTTCTACCATAAAAAGTTGGTTTAATTAATTTACCTCTAGATAATGTCCATTAAAAAGCTATTTAAATGTAATTATGTATTGCGATTAAAGTATTCTTGGAAATTGCATAGAAATTCGTTCCAAGAATGCGGTCTTAATAAAATACGTGATTCAAGAATGTATTTATGTATGGTTAAATAGATGACGGACTGTCTCAAATGGTTACTCTCAGTCTCAATAAAATTGATAGAAAGGAAACTATTTATAAATTTTATTTTATTCGAATTCTGGAATTTCAATAAAACGAATCAAAGATATTATCATTTTATATTATTATTTTTAAGAAATAACAAAATTTAATAGATTTACTAATTTAATTATAACTTTTGTTAAATTTTGTATAAAGAAAAAAGAGTTCTAATTGAAACACCTTGGTATAAAAACATTTTTGTATACTAGTAAAATCCAAATGGATCGTAATTTATACCATAAATACTCTACTAGAACTTTTAACTGAAAATTCTCCATCGGTCATTTCATATAGAAATTTTGTTTGGTATTTCTAATCAATGAATTATTTCTTTTGATTATTTTTTAATAATATAGTGTTGAACTTAAAGTCGAAATCTTAATAATAATTCAAGACTGTTCCTGAATTCAATTTTAAACCATTTCATAAAGGGCAATTTTCCAAACAATTAATGAAGTTATAAGTTTAAAAATCTAAATAATTATGTTAAGAGGATCATTAAAGTATTAATTCTTAAGAAAAATATTAATTTTGATATTATTTATATAATAATCTTTATCAATCGCTTAAATTTTTAAAAGTATAAAAATTTATTACTTTTTCACTGTAAAGTATGTTTGTTATTCAAAAGAAATTAGAATTTTGTAAATAAATTTAAATTTATTATGTTATCTTATTGACTATTAATAAAAATTGCTATTAAATACAAAAAAGTTAAATAAAAGTATATTGTTATCATGTTCTGCGATATTCTCGACAAATTAAAATAAATTTTATCACCAAGGCCTTCCTGATAAACATAGCATGCTATTGTAGAATATCTATGAAGGCAAAATATGCTATGAAGTTATTTTAAAATCATAATTTGAACATTGTTTTTAATAATTAACTAAAAAACAATTTATGTTATTATAGATAAGAAATTGTTTTAACTAAATCAGAAAAATAATTTAAGGAGTTTCCATTATTAAAGTGTATGGAAATGCTAATTTTTTAAATAAAAATGTAAATATATTCTTATAGCATAATTTATTCATTAAATAGGTTTTATAATTAACTTTTTTATTTACAATATCGCTAATAATTTGCTATATTTAGATAATTGTTTTTGTTTAAAAATATTTTTATAATAAATTATCATGTATAATATAAAAAAAATTGTATATAAGAAGTCTTTTTGAATGAAATATCATATTGCAAATAACAGGATGAAATTTCTAATTTCTTTTCTTTATATACTTAGCGTTATCAATGTTTCTTATTCACTTTCGGTTTCACGAACAATAAATAATAATCATATTGTTCCTCTTAAAGACCCTAAGGAAAACAATATTGGACCAATAAAGAAAGTATTTGAAGAGATAGTGAAAGACTTATTTGTATTTTCTAAACATATTGCTGAAACATACGAAAAAATAAGTGTAAAAGAATACAATACTTCGAAGGCTAACATAGTTAAAGTTATACAATTACATTTAAAAACCATCAACCATTTAGCTGACGAAGTTGATTTTAAATTATTACCACTTCTTCAACAAGCCTTCAATAAATCAAAAAAACCAAAGAGATCCTCAAATATTGCAGCACAATGGAATGGTGAGATTTTTTGGAAACATCCTACTAGCAAAATGTTGGAATATAAAGAAACAGCTCCATACCCTTTCATTTTACCAGCCAGAACAAATGAACATCTGTGCCCTGACAGTAGACCAACTTTATCAAAAGTTCAAGAACCTGTAAAAGTAACTACAAAATATTCAAAAGGAGATCCATGCCAAGTCATTCCTGCCACTTATAGCAAAACACTAGGTAAAGACGAAGGAAAAGTATATACTATACAAAATGATTCACCCTATGAATTTGTTAAAATTTATACTAAAGGACAGACTGAAGACAAAAAAAGGTTATGATATAATTGACCAATCTATTACAATCGATAAAGATATAACGATAATGGATAAATTAACGGCTTCAAAAAGAGATTATCATGCTCACCCTAATAGAAATAAACGAAAAACAATAAATTACGTTAGTATAGGTAAATCAATGAGAGTAGATGAAAAACATAGTCCTCCTAAGTCTCCTATACCTTATAGTCCAGATCCTGTAATGATGTAACCCGGGAAAACTTGATATTACTCAACTTATTGAATTTGAATTATATAAAAATTTAGTTCTTAATTTAAATTTTATTTTTTTTCCCTTCCTCTATGATATTTTTTAAATATATCGAAAAATTTATATAAAACGATTTTTTTAAGATAATTTTTATAATAAAAAATTGTATTTTTATTAGTTTTTTAATTGTGGATTTCAAACTGCAATAAATCCTGAATAATTTTTATTATCTATATTTCCTTTATTTAACTTTGTCAATTTTTTATGTCCAACTAATGACTCAATTTTAGATTTTATGAATAATAAAATAGATAAAAGAATATAGAAATAAATAATCCCAAAAAGAAATTGAAAGAAATGAATTTCAGTTCTTTTAAAGTGCTTGATCACCCTTTTGAATAGTGAGACTGTAAAAAGTTTATTGATAGAAAATATTTTGTAGGATAAAAAGTAAAGCAAAGTCCCAAAATGGTAAAAAAAATTTCCTCGAAATAATAATAAATCGATATCATTCGCTTCAAAGGACTTTAGTGGTTTAAAAAAGAGGAAAAGTTGCCTTTATAAAAAATAAAATTGAATGAAGATGAAGGACAAGAATTAAATAAAGTTGAAGAACAAAGACGGAATGAAGACAATGGAAGAGAATGGGATAAAGAAAATGAATTTGATAAAAATAACGAAAAATAATGGGATAAAAAAAATACATGAACGAAGATAGTAAAAACGAAGGGAATGAAAATAAAAAACTAGAGTGTTATAAAGATAAGAACCAAAATGTGGCGAAGATAATATACGAATAAACGAATTTTTAGATATAATGAGAAAACCATTTATAAAAAACGATACAGAAAATTATACCTTAAGGAAGAAAGTTCCGATTAAATCATTTAGAAATATTTAGTCTATTGACAAAAAAGTCAAATAATATCAATTTAAAATCAGAAAAAAAGAACAAATAAAATCAAAAAATACAGAACAAATCATATTACCTTCTATAAATGAATATAGAAGAATTGTAGAAGTATGAATTACGGGGTCTTCCATGTAGGCTCAATGATTAGACAAAATCTTATAGTTATTTATTTACTTAATAACCATTCGTTTATCATCGAAACCCTCGTTGAGCATTCTGTTTGTCAGAAATTAATAATAAAATATACTCACTTTAAATATAATTTACTTTCTAATTAATAAATAAAAATTTTAAAATTGTGTATTTTTTCTAACATAATGAAGATGAAATTTCGTTGTTTTAGTTTAATGAAGATTATGTTAAAAATGTTATAACATTTTTTCTTGTAAATTTTTCATATAATATATTTCTCTCTTCATTGACAATATTTTTAAAGTCTGAATATATGTAGCTTGTAAGACAATGCATGATCAATCTAATAATGAAAATTTTAAAATTAGAATATTGAATATTTTAAAAATAAATAAATCTTTGTATCTCTGATTAGTTACAAAATATTTAGAAACTACTTTGAAATTCTTTTTTTAAATCATTATTTTTAATAAATAACAATAAATTTTAATAAATATGTATTATTGTTTTTACTGACTCAGAAGACTATCCTAGGAAATTTTTAGTGATTAACTGTTTGAAAATGATAATTTTTCAAATAAAAATGTAAATATTTTTTTATCACATAACGAAAACAGCAAAAAGACTTTATAATAAACTTTTTTTGTTATATCTTATACATCAATTAATTTGCTTCATTTTAATAATATCATTTCTTAAGAATATTTTTATAATAAATTATCATGTATAATGTAAAATAAAATATATATAAGAACTCTTTTTAGAATTGAATATCATATTGAAGATAACAAAATGAAATTTTTTATTTCTTTCCTCTGCTTACTTGGCTTTATCAATTTTTCTTATTCACTTAAGATTTCATCGGATTCTGCAGGCAAAATCAAACGTGATGAACTTTTAAATGAAATGGAAACAAAACTTGATAAAATGAAAAAAATTCAAATATTAAAAGATAAATTTAAGGATATTAGTCCTGACATGGAAATGGGAAATTATAAACAATATGTTCTTATGAAGCCTTTTGTAGAACTTGGAATAAAGAAAAATTTAAGAGATGTAAAGGCATTGGTTTCCCAGATTGAAGAAATATTATTACCATACCTTACTCAAGATTTCGATCAGTCAAAGAGATCAAAAAGATCTACAAATTTTGCTGCACAAACTGCATCCGCTTCTGGTTCTGGTGGTTTAATTTTTTCATTAAACACAAGTAAACCAACTAAAAAACCAAAAAAAGTAATTGACCTCTGTAAAGATACACCAAAGGGATCGAATGGAAAACAAAATCATCCTAAATCTCCTCCACCCTTTAGCCCAAATTATGTATAGTTTGGCTCCTAAAGAAAGAATGATATATGGTCCTTAAATTTGTAGTGATGTAACCCAGGAGCATATTGAATAAAACAAAATGAAAAATGAATTTAAATTATACGAAAATTTTGTTCTTATTTAAATTTTTTGTAGCATTTCTCAATGGTATTTCATATATACACATTGAAAAATGTACATTAAACAATTTTATATGATAATTTTTACAATAACAAATTTTATTTAATCAGTTCTTTTATAATGTGAATTTCAATTTGAAGCATCATGGTCAAGTCCTTAATTTCACTTCTTCTTTTGTTCAACGTTATCAATTTTTCCTATTCAACCAAGGACGTAGATGTGGGCAAAATTAATAAATTGGATGATGCACTTCTTGAAGTTAAAGATCCCGTAACAAAAGAGATTGTGAAAATAATCATTGATACAATGAAATTCACTGATCTTCCTCTCGAGTTAGGAGACAATAAAGAATATGTCAAAAAGAAACCTTTTGTAGAAAAAAAAAATACGTCAAAATCTTAGAATGATAGGACTATTATCTGCTCAAATAAATGATAATCTATTACCATTTATTACTCAAGATTTTAGCGATTCAAAAAGTAAGAAAGAAAATATAGATGAATCACACGATCCTATAAAAAAAGCAATTTCTAACTTTTTTCCAGAAGGACCACTATGGCCATTTCCACTAGGAACTCGGGAACCTCTAAAAGATAAATGGATTAAATGGAATTAGTTCTAAGGTTTTACACTAATGGTTATTCTAATAAAATAATCGTTTTTATTTTCTACCGGATACGGAGTAGAAAATTGTATGAAAAACTTGTAAAAGAAAATATATTGAAAATTGTGAAAAAATGAATTTTTATAATATTATAATCTTAATTCTTATTAATTTTTCTATTTTTTTTCCATTGTCAATGACATTTCTTACTTAAAATAAATTAGATATGAAATAAATGTGGTATTTTATTCTACAAGTTTATTATACCATTGATGGAAACAATATTTATTAATATAATTTATAGTTTAATTTTTATAAGATTTATATTGGCGCGTTTCTAGGTCCTTCTGATAGCCAGATTCTATATAGTAGATAATTAAACTTATTATTTTATTTAATACAAATAAAAGACAATTTCAGATATATGGAATTTCAATGAAATCTTAAATTATAATTGTTTGGGGCCACTAAAATTTCATGAAGGAGATTGGTGAGTAAGATAACTTACATTTATTACCAGTTTTAACTTGTAGCCCTTTGAGTTTTTCCTAGCGCACAAGTATTAACTCAAATCCTTAAAATTGGCAAGTATATTAAATTATGAAATAGCTTTAGAAATTACAACAAAATGTAAAATAAAATGATTTTAAAATTTCTAAGCTTATATACCAAATCTTTTGATTGGTAAAACGTAATTTCATTATCTAATCTACCTAATTTTTCCGCGAGATATTAAAGATCACATTTAAAGATATTGTAAAAGTATAAAATAAGATATTTTCCCAAAATTATCTTACTTAAACTTAAAATATACTCAAAAATTTATTATATAGTGAAGAAGAGATCATTCTTCTTTTATTTTGATATAAAATTTAAATAGTTTTGTAATAAGCATTTACTAACATGTATTATTTTTTACTATGTTTTAATAGTCTTAATTACTATAATTTATATTTTTAGTGATATTATACTAATCTCATAGCCAAACCCTTTTTATCATTTGTTATGATAATATATAAAAATTAAAGTTATGAAAATTATTAATTATTTGTTCATTTTAAAAAAAACTTTGGAATATTTTAATTTAAAAAACCTTTAATGCTCAAATATTATTTCTAATAATTAGAAATTTTGTGTAGGTAAATAAATATTAATTTTTGTATTTATTGCTATGATATTTAAAAGGTTTCTAAACATATTGTTGTTATTATATTGCTTATATAAAAACTGAATACCATTGAACAGTTTTCAACTTTGCACGAACTTGATTTCTATTAACTTATCTCATAATATATTATAAAAATGAAGTCAATCTCTGGGGATGAGTGGATTACATTAAAAATATTTATATTAAAAAAATCACATTACTTTAAATTTTCGAATACATATATATTTTTCCTTAAGAAACGACAAAATTTATCCGATAATCTGACATTTTGTGTTATATGCAACTTTTTTGTTCTCTTTTAGTTAAATTAAATAAGTTTACCTTTTTATTACAAGTAAGACATTTATTACATTCCTTGAGTATTTATCAAAATATATTGTTTTTTCTGTGTGTTGTTTATTAGTTATTTTTTAAAACACACACTAAAAATAGTACTTTCTTACCTATATTTATAAAATTAGAAATTTTAATTTACTAACATCTAATGGTATTTTTTGATTTAAGTTGTAAACGTTTAGAAAAAAGTTCGACCCTGCGGTTAAGTAGTAACGAGCGAAGCGAATTTGCTGTTTTTTGATGTTGATAAAAAAATTAAAACATTTTCAGAAAAAAAAATATTGAAAAAGGTGACAAATAAAATTGATCTTTTTGAAAATAAAGGATAATAATTGTTATACTAATTTTTGACTTTACTGTGATAATGAGAGATTATAATTTAATAATGTTTTTAAAAAAAACAAAAAATTATGAGTCTATGTAGTTTGAAAATTTATTTTATTTGTTCCTAATCGACTTGATACATATTGAGACTTAATTTTATGATTTTTTTATAAGTGATTTTACAATATGAAAAAAATGATTTTGATAATACAAACCTATGATTAAAAAAAATTCAAAGTTTAACATCTTTTTGATTATTTTTTCGATATATTTTGACATTATAATAGGGAAGATTTATCTGGGATGTTTATTAAGGATTGAGTTTAAAACGTCATACCGAGTAAGAAATGTTTGATCAGATCAGGTATATGTGTTTATTTCAGGAGAAGATATGGCTTTTTAAAATTTTTTACCTAAAGAAACCCTGGAAACAATGTTCACAATCGAATTCGTTCTATTCTCCGTTAGTATGCACAAAATAGAATCCGTTTCTTCAAAAAAATGTTTATGTTAAATATGATAGTCGTGACCAAATACCATTTAATAAAATCATACCATTTCTAGAGAGAAATGGAGATTCAAATACATTATCGACACTTTATACTATTAATTATAATAATAAACATAATTTAGTTTTTTTTCTTTATACCAGGTGATGATCAACTTCTGTATGACTTCGTTTAACCTTCCAAAGCATTCTATTCAGAATTTTTAAATAAAAATTGCCATTACTTCCTGATCCATAATTATTTATTTCCTTTATGATCAATATCTATAATATTATATGTCTCCTTTTCTGTTATTCGATTTTTCTAGTGCTATATTGATTATGTCATTTTATCAATTCGGAAAAAAAGTTATCATTAATACAAAACTACAATTAAAATGAGGCAAAAGAGAGTATTTTTAAAGGATAACTTGATCAATTATGGCCTTAAAATTTGAGACTCATTTCCCATCTCATGTTAGAACATAAACATCTTTTGTCTTTAAATTCACAATAACTGGCTGAATTTGAAAGAGTTATGGCGAAGAAAAAATTTATTTCTATATTTTTATCATAAATTATATAACAATTAAAAAGATATTGAAAAGTTTCATTGAAATTGCATTACAAAAGAGACATTACCGATTGAAAATTTTATGTGTCACTGAAAAGTATTTATTCGTGATCTTAAACTGACTTTAACTTTATCTTAGAATGTTTTTTTCTAGTAAGTGTCTGATAAGACTGTAAAAATGAACTTTTTTTTCTATAAAATTACATCGCGATAAATACAGAAATATATTAAAAAAAACCTTTTAGGTATGATTAAGATATTTTATCAAAAAATACTTAACTAGTTGATTGATAGACAAAAGATTTTCAACGAAAAGTATTTCATGATATGAATACAATCTTTCAAATATAGTTGGTATATAATTCAATGGTCTTAGGTAAACCATCATTTTTAATTTAACATATTCTGGTACTTTCTCCTACTCTATTTCGGCTTTTAATTATTTACAATTACTTTAGAATTTGATTTTAAAAAGGTTTAATTTAGTCCTAGAATACTTATATTTGGAGAAAAAATTAAAATGTATCATAAAGATAGTGCTTATGGTAAGTCGTCCGCCACAAAATTGAGCTTGTCATGATTTTAAAAAATTTACTATTTTAGATGATTTTTGTAATGCCTTTCAGTTAGACGTTACCAATTTCAAATATAAATACACAATAGAAAACTTTTCTCAACGTTCTGAAAAGAAATGCAAAAAGATTATATCACCAAGTTTTGTTGTTGGGAGCAAAGAAAGGTCAGAGTGGCGTTTACACATATATCCCAATGGTTCATGTTATAGTAATTATGTAGAAGTTGATCTGATGTTGTTAAAGCCCTACAAAGTACATGCAAAAGTTAAGTTTGCTATTTTAAATGACAAAGAAGAAGAGAAACAAGTTTTTAGAGATTACCGCTCTGCTAATAATAATAATTTTTGGGGGTTTTCCTATAAAGTTAATAGAAATTTTTTACTAGATGAATCAAATGGTTTATTGATAAATGATAAATTGACTATACTATGTGAGATCGAGCATATTTGCTTTGAAACTGGAAATCATGGGAATAAGAAACCTTATGGTATGTCATTTGCCACAAACCCAAGGTTTTTGCTAATTTTAAATTATTTATCGTTTCAGATGTTTTTTATACCAACCAGACAGACAACTATTTCAAATATATATATACAATAGAAAACTTTTCGCTTCGTCCTGAAAAGACAGGTGAAAAAATTATATCACCAACTTTTGGTGTTGGAAGCAAAGAAAGATCAGAATGGTGTTTACACATATATCCCAATGGTAACAAATATTCAGAAGGTGAAGTTTTAGTTTATTTGGTATTGTTAAAGCCCGACAATGTAACAGCTCATTATAAGTGTTCCTTTTTAAATAACAGGGGAGAGGAAAAATATGTCTATACAGAATACAAATATTTTTGCAAAGGTTTTTGTCCGTTGCTTTGGGATTGTTCAATTGAAAGAGATTCTTTACTAAATGAATCAAATGATTTACTGTTTAATGATAAGTTGATGATATTATGTGAGGCAAAGATTACTGAACTCGAATATATAATTTATGCGAATTTTATACCTTGTCGTATGTCATCTGTCACAACATTGAACCTGCCATTAATTTTATGATATTTACTATTTCAGGTGTTCTTTATATCAGCCAGGCAGACGTTTACAATTTCAAATATATATATACAATAGAAAACTTTTCACTTTGTCCTGAAAAGACAGGTGAAAAAATTATATCACCAACTTTTGTTGTTGGGAGAAAAGAAAGATCAGTGTGGTGTTTACATATATGTCCCAATGGTCAAGATGAAGATTCAAAGGAATTTATATCAGTTTACCTGACATTGTTAAAGCCTGACAAAGCAAAGGCAAAATATAGATTTTCTATTTTAAATGACAAAAAAGAGGAGAAAAATGTTAAATTTGTTACAGAATCGGAAGACTTTGTTAAGGATATAGGTTTAGGGTTTTCTCAGTTTGTTAAGAGAGATTTTCTACTAAATAAATCGAATGGTTTATTAACTAATAATAAGTTGACAATACAATGTGAGGCATATATTACTGACCTAAAAACTGAAAACCGTAATTACCTAGAGACACTAATGAATATTCCTATACCCCAATCAAAATTATCATTGGATTATAAAAACTTGTATGATCCATCATCAGTTTATGATTGCGTTATAAAAGTTGAAGACAAAGAATTTAAAGTTCATAAAACAATCCTCGCTACTCGATCTCCTGCTTTTCATGACATTTTTACCAGTGCATCTGATGAATCACAAACAAATATTATTGAAATAAAAGATTTTAATGTTGAAGTTGTAGAGAAGATGTTAATATACATCTACACAGGTGAAGTTTCGGATATACAGAATATGGCTAATCAAATGTTTGAAATTGCAAACAAATATGAATTAGATAGGTTAAAATCAATTTCAGAACAGTCAATGTGCAATAATTTAAATACTGATAATGTCTTAGAACGCTTCGCATTATCTGATAAATACCCAACTGAGAGATTGAAGGAATGTTGTGAAGAACTTATTCTTAAAAATGCAGAATGTGTAACAACAACTAAGGAGTGGGAATATTTTGTTCTCTTACATCCATCATTAATTGGAAATTTATTTTCAAAATTAGTTAAAATTATTTCAAAAGAAAGTAACTCAGAAAAAAAAGAATAATTGGATACTCGTAATATCTATTAAGTTAGTCAGTCATTTTTTTTTGTAATTTTAAAATAAAAATATCTCATTGAAGAAATATTTATAGGAACAAAAAAATTAATTCTTAATATAAAGTTAATGTTTCTTAAAACATTTCTTGTTACAATTTTGTAATTTTGAAGTTTTTCATATCATGAAACTATAATCAGGATTTGATAAAACATAATCCTTAAATTTATATGTTAAATCATCTTTCTTTCTTAATCATTTCTTTTAAAATTTTTTGTCTTTTAAAAAATAAAATTACCGCTATTTGATGCTTTCAATTGATAAAATATAAATCTTTTTGAAAATAATTTTTTCTTAATTGAAAGGGAAAATCGTGTTTTATTTTATATTTCTAAACATATTCTTGTTAATTATAAAAACATCTGTAACATTATCTATAATTAACTTTTAAATATGATTCTTCAAATACTTTAGAGAAAAGAAACTGGGATAACAAATGAATATAATATTAAAAAAATTACTGTCTGCAAAAAAAGTTATATTTAATTTCTCTGTTATGATTATATAAAAAAAATAGCATTAACATAAATCATTATCACTTTATTTAAACTTAAAATTAAAAAGGAGCTTGAAATATATTGTAGGAAATAAGTAAGATTTTAAAAAGAATATAATATCATATAATTTTGTAAAGTACAAAAAGGTTATTAAAAACTTTAATCAAACTATGTTGTGACTTTTTGCCTAACCTGTATACTTTTTGAGACTGATACACCAACTTTTAAGGTTATCAATTTCTAAGGGCGACTTTTATGTTACTCCTATATTCCGACATTTAGTCCATTGTAAACATTACAATGTTTGTACCTTTTAAAATGACCATATCTCAAAAAAAATGTTGTGTAAACTATAATACGCACATTAACCTTCTTTTTGACTGAAAATTTTAGCTATGTACTTTCTTGATTGGCAAATAAGGTGTTTATAAATGTCTAAAAATTGTTTCTACACTCTTCGAACAACGTTAAACTTACTTATTCTTGAACTTTTCCACTAATCATTCTCCTACATTCTCACCTCATCGTGAAATCTTAAATTTAATCAAAATTAATCCTCCCTTTCTCATCTACACATTGTCAAATTATTATCAATCACAATGTTAATCCCATTATTTAAAATACAAAAAAAATAAAAAGTTTGAAAGCGTTTATTCTCTAAGTTAAATTACATATATAACACGTTAAAAATAATCATAAATCGAAAAGGTGAATAACTCAGCACCAGTATACTCACCAACAAATTCCTCTTTACTACCATCAGGTTTCGTTCCAACACCATAAACCTTATACAAACCAGGAAATTCATCACCTCTAGGTTTGAGTTCCTCAATCTTCGTTGGGAAAGCAGAAATAAATTTAATTCCTTCATCAATCGTCTGTTTCCTGATTCTCTCAGCCATATCCTGATCAAAACCTCTTAACAATACCGATCTAACCATAACATCAGCCTCATTACTGATACCTTTAATAAAACCAGCACACTCCAATGAGACGTATGAAACACCAATACATAAAGTTTTACCAGGATTATATGGTAATGAAAACAAATCATCACTTTTAATGGCATACTCTTTTGCTCCTTCTATATCAGGGTACTTAGGACGAAGACTAACTAAGATAAATATCTTATCAGCTGTCATGACAGTTTTCTTCTTTTTCTTATCAGTTGCTGTTACTTCAAATGGTCCTGTTACCTCACCATAACCATTAATGTACTTGACTCCTTTTTCTTTTAAATGTATTTTGTAGTTCCAATTCAAACCAGCTATATGATCCTGAACAGCATCATTCATCTTGGTCCAATTTAACGAGATTCCCTCTCTAGGTACAGAACACCCAAATCTCCTGGTATCATCAAGAGAATGTTCAAGTAAAGACGTTTGATGCATCAATTTCTTAGGAACACAACCAACATTAACACACGTACCTCCAAGACCCCACGTTGTACCGATAGGTGTAGGTTTAACCAAATCAAGGACAGCTACTCTTTTACCTAACTCTGCAGCTTGTTTTGATGCAGCTAACCCTCCAGATCCTCCACCAATAACGATAAGATCATACTCCTTTGGTTGGAGTGCCCTACCAAACAATCATAATTCGTTATACCTCTCGAAGTCACTTGGATTACCAATACAATTACCTTTGACAAAGATTAATATTTCGTTTGGGCTCCTGTAGTATGCGTGAGTTATTCTTTTCATAACAAGTTCAGATATTAAAGAATATCTTATTGTTATATCTTTGACGTTAGAATTACTTATGCATTTATCAATATGTTCTGTGAATGCCGTGAATTGGGGTAAATTATTGCCTCCGTGTCCGAGGACAATAACATCCTTACGTGAAATGTCCTCATCGTCTGCTTTTACCTCCGTAGAGTATTGAGTTCCCGAGGGAACATAAGGCGGTGGAGGCATCTCAACACTCCTTAATTTGATACTTGTGGATAATTTACAGATTCCAGTATCAGGAGATTTTGATTTTAGTTGAGATGATAACGAGTAATTTCCTGAAAAAATTAATTCTAATGTTTGCATTGGACAAACATGTTTGAGGGTAGATATAACAATTTTCGACCTCACTTATTTTTTATCTAAAAAATTGGAGTTTAAATCCCCTGGAAGTATATATTTCACAGGTATAATAAATTTTGAGTATATGTAATCCAATAGGTCAACTTCAATGGAATAAGTTTTGAGTCCAAATATTGAGATCTAGTTTTGGAGAAATGTTGGCTATAAATATAATTTCGAAATAGTTAAACCCCTGGCTATATGGGCCAACATAGGAATATATAAAAGTTCTCCAGATTTCCTAGGTTATTTTAAAAATTTAGGATGTCCCTAAATTACATTGAGAGCCAAAAAATAGAAAATGCAGATATGTTTTTAAAGCTTTAAACTTGTCTAATTGGACTCCATCTTTTTAATATATGTAAATCACTGTATATAGACCCTGAGGTTGAAAAATATTTAAAAAATGATAAACTTTTAAGAAGTTATGGTCGAATTAAAATTTCAATAATGTCCGTTTAAACACTATATTCTACTTAAAATTATTTGATAATTTAAATTTCCAAATAATTTATTTGTAGATTGGTTAATTATCTATATGAAAAATCAACTGCCTTAAATACAATTTTAATTAATATAGTCATGAAAGATTATCTTGTTATATTCATAAAATTTTCTCATGTATATAGTTTTTAAAAAAGTAATTTTATGATAAAATGTATGAAATATCATAGCCATTAATATATACAAAGAAATTTTAATGTTTGCAATGGGCAAAAATTCTCGAATACAGATAAAAAAATTCGCCCTTCGAAATTGATAATTCTAAAAAAGGTGTTTCAATATCAAGAAATATTTACTTCACAGAGATAAATAGTTTCGTATATATGCAGTTGAATATGGCAAATTCAATGGGATATGCTTAGAGTCTAAATCTTGAGGTCCAATTTTCGAGAATTGTTGGTCAAAAATATATCTCTAAAATAATTCAATCTTGTCTTTTATGAACTGTAATATACATTTACAGAAGCACTTTAGACTTCTTTGCTTGTCCCAGATATTTATGATTACTCGATTTTCTCAAGAAACATGTTTTAAAATATTTATATTGCAATTTTTCTATATAGAAGTTTGAATACTATTTCTATTGTATAATATTTTTTAATAAGTAAATAAATAGTCAGCTAACTTATCTACTTTTGGAAATAATATGTTGTATTCATATTTTTATTGTTATTGTATGAATACTTATGACTTCTGAAATATACAAAACCTTTTATTTAAACCTCTGTAACTTTATTTATAATCACTCTTTTTTATACGTTTTATCATAACATTACCTTTTTAATTTTTATATATTAGAAGATTTTATGAATATAACAAGATAGTACTTCATATCTATTTAACTATAAATGGATTAAAACAATTATATTTCATGTAGGTATAAAATTTACGGATAAATTATTTGTGTATTTAAATTACCAAATACTAAGTAAAGAAGATCATTTTAGCATTAAAATTATAAGATTTTTATTTGGCTCACAACATTTTTGAAGTTTAAAATTTTTTTTATGTTCTTTTCAATCGGAGACTCCATATACCATGATGAACATATATAACAAAGATGGAAGCTATTGGACAAGTTTGAAGTTTATAAAACAAGTCCGGATTTTCATTTTCTGAATTTCATGAAATCCATGGACACTCTAATTTCTTGAAAAAATATATCAATGAGTCTAAAAAACTTATATACATGTATATATTAGTTCATATAGGACAAGATTGAATTATTTTAGAAAAATATATTTGAACAACAGTTCTTCAAAACTGGACCTCAAGATTTGGGCATAATACATATACCATAGAATTTAGCCTATTGGATAACATATATTCAGAATTTATTATCCCTGTAGACTACATACTTCTCTGGTAATTAACACCTATTTTTTGATTAAAAATATCTATGTTCGAATTTTGTTAATTTACCCTTGGACATGTTTGTCCATTCCAAACATTAGGATAACAACAATTGATATGATTATTATAAAAGATGTAAAGTATTTTGATAGAATAACGAAAACAATAATAAAATATTAATTGTTTTATCTATAATTAAAAAACTAAGAAAATTAATTTTGTTTCTATCATAACACTTTTTGAATATGACGAATTTTTATCAATAAATAGATAACAGATGTGTTATTTTTTAAATTGATAAAATTGATGGTTTAAATAGCACTAGAAAGATGAGATACTATTATAGGGATATAACATTATCAACATTAATTAATAACAATTCAAGTTATGGATCAAATTGTAATGGTATTCTTATAAAAAAAGTGTAATGCTAGATGAAAGCTATCCTTATGCTGATGATATTAAATTAATCAAATTTTGCATATAATTTGTAATTTATATGATATTATTGTTTAATTTTAATAAAAGTAATGAATGATATGATTGAAAAATTATGTTTCTCTCTTGGAATCATATACTATTCAACTTGAATATCATATTATGATCTCAATAAAATACTACGTGCTTCAATAAGTATATGTAACAATTCTTACAGCAATTCTACTGACACGTATAAAACTTTGTCACAAGAAAATATTCAAGAAGAATCTCAATAAGTAGAATAAATTATAAAAATGATCTTTAACTAATAATTTATTTATAAACTAACTTATATATAAAGTCTAATATAAGCAATTTATTAATTTTTACAATGTTCACATTACACAATTTACTTCTTTTGTCTATCTTGACGTTTTCTCTCCTTATTAAAGAGATTCTCAGCAATTTTTAAAAATCTTCCATAGGCACCCTCGTCCATCTCATTAATTTCTTTCTTATAGTGCTCGAAGACAACCAGAAGAGCAAAGACGAATTGGTTGTGCTTCTGAACAGCTAGATACCTATGTTCCCTTAGACACTTCAATCTTGCAATTGGATCGAAGGTCGGGAAATAGTTGATTGTATCAATCAGATACATTATTAGTGCTAAAGTTCCAGTCCTTCCAATTCCTGCACTACAATGTATAGCTACATAATCATCATTCCGAAGACTGATGATTTTTTTATATAGCTCATAAACACTCTTGTGATCAGATGGGATACCTTAAAGAAGAGTAATTAATAAAAATATTGCTCATTATTTAAACTTACTAATATCAGGCCATCCTTGGTAGTGAAGAATAGAAAAGCTTATTCCCTCATCATCTGTTCTACTTCTAATTTGATACTTTGATTCAACAATCAAATTTTCATCCAATTTATTCAAACTTATTCTTGTAAGATTGAAATTTGGAGTATCAATCTCATAGTGTTCCGTAGGGTAAAAAGGGACCCATTTCTTCTCAGAACCAGTAGCTTCTTCAGGCCTGGCCAAGATAACAACAACACCTATTTTGTATCTCATGATCATGTCAAGCATATCATCTGTTGTCTCTTCAGTTGGTGCCTAAAAAAGTATGTTTAAAGGATAATAACGTTAAAATCTTACCTGACACAAGATCAATTTTCTTGTATTGGTGACAGTCTTGTATTCAAACTTGTTGGCGTGAATAAAGCTATCACTTTCTGCTTCAGATTTTCCATTAATAGTTACTCCGCTTGCATCAATACAAGGAATGTCACTGTACCGAAATCTCTTCTTGTCTTTCCTCCTTATGATTTTTGACTGCAGTCTGGAATCTTTTGCAGTATTCAGGAAGTACATCCGGGTCCAATCTTCCAAGAGTATCAAAGACAGACTTATATTCGTAGATCTTCCCTTCGTCAACAATGTTGACAAAATCCAAGAACTTTTTCAAATCTTCATCCATCTTGGCTTGTCTTCTTAAATAGTCATAGAAGTAGGCATCGTAGCTTGAGTAGAAGTCAGCACGGCGACTAGAGAAGTCCACAAGAATCTTGTTGTTGAAAAAGACGGTGACGAGTGCCTTAATGATATATGCAAACTCGTATGGTACAATATTTCCTCCATAACGTTGCTCACGCATCGTTTTAATAATTTTCAATGGACAGTCAGTCTCATTCTCACTTTTCAATGCATCGTATATACATGCGAAGTAGGTGAACATGTATACACGAGCTCCAGTTCCTTCTGGTGAATGGATCAGTATATTCTTTTTTTGTGAATCCTTAATAATCTCTTGATACATGTTGACGAATTGGAGATCCAACTGAGGTATATCATTTTCTTTCCAATTAGAAACATGAAATATATCCAAATTTCTTGTTTCACCTCCTTCTTTTTCCAACAATAACTTGTGCCCTGTCACAAAAAGAGCATTTACTTTGATATCATCCACATGGGTAACGACAACTTTTCCAAAAACCCGTTTTTTTGTTTTCCATTTCCAATAGACCTCATCTGAATCTTCATTAGCATCTAAGGTTTTTTTGTCGTATATTATAGCGACTATTGTACCAATGTCCTCCTCATAAATCATTTGCCAGAATGTAGATTGAGTGTCCTTTGTTAGACCCTAAAATGATAGAATTATGGTATTCAAATTTATTAACTTACATCAGAAAGTATATATTTTCTTTTTTCTATATCAGTGTAGATATAGTGAGCTTTGATCTTCCTAGGAAAGCGTCTATAGCACTTGACTAGTGTCTTATCGAACAGATGACTAACTCCGGCGTCAACTTCTTCACCTCCTTCCATTTTTTTGACAACTATCTGATTTAGCACTTTATTTGACAAGTACTTTTTTTCTTTAATGGCCTGACAATAACTATCAAATGGCTGGCTTGTCAAATTTTTCCAGAAGACGTAAACGTTAGGGTATTTTCTCTTTTGTTTCAACATTATAATGAATGGACTCAACCATTTTTTGTAAAGAATTACCATTAGCACAGTCAAGATAATTAAGATGAGAAGGATGAATCCAGCAGCCAAAATGTAAGCATTTCTCTCCCCAACTTTGTCCGAAAGTTTTTGAAACAGAGACATATTGCTTTCCAGCAATTTTTTTTCAATCTTCCTCTGTTTCTTTCTGACTTTTTTTATCACCCATCTCTTGGTTTTCAATTTTCCTTTTAAATTCATCATATTTCAACTGTTCCGTCTTGTTTTTGTTTTTTTTTCATTCTCCAAATTTTCTTGTCTTATTTTTTCATTATTCGCAGCAATCTTATCCATATCAACAAACTCTGTGATGGTTGTAATACTGCCATCTGGAGTCTTATATAAGCATCTTATTATTAAATGGGGATCTCCTATTCCTTTAAAAAATATTTGTGATTCAGTCTTACTAGAAATTTCATTTATAGTATCAACAAGAACTGAATCACTATAATCTTTTTCAGTTACATTATGTTTGAATTTGTAGAGGTACCCAATATTCAAATAAAAAAGAGGGCAGTTTGGATTGCTGGACGTGTCGTTTTTAAAGTACTTTACAGCTTTTTCATTTATTATATGGTCGCTTGAGGAAGGAGCGAAGTAGTATCTTTCTGTTATTTCAACATTCCCACTATAATATGGAGCATAATACGTTAATTTTACTATATCGTATCCATTTATTGAAAAATTTGATGTTATTATTGTTTTTGAGTTTTCAATAACTTGAAGTTCTCCTTTAACATATTTCATTTTTTTTAAAATTATCTTTTCTCCCCGATAATATTTTACATCATTATACACATCAAGTACCACATCAATACTTTGTGGATCTGTTCTAGTTAATTTTATTACACGTGTTTTGTTTAGTTCCTGGATGTCAGAAGTAGATTCATGTTTTGGTAATTTAATTTTTGGAACATCACCATATATCTGCAATATTCCGCACGGCTCTTTAGTCTTTTCATCATCACTCGGTAGTTTAAAATAATAAAACGTTTGATTAGCATAAGGATCGATTAAGTTTTCAGGGGTATTAATTAATGAGAAACCACCTTCTTTCTTACTACCAAAAATTATGGAATCTTCATAATGTGAATTGCACTTTTGATGTTTTTTAGGAATATCTTTAGTTTTATGTTCTCGTCTCATGATGCTTCCACTACCAGTAGCATTTTCCCATATAACATTAAAAATCCAATTGTAATAAGGATTTCCTTGACTTCTTAGATTAATTTCTCCACACTTTTTATGTGTTGGTCCAGTTTTGCTTTTTAATAAGGGCACCCATGCAAATGAGTTGTCACTGGGACTATATATACTTCCAGACATAAAAACTTCAAAATTTGGTGTAAATGAGTCATTACTTATATGACTATAACGAAAATTCGGACATTTAACGAGTACCACATCAGAATTGGTTGTAACATTTAGGTCAAACGGAAAAGTTGTATTCGTTATATCCTTAGAAATGTAAGGAAATAGTGTCTCTTGTTGTGGTCCTAGAGGCTGTGTTGGTAGTGGCATCAAAGCCAAAGCAGCACTCAAACAATATAACTTTAAAAGCATTGTAGGTGATTTGTGTAAAAAATCTACTCGTTATATCATAATTTTTTTATATGAAATTTGAATATAACAGCATATTATTTCTAAATTTCCAGTAAAATTATTCAAAATATCATAATTGATAAAATTTTATTTAATTTTATATTCAAAAGTTATTAATTTATAAGCAACAATGGTATTATATAACGATAAAATATTGTATGAAAGAAGAAATGAGACACTAACTGAAGTGATGTATCGATGATTTGTCACATTTATCAATTCAAATTTTACCCACTCTAGAATTAGGAGTCTTTTGCATTTTTATATTTTTATCAGATACAAAAATTTGCTGTAAAATATTTTCAATATCTGAAGAGTAATTTATTTTAAACTATAATTTGAATTTTAAAATAATGCTAGCAAGTAATCTTGATATTATTAATAATATATAACAACCACATATAGAAAAAAAAAACTTAAGGAGTTTGCAGATCTCTAGACAAAATGAAATCCACACTAATAATAAGATTTATTTTCAAAATAGAGAACTAAAAAATCTTTATTTCCGAAAAATTTTGTCTTCTTAACTAAACAGTCAAATTAAAACACAGGTAAGTTTTCATATTTCTTATAAAAAAGCCTTAAAATTTTGAATATATTTTTTAATTGAAATTTTTTTTAAAGTAACTAGTTCAAAGCATTTCAAATGTGGTAGAATTAAAAAGATAAAGCTAAGGAATTATATGGAGATTATGGGTTAAAAATATTGGATTCAACATTTGTAGTTTCTGTGCCGGAAAGTCGTTAAAGGATTGCTTTATAATAGTTTCAACTTTCACACAATGTTTCCAAAATATAACGAAAAAAAAGTAATTTCTGGCTCGTTTGAAATCACCAAATACAGGATAAGGGGAAAACTTTATTTTTTGGATTGAATAAAAACCGATCAAGCTATGAAACAATGAATCGAAGTAGTTTTTATAAGAAAAAATCCTAAGTAGAATGAGTTAAACGTTCTTACAAAGCAAAACAAGGCATAACTCTTACCTGATTACATCAAATGTTAATCATCAAAAATTATACAAGAATATCTTAGACGAATATAACCATAAATTTATTGTTATCTTTGGTAAAGTTACATCAATTAATACTTTATTATTAAGAACAGTCGTATACTAAAGAATATGAGGCAAAAAGTTTACAATTTATCTATGAAATTTCTATAAAACTTAAATATCATCCTTCAAATATTTACAAATTTTTGATATACATAAATAAATTGTAAAAACATTTTTATCTATTAAAATTACAATCTAGAATGGTTATCACTTTATAATGTTTTTTGTTATTCTAATCATATCTAATATAAACATTTTTCAGAAGAAACGGATTCTATTTCATGCATACTAACGGAGAATAGAACGAATTTAATTGTGATCATTGTTTACAGAATTTCTTCAGAAAAAAAATGTTAAAAACGTTATACCCCCTTGAAATAAATACACATACCTGATCTGCTCATGCTTTTCTACCCTCGGTGCGCCGTTTTGAACAGAATCATTTATAAACATCCCAGATAAATCTTTCCTATAATAATGTTTTTATATTGTGCAAAATTAAATACTTTAAAGACAAATAACTGATTTAATTTATTTTAAAATAAAAAAGGTATACATTATAAAAACCCATTATTAATAATATAGAGGTTTAAATTCAAAATATTTTGAATTCAGTTTTAGAATGATAGAAATTATATGAATATTAAATTGATTGACAATCACAAACAGAAATCTTTAAACATTTTAACTTCTATTCAATATTCCCGATAGAAATTGAAAGATTTCTATATATTTAGAAATAATCCATTTTGAAGCGACATTAAATTTTGATAGAAAACATGAAATGTAGAATTTAAACGCGAATTATCTAAGAGACAATAGACAGTTTTAAAGGAAAAAGTAATATTGTTGTTTATATAAAAAAAATTAAAACTTTCTCAGTAAAAGATATTGAAAAAAATGACAAATAAAACTACTCTTTTTGAAAGTGAAGGATAGTAATTGTTATACTAATTTTTGACTTTATTGTAATAATAAGAGTTTATAATTTAATAATGTTTTTAGTAAAAAACATAAAATTATGAGTCTATTTAGTTTTAAAATTTATTTTATTACTAATCAACTTGATGTATAATGTATACTCAATTTTATGATTTTTTTATATGTGATTTTACAATATGAAAAAAATTAGTATGATAATAAAAACTTATAATTCAAAAAAATTCATTTAAGAAGGTTTAATATCTTTTTGATTCTTTCTTCCATATATGTAGACATAATATTACGGAAGATTTATCTGGGATGTTAATTAAAGATTTGTGTTTAAAACGGCGTACCGAGGGTAGAAAAACACGACCAGATAAGGTATGTGTTTATATATACGGGGAAGATATTATGTTTTTAACTTTTTTTATATGAAAAAAACACAGGAAACAATTACCTTATTAATTCCTTCCACTCTCGGTTGGCACGTTTGAAACGAATCCCGTTTCTTTAGAAAAAAATTTTATACTAGATATGACCAGAAAGAGAAAAAACTTTATAAAAATATTATCATTCTAGATAGTAATTTGATGGTAAAATTTAAAAACGAATATATCTTTTCTTGCAATCGGTCAAAGGTCATCTTCCAGTTTGCTGTTTCTTCCCTTACGTTTCATCTAATATAAAACTATTATCATTAAAGAATCAAGCAGTCTGTACAAAACAATGTTTTCTCCTGAGAATTTGAAAAAATTTAAGTATATACTTTGATTATAAAATTTAATGGTTTACTCCATGACGCTTCCAAAGATTTATTTTTCTGTTTTAAACAAATCGATTTATCTGTAATCCAGGAATAGAAATTTTTTAAACATTAAGTAATAACTTTTTTATGTCCGTAAGTATTAAAAATCCACTATACATGTACAATCAACTAAAGTTTTCAACAACCAAAGAAATATCACTTTTCGATTTAAAAAAATTATGTAAATAATACTTTTCCTCAAAGTAGTAACTAAAAAAAATGTAAAAACATTTACAAATTAAAATACCAAGAACACTTGCTAGATTCTTAAGAATGTTTATTTCAATATGCACATCCTCAACAAAACATTTTTGTACCCATAAGGTATAATAAAGTGGCATAAAAATTAAATGCAAACAGAAAGCAAAGAAATACCTCCTTCATTGTACAACAAAAAGACATTTTGTAAAAGAAAGTTTGGTCATATGCAGAGCTCTAATTAATAAACATTATTCCTAGTCTAATTTTCAATTGGGATCCTAATCATCCAGTTCAATTTTACTTTTATAGTTAATTTGTTGTGGTGGACAAACTTTAATAGTAAATGTGGTACAACTTAGAGGCTCTTTTAAATATTATTTTAAAGTTTAGTTTCTAGTTTGACTAACCTTAGATCTGCTGATACAAGAGTGTTATTAACATTACATATCTTTGATACTCCCAATAAAGTGTATGGATGGAAATATATGTGTATAACTAGAATTGCGGATTCAAATGCTGTGGATGAAGAGGTGGACCTCTGAAGTAGTGGCTCTAGTGAAAGATTGTCAAAAGATGTAAGAATATGTATTAGTAAAGAAATTGTAGAATCAAGGAAGCAACGTTATCATGTCAGTCAATAAATGAGTCATAGATAAAATAAATTATCAATATTGCATATTGTTTTGTTTAACATTTTGATCTTAAATAAAATAATTTCTTGCTTTTAAATAATATAAATTTAATTTTTAGTTGCAAAAAATATTGAAAGAATAATGAATAATTTATTGGGAAAACACATTTATAAGATACTCAAATATTAATTAAATTATATTATTATGATAAATAAATTTCTAATGATTATAAAGTTCAAAATTGTGATGAGCAAAATTTCAACATTGAATGATAAATAATGTCCATTATTTATGTTCAAAACTTCAAACGTTTGTGATATCGAAATTTCTCCAATTGGGAGTCCATAAAAACAGATTAATGTTCCAGAATCTCCAGACATAACTTTAACAAATCCCTTTTCCAACATAAATATTCTTCTCGTAAAATCTTTTTCTTGTTGAAGATTTCTAACTTTTACTCGTTCAACTCCAAATGTGACAACTTTAAGAGTGGTAAAATTATTTGGGTACAATGTACAGTTTGGATTGTAGTCTAATTTATTATAGTAATATTGTACATTTGGAAGGGTTTCACTTTTAATTGGTACATATTTTTGAGATTTCCTAAAAATTCCAATTGAAAAGTTGTAGACACAAACAAGTTTTCCATTTGGGTTTTTAACTTCATACATAACAGAATTTTTTGTTAACTTCAAATTTTCCACTGAACTTGATACCGCTTTATTGATATCTCCAACATCTATACTTTTATCATTAAATATAATGGTTTTGAGAGTAATGGAATGTTTTTCTTCCTTGGAACAACTTGGATTAAAGTTTAATTGATCATAAGAATATATAACAGGAGAAAGAGTTACATTCTTTATAGTGTAATAAATTTGAGTTAGTTCAATTTCTCCATAAGGAATCTTATAGGTACAAACAAACGTTCCATTTGGATTTTCACCTTTATAAATAATAAGATCGTCTTTTTTCTTTATATGTTTTGTTAAATTTCTTTCTCCCTCAATATATATTATTTTGTTATTAAGTGAGAAAGAATTGAGATGAGTATAGTTATTTCTGTCCACAGAACAATTTGGAAAAAAGTACAATTGACCATCAGGATACACAATATCGGGAAGTGAAGTATCCTTAATATATTCATATTCTTGAGATGTTGTGAATTCCCCAAAAGTAAGACTATAAATACAGTATAGAGTTCCATTTGGATTCTTGTTCATAAAGTCAACAGAAGTATTCTCTAACTTGAAGTCTTCTTTTATCATACCATTTTGAAGATGCTTAACTTCTATAATTTTACCATTAAATAAAATAGTTTTGAGATCAGTAAATTCATTTCTTTCCAAAGAACAATTTGCTTTAAAGTCCATCTTCTCATATGAATATTTAACGTGAGGTAGAGTTATATTTTCAAAATACTCATATTTTTTATGCATTGTAACTTCTCCAATTTGTAATTTATAAATACATTTTAATTTTCCTTTTGGATTTTTATCATTATAGACAATAAAATTTTCATTCGATGTAAAATTTCCAATTAATTCAGGAGTTGTGTTTTCATCATCAGATATGCTTATTTTTTCATCATTAAACACGACAGTTTTGAGGGGACCAATATTATCTTCTTTCTTGGAACAGTTGGCTTTAAAAGATAATTTATTATAATAATATCCTATAGGAGGAGAAATTTTATCCATAATATAATCATAATCTTGAGCTAATTTAACTTCATCAAATGGAGCATTGTAAGTACATTCTAATATTCCTTTAGGATTCTTAACATCATAAATAACAGCATTCTTAGATAACTTAAAACCAGACAGCGTTTTATGATAATTGAGTTGAAAAAACTTTATAATTTCTACTACTTCTACACCATTAAATGAAACACTTTTAAGGTGGAAATTTTCTTTAATTACCAAAGAACAATTTGCATAAAATCCCAAATAATTAAATGAATATTTAACAGAATAATTTATTTCTCTTTTAAAATAATCTTTATCACCGAAAATTACATCTTTTTCAATACTTCTAGCACCTGACAAATCTCCTTCACAATCATCACAATTATAATTGAATTTTACAATTGTTGGATGTTCCAGTTGAAAAATTTTTTTACCATCTTGATTCGGTTTCAAAGATCCAGTATTATAATAATTAAAATTCTTACTCTCAGAAAAATTATAATAGTACATATTTATTTCTTCATATTTAAAAAAGTCACGTTGATTGGTTGTCCCATTATAGTCTAATTTTATTTCTAATGTTTTGGGAAATTCATCTACTTCAAAAAGCACCAATTTTTGATCTTTTATGTCATTATTTTTATTTTCGATACCTATTATACTAATAAATGGAAGAGGATGGTATGGTCGTCCTACACAAATGGGTTCTAGAAAATCATATGTTTCGGAATAAAATTTGTCACCATCGAAGATAGCCAGTGTATCTCCTTTATATATCATTGGATTTTTGGAATTGAATTCTCGAAAATTCGATTTTCCACTAAATGCAACTGTTATTTCTGAACCACTCGGCTTCTTGATATTCTCTCCAGGAATATGGCTCTTAATATTAAAATCATTTTTACATTTTATATCTTTTTGTTCTGTACTGGTACGACTAATTTCATGATTCCATTCCCCAGGAAGATGACTCTCGTCATTTTTATAAATATTGAGACAATTAATTTTTTTTGTTTCAGTTGTTCCGATATCGTAAAATCTCCATTGATAAACGTATCCACCTTCAATACCTAGGGATTCCTTTAAACTTTCACTAGGCCTCATGTATAAAAGAGTGAAATTTTCATTGTGTTGAACTGTAAACCCTAATGGGCATTTTATGGCAATTATTTCAGTGTTAGTTTTGAGGATATTTTTTATAGGGAAACTGTCTTTGAAATCGACAGAATCCTTATAATAATATTTAAAATGTTTATCACGTTCTAAATTGTCATCATGGGAACTTAAACAAATTGAGTAGACGACCAATATCCAAAGAACTTTGAGTAGTTTCTCCATTGTATCGAAATAAAAAACAATATTTTTTTCAGAAAAATTGCTTCTATTAATAAAAAAATTACAATAAATATTGAATATAAATAGAATTAATTTAAGTTCACTTTATTTCAAAATAAATTTTAGCATAATGCTATTGTATCTTAATCAAATTTTTAACAATATTCATTTTATAATAACTTGTTTCCTAATGTTACAATGGACAAACATGTTCGAGTATAGATATAACAAAATTAGACCTTAGTTATTTTTTATTCAAAAAATTGGAGTTTAAATCCCCTGGAAGTATATATTTTACAGGTATAGTAAATTTTGAGTATATGTAATCCAATAGACCAATTTCAATGGAATAATTTTTGGGTCCAAATATTGAGATCTTGTTTTGCAGAAATGTTGGCTATAAATATTTTTTCGAAATAGTTAAACCTCAGGCTATATGGGCCAAAATAAGGATATATAAAAGTTTCCCAGACATTTCTAGGTTATTTTAAAAATTTAAGATGTCCCTAAATTACATTGAGAGCCAAAAAAATAGAAAATGCAGATATGTTTTTAAAGCTTTAAACTTGTCCAATTGGGTTCCATCTTTTATGTATATGTAAATCACTGTATAATGACCCTGAGGTTGAAACAGATTTATATACTTCACAGGGAAATAGTTTCGGATATATGCAGTTGAATATAGCAAATTCAATGGTATATTTTTGGGGTCTAAATCTCGAGGTTCAATTTTCGAGAATTGTTGGTCAAAAATATTTCTCTAAAATAATTCAACCTTGTCTTTTATGAACTGGAATATATATATACAGAAGCACTTTAGACTTCTTTCCTTGTCCCAGATATCCCAAATTAATTTAGGGGAGTAACAAAAGAATGTTAATTATCTTCGATATTAAAACTTTTTGATATCTTAATATATGTAACTTTATGTGTTGATTTCATAAAACACGATATTATTTTAATCTGAAGTCCCGTTCTTGAGATGCAACTACTTAAAGATGTTTTGGTGTATTATTCTTGATCCCCTTAGAGTTATTCGTTTTATCTGAAATTTTACAGACATATAGTTTTAAAAACTAATAATCTAAAAATAAAGAAAAGTTTAAGTTTCAAGTTTATTCTTGAGATTTTGAATTTTTTTGAAAATGACCAAAAAAAACCTAAATTGTCACATTTTAAAATGATATATCAGGATTCTGAAAAGGAAATCGATAAAAAGAAGAAAAATTAATCTAAGTTTTTCTTTAACTTTAATTTTAAGTATAATATCAAGAAAATCGGATAACTTTAAGTGCCATAAATTTTTTACTAAAATGTTTTTGTTTTTTTTTTAAAAAAGTATGTTAAGATAAAACTTTTTAATTAAGTGTTTTCACAACTTTTATGTAAAATTAAATTCTCTATCAAATGATATATATATATCATCTCGATTCCTTTATCCGTTTTCGAGATATAAAGAAAAAGTGATTTTTTAATTTTTTTAAAAAGTGCTATTTTTAGTTTCAAGAAAGAGAAAAAGTTTCAATACGTTAATTTTTTTAATATCTCGAATTTCCACCCTAGAGAAATTTGTTGCGAACATTTTAAGATATTAATCGTTAATTTATCTCTTTTCATTTTTGAGTTAGTCAAAAAACAAATTAGTCAATTTTTTTTTCTAATTCTTAAATTTGAAGAAAAAAGTATACAAAGATGAAACTTTTTTAATATAAAGTGTTTACAAAATCTATGTGGAATATAATTCTCTATCGAATGACATATAGATCATCTTAATCCTATTATTCGTTCTTGAGATACATCACATTAAGGTACTGAAATCTAAGATTTAGCATCTCTATTTCCCCCCTCACATGGTGATTTTTTTAATCAAAATTTTAAATATAGATGTAATTTCTATTGTTTATTACATGCACATTAAAAAAATTACCAAAAAGTACGATCCCGGAAAATAGTAATTTATTAAAAATTTCCCTAAATATTAGAGAAAAAGTTTACCTCTTAAAATGGTTTTTATTTTATGTCCTTCTTTTTACTAAAATAAGATAAGAAATGCATAGTTTAATATGCTGGATAGAAAAAATAAATATTAGTTTTATCAGAATTTTCGTTTTTAAGGTAGTCAATTAATAACAAAAGACAATTTTATAAATTTCTAAACACAGTAACATTTTGTATATATATAATAAAAAAATTTGTATGATTTTTAGATTCTAAGAATTTAAAATAAAGTGAAGAATTTATTTTTCCAATCGAAGTCAAAAATTCAGCGATTTATATAAGATATAGAAGAAATAATATTAACATGTAAACTTAAAAAGATACTCAAAAATTTACCATATAGTGAAGAAGGGATCATTGTTCCTTTATTTTTATATAAAATTTAATTAGTTTTATAATAAGCATTTACTAACATGTAGTATTTTTTACTATGTTTTAATAGTCTTAATTACTATAATTTATATTTTTAGTGATATTATACTAATCTCATAGTCAAACCCTTTTTATAATCTGTTATGATAATATATAAAATTAAAGTTATGAAAATTATTAATTATTTGTTCATTTAAAAAAAAACTTTGGAATATTTTATTTTTAAAAACCTTTAATGCTCAAATATTATTTCTAATAATTAGAAATTTTGTGTAGGTAAATAAATATTAATTTTTGTATTTATTGCTATGATATTTAAAAGGTTTCTAAACATATTGTTGTTATTATATTGCTTATATTAAAACTGAATACCATTGAACAGTTTTCAACTTTACACGAATTTGATTTCTATTAACTTATCTCATAATATATTATAAAAATGAAGTCAATCTCTGGGGATGAGTGGATTACCTTAAAAATATTTATATTAAAAAAATCACATTACTTTAAATTTTCAAATACATATATATTTTTCCTTAAGAAACGACAAAATTTATCCGATAATATGACATTTTGTGTTATATGCAACTGTTTTGTTTTCTTTTAGTTAAATTAAATAAGTTTACCTTTTTATTACAAGTAAGACATTTATTACATTTCTTGAGTATTTATCGATATATATTTTTTTTCTGTGTGTTGCTTATTAGTTATTTTTTAAAACATACACTAAAAATAGTACTTTCTTACCTATATTTAAAAAATAAGAACTTTTAATTTACTAACATATAATGGTATTTTTTATTTAAGTTGTAAACGTTTAGAAAAAAGTCCGACCCTGCGGGCAAGTAGTAACGAGAGAAGCAAATTTGTTGCTTGTTGATGTTGATAAAAAAATTAAAACATTCTCAGAAAAAAAAGATATATAAAAAGGTGACAAATAAAAATAATCTTTTTGAAAGTGAAGGATAGCAATTGTTATACTAATTTTTGATTTTATTGCAATAATAAGAGTTCATAATTTGAAAATGTTTTTAAAAAAAACAAAAAACTATGAGTCTATGTAGTTTGAAAATTTATTTTATTTGTTCCTAATCGACTTGATACATATTGAGACTTAATTTTATAATTTTTTTATAAATGATTTTACTATATGAAAAAAATGATTATGATAATACAAAATTATGATTAAAAAAAATTTATTTAATAAGGTTTAATATCTTTTTTGTTATTTTTTCGATATATTTAGACATTATAATGGGGAAGATTTATCTGAGATGTTTATTAAGGATTGAGTTTAAAACGTCATACCGAGTAAGAAATGTTTGATCAGATCAGGTATATGTGTTTATTTCAGGAGAAGATATGGCTTTTTAAAATTTTTTACCTAAAGAAACCCTGGAAACAATGATCACAATCGAATTCGTTCTATTCTCCGTTAGTATGCACGAAATAGAATCCGTTTCTTCAAAAAAATGTTTATGTTAAATATGATAATCGTGACCAAATACCATATAATAAAATCATACCATTTCTAGAGAGAAATGGGGATTCAAATACATAATCCACACTTTATACTATTAATTATAATGATAAACATAATTTAGTTTTTTTTCTTTATACCAGGTGATGATCAACTTCTGTATGACTTCGTTTAACCTTCCAAAGCATTCTATTCAGAATTTTTAAATAAAAATTGCCATTACTTCCTGATCCATAATTATTTATTTCCTTTATGATCAATATCTATAATATTATATGTCTCCTTTTCTGTTATTCGATTTTTCTAGTGCTATATTGATTATGTCATTTTATCAATTCGGAAAAAAAGTTATCATTAATACAAAACTACAATTAAAATGAGGCAAAAGAGAGTATTTTTAAAGGATAACTTGATCAATTATGGCCTCAAAATTTGAGACTCATTTCCCATCTCATGTTAGAACATAAACATCTTTTGTCTTTAAATTCACAATAACTGGCTGAATTTGAAAGAGTTATGGCGAAGAAAAATTTATTTCTATATTTTTATCATAAATTATATAACAATTAAAAAGATATTGAAAAGTTTCATTGAAATTGCATTACAAAAGAGACATTACCGATTGAAAATTTTATGTGTCACTGAAAAGTATTTATTCGTGATCTTAAACTGACTTTAACTTTATCTTAGAATGTTTTTTTCTAGTAAGTGTCTGATAAGACTGTAAAAATGAACTTTTTTTTCTATAAAATTACATCGCGATAAATACAGAAATATATTAAAAAAACCTTTTAGGTATGATTAAGATATTTTATCAAAAAATACTTAACTAGTTGATTGATAGACAAAAGATTTTCAACGAAAAGTATTTCATGATATGAATACAATCTTTCAAATATAGTTGGTATATAATTCAATGGTCTTAGGTAAACCATCATTTTTAATTTAACATATTCTGGTACTTTCTCCTACTCTATTTCGGCTTTTAATTATTTACAATTACTTTAGAATTTGATTTTAAAAAGATTTAATTTAGTCCTAGAATACTTATATTTGGAGAAAAAAATAAAATGTATCATAAAGATAGTGCTTATGGTAAGTCGTCCGCCACAAAATTGAGCTTGTCATGATTTTAAAAAATTTACTATTTTAGATGATTTTTGTAATGCCTTTCAGTTAGACGTTACCAATTTCAAATATATATATACAATAGAAAACTTTTCACTTTGTCCTGAAAAGACAGGTGAAAAAATTATATCACCAACTTTTGTTGTTGGGAGCAAAGAAAGGTCAGAGTGGTGTTTACACATATATCCCAATGGTACACGGTTTAACGGTAATGTAAGTGTTTTTCTGGAATTGTTAAAGCCCGACAAAGTACATGCAAAAGTTAAGTTTGCTATTTTAAATGACAAGGAAGAGGAGAAACATGTTAATAGATATATTCACACTGTTGAAAAAAATGGTTGTGGGTTTGCCTATAATGTTAGCAGAACTTTTTTACTAGATGAATATAATGATTTATTGGTAGATGATAAATTGACGATACTATGTGAGATAGAGCATATTTACTTTGAAACTGGAAATCATGGGAATAAGAAACCTTATGGTATGTCATTTGCCAAAAACCCAAGGTTGTTGCTAATTTTATGATATTTAATATTTTAGATGTTTTTTATACCAACCAGACAGACAACTATTTCAAATATATATATACAATAGAAAACTTTTCACTTCGTCCTGAAAAGACAGGTGAAAAAATTATATCACCAACTTTTGGTGTTGGGAGCAAGGAAAGATCAGAATGGTGTTTACACATATATCCCAATGGTAAAGAATATTCAGAAGGTGAAGTTTTAGTTTATTTGGTATTGTTAAAGCCCGTCATTGTAACAGCTCTTTGTAAGTGTTCTTTTTTAAATAACAGGGGAGAGGAGAAATTTGTCGATACAAAATACGAATCTTTTTGGAGAGGTTGTGAGTCGTTGTCTTATGATTGTTCAATTAAAAGAGATTCTTTGCTAAATGAATCAAATGATTTACTGTTTAATGATAAGTTGACGATATTATGTGATGCAAAGATTACTGAACTCGAATATAAAATTTATGTGGATTTTATACCTTGTCGTATGTTATCTGTCACAACATTGAACCTGCCATTAATTTTATGATATTTACTATTTCAGGTGTTCTTTATATCAGCCAGACAGACGTTTACAATTTCAAATATAAATACACAATACAAAACTTTTCACTTCGTCCTGAAAAGACAGGTGAAAAAATTATATCACCAACTTTTGTTGTTGGGAGAAAAGAAAGATCAGTGTGGTGTTTACATATATGTCCCAATGGTCAAGATGAAGATTCAAAGGAATTTATATCAGTTTACCTAACATTGTTAAAGCCTGACAAAGCAAAAGCAAAATATAGATTTTCTATTTTAAATGACAAAGAAGAGGAGAAGAATGTTAAATTTGTTTCAGAATCGGAAAACTTTGTTAAGGATATAGGTTTAGGGTTTTCTCAGTTTGTTAAGAAGGATTTTTTGCTAGAAAGATCGAATAGTTTATTGTTTAATGATAATTTGACAATACAATGTGAGGCAGAAATTTTCGAACTTGAATCTGAGAACCGTAATTACCCAGAGACACTATTGAATATTCCTATACCCTCATGGAAATCATCATTGGATTATGAACACTTGTATGATCCATCATTATTTTATGATTGCGTTATAGAAGTTGAAGACAAAAAATTTAAAGTTCATAAAACAATCCTCGCTACTCGATCTCCTGCTTTTCATGACATTTTTACCAGTGCATCTGATGAATCACAAATATACGAAATTAAAATAAAAGATTTTAATGTTGAAGTTGTAGAAAAGATGTTAAAATACATCTACACAGGTGAAGTTTCGGATATACAGAATATGGCTAATCAAATGTTTGAAATTGCAAACAAATATGAATTATATAGGTTAAAATCAATTTCAGAACAGTCAATGTGCAATAGTTTAAATACTGATAATGTCTTAGAACGCTTCGCATTATCTGATAAATACCCAACTGAGAGATTGAAGGAATGTTGTGAAGAACTTATTCTTAAAAATGCAGAATGTGTAACAACAACTAAGGAGTGGGAATATTTTGTTCTCTTACATCCATCATTAATTGGAAATTTATTTTCAAAATTAGTTAAAATTATTTCAAAAGAAAGTAACTCAGAAAAAAAAGAATAATTGGATACTCGTAATATCTATTAAGTTAGTCAGTCATTTTTTTTTGTAATTTTAAAATAAAAATATCTCATTGAAGAAATATTTATAGGAACAAAAAAATTAATTCTTAATATAAAGTTAATGTTTCTTAAAACATTTCTTGTTACAATTTTGTAATTTTGAAGTTTTTCATATCATGAAACTATAATCAGGATTTGATAAAACATAATCCTTAAATTTATATGTTAAATCATCTTTCTTTCCTAATCATTTCTTTTAAAATTTTTTGTCTTTTAAAAAATAAAATTACCGCTATTTGATGCTTTCAATTGATAAAATATAAATCTTTTTGAAAATAATTTTTTCTTAATTGAAAGGGAAAATCATGTTTTATTTTATATTTCTAAACATATTCTTGTTAATTATAAAAACATCTGTAACATTATCTATAATTAACTTTTAAATATGATTCTTCAAATACTTTACAGAAAAGAAACTGGGATAACAAATGAATATAATATTAAAAAAATTACTGTCTGCAAAAAAAGTTATATTTAATTTCTCTGTTATGATTATATAAAAAAAAATAGCATTAACATAAATCATTATCACTTTATTTAAACTTAAAATTAAAAAGGAGCTTGAAATATATTGTAGGAAATAAGTAAGATTTTAAAAAGAATATAATATCATATAATTTTGCAAAGTACAAAAAGGTTATTAAAAACTTTAATCAAACTATGATGTGACTTTTTGCCCAACCTGTATACTTTTTGAGACTGATACACCAACTTTTAAGGTTATTAATTTCTAAGGGCGACTTTTATGTTACTCCTATATTCCGACATTTAGTCCATTGTAAACATTACAATGTTTGTACCTTTAAAATGACCATATCTCAAAAAAAATGTTGTGTAAACTATAATACGCACATTAACCTTCTTTTTGACTGAAAATTTTAGCTATGTACTTTCTTGATTGGCAAATAAGGTGTTTATAAATGTCTAAAAATTGTTTCTACACTCTTCAAACAACGTTAAACTTACTTATTCTTTAACTTTTCCACTAATCATTCTCCTACATTCTCACCTCATCGTGAAATCTTAAATTTAATCAAAATTAATCCTCCCTTTCTCATCTACACATTGTCAAATTATTATCAATCACAATGTTAATCCCATTATTTAAAATACAAAAAAAAATAAAAAGTTTGAAAGCGTTTATTCTCTAAGAAAGTTAAATTACATATATAACACGTTAAAAATAATCATAAATCGAAAAGGTGAATAACTCAGCACCAGTATACTCACCAACAAATTCCTCTTTACTACCATCAGGTTTCGTTCCAACACCATAAACCTTATACAAACCAGGAAATTCATCACCTCTAGGTTTGAGTTCCTCAATCTTCGTTGGGAAAGCAGAAATAAATTTAATTCCTTCATCAATCGTCTGTTTCCTGATTCTCTCAGCCATATCCTGATCAAAACCTCTTAACAATACCGATCTAACCATAACATCAGCCTCATTACTGATACCTTTAATAAAACCAGCACACTCCAATGAGACGTATGAAACACCAATACATAAAGTTTTACCAGGATTATATGGTAATGAAAACAAATCATCACTTTTAATGGCATACTCTTTTGCTCCTTCTATATCAGGGTATTTAGGACGAAGACCAACTAAGATAAATATCTTATCAGCTGTCATGACTGTTTTCTTCTTTTTCTTATCAGTTGCTGTTACTTCAAATGGTCCTGTTACCTCACCATAACCATTAATGTACTTGACTTCTTTTTCTTTTAAATGTATTTTGTAGTTCCAATTCAAACCAGCTATATGATCCTGAACAGCATCCTTCATCTTGGTCCAATTTAACGAGATTCCCTCTCTAGGTACAGACCACCCAAATCTCCTGGTATCATCAAGAGAATGTCCAAGTAAAGACGTTTGATGCATCAATTTCTTAGGAATACAACCAACATTAACACACGTAACTCCAAGACCCCACGTTGTACCGATAGGTGTAGGTTTAACAAAATCAAGGACAGGAACTTTTTTACCTAACTCTGCAGCTTGTTTTGATGCAGCTAACCCTCCAGATCCTCCACCAATAACGATAAGATCATACTCCTTTGGTTGGAGTGCCCTACCAAACAATCCGGATTCGTTATACCTCTCGAAGTCACTTGGATTACCAATACAATTACCTTTGACAAAGATTAATATTTCGTTTGGATTCCTGTAGTATGCGTGAGCTATTCTTTTCATAACAAGTTCAGATATTAAAGAATATCTCGTTGTTATATCTTTGACGTTAGAATTACTTATGCATTTATCAATATGTTCTGTGAATGCCGTGAATTGGGGTAAATTATTGCCTCCGTGTCCGAGGACAATAACATCCTTACGTGAAATGTCCTCATCGTCTGTTTTTACCTCCGTAGAGTATTGAGTTCCCGAGGGAACATAAGGCGGTGGAGGCATCTCAACACTCCTTAATTTGATACTTGTGGATAATTTACAGATTCCAGTATCAGGAGATTTTGATTTTAGTTGGGATGATAATGAGTAATTTCCTGAAAAAATTAATTCTAATGTTTGCATTGGACAAACATGTTTGAGGGTAGATATAACAATTTTCGACCTCACTTATTTTTTATCTAAAAAATTGGAGTTTAAATCCCCTGGAAGTATATATTTCACAGGTATAATAAATTTTGAGTATATGTAATCCAATAGACCAATTTCGATGGAATAAGTTTTGAGTCCAAATATTGAGATCTAGTTTTGGAGAAATGTTGGCTATAAATATATTTTCGAAATAGTTAAACCTCAGGCTATATGGGCCAAAATAAGGATATATAAAAGTTTCCCAGACATTTCTAGGTTATTTTAAAAATTTAGGATGTCCCTAAATTACATTGAGAGCCAAAAAAATAGAAAATGCAGACATGTTTTTAAAGCTTTAAACTTGTCCAATGGGCTTCATCTTTTTAATATATGTAAATCACTGTATATAGACCCTGAGGTTGAAAAATATTTAAAAAATGATAAACTTTTAAGAAGTTATGGTCGAATTAAAATTTCAATAATTTCCGTTTAAACACTATATTCTACTTAAAATTATTTGATAATTTAAATTTCCAAATAATTTATTTGTAGATTGGTTAATTATCTATATGAAAAATCAACTGCCTTAAATACAATTTTAATTAATATAGTCATGAAAGATTATCTTGTTATATTCATAAAATTTTCTCATGTATATAGTTTTTAAAAAAGTAATTTTATGATAAAATGTATGAAATATCATAGCCATTAATATATACAAAGAAATTTTAATGTTTGCAATGGGCAAAAATTCTCGAATACAGATAAAAAAATTCGCCCTTCGAAATTGATAATTCTAAAAAAGGTGTTTCAATATCAAGAAATATTTACTTCACAGAGATAAATAGTTTCGTATATATGCAGTTGAATATGGCAAATTCAATTTGATATGTTTAGGGTCTAAATCTTGAAGTCCAATTTTCGAGAATTGTTGGTCAAAAATATTTCTCCAAAATAATTCAGCCTTGTTTGTATGAACTGTAATATACATATACAGAAGCACTTTAGACTTCTTTGCTTGTCCCAGATATTTAAGATTGCTCAAATTCCTCGAGAAACATGTTTTAAAATATTTATATTGCAATTTTTTCTATATAGCAGTTTGAAAACTATTTCTATTGTATAATATTTTTTAACTAGTAAATAAATAGTCAGCTAATTTATCTACTTTTGGAAATAATATATTGTATTCATATTTTTATTGTCATTATATGAATACTTTTGACCTCTGAAATATACAAAACCTTTTATTTAAACCTCTGTAACTTTATTTATAGTCTCTTTATTTTATATGTTTTATCATAACATTACCTTTTTAATTTTTATATATGAAAAGATTTTATGAATATAACAAGGTAGTACTTCATATCTATTTAATTATAAATGGATTAAAACAAATATGTTTCATGTAGGTATATAATTTACGGATAAATTATTTGTGTATTTAAATTACCAAATACTAAGTAAAGAAGATCATTTTAGCATTAAAATTATAAGATTTTTATTTGGCTCACAACATTTTTGAAGTTTAAAATTTTTTTTATGTTCTTTTCAATCGGAGACTCCATATACCATGATGAACATATATAACAAAGATGGAAGCTATTGGACAAGTTTGAAGTTTATAAAACAAGTCCGGATTTTCATTCTTTGAATTTCATGAAATCCATGGAAACTCTAATTTCTTAAAAAAAACCTTAATGAGTCTAAAAAACTTATATACATGTATATATTAGTTCATATAGGACAAGATTGAATTATTTTAGAAAAATATTTTTGACCAACAGTTCTTCAAAACTGGACCTCAAGATTTGGGCATAAAACATATAACATAGAATTTGGCCTATTGGATAACATATATTCAGAATTTATTATCCCTGTAGACTACATACTTCTCTGGTAATTAACACCTATTTTTTGATTAAAAATATTTATGTTCGAATTTTGTTATATTTACCCTTGGACATGTTTGTCCATTCCAAATATTAGGATAACAACAATTGATATAAATATTGTAAAAGATGTAAAGTATTTTGGTAGAATAACGAAAACAATGATAAAATATTAATTGTTTTATCTATAATTAAAAAACTAAGAAAATTAATTTTGTTTCTATCATAACACTTTTTGAATATGACGAATTTTTATCAATAAATAGATAACAGATGTGTTATTTTTTAAATTGATAAAATTGATGGTTTAAATAGCACTAGAAAGATGAGATACTATTATAGAGATATAACATTATCAACATTAATTAATAACAATTCAAGTTATGGACCAAATTGTAATGGTATTCTTATAAAAAAAAGTGAAATGCTAGATGAAAGCTATCCTTATGCTGATGATATTAAATTAATCAAATTTTGCATATAATTTGTAATTTATATGATATTATTGTTTAATTTTAATAAAAGTAATGAATGATATGATTGGAAAATTATGTTTCTCTCTTGGAATCATATACTATTCAACTTGAATATCATATTATGATCTCAATCAAATACTACGTGCTTCCATAAGTATATGATACAATATTTACAGCAATTCTATTGACACGTATAAAACTTTGTCACAAGAAAATATTCAAGAAGAATCTCAATAAGTAGAATAAATTATAAAAATGATCTTTAACTAATAATTTATTTATAAACTAACTTATATATAAAGTCTAATATAAGCAATTTATTAATTTTTACAATGTTCACATTACACAATTTACTTCTTTTGTCTATCTTGACGTTTTCTCTCCTTATTAAAGAGATTCTCAGCAATTTTTAAAAATCTTCCATAGGCACCCTCGTCCATCTCATTAATTTCTTTCTTATAGTGCTCGAAGACAACCAGAAGAGCAAAGACGAATTGGTTGTGCTTCTGAACAGCTAGATACCTATGTTCCCTTAGACACTTCAATCTTGCAATTGGATCGAAGGTCGGGAAATAGTTGATTGTATCAATCAGATACATTATTAGTGCTAAAGTTCCAGTCCTTCCAATTCCTGCACTACAATGTATAGCTACATAATCATCATTCCGAAGACTGATGATTTTTTTATATAGCTCATAAACACTCTTGTGATCAGATGGGATACCTTAAAGAAGAGTAATTAATAAAAATATTGCTCATTATTTAAACTTACTAATATCAGGCCATCCTTGGTAGTGAAGAATGTGGAAGCTTATTCCCTCATCATCTGTTCTACTTCTAATTTGATACTTTGATTCAACAATCAAATTTTCATCCAATTTATTCAAACTTATTCTTGTAAGATTGAAATTTGGAGTATCAATCTCATAGTGTTCCGTAGGGTAAAAAGGGACCCATTTCTTCTCAGAACCAGTAGCTTCTTCAGGCCTGGCCAAGATAACAACAACACCTATTTTGTATCTCATGATCATGTCAAGCATATCATCTGTTGTCTCTTCAGTTGGTGCCTAAAAAAGTATGTTTAAAGGATAATAACGTTAAAATCTTACCTGACACAAGATCAATTTTCTTGTATTGGTGACAGTCTTGTATTCAAACTTGTTGGCGTGAATAAAGCTATCACTTTCTGCTTCAGATTTTCCATTAATAGTTACTCCGCTTGCATCGATACAAGGAATGTCACTGTACCGGAATCTCTTCTTGTCTTTCCCCTCCTTATGATTTTTGACTGCAGTCTGGAATCTTTTGCAGTATTCAGGAAGCACATCCGGGTCCAATCTTCCAAGAGTATCAAAGACAGACTTATATTCGTAGATCTTCCCTTCGTCAACAATGTTGACAAAATCCAAGAACTTTTTCAAATCTTCATCCATCTTGGCTTGTCTTCTTAAATAGTCATAGAAGTAGGCATCGTAGTTTGAGTAGAAGTCAGCACGGCGACTAGAGAAGTCCACAAGAATCTTGTTGTTGAAAAAGACGGTGACGAGTGCCTTAATGATATATGCAAACTCGTATGGTACAATATTTCCTCCATAACGTTGCTCACGCATCGTTTTAATAATTTTCAATGGACAGTCAGTCTCATTCTCACTTTTCAATGCATCGTATATACATGCGAAGTAGGTGAACATGTATACACGAGCTCCAGTTCCTTCTGGTGAATGGATCAGTATATTCTTTTTTTGTGAATCCTTAATAATCTCTTGATACATGTTGACGAATTGGAGATCCAACTGAGGTATATCATTTTCTTTTCCAATTAGAAACATGAAATATATCCAAATTTCTTGTTTCACCTCCTTCTTTTTCCAACAATAACTTGTGTCCTGTCACAAAAAGTGCATTTACTTTGATGTCATCCACATGGGTAACGACAACTTTTCCAAAAACCCGTTTTTTTGTTTTCCATTTCCAATAGACCTCATCTGAATCTTCATTAGCATCTAAGGTTTTTTTGTCGTATATTATAGCGACTATTGTACCAATGTCCTCCTCATAAATCATTTGCCAGAATGTAGATTGAGTGTCCTTTGTTAGACCCTAAAATGATAAAATTATGGTATTAAAATTTATAAACTTACATCAGAAAGTATATATTTTCTTTTTTCTATATCAGTGTAGATATAGTGAGCTTTGATCTTCCTAGGAAAGCGTCTATAGCACTTGACTAGTGTCTTATCGAACAGATGACTAACTCCGGCGTCAACTTCTTCACCTCCTTCCATTTTTTTGACTACTATCTGATTTAGCACCTTATTTGGCAAGTACTTTTTTTCTTTAATGGCCTGGCAATAACTATCAAATGGCTGGCTTGTCAAATTTTTCCAGAAGACGTAAACGTTAGGGTATTTTCTCTTTTGTTTCAACATTATAATGAATGGACTCAACCATTTTTTGTAAAGAATTACCATTAGCACAGTCAAGATAATTAAGATGAGAAGGATGAATCCAGCAGCCAAAATGTAAGCGTTTCTCTCCCCAACTTTGTCCGAAAGTTTTTTAAACAGAGACTTGTTGGTTTCCAGCAATTTTTTTTTAATCTCCTCCGTTTCTTTCTGACTTTTTTTAACACCCATCTCTTGGTTTTCAATTTTCCTTTTAAATTCATCATATTTCAACTGTTCCGTCTTGTTTTTGTTTTTTTCATTCTCCAAATTTTCTAATCTTATTTTTTCATTATTCGCAGCAATCTTATCCATATCAACAAACTCTGTGATGGTTGTAATACTGCCATCTGGAGTCTTATATAAGCATCTTATTATTAAATGGGGATCTCCTATTCCTTTAAAAAATATATGTGATTCAGTCTTACTAGAAATTTCATTTATAGTATCAATAGGAACCGAATCACTATAATTTTTTTCAGTTACATTATGTTTGAATTTGTAGAGGTACCCAATATTCAAATAAAAAAGTGGGCAATTTGGATTTCTAGAGGTCTCATTCGTGAAGTATCTTATTGTATTTTCTTTTATCATATGATCTGTTGAGAGAGGACCAAAGTAGTATCTTTTCGATATTTTAAGATACTCATTTTGTTGAGGAGTATTATATGTTAATTCTACCATATCATATCCATTTATGGTAAAATTGTATGTTATTGATTTATTAAAGCTTTCAATAACCTGACATCCATTTTCAGTACATCGCATTCTTTTTAAAGTTAATTCTTCTCCCTCATAATATTTTAAATTTCCACCCATATCAAAAACTACATCAATAGTTTGTTGATCATTTTCAGACAATTTTATTTTACGATATTCGCCAGATTGCGGTGCCTCGGATATAGATTCATAAGGTTTTATTTTAATAATTGGAACGTCACCATATATCTTCACTATTCCACACAATACTTTAGTCTTTTCTCCATTATTAGGTTTTTGAAAATAATAGAACATTTGATTAACGTAAACGTCAGTAAATGTCTTAGGCTTATCGACAAATACAAAGCCACCTTTCTTCTTCGTACCAAAAATTATGAAATCTTGTTGAATGCATTTTACATTCGTTGATGGAACATTGTCAACTCTTCTTTCTCGTGTCATGATGCTTCCACTACCAGTAGCATTTTCCCATAAAACATTAAAAATCCAATCGTAGTAAGGATTTCCTTGACTTCTTAGATTAATTACTCCACATTTTAATTTTGTTGGTCCAGTTTTGCTTTTTAATAAGGGCACCCATGCAAATGAGTTGTCGCTGGGACTATATGTACTTCCAGTTATAAAAACTTCAGAATTTGGTGTAAATGTGTCATCATTTTTTTTATGACGATAACCAAAATTTGGACATTTAACGAGTACCACATCAGAATTGGTTGTTACATTTAGATCAAATGGAAAAGTTGTGTTGGTTATATCCCTAGAAATGTAAGGGAATAGCGTCTCTTGTTGTGGTCCTAGAGGCTGTGTTGGTAGTGGCATCAAAGCCAAAGCAGCACCCAAACAATATAACTTTAAAAGCATTGTAGGTGATTTGTGTAGAAAATCTACTTGTTATATCATAATTTTTTTTATATGAAATTTGAATATAACAGCATATTATTTCCAAATTTCCAGTAAAATTATTCAAAATATCATAATTGATAAAATTTTATTTAATTTTATATTCAAAAGTTATTAATTTATAAGCAACAATGGTATTATATAACGATAAAATATGTATAAAAGAAGAAATGGAACACTAATTAAAGTGATGTATCGATGATTTGTCACATTTATCAATTCAAATTTTACCCACTCTAGAATTAGGAGTCTTTTGCATTTTTATATTTTTATCAGATACAAAAATTTGCTGTAAAATATTTTCAATATCTGAAGAGTAATTTTTTTAAAATTATAATTTGAATTTTAAAATAATGCTAGCAAATAACCTTGATATTATTAATAATATATAACAACCTCATATAGAAAAAAAAAACTTAAGGAGTTTGCAGATCTCTAGACAAAATGAAATCCACGCTAATAATAAGATTTATTTTCAAAATAGAGAACTAAAAGATCTTTAATTTCTTTATTTCGGAAAATTGTATCTTCTTAACTAAACAATTTAATTAAAACACAGGTAAGTTTTCATATTTCTTATAAAAAAGCCTTAAAATTTTGAATATACTTTTTAATTGAAATTTTTTTTAAAAGTAACTAGTTCAAAGTATTTCAAATGTGGTAGAATTACAAAGATAAAGCTAAGGAATTATATGGAGATTATAGGTTAAAAATATTGGATTCAACATTTGTAGTTTCTGTGCCGGAAGTCGTTAAAGGATTGCTTTATAATAGTTTCAACTTTCACACAATGTTTTCAAAATATAACGAAAAAAAATAATTTCTGGCTCATTTGAAATCACAAATACAGGATAAGGGGAAAACTTTATTTTTCGGATTGATTAAAAACCAATCAAGCTATGAAACAATGAATCGAAGTAGTTTTTATAAGAAAAAATCCTAAGTAGAATGAGTTAAACGTTCTTACAAAGCAAAACAAGGCATAACTCTTACCTGATTACATCAAATGTTAATCATCAAAAATTATACAAGAATATCTTAGACGAATATAACCATAAATTTATTGTTATCTTTGGTAAAGTTACATCAATTAATACTTTATTATTAAGAACAATCGTATACTAAAGAATATGAGGCAAAAAGTTTACAATTTATCTATGAAATTTCTATAAAACTTAAATATCATCCTTCAAATATTTACAAATTTTTGATATACATAAATCAATTGTAAAAACGTTTTTATCTATTAAAATTACAATCTAGAATGGTTATCACTTTATAATGTTTTTTGTTATTCTAATCATATCTAATAGAAACATTTTTCTGAAAAAACGGGATCCGCTTCTCGTGTGCTAACCGAAGGTAGAACGAATTTAATTGTGATCATTGTTTCCGGGATTTCTTCAGATAAAAAATGTTAAAAATATCATATCTTCGCCTGAAATAAATACACATACCTGATCTGCTCATGCTTTTCTATCCCTCGGTGCGCCGTTTTGAACAGAATCTTTTATAAACATCCCAGATAAATCTTCCCTAATATAATGTTTTTATATTGTGCAAAATTAAATACTTTAAAGACAAATAACTGATTAATTTATTTTAAAATAAAAAGGTATACATTATAAAAACCCATTATTAATAATATAGAGGTTTAACTTCAAAATATTTTGAATTCAGTTTTAGAATGATAGAAATTATATGAATATTAAATTGATTGACAATCACAAACAGAAATCTTTAAACATTTTAACTTCTATTCAATATTCCCGATAGAAATTGAAAGATTTCTATATATTTAGAAATTATCCATTTTGAAGTGACATTAAATTTTGATAGAAAACATGAAATGTAGAATTTAAACGCGAATTATCTAAGAGACATTAGACAGTTTTAAAGGAAATACCAATATTGTTGTTTATATAAAAAAAATTAAAACTTTCTCAGAAAAAAAGACATTAAAAAAATGGCAAATAAAATTAAACTTTTTGAAAGTGAAAGATAGTAATTGCTATACTAATTTTTGACTTTATTGTAATAATAAGAGTTTATAATTTAAAAATGTTTTTAAAAAAACATAAAATTATGAGTTCATTTAGTTTTAAAATTTATTTTATTTATTACTAATCAAGTTGATGTATAGTGTATACTTAATTTTATGATTTTTTTATATGTGATTTTACAATACAAAAAAATTAGTATGATAATAAAAACTTATAATTCAAAAAAATTCATTTGAAAAGGTTTAATATCTTTTTGATTCTTTCTTCCATATATGTAGACATAATATTACGGAAGATTTATCTGGGATGTTAATTAAAGATTTGTGTTTAAAACGGCGTACCGAGGGTAGAAAAACACGACCAGATCAGGTATGTGTTTATATATACGGGGAAGATATTATGTTTTTAACATTTTTTATATGAAAAAAACACAGGAAACAATTACCTTATTTATTCCTTCCACTCTCGGTTGGCACGTTTGAAACGAATCCCGTTTCTTTAGAAAAAAAATTTTATACTAGATATGACCAGAAAGAGAAAAAACTTTATAAAAATATTACCATTCTAGATAGTAATTTGATGATAAAATTTAAAAACGAATATATCTTTTCTTGCAATCGGTCAAAGGTCATCTTCCAGTTTGCTGTTCCTACCTTTACGATTCATCTAATTTAGAACTATTATCATTAAAGAATCAAGCAGACTGTACAGAACATTGTTTTCTTCTGAGAATTTGAAAAAATTTAAGTATATACTTTGATTATAAAATTTAATGGTTTACTCCATGACGCTTCCAAAGATTTATTTTTCTGTTGAAACAAATTGATTTATCTGTAATCCAGGAATAGAAATTTTTTAAACATTAAATAATAACTTTTTTATGTCCGTAAGTATTAAAAATCCACTATACATGTACAATCAACTAAAGTTTTCAACAACCAAAGAAATATCACTTTTCGATTTAAAAAAATTATGTAAACAATACTTTTTCTCAACGTAGTAACTAAAAAAAATGTAAAAACATTTACAAATTAAAATACCAAGAACACTTGCTAGATTCTTAAGAATGTTTATTTCAATATGCACATCCTCAACAAAACATTTTTGTACCCATAAGGTATAATAAAGTGGAATAAAAATTAAATGCAAACAGAAAGCAAAGAAAGACCTCCTTCATTGTACAACAAAAAGACGTTTTGTAAAAGAAAGTTTGGTCATATGCAATACTCTAATTAATAAAAATTATTCCTAGTCTAATTTTCAATTAGGAACCTAATCATCCAGTTCAATTTTATTTTTATAGTTAATTTGTTGTGGTGGACAAACTTTAATAGTGAATGTGGTACAACTTAGAGGCTCTTTTAAATATTATTTTAAAGTTTAGTTTCTGGTTTGACTAACCTTAGATATGTTAATACAAGAGTGTTGTTAACATTACATATCTTTGATACTCCAAAAAAGTGTATGGATGGAAATATATGTGTATAACTGGAATTGCGGATTCAAATGCTGTGGATGAAGAGGTGGACCTCTGAAGTAGTGGCTCTAGTGAAAGATTGTCAAAAGATGTAAGAATATGAATTAGTAAAGAAATTGTGGAATCAAAGAAGCAACGTTATCATGTCAGTCAATAAATGAGTCATAGATAAAATAAATTATCAATATTGCATATTGTTTTGTTTAACATTTTGATCTTAAATAAAATAATTTCTTGCCTTTAAATAATATAAATTTAATTTTTAGTTGCAAAAAATATTGAAAGAATAATGAATAATTTTATTGGGAAAACACTTTTTATAAGATACTCAAATATTAATTAAATTATATTGTTATGATAAATAAATTTCTAATGATTATAAATTTCAAAATTGTGATAAGCAAAATTTCAACATTGAATGATAAATAATGTCCATTATTTTTGTTTAAAACTTCAAACGTTTGTGATATCGAAATTTCTCCAATTGGGAGTCCATAAAAACAGGTTAACGTTCCAGAATCTCCAGACATAACTTTAACAAATCCCTTTTCCGACATAAATATTCTTCTCGTAAAATCTTTTTCCTGTTGAAGATTTCTAACTTTTACTCGTTCAACTCCAAATGTGACAGCTTTAAGAGTGGTAAAATTATTTGGATACAATGTACAGTTTGGATTGTAGTATAATTTATTATAGTAATATTGTACATTTGGAAGGGTTTCACTTTTAATAGGTATATATTTTTGAGATTTCCTAAAAATTCCAATTGAAAGGTTGTAGACACAAACAAGTTTTCCATTTGGGTTTTTAACTTCATACATAACAGAATTTTTTGTTAACTTCAAATTTTCCACTGAACTTGATACCGCTTTATTGATATCTCCAACATCTATACTTTTATCATTAAATATAATGGTTTTGAGAGTAATGGAATGTTTTTCTTCCTTGGAACAACTTGGGTTAAAGTTTAATTGATCGTAAGAATATATAACAGGAGAAAGAGTTACATTCTTTATAGTGTGATAAATTTGAGTTAGTTCAATTTCTCCATAAGGAATCTTATAGGTACAAACAAACGTTCCATTTGGATTTTCACCTTTATAAATAATAAGATCGTCTTTTTTCTTTATATGTTTTGTTAAATTTCTTTCTCCCTCAATATATATTATTTTGTTATTAAGTGAGAAAGAATTGAGATGAGTATAGTTATTTCTGTCCACAGAACAATTTGGAAAAAAGTACAATTGACCATCAGGATACACAATATCGGGAAGTGAAGTATCCTTAATATATTCATATACTTGAGATGTTGTGAATTCCCCAAGAGTAAGACTATAGATACAGTATAGAGTTCCATTTGGATTCTTGTTCATAAAGTCAACAGAAGTATTCTCTAACTTGAAGTCTTCTTTTATCATACCATTTTGAAGATGCTTAACTTCTATAATTTTACCATTAAATAAGATAGTTTTGAGATCAGTAAATTCATTTCTTTTCAAAGAACAATTTCCTTTAAAATCCATCTTCTCATATGAATATTTAATGTGAGGTAGAGTTATATTTTCAAAATACTCATATTTTTTATGTATTGTAACTTCTCCAATTTGTAATTTATAAATACATTTTAATTTTCCTTTTGGATTTTTATCATTATAGACAATAAAATTTTCATTTGATGTAAAATTTCCAATTAATTCAGGAGTTGTGTTTTCATCATCAGATATGCTTATTTTTTCATCATTAAACACGACAGTTTTGAGGGAACCAATATTATCTTCTTTCTTGGAACAGTTGGCTTTAAAAGATAATTTATTATAATAATATCCTATAGGAGGAGAAATTTTATCCATAATATAATCATAATCTTGAGCTAATTTAACTTCATCAAATGGAGCATTGTAAGTACATTCTAATATTCCTTTAGGATTCTTAACATAATAAATAACAGCATTCTTAGATAACTTAAAACCAGACAGCGTTTTATGATAATTGAGTTGAAAAAACTTTATAATTTCTACTACTTCTACACCATTAAATGAAACACTTTTAAGGTGGAAATTTTCTTTAATTACCAAAGAACAATTTGCATAAAATCCCAAATAATTAAACGGATATTTAACAGAATAATTTATTTCTCTTTTAAAATAATCTTTATCACCGAAAATTACATCTTTTTCAATACTTCTAGCACCTGACAAATCTCCTTCACAATCATCACAATTATAATTGAATTTTACAATTGTTGGATGTTCCAGTTGAAAAATTTTTTTACCATCTTGATTCGGTTTCAAAGATCCAGTATTATAATAATTAAAATTCTTACGCTCAGAAAAATTATAATAGTACATATTTATTTCTTCATATTTAAAAAAGTCACGTTGATTGGTTGTCCCATTATAGTCTAATTTTATTTCTAATGTTTTGGGAAATTCATCTACTTCAAAAAGCACCAATTTTTGATCTTTTATGTCGCTATTTTTATTTTCGATACCTGTTATACTAATAAATGGAAGAGGATGGTATGGTCGTCCTACACAAATGGGTTCTAGAAAATCATATGTTTCGGAATAAAATTTGTCACCATCGAAGATAGCCAGTGTATCTCCTTTATATATCATTGGATTTTTGGAATTGAATTCTCGAAAATTCGATTTTCCACTAAATGCAACTGTTATTTCTGAACCACTCGGCTTCTTGATATTCTCTCCAGGAATATGGCTCTTAATATTAAAATCATTTTTACATTTTATATCTTTTTGTTCTGTACTGGTACGACTAATTTCATGATTTCATTCCCCAAGAAAATGACTCTCGTCATTTTTATAAATATTGAGACAATTAATTTTTTTTTGTTTCAGTTGTTCCAATATCGTAAAATCTCCATTGATAAACGTATCCACTTTCAATACTTAAGGATTCCTTTAAACTTTCACTAGGCCTCTTGTATATAAGAGTGAAATTTTCATTGTGTTGAACTGTAAACCCTAATGGGCATTTTATAGCAATTATTTCAGTGTTAGTTTTGAGGATATTCTTTATAGGGAAACTGTCTTTGAAATCGACAGAATCCTTATAATAATATTTAAAATGTTTATCACGTTCTAAATTGTCATCATGGGAACTTAAACAAATTAAGTAGACGACCAATATCCAAAGAAATTTGAGTAGTTTCTCCATTGCATCGAAATAAAAAACAATATTTTTTGTAGAAAAACTGTTTCTATTAATAAAAAAATTACAATAAATATTTGAATATAAATAGAATTAATTTAAGTTTACTTTATTTCAAAATAAATTTTAGCATAATGCTATTGTATCTTAATCAAATTTTTAACAATATTCATTTTATAGTAATTTGTTTCCTAATGTTTCAATGGACAAACATTTTCGAGTATAAATATAACAATTTTCGACCTTAGTTATTTTTTATCCAAAAAATTGGAGTTTATATCCCCTGGAAGTATATATTTTACAGGTATAGTAAATTTTGAGTATATGTAATCCAATAGACCAATTTCAATGGAATAATTTTTGGGTCCAAATATTGAGATCTAGTTTTGCAGAAATGTTGGCAATAAATATTTTTTCGAAATAGTTAAACCCCTGGCTATATGGGCCAACATAGGAATATATAAAAGTTCTCCAGATTTCCTAGGTTATTTTAAAGAAGTTAGAATGTCCCTAAATTACATTCAGAGCCAAAAAATAGAAAATGCAGATATATTTTTAAAACTTTAAACTTGTCTAATTGGGCTCCATCTTTTTTATATATATGTAAATCACTGTATAATGACCCTGAGGTTGAAACAGATTTATATACTTCACAGAGATAAATAGTTTCGGATATATGCAGTTAAATAAGGTAAATTCAATGGGATATGCTTAGGGTCTAAATCTTGAGGTCCAATTTTCGAGAATTGTTAGTCACAAATATTTTTCTAAAATAATTCAATCTTGTCTTATATGAACTGGAATATACATATATATAAGTACTTTAGAGTTCTTTGCTTGTCCCAGATATTTATGATTACTCGATTTTCTCAAGAAACATGTTTTAAAATATTTATATTGCAATTTTTTCTATATAGTAGTTTTAAAACTACTTCTATTGTATAATATTTTTTAACTAGTAAATAAATAGTCAGCTAATTTATCTAATTTTGGAAATAATATATTGTATTCATATTTTTATTGTCATTATATGAATACTTATGACTTCTGAAATATACAAAACCTTTTATTTAAACCTCTGTAACTTTATTTATAGTCTCTTTATTTTATACGTTTTATCATAACATTACCTTTTTAATTTTTATATATTAGAAGATTTTATGAACATAACAAGATAGAACTTCATATCTATTTAACTATAAATGGATTAAAACAATTATATTTCATGTAGGTATATAATTTACGGATAAATTATTTGTGTATTTAAATTACCAAATACTAAGTAAAAAAGATCATTTTAGCATTAAAATTATAAAATTTGTAATTAGCTCACAACATTTTTGAAGTTTAAAATTTTTTTTATGTTCTTTTCAATCGGAGACTTCATATACCATGATGGACATATATAACAAAGATGGAAGCTATTGGACAAGTTTGAAGTTTATAAAACAAGTCCGGATTTTCATTCTCTGAATTTCATGAAATCCATGGACACTCTAATTTCTTAAAAAAAACCTCAATGAGTCTAAAAAACTTATATACATGTATATATTAGTTCATATAGGACAAGATTGAATTATTTTAGAAAAATATTTTTGACCAACAGTTCTTCAAAACTGGACCTCAAGATTTGGGCGTAAAAAATATATCATCGAATTTGGCCTATTGGATGACATATACTCAGAATTTATTATCTCTGTAGACTACATACTTCTCTGGTATTAAACACCTGTTTTTTTGATTAAAAATATCTAAAGTCAAATTTTGTTATATTTACCTTTGGACATGTTTGTCCATTCCAAATATTAGGATAACAGCAATTGATATAAATATTGTAAAAGATGTAAAGTATTTTGGTAGAATAACGAAAACAATGATAAAATATTAATTGTTTTATCTATAATTAAAAAACTAAGAAAATTAATTTTGTTTTTATCATAACACTTTTTGAATATGACGAATTTTTATCAATAAATAGATAACAGATGTGTTATTTTTTAAATTGATAAAATGTGATGATTTAAATAGGTCTAAAAAGATGAGATACCATAATAGGGATAAAACAATATCAATCTTAACTAATAACAGTTAAAGATATGGACCAAATTGTAGTGGTATTCTTATAAAAAAAAAAGTTTAAAGCTAGATGAAGGCTATTCTTATGCTGATGATATTAAATTAATCAAATTTTGCATATAATTTGTAATTTATATGATATTATTGTTTAATTTTAATAAAAGTAATGAATGATATGATAAAAGAATTATGTTTCTCTCTTGGAATCATATACTATTCAACTTTGATATCATATTATGATCTCAATCAAATACTACGTGCTTCCATAAGTATATATAACAATATTTACAGCAATTTTACTGACACGTATAAGACTATGTCACAAGAAAATATTCAAGAAGAATCTCAATAAGTAAAAAAAATTATAAAAATGATCTTTAACTAATAATTTATTTATAAACTAACTTATATATAAAGTCTAATATAAGCAATTTATTAATTTTTACAATGTTCACATTACACAATTTACTTCTTTTGTCTATCTTGACGTGTTCTCTCCTTATTAAAGAGATTCTCAGCAATTCCTAAAAATCTTCCATAGGCACCCTCGTCCATCTCATCAATTTCTTTCTTATAGTGCTCAAAGACAACTAGAAGAGCGAAGACGAATTGGTTGTGCTTCTGAACAGCTAAATACCTATGTTCCCTTAGACACTTCAATCTTGCAATTGGATCGAAGGTCGGGAAATAGTTGATTGTATCAATCAGATACATTATTAGTGCTAAAGTTCCAGTCCTTCCAATTCCTGCACTACAATGTATAGCTACATAATCATCATTCCGAAGATTGATGATTTTTTTATATAGCTCATAAACACTCTTGTGCTCAGATGGGATGCCTAAAAAGAAAAATGATCAATGAAAATATTGCTCATTATTAAAACTTACTAGTATCAGGCCATCCTTGGTAGTGGAGAATAGAAAAGCTTGTTCCTTTTTGAGTTTTTTTACTTGTAAGTTGATATTTTGATTCAGCAATAAAATTTTCATCCAATTTATTCATACTTATTCTTTTTAGTGTGAAACTTGGAGTATCAAGCTCATAGTGTTCTGTAGGGTAATAAGGGACCCATTTCCTTTCAGAGCCAGTAGCTTCTTCAGGCTTGACCAAGATGACAACAACACCTATTTTGTATTTCAGGATCATGTCAAGCATATCATCTTTTGTCTCTTCAGTTGGTGCCTAAAAAAGTAAGTTTAAATGATATTAAGGTTAAAATCTTACCTGACACAAGATCAATTTTCTTGCATTGGTGACAGTCTTGTATTCAAACTTGTTGGCGTGAATAAAGCTATCACTTTCTGCTTCAGATTTTCCATTAATAGTTACTCCGCTTGCATCGATACAAGGAATGTCACTGTACCGGAATCTCTTCTTGTCTTTCCCCTCCTTATGATTTTTGACTGCAGTCTGGAATCTTTTGCAGTATTCAGGAAGTACATCCGGGTCCAATCTTCCAAGAGTATCAAAGACAGACTTATATTCGTAGATCTTCCCTTCGTCAACAATGTTGACAAAATCCAAGAACTTTTTCAAATCTTCATCCATCTTGGCTTGTCTTCTTAAATAGTCATAGAAGTAAGCATCGTAGCTTGAGTAGAAGTCAGCACGGCGACTAGAGAAATCCACAAGAACCTTGTTGTTGAATAAGACGGTGACGAGTGCCTTTATGACATACGCAAACTCGTATGGTACAATATTTCCTCCATAACGTTGCTCACGCATCGTTTTGATAATTTTCAATGGACAGTCAGTCTCATTCTCACTTTTCAATGCATCGTATATACATGCGAAGTAGGTGAACATGTATACACGAGCTCCAGTTCCTTCTGGTGAATGGATCAGTATATTCTTTTTTTGTGAATCCTTAATGATCTCTTGATACATGTTGACGAATTGGAGATCCGACTGAGGTATATCATTTTCTTTCCAATTAGAAACATGATATATTTCCAAATTTCTTGTTTCACCTCCTTCTTTTTCCAACAATAACTTGTGTCCTGTCACAAAAAGAGTATTTACTTTGATGTCATCCATACGGGTAACAACAACATTCCCAAAAACGCGTTTTTTTGTTTTCCATTTCCAATAGACCTCATCTGAATCTTCATCAACATCTAAGGTTTTTTTGTCGTATATTATAGCGACTATTGTACCAATGTCCTCCTCATAAATCATTTGCCAGAATGTAGATTGAGTGTCTTTTGTTAGACCCTAAAATGATAGAATTATGGTATTCAAATTTAATTAACTTACATCAGACAGTATATATTTTCTTTTTTCTATATCAGTGTAGATATAGTGAGCTTTGATCTTCCTAGGAAAGCGTCTATAGCACTTGACTAGTGTCTTATCGAACAGATGACTAACTCCGGCGTCAACTTCTTCACCTCCTTCCATTTTTTTGACTACTATCTGATTTAGCACTTTATTTGGCAAGTACTTTTTTTCTTTAATGGCCTGGCAATAACTATCAAATGGCTGGCTTGTCAAATTTTTCCAGAAGACGTAGACGTTAGGGTATTTTCTCTTTTGTTTCAACATTATAATGAATGGATTCAACCATTTTTTGTAAAGAATTACCATTAGCACAGCCAAGATAATTAGGATGAATAGGATGAGTGCAACAGTTAAAAAGATGGCGTTATTCTTTCCCACTTTGTCCGAGAGCTTTTGAAACAAAGACATATTGCTCTCCTTTAATCGTTCTTCAATCTCCTCCTTTTCTCTTCCTTATTTTTTTTATCACCCTCCTCTTGCATTTTCTCATAACCTTCCTTTTCAATGCATCATATTTCAGATTGTCGAGTTTGGTTTTTTTTCTTTCATTCATCCAATTTTGCTTGTCTTATCTTTTCTTCATTCGCAGCAACCATATCCTTATCAACAAACTCTGTGATGGTTGTAATACTGCCATCTGGAGTCTTATATAAGCATCTTATTATTAAGTGGGGATCTCCTATTCCTTTAAAAAATATATGTGATTCAGTCTTACTAGAAATTTCATTTATAGTATCAACAAGAACCGAATCACTATAATCTTTTTCAGTTACATTATGTTTGAATTTGTAGAGGTACCCAATATTCAAATAAAAAAGTGGGCAGTTTGGATTGCTGGACGTGTCGTTTTTAAAGTACTCTACAGCTTTTTCATTTATTATATGGTCGCTTGAGGAAGGAGCGAAGTAGTATCTTTCTGTTATTTCAACATCCCGATCATCATATGGAGCATAGTACGTTAATTTTACTATCTCGTATCCATTTATTGAAAAATTCGACGTTATTATTGTTTTTGAGTTTTCAATAACTTGAGGTTCTCCTTCAACATATTTCATTTTTTCTAAAATTATCTTTTCTCCCCGATAATAGTTTATATTGCCACCCATATCAAGAACTACATCAATAATTTGTGGATCTGATATGGTTAATTTTATTACACGTGTTTTGTTTGGTTCCTGGATGTCAGAAGTAGATTCATGTTTTGGTAATTTAATTTTTGGTTTATCACTATATATCTGCAATATTCCGCACGGCTCTTTAGTCTTTTCATCTTTATTCGGTTTTTCAAAATAATAAAACGTTTGATTAGCATAAGGATCGATTATGCTTCCAGGGGTATTAATAAATGAGAAACCACCTTCTTTCTTACTACCGAAAATTATGGGATTACTATAATGTGAATTGCACTTTTGATGTGTACTAGGAATTTCTTTAGTTGTATGTTCTCGTCTCATGATGCTTCCACTACCAGTAGCATTTTCCCATATAACATTAAAAATCCAATTTTTGATGTCCAAAACATCATCAAGGCGTTTAAACGTAAGTATTCCACACTTTATATGTGTTGGTCCAGTTTTGCTTTTATATAAGGGCACCCATGCAAATGAATCTTCTTCGCGATTAAATATACTACGAGCTTTAAAATCTTCTGTATTAAATGAAAACGATTCACCAGCATCTTTATGACGATAACTATTATGCGGACATTTAACGAGTACCACATCAGAATTGGTTGTTACATTTAGATCAAATGGAAAAGTTGTGTTGGTTATATCCCTAGAAATGTAAGGGAATAGCGTCTCTTGTTGTGGTCCTAGAGGCTGTGTTGGTAGTGGCATCAAAGCCAAAGCAGCACCCAAACAATATAACTTTAAAAGCATTGTAGGTGATTTGTGTAAAAAATCTACTCGTTATATCATAATTTTTTTTATATGAAATTTGAATATAACAGCATATTATTTCCAAATTTCTAGTAAAATTATTCAAAATATCATAATTGATAAAATTTTATTTAATTTTATATTCAAAAGTTATTAATTTATAAGCAACAATGGTGTTATATAACGATAAAATATGTATAAAAGAAGAAATGAGACACTAACTGAAGTGATATATCGATGATTTGTCACATTTATCAATTCAAATTTTACCCACTCTAGAATTAGGAGTCTTTTGCATTTTTATATTTTTATCAGATACAAAAATTTGATGTAAAATATTTCCAATATCTGAAGAGTAATTTTTTTAAAATTATAATTTGAATTTTAAAATAATGCTAGCAAATAACCTTGATATTATTAATAATATATAACAACCACATATAGAAAAAAAAAACTTAAGGAGTTTGCAGATCTCTAGACAAAATGAAATCCAGGCTAATAAAAAGATTTATTTTCAAAATAGAGAACTAAAAGATCTTTAATTTCTTTATTTTGGAAAATTTAATCTTCTTAACCAAACAGTCAAATTAAAACACAAGTAAGTTTGCATATTTCCTATAAAAGAGCCTTAAAATTTTGAATATATTTTTTAATTGAAATTTTTTTTTTAAGTAACTAGTTTAAAGCATTTCAAATGTGGTAGAATTAAAAAGATAAAGCCAAGGAATTATATGGAGTTTGTGGATTAAAAATATTGGATTCAACATTTGTAGTTTCTGTTTCGAAAGTTGTTAAAGGATTGCTTTATAATAGTTTCAACTTTCACACAATTTTTCTAAAATATAACGAAATAAAGTAATTTCTGGCTCATTTGAAATCACCAAATACAGGATAGGGGGAAACTTTATTTTTCGGATTGATTAAAAACCAATCAAGCTACGAAACAATGAATCGAAGTAGTTTTTATAAGAAAAAATTCTAAGTAGAATGAGTTAAACGTTCTTACAAAGCAAAACAAAGTATAACTCATACCTGATTACATCAAATGTTAATCATCAAAAATTATACAAGAATATCTTAGACGAATATAACCATAAATTTATTGTTATCTTTGGTAAAGTTACATCAATTAATACTTTTTTATTAAGAACAATCATATACTAAAGAATATGAGGCAAAAAGTTTACAATTTATCTATGAAATTTCTATAAAACTTAAATATCATCCCTCAAATATTTACAAATTTTTGATATACATAAATCAATTGTAAAAACGTTTTTATTTATTAAAATTACAATCTAGAATGGTTATCACTTTATAATGTTTTTTGTTATTCTAATCATATCTAATATAAACTTTTCTCTGAAGAAATGGGATCCGCTTCTCGTGTGCTAACCGAGGGTAGAACGAATTTAATTGTGATCATTGTTTCCAGGATTTCTTCAGATAAAAAATGTTAAAAACGTCATACCCTCCTGAAATAAATACACATACCTGATCTGCTCATGCTTTTCTACCCTCGGTGCGCCGTTTTGAACAGAAACTTTTATAAACATCCCAGATAAATCTTTCCTAATATAATGTTTTTATATTGTGCAAAATTAAATAATTTAAAGATAAACAATTGATTAATTTATTTTACAATAAAAAGGTATACATTATAAAAACCCATTATTAATAATATAGAGGTTTAAATTCAAAATATTTTGAATTCAGTTTTAGAATGATAGAAATTATATGAATATTAAATTGATTAACAATTACAGACAGAAATCTTTAAACATTTTAACTTCTATTTAATATTCCTGATAGAAATTAAAAGATTTCTATATATTTATAAATTATCCATTTTGAAGCGACATTAAATTTTGATAGAAAACATGAAATGTAGAATTTAAACGCGAATTATCTAAGAGACATTAGACAGTTTTAAAGGAAATAGCAATATTGTTGTTTATATAAAAAAAATTAAAACTTTCTCAGAAAAAAAGACATTAAAAAAATGGCAAATAAAATTAAACTTTTTGAAAGTGAAAGATAGTAATTGCTATACTAATTTTTGACTTTATTGTAATAATAAGAGTTTATAATTTAAAAATGTTTTTAAAAAAAACATAAAATTATGAGTCTATTTAGTTTTAAAATTTATTTTAGTTATTTCTAATCAACTTGATGTATATTGTATACTCAATTTTATGATTTTTTATATGTTATTTTACAATATGAAAAAAATTAGTATGATAATAAAAACTTATAATTCAAAAAAATTCATTTAAAAAGGTTTAATATCTTTTTGATTATTTCTTCCATATATGTAGACATAGTATTACGGAAGATTTATCTAGGATGTTTATTAAAGATTGAGTTTAAAACGGCGTACCGAGTAAGAAATGTTTGATCAGATCAGGTATATGTGTTTATTTCAGGAGAAGATATGACCTTTTAAAATTTTTTACCTAAAGAAACCCTGGAAACAATGATCACAATCGAATTCGTTCTATTCTCCGTTAGTATGCACGAAATAGAATCCGTTTCTTCAAAAAAATGTTTATGTTAAATATGATAATCGTGACCAAATACCATTTAATAAAATCATACCATTTCTAGAGAGAAATGGGGATTCAAATACATAATCCACACTTTATACTATTAATTAGAATAATAAACATAATGTTGTTTTTTTTCTTTATACCAGGTGATGATCAACTTCTGTATGACTTTGTTTAACCTTCTAAAACCTTCTATTCAGAATTTTTAAATAAAAATTGTCATTACTTCCTGATCCATAATTATTTATTTCCTTTATGATCAATATCTATAACATTATATGTCTCCTTTTCTGTTATTCAATTTTTCTACTGCTATATTGATTATGTCATTTTATCAATTCGGAAAAAAAGTTATCATTGATACAAAACTACACTTAAAATGGGGCAAAAAATAGTATTTTTTAAGGATAACTTGATCAAATATGGCCTCAAACTTTGAGACTCATTTCCCATCTCATGTTAGAACAAAAGCATCTTTTGTCTTTAAACTCACAATAACTGGCTGAATTTTGAAAGAGTTATGGCGAAGAAAAATTTATTTCTATATTTTTTATCATAAATTATATAACAATTAAAAAGATATTGAAAAGTTTCATTGAAAATGCATTACAGAAGAGACATTACCCATTTAGAATTTTATGTGTCACTGAAAAGTATTTATTCGTGATCTTAAACTGACTTCAACTTTATCTTAGAATGTTTTTTTCTAGTAAGTGTCTGATAAGACTGTAGAAAATGAACTTTTTCTTCTATAAAATTACATCGCGATAAATACAGAAATATATTTAAAAAACCTTTTAGGCATGATTAAGATATTTTATCGAAAAATACTTAACTAGTTGATTGATAGACAAAAAACTTTCAACGAAAAGTATTTCATGATATGAATACAATCTTTCAAATATAGCTAGTATATGATCCAATGGTCCTAGGTTAACCATCATTTTTAATTTAACATATTCTGGTACTTTCTCCTACTCTATTTCGGTTTTTAATTATTTAAAATTACTTAGAATTTGATTTTAAAAAGGTTTAATTTAGCCCTAGAATACTTATATTTGGATTAAAAATTAAAATGTATTGTAAAGATAGTAAGGCTTATGGTAAGTCGTATGCCACAAAAATGAGCTTGTCATGATTTTAAAAAATTTACTATTTTAGATGATATTTATTCTGCCTTTCAGTTAGACATTACCAATTTCAAATATAAATACACAATAGAAAACTTTTCACTTCGTCCTGAAAATACAGGTGAAGAAATTATATCACCAACTTTTGTTGTTGGGAGCAAAGAAAAATCAAAGTGGTGTTTATGTGTATATTCCAATGATACATGGTATAACAATGAAGTTTATGTTAAACTGAAATTGTTAGAGCCCGACAAAGTACACGCAAAAGTTAAGTTTGCTATTTTAAATGACAAGGAAGAGGAGAAACAAGTTTTTAGAATATACGGCTCTGCTGAAAAAAATGGTTGTGGGTTTGTCTATAACGTTTTGAGAAATTTTTTACTAGATGAACCAAATGATTTATTGGTAAATGATAAATTGACGGTACTATGTGAGATAGAGCATATTTACTTTGAATCTGGAAATCATGAAAATAAGAAACTTTGTGGTATGTCATTTGCCACAAACCCAAGGTTGTTGCTAATTTTAAGTTATTTATCGTTTCAGATGTTTTTTATACCAACCAGACAGATAACTACTTCAAATATATATATACAATAGAAAACTTTTCACTTCGTCCTGAAAAGACAGGTGAAAAAATTATATCACCAACTTTTGTTGTTGGGAGCAAAGAAAGATCAGAGTGGTGTTTACACATATATCCTAATGGTAAATATTATTATGGGAATTTTTTAGTTTATTTGGTATTGTTAAAGCCCGAAGAAGTAATAGCTGTACGTAAGTGTTCTTTTTTAAATAACAAGGGAGAGGAGAAATATGTCGATTCAGTATACAGATCTTTTCGCAAAAATGAGTCGTTGTCTTGTGATTGTTTAATTAACAGAAAATCTTTACTAAATGAATCAAATGGTTTACTGTTTAATGATAAGTTGACGATATTATGTGAGGTAAAGATTACTGAACTAAAATTTACAACTCATAAGAATAGTATACCTTATGGTATGTTATCTCTCACAACATTGAACTTGCCACTAATTTTATGATATTTACCGTTTCAGATGTTTTTTATACCAATCAGACAGACGTTACCAATTTCAAATATAAATACACAATACAAAACTTTTCTCAACGTTCTGAGAAGACAGGTAAAAAAATTATATCACCAACTTTTATTATTGGAGACAAAGAAAGATCAGAGTGGTGCTTATGGGTATATCCCAATAGTGATAAAGAAGAGTCAAAGGAATATGTGTCAGTTTTTCTGATATTGTTAAAACCCGACAAAGCAAAACTTAAATTTAGACTCTCTATTTTAGATGATAAAAAAGAAAAGAATAATACATGTATTACAAACAACATTATTGATCTTGATAAAGAACATGGTTGGGGGTTTCCCAAATTTGTTAAGAAGGATTTTTTACTGGATAAATCGAATGGATTATTGTTTAATGATAATTTGACAATACTATGCGAGGCAGAAATTGTTGAACTTAAATCTGAAAATCATGAGAATAGTATACCCTATGGTATGTTGTCTGTCACAACATTGAACTTGCCACTACTTTTATGATATTTACTATTTCAGATGTTCTTTATACCAACAAGACAGACAACTATTTCAAATATATATATACAATTGAAAACTTTTCACTTAGTCCTGAAGAGACAGGTGAAAAAATTATATCACCAACTTTTGTTGTTGGGAGAAAAGAAAAATCAGAGTGGTGTTTGCATATATGTCCCAATGGTCAAGATGAAGATTCAAGGGAATTTATATCAGTTTACCTAACATTGTTAAAGCCTAACAAAGCAAAGGCAAAATATAGATTTTCTATTTTAAATAACAAAAAAGAGGTGAAAAATGTTAAATTTGTTACAGAATCGGTAAACTTTGTTAAAGATATGGGTTTAGGGTTTTCTAAGTTTGTAAAAAGAGATTTTCTACTAAATAAATCGAATGGTTTATTAACTAATAATAAGTTGACAATTCAATGTGAGGCATATATTACTGACCTAAAAACTGAGAACCATGATAATCCACAAACATCAATGAATGTTTCTATACCCCAATCAAAATTATCATTGGATTATGAAAACTTGTATGATCCATCATCATTTTATGATTGCGTTATAAAAGTTGAAGACAAAGAATTTAAAGTTCATAAAGCAGTCCTCGCTGCCAAATCTTCTGTTTTTTGTGATATCCTCAAAGGTACATCAAAAGAATCACAAACAAACATTATTGAAATAAAAGATTTTAATGTTGAAGTTGTAAGGAAGATGGTCAAATATATCTATAACGATGAAGTTTCGGACATACAGAGTATGGCTAATCAAATGTTTGAAATTGCAAACAAATATGAATTAGATAGACTAAAAGCAATTTCAGAACAGTTAATGTGCAATAGTTTAAATACTGATAATGTCTTAGAACGCTTCGCATTATCTGATAAATACCCAACTGAGAGATTGAAGAAATGTTGTGAAGAACTTATTCTTAAAAATGCAGAATGTGTAACAACAACTAAGAAGTGGGAAAATTTTGTTCTCTTACATCCAACATTAATTGGAAATTTATTTTCAAAATTAGTTAAAATTAATTCAAAAGAAAGTAACTCAGAAAAAAAAGAATAATTGGATACTCGTAATATCTATTAAGTTAATCAGTCATTTTTTTTTGTAATTTTAAAATAAAAATATCTCATTGAAGAAATATTTGTAGGAACAAAAAAATTAATTCTTAATATAAAGTTAATGTTTCTTAAAACATTTTTTGTTAAAATTTTGTAATTTTGAAGTTTTTCATATCATGAAACTATAATCAGGATTTGATAAAACATAATCCTTAAATTTATGTGTTAAATCATCTTTCTTTCCTAATCATTTCTTTTAAAATTTTTCGTCTTTTAAAAAATAAAATTACCACTATTTGTTGCTTTCAATTGGTCAAATATAAATCTTTTTGAAAATAATTTTTTCTTAATTGAAAAGGAAAATCGTGTTTTATTTTATGTTTCTAAACATATTCGTGTTAAATATAAAAACATCTGTAACATTATCTATAATTTGCTTTTAAATATGATTCTTCAAATACTTTACAGAAAAGAAACTGAGATAACGAATGAATATAATATTATAAAAATTACTGTCTGCAAAAAAAATTATGTTTAATTTCTCCATTATGATTATATAAAAAATAGCATTAACATAAATCACTATCACTTTATTTAAACTTAAAATCTAAAAAGGAGCTTGAAATATATTGTAGGAAATAAGTAAGATTTTAGAAAGAATATTATATCATATAATTTTGCAAGGTACAAACAAGTTATTAAAAACTTTAATCAAACTATGATGTGACTTTTGGTCCAACCTTTATACTTTTTGAGATTGATACACCAACTTTTAAGGTTATCAATTTCTAAGGGCGACTTTAATTTACTTCTATACTCCGACATTTTGTCCATTGTAAACATTACAATATTGTACCTTTCAAATGACCATATCTCAAAAAAAAATGTTGTGTAAACTATAATAAGCACATTAACCCTCTTTTTGACTGAAAATTTTAGCTATGTACCTTCTTGATTGGCAAATAAGGTGTTTATAAATGTCTAAAAATTGTTTCTACACTCTTCGAACAACGTTGAACTTACATATTCTTGAACTTTTCCACTAATCATTCTCCTACATTCTCACCTCATCGTGAAATCTTAAATTTAATCAAAATTAATCCTCCCTTTCTCATCTACACATTGTCAAATTATTATCAATCACAATGTTAATCCCATTATTTAAAAAAGAAAAAAAACAAAAAGTTTGAAAGCGTTTATTCTCTAAGAAAGTTAAATTACATATATAACACGTTTAAAATAATCATAAATCGAAAAGGTGAATAACTCAGTACCAGTATACTCATCAACAAATTCCTCTTTACTACCATCAGGTTTCGTTCCAACACCATAAACCTTATACAAACCAGGAAATTCACCACCTCTAGGTTTGAGTTCCTCAATCTTCGTTGGGAAAGCAGAAATAAATTTAATTCCTTCATCAATCATCTGTTTCCTGATTCTCTCAGCCATATCCTGATCAAAACCTCTTAACAATATCGATCTAACAATAACATCAGCCTCATTACCGATACCTTTAATAAAACCAGCACACTCCAATGAGACGTATGAAACACCAATACATAAAGTTTTACCAGGATTATATGGTAATGAAAACAAATCATCACTTTTAATGGCATACTCCTTTGCTCCTTCTATATCAGGGTATTTAGGACGAAGACCAACTAAGATAAATATCTTATCAGCTGTCATGACAGTTTTCTTCTTTTTCTTATCAGTTGCTGTTACTTCAAATGGTCCTGTTACCTCACCACAACCATTAATGTACTTGACTCCTTTTTCTCTTAAATGTATTTTGTAGATCCAATTCAAACCAGCTATATGATCCTGAACAGCATCCTTCATCTTGGTCCAATTTAACGAGATTCCCTCTCTAGGTACAGACCATCCGAATCTTCTGGCATCATCAAGTGAATGTCCAAGTAAAGATGTTTGATGTATCAATTTCTTAGGAATACAACCATCATTAACACACGTACCTCCAAGACCCCACGTTGTACCGATAGGTGTAGGTTTAACAAAATCAAAGACAACAATTCTTTTACCTAACTCTGCAGCTTGTTTTGATGCAGCTAACCCTCCAGATCCTCCACCAATAACGATAAGATCATACTCCTTTGGTTGGAGTGCCTTACCAAATAATCCGGATTCGTTATACCTCTCGAAGTCACTTGGATTACCAATACAATTACCTTTGATAAAGATTAATATTTCGTTTGGGTTCCTGTAGTATGCGTGAGCTATTCTTTTCATAACAAGTTCAAATATTAAAGAATATCTTGTTGTTATATCTTTGACGTTAGAATTATTTATGCATTTATCAATATGTTCTGTGAATGCCGTGAATTGAGGTAAATTATTGCCTCCGTGTCCGAGGACAATAACATCCTTCTGTGAGATGTCCTCAGCGACTGCTTTTACCTCCGCAGAGTATTGAGTTCCCGAGAGAAAATAAGACGGTGGAGGCATCTCAACACTCCTTAATTTGATACTTGTGGATAAGTTACAGATTCCAGTATCAGGAGATTTTGATTTTAATTGAGATGATAACGAGTAATTTCCTGGAAAAAATTAATCCTAATATTTGCATTGAACAAACATGTCCGAGTGTAAATATAACAATTTTCGACCTTACTTTTTTTTTTATCCAAAAAATTGGAGTTTAAATCCCCTGTAAGTATATCTTTCACAGATATAATAAAATTTGAGTATAAGTAATCCAATAGTCCAATTTCAATGGAATAAATTTTGGTTCTAAATATTGAGATCTAGTTTTGGAGAAATGTTGGCTATAAATATTTTTTCGAAATAGTTAAACCCCTGGCTATATGGGCCAACATAGGAATATATTAAAGTTCTCAAGACTTCACTAGGTTATTTTAAAGAAGTTAGAATGTCCCTAAATTACATTCAGAGCCAAAAAATAGAAAATGCAGATATGTTTTTAAAGCTTTAAACTTGTCTAATTGGGCTCCATCTTTTTTATATATATGTAAATCACTGTATAATGACCCTGAGGTTGAAACAGATTTATATACTTCACAGAGATAAATAGTTTCGGATATATACAGTTAAATAAGGTAAATTCAATGGGATATGCTTAGGGTCTAAATCTTGAGGTCCAATTTTCGAGAATTGTTAGTCACAAATATTTTTCTAAAATAATTCAATCTTGTCTTATATGAACTGGAATATACATATATATAAGTACTTTAGAGTTCTTTGCTTGTCCCAGATATTTATGATTACTCGATTTTCTCAAGAAACATGTTTTAAAATATTTATATTGCAATTTTTTCTATATAGTAGTTTTAAAACTACTTCTATTGTATAATATTTTTTAACTAGTAAATAAATAGTCAGCTAATTTATCTACTTTTAGAAATAACGCATTGTATTAATATTTTTATTGCCATTATATGAATACTTATGACTTCTGAAATATACAAAACCTTTTATTTAAATCTTTCTAACTTTATTTATAATCACTCTTTTTTATACGTTTTATCATAACATTACCTTTTTCATTTTTTTATATGAGAAGATTTTATGAATATAACAAGATAGTACTTCATATCTATTTAACAATAAATTGATTAAAGCAATTATATTTCATTTAGGTATATAATTTACGGATAAATTATTTGTGTATTTAAATTACCAAACACTAAGTGAAAAAGATCATTTTAGCATTAAAATTATAAAATTTCTAATTAGCTCACAACATTTTTGAAGTTTAAAATTTTTTTATGTTCTTTTCAATCGGAGACTTCATATACCATGATGGACATATATGACAAAGATGGAAGCTATTGGACAAGTTTGAAGTTTAAAAAACAAGTCCGGATTTTCATTCTCTGAATTTCATGAAATCCATGGACACTCTAATTTCTTAAAAAAAACCTCAATGAGTTTAAAAAACTTATATACATGTATATATTAGTTCATATAGGACAAGATTGAATTATTTTAGAAAAATATTTTTGACCAACAGTTCTTCAAAACTGGACCTCAAGATTTGGGCATAATACATATACCATAGAATTTGGCCTATTGGATAATATATATTCAGAATTTATTATCCCTGTAGACTACATACTTCTCTGGTAATTAACACCTATTTTTTGATTAAAAATATGTACGTTCGAATTTCGTTATATTTACCCTTGGACATGTTTGTTCATTCCAAATATTAAGATAACAACAATTGATATAAATATTGTAAAAGATGTAATGTATGTTGATGGAATAACGAAAACAATGATAAAATATTAATTGTTTTATCTATAATTAAAAAATTTGAAAATTAATTTTGTTTTTATCATAACACTTTTTGAATATGATGAATATTTATGAATAAGTAGACAAAGATGTATTATTTTTTAAATTGATAAAATGTGATGATTTAAATTGGTCTAAAAAGATGAGATACCATAATAGGGATAAAATATTATCAATCTTAACTAATAACAGTTAAAGATATGGACCAAATTGTAGTGGTATTCTTATAAAAAAAAGTTTAAAGCTAGATGAAGGCTATCCTTATGCTGATGATATTAAATTAATCAAATTTTGCATATAATTTGTAATTTATATGATATTATTGTTTAATTTTAATAAAAGTAATGAATGATATGATAAAAGAATTATGTTTCTCTCTTGGAATCATATACTATTCAACTTTGATATCATATTATGATCTCAATCAAATACTACGTGCTTCCATAAGTATATGATACAATATTTACAGCAATTCTACTGACACGTATAAAACTTTGTCACAAGAAAATATTCAAGAAGAATCTCAATAAGTAGAATAAATTATAAAAATGATCTTTAACTAAGAATTTATTTATAAACTAACTTATATATAAAGTCTAATATAAGCAATTTATTAATTTTTACAATGTTCACATTACACAATTTACTTCTTTTGTCTATCTTGACGTGTTCTCTCCTTATTAAAGAGATTCTCAGCAATTCCTAAAAATCTTCCATAGGCACCCTCGTCCATCTCATCAATTTCTTTCTTATAGTGCTCGAAGACAACTAGAAGAGCGAAGACGAATTGGTTGTGCTTCTGAACAGCTAGATACCTATGTTCCCTTAGACACTTCAATCTTGCAATTGGATCGAAGGTCGGGAAATAGTTGATTGTATCAATCAGATACATTATTAGTGCTAAGGTTCCAGTCCTTCCAATTCCTGCACTACAATGTATAGCTACATAATCATCATTCCGAAGATTGATGATTTTTTTATATAGCTCATAAACACTCTTGTGCTCAGATGGGATGCCTAAAAAGAAGAATGATCAATGAAAATATTGCTCATTATTTAAACTTACTAGTATCAGGCCATCCTTGGTAGTGGAGAATAGAAAAGCTTGTTCCTTTTTGAGTTTTTTTACTTGTAAGTTGATATTTTGATTCAGCAATAAAATTTTCATCCAATTTATTCAAACTTATTCTTGTAAGATTGAAATTTGGAGTATCAAGCTCATAGTGTTCTGTAGGGTAATAAGGGACCCATTTCCTTTCAGAGCCAGTAGCTTCTTCAGGCTTGACCAAGATGACAACAACACCTATTTTGTATTTCAGGATCATGTCAAGCATATCATCTTTTGTCTCTTCAGTTGGTGCCTAAAAAAGTAAGTTTAAATGATATTAAGGTTAAAATCTTACCTGACACAAGATCAATTTTCTTGCATTGGTGACAGTCTTGTATTCAAACTTGTTGGCGTGAATAAAGCTATCACTTTCTGCTTCAGATTTTCCATTAATAGTTACTCCGCTTGCATCGATACAAGGAATGTCACTGTACCGGAATCTCTTCTTGTCTTTCCCCTCCTTATGATTTTTGACTGCAGTCTGGAATCTTTTGCAGTATTCAGGAAGTACATCCGGGTCCAATCTTCCAAGAGTATCAAAGACAGACTTATATTCGTAGATCTTCCCTTCGTCAACAATGTTGACAAAATCCAAGAACTTTTTCAAATCTTCATCCATCTTGGCTTGTCTTCTTAAATAGTCATAGAAGTAAGCATCGTAGCTTGAGTAGAAGTCAGCACGGCGACTAGAGAAATCCACAAGAACCTTGTTGTTGAATAAGACAGTGACGAGTGCCTTTATGACATACGCAAACTCGTATGGTACAATATTTCCTCCATAACGTTGCTCACGCATCGTTTTAATAATTTTCAATGGACAATCAGTCTCATTCTCATTTTTCAATGCATCGTATATACATGCGAAGTAGGTGAACATGTATACACGAGCTCCAGTTCCTTCTGGTGAATGGATCAGTATGTTCTTTTTTTGTGAATCCTTAATGATCTCTTGATACATGTTGACGAATTGGAGATCAGACTGAGGTATATCATTTTCTTTCCAATTAGAAACATGATATATTTCCAAATTTCTTGTTTCACCTCCTTCTTTTTCCAACAATAACTTGTGTCCTGTCACAAAAAGAGTATTTACTTTGATGTCATCCATACGGGTAACAACAACATTCCCAAAAACGCGTTTTTTTGTTTTCCATTTCCAATAGACCTCATCTGAATCTTCATCAACATCTAAGGTTTTTTTGTCGTATATTATAGCGACTATTGTACCAATGTCCTCCTCATAAATCATTTGCCAGAATGTAGATTGATTGTCCTTTGTTAGACCCTAAAATGATAGAATTATGGTATTAAAATTTATTAACTTACATCAGAAAGTATATATTTTCTTTTTTCTATATCAGTGTAGATATAGTGAGCTTTGATCTTCCTAGGAAAGCGTCTATAGCACTTGACTAGTGTCTTATCGAACAGATGACTAACTCCGGCGTCAACTTCTTCACCCCCTTCCATTTTTTTGACTACTATCTGATTTAGCACTTTATTTGGCAAGTACTTTTTTTCTTTAATGGCCTGGCAATAACTATCAAATGGCTGGCTTGTCAAATTTTTCCAGAAGACGTAGACGTTAGGGTATTTTCTCTTTTGTTTCAACATTATAATGAATGGATTCAACCATTTTTTGTAAAGAATTACCATTAGCACAGCCAAGATAATTAGGATGAATAGGATGAGTGCAACAGTTAAAAAGATGGCGTTATTCTTTCCCACTTTGGCCGAGAGCTTTTGAAACAAAGACATATTGCTCTCCTTTAATCGTTCTTCAATCTTCCTTTTCTCTTCCTTATTTTTTTTATCACCCTCCTCTTGCATTTTCTCATAACCTTTTTTCAATGCATCAATTTCCGATTGTCGAGTTTGGTTTTTTTTTCTTTCATCATCCAATTTTGCTTGTCTTATCTTTTCTTCATTCGCAGCAACCATATCCTTATCAACAAACTCTGTGATGGTTGTAATACTGCCATCTGGAGTCTTATATAAGCATCTTATTATTAAGTGGGGATCTCCTATTCCTTTAAAAAATATATGTGATTCAGTCTTACTAGAAATTTCATTTATAGTATCAACAAGAACCGAATCACTATAATCTTTTTCAGTTACATTATGTTTGAATTTGTAGAGGTACCCAATATTCAAATAAAAAAGTGGGCAGTTTGGATTGCTGGACGTGTCGTTTTTAAAGTACTCTACAGCTTTTTCATTTATTATATGGTCGCTTGAGGAAGGAGCGAAGTAGTATCTTTCTGTTATTTCAACATCCCGATCATCATATGGAGCATAGTACGTTAATTTTACTATCTCGTATCCATTTATTGAAAAATTTGACGTTATTATTGTTTTTGAGTTTTCAATAACTTGAAGTTCTCCTTTAACATATTTCATTTTTTCTAAAATTATCTTTTCTCCCCGATAATAGTTTATATTGCCACCCATATCAAGAACTACATCAATAATTTGTGGATCTGATATGGTTAATTTTATTACACGTGTTTTGTTTGGTTCCTGGATGTCAGAAGTTGATTCATGTTTTGGTAATTTAATTTTCGGTTTATCACTATATATCTGCAATATTCCGCACGGCTCTTTAGTCTTTTCATCTTCACTAGGTTTTTCAAAATAATAAAACGTTTGATTAGCATAAGGATCGATTAAGTTTTCAGGGGTATTAATAAATGAGAAACCACCTTCTTTCTTACTACCGAAAATTATGGGATTACTATAATGTGAATTGCACTTTCGATGTGTACTAGGAATTTCTTTAGTTTTATGTTCTCGTCTCATGATGCTTCCATTACCAGTACCATTTTGCCATATAACATTAAAAATCCAATTTTCCATGTCCAAAACACCATCAGGACGTTTAAACATAAGTGTTCCGCACTTTATATGTGTTGGTCCAGTTTTGCTTTTTAATAATGGCACCCATGCAAATGAGTTGTCACTGGGACTATATGTACTTCCAGATATAAAAATTTTAGAATTCCGTCCAAACATTTCATCATCATTTTTATGACGATAATCAGTATCCGGACATTTAACGAGTACCACATCAGAATTGGTTGTAACATTTAGGTCAAATGGAAAAGTTGTGTTGGTTATATCCCTAGAAATGTAAGGAAATAACGTCTCTTGTTGTGGTCCTAGAGGCTGTGTTGGTAGTGGCATCAAAGCCAAAGCAGCACCCAAACAATATAACTTTAAAAGCATTGTAGGTGATTTGTGTAAAAAATCCACTCATTATATCATAATTTTTTTATATGAAATTTGAATATAACAGCATATTATTTCCAAATTTCCAGTAAAATTATTCAAAATATCATAATTAATAAAATTTTATTCAATTTTATATTCAAAAGTTATTAATTTATAAGCAACAATGGTATTATATAGCGATAAAATATGTATAAAAGAAGAAATGGAACACTAATTAAAGTGATGTATCGATGATTTGTCACATTTATCAATTCAAATTTTACCCACTCTAGAATTAGGAGTCTTTTGCATTTTTATATTTTTATCAGATACAAAAATTTGCTGTAAAATATTTTCAATATCTGAAGAGTAATTTTTTTAAAATTATAATTTGAATTTTAAAATAATGCTAGCAAATAACCTTGATATTATTAATAATATATAACAACCACATATAGAAAAAAAAAACTTAATGAGTTTGTAGATTTCTAAACAAAATGAAATCCACACTAATAATAAGATTTATTTTCAAAGTAGAGAACTAAAAGATCTTTAATTTCGAAAAATTTTGTCTTCCTAACCAAACAGTCAAATTAAAACACAGGTAAGTTTGCATGTTTCCTATAAAAGAGCCTTAAAATTTTGAATATATTTTTTAATTGAAATTTTTTTTTAAAGTAACTAGTTCAAAGCATTTCAAATGTGGTAGAATTAAAAAGATAAAGCTAAGGAATTATATGGAGATTATGGGTTAAAAATATTGGATTCAACATTTGTAGTTTCTGTGCTGGAAATCGTTAAAGGATTGCTTTATAATAGTTTCAACTTTCACACAATGTTTCAAAAATATAACGAGAAAATGTAATTTCTGGCTCATTTGAAATCACCAAATACAGGATAAGGGGAAAACTTTATTTTTCGGATTGAATAAAAACCGATCAAGCTATAAAGCAATGAATCGAAGTAGTTTTTATAAGAAAAAATTCTAAGTAGAATGAGTTAAACGTTCTTACAAAGCAAAACAAGGCATAACTCTTACCTGATTACATCAAATGTTAATCATCAAAAATTGTACTAGAAAATCTTAGACGAATATAACCATAAATTTATTGTTATCTTTGGTAAAGTTACATTAATTAATACTTTATTATTAAGAACAGTCGTATACTAAAGAATGTGAGGCAAAAAGTTTACAATTTATCTATGAACTTTCTATAAAATTAATTTATCATCCTTTAAATATTTACAAATTTTTGATATACATAAATAAATTGTAAAAACATTTTTATCTATTAAAATTACAATCTAGAATGGTTATCACTTTATAATGTTTTTTGTTATTCTAATCATATCTAATATAAACTTTTTTCTGAAGAAATGGGATCCGCTTCTCGTGTGCTAACCGAGGGTAGAACGAATTTAATTGTGATCATTGTTTCCAGGACTTCCTCAGATAAAAAATGTTGAAAATATCATATCTTTGCCCGAAATAAATACACATACCTGATCTGCTCATGCTTTTCTACCCTCGGTGTGCCGTTTTGAACAGAATCTTTTATAAACATTCCAGATAAATCTTTCCTATAATAATGTTTTTATATTGTGCAAAATTAAATACTTTAAAGACAAATAACTGATTAATTTATTTTAAAATAAAAAAGTATACATTATAAAAACCCATTATTAATAATATAGAGGTTTAAATTCAAAATATTTTGAATCCATTTCTTAAATTAAATAAAGTTTAAAAAATTTTCTACATATTATAATTTCATCAAATTCAGTTTTAGAATGACAGAAATTATATGAATATTAAATTGATTGACAATTACAAACAGAAACCTTTAAACATTTAAACTTCTATTTAATATTCCTGATAGAAATTGAAAGATTTCTATATATTTAGAAATTATCCATTTTGAAGTGACATTAAATTTTGAAAGAAAACATGAATGTAGAATTTAAACGCGAATGATGTCAAAGACATTAGATAGTTTTAAAAGAAATAGCAATATTGTTGTTCATATAAAAAAATTAATACTTTCTCAGAAAAAAAGATATTGAAAAAAATGACAAATAAAATTAAACTTTTTGAAAGTGAAAGATAGTAATTGCTATACTAATTTTTGACTTTATTGTAATAATAAGAGTTTATAATTTAAAAATGTTTTTAAAAAAAACATAAAATTATGAGTCTATTTAGTTTTAAAATTTATTTTATTTATTACTAATCAACTTGATGTATAGTGTATGCTCAATTTTATGATTTTTTTATATGTGATTTTACAATATGAAAAAAATTAGTATGATAATAGAAACTTATAATTCAAAAAAATTCATTTAAAAAATATCTTTTTGATTATTTCTTCCATATATCTAGACATAATATTACGGAAGATTTATCTGGGATGTTAATTAAAGATTTGTGTTTAAAACGGCGTACCGAAGGTAGAAAAGCATGACCAGATCAGGTATGTGTTTATATATACGGCGAAGATATTATGTTTTTAATATTTTCTATATGAAAAAAACACAAGAAACAATAACCATATTTATTTGTCCTATCCTCGGTGGGCACGTTTGAAACGGATCCCGTTTTTTCAGAAAAAAAGTTTATACTAGATATGACCAGAAAGAGAAAAAACTTTATAAAAATATTACCATTCTAGATAGTAATTTGATGGTAAAATTTAAAAACGAATATATCTTTTCTTGCAATCGGTCAAAGGTCATCTTCCAGTTTGCTGTTTCTTTCCTTACGTTTCATCCAATATAGAAATATTATCATTAAAGAATCAATCAGACTGCACAAAACAGTGCCATCTCCTGAAAATTGAGGGAATTTTAAGTATTTACTTTAATAAAAAACTTAATTATTTATTTTCTGACATTTCAAGAGATTCATGCTTGTGTCTAGTCCAATTTATTTATCTGTTCTTGAAGAATAATTCTTTCTAACCTTTAATTAACAAATTTCATATGTCTATAAGTATTCAAAAATCATTGTACAAGTATAATCAACTAAGATTTTCCAAAAAATAGAAAATACTGTTTCGAATTTTGAAAGAATCATATAAACAGTATCATTATGCAAAAAAAAATTGCTAAAAAAATTCAATAAATTATAAAAAACATTAAAATACCAAAAGACTCACTGGTTTCCTTATGAATTCTTGTAGAATCATAGTCATTCTCAATTAAACTTTTGGTAACCATGAGGTATAACAATGCATTATAAGAATTATGACCGAAAGAAAGACAAAGAAAGTTTCTCACCGTTAGATAGAAAACAGTCGTTTTTTAAAGGGAGTATAGTCATGGATTCAAGACACATTTTTTATATATTGTTCTAGAGGTTTAAATTTTGATGATCTGATAAATACAGAAAATGAAATGAAAAAATTTAATATTATTGAGGTTACTACTAATGAAATATCAAGCATATAATGGAGAATTAAAATTATAGTGTTTATAGTTATTTCTGTTTTCATATTAATAAATTTTTTGTATAAAATGTGGTAATTTTTGTTATTATACATTAGAATGTAGTTGTTATTGTTTACTCTTATTCTTATATCCATTATTATTTTACAGAAAATATAAAAAAAACCTTAGTTAATGAATAATTACAATGGCAACATAAATTGAAATAAATTATCAATGCATTATCATAATTGCTGTCTCTTTCTTCCATAAATTATTGTTATACCACTATCATACCATCGATTTTTTTAATTGTAATGGTTTTTTGAATATAACAAAAGTATAATCTTATCAATTGATAAAGTGTTGAATAAATTTATAGAAAATTTGAATATCATGTAATGATAAATTCAAGCTTTTAATGTTAAAAAATTTCATAAAAAAATAGATTTTTGGGTAAGAAATAGTATGATTTCATTACAAATGTCCTTCATTCCTGCAGCTTTGGCTTTAATCCAGTTATCAATATATTCTCAAGGAACTACTGATACTCCCATTTTTCCCAAAATGATTTTAACTCACAATGAAAGATATTTATTTAGTAATATTTATTCAAGATCTGACATTGTTTCTGTAAAATGTCCATATGAGGGTTACCATCATTCTTTTGATACGGACAAGTTTTCCACTAATAAAACTCCTAACACATTATATGAACCAATATCAAATGCACCAGTTATATGGAAACTTTTAATAAGAAATCCTAAAGGTGGAATAAATTATGTTTATTGTGGTTGACTCTATCAATATCATAGTCGTTATGATGAAATGAATTTGGATTACCCAAAAATTAGGGATTGGAATTACAAAATTAAGTGGAAAACACTCCAGACTCTGAAAAGTTAGCAACTGAAAACAAAAAATATATATACAACGGATCAATTAAAAAAAAGGTGTGGTTTACCAATCCAAGATTTGATAATTGCTGAAAAAAATCAGTGGAAGCGAATCAAAAACCTTAAATGTATCAGAAACAAAAGAGGCCACACCTGACAAGTTATTTTATTTCTTCAAAAAGCCTAATGAAGAAAATGAGGAAGTTCTACAGGTACCATGTCTTGTATTGGGTGCATTCAATTTTTGTCCTCAGATAACAATATTAGCACTTGAAAATGTTACAAAAGAGTATAAGGGACAAGAAATATTAGTTTTTAAATTGGACGAAGATAAGGAAACAACATTTGATATCAGGCTCAATCTTCAAATAGATGAAAGGAGTTTGGGTTACTACAATAAGGATAATGTGCCAATTACAAGGATGCTCAATTTTAAAAACACAATCGACTATGCCCCGATGTATTCAGATTATTCTGATTTAACATTCACCATCTCCGGATATGAATTAATCCAATTGGAGTACTATTATAAGGATGAGGAAATTGAAACACCTATTCAAGACTTTTATTTTTTGGACCTAAGGATGATGACTTGCAGCTTGAAGGGCACATTTACCGGTACTATTACAATGACAAACAACTCCAACCAAATTGTACAACGGATAGGATGCCTTATGCTTACTTAATAGCAATGTCTTGTAATGGTGAAAAGGTTGAATTTGAAATTCTACAAATTTTGATGTCAAACAATCAAAAAATTTTATTATACTAAAAAATGTTGTTGATAAAGCTGCAGTTGCTACATGTGTTTATAACACACCAAGCGGTAATATCACTTCAAAGGACCAATTTCTTCGTGAATATTTGATTGATTAAGATGTGTCAAGGAGGATTTCTACTGGAATAAGCTTAAATAATTTTATCATTATTAATTTTATTGTAATTAATATATAATCATCTTTTTATCTATATGCTGTTTAATTATCCAATAAAGAATTAAGTAATAAAACAGTATTTATTTTTATATGTTGATATGAATATGTTTTTTATATTTGTTTTTAATTTTTTTACTCAATAGATGTGTTTAGGTATTGTTAGAGATTCAAATGGTTAAAATATTTTTATTAACAATTCAAAGTTCATACCTTCTTTTTATTAGATTTATGTTTTGGGCATTTTAATATACATTTTAACTTCAAAAACTATTCAAAAATAATATTTAATTCTTATCTCATTTAGTATTTTAATATTCAAAATAATTATAAATATTAACTGTCTTGGAACATATAAAATTTGTAGCAAATGTTTTAAGAATTGGTCTTCATTTTCAAGGGTAAATCAAATAAAATTGAACACAAAGTCAAGTTAAAAGAAGATAATAATGAAAGTGTTTTATGTCTATGGAATTCATTTAATATCCTGTTTCACCACCTGCCAATTCCTCTGATCTCCATTTTAAGACATATTTTATCATAGATTATACTAAAAGTTCAAATTTTAACAATATGATAAAAAAGATCAAACGAAAAGACATGATACCGTCGAGGTTACTTTAAAAAAAAGCATCAAAAACGTATTCAAAAACACTGCAAAAAAAAGAAAGCATTAAAAACTAAAGTACGAATAATTCTGAGGTCCCAAAGACAGTCATAGAGATAAAAAAAATTTTTTTCAAAAAAATTGAATTACCCATCTTTACTCGCCACCACCATCCATAGTTCACCTTACAAAATATACAATTGAAAAGAACCAACTAGAAATACATTTTCAGTACCCTTCAAACGATACTTATCTTCCCCAAAAGTTTTATCATACCATCCTTTTTCACACCCAAACAAAGGTAATTGATATACGTAAAATACTATAATCTCCAAAAAAAATAGCACGTAACATAAAAGTAACACATCAAACATTTAGATATATAACAATTACATTTAATTTTATCCCAAAATTTTTAAAGTATCAATCGCTATAAAAGTTCCCTATAATTCATCAGATATTCATTTTTTTATTTTAAATCTTCGACATCCAGGATGTAGTTATGTTGTTGATTTACCCTGTTGAGGATATACTCCAGTTTGTTTACTTCATACCATCACTGATATAGTCTTGGTGGGGTGGAAAGACAAAATTTATTGAAATGAAGTGTTGGTTTGTATTTATCGATCTAAGATGTAATGGATCTTTTTAGATTCGGATGACATTACCATACCTCTGGGTTTAAATGTCAAGAAGGTGGTATTAAGAATGTCTCCAAAATCAAATGGGATACTCGTTGGCACAACTCACCACGATCGAGTAGGATGCCGAAGGGAAGATGGTAGATCATTTAACTTCCGATTTAAGGAAAGTAGAGTGAATGAAGTTACTAAGAACACCATCACGGATACTAAAGGATCAGATGTCAACCTCTGTACTACACCTGGGCCAAGTGACGATATGGTAAAGAGAGAAAGAGAAATTTTCCTTATACCACTTATTATTAAAATGAAACGGAAAGTTCTCTTGAGGTCCGAAGAAGATATTGACAAAAAATACAGAGAAAGGTAGTCTTTTATGAATGATTGTATATATGATTTTTTTTTACTTTATTGTATATATTTTTGTATTTTATTTTGTATATATTTGTAGTATATTTTGTATATGTTTGTGATAAATTTTTTATAATATTAACGATGTGTAAATGTGTATTTTAGTTAGTGAGTTTCACATGTTTATGGTTATGAATATTAACTCAGATTGTATTAAAACTTTTGTGAAACATTATACTTCTTCTCATAAACTTGGAAATTTACTTCTGAGGATTGTATAATAATTTTTAGTTAACATGTAAAATTTCTCGCAGAATATATTATATTGCTGGTAATAAGGTATTATTGGTAATATTGAGAATATAATTTATGATAATTATTTTAAATATGAAATACCGTAAAGATATACCTGGTAAATTATTAATTTTTATTTATTAGTTATTACTGGTTAGGAGAATTATGTGCAAATTATTTGACAAGGAAGTAAGATACTTAATGAAATCATACGATTGAAACAATATTTATAATTATTGCTCCTTTGGTGGTGAGGATGTTTATGGAAATGGTTATATAAACATGGTATATATTATGGTATTTAAATATAAATGCAAAATAAAGGTTTAAAAGTGAAGATTTAATAGGTAAATCAATAAAGGAATGATAAAGCATAAATATACTCATTTAAAAGAATGATTTCATAAAAATTAAATATATTAAACCACCACTTTCAATAATCCGATTCAAGTGATTGTTTGAAAAACTGTTTTAAGTACTTAAAAAAGAAAGATTAAGGAGAGTGATAAAAATATTTTGTCATTATCAAAGTTATTACCCTAAACCTGATATTTGTTTTCTTATTCTTAAACTTTAGTAATAAAAACATTCTCATTTGTGGATGTCAAAAACTCTAACAAACAATAGGCTTTTTTAACTATACACACACGTCCTTATGATTCATAAAAAATTTTGAATATCCCATTACACCAACCATTATTATTGATATCAAAAACTTTATTTTATTATAAGTAATAAAGATTATATAATTTTAAATTTTCACCTCTTTATCATGACACATGATTAAAAGATAAAGATGAGAGGAAACATTTTTATCATCTATAATAAAAAAGTATATAGTAATGAAATTGTACCGCAAAAGCGAGATAAAATTTATAGAAAAGTTAAGAAATTATTTTTATGATCCTCCAATCACATATCATCCCTTTGTAATTATTTTTTATTTTATATACAATGATTGTTATAAAAAGTCTTATTGTATTTTGAAAAGTTTTTTGGAATCAAAAGATGGTTATAAAAGTAGTTATATTAGTGTTATTTGTATCTGTTTTGGTACTAGGTATTGGTGGAGAAGAATGTAATAAACATATCCAGTATAGAGTATTTGGACAAGTTGTGGAGGATGTAAAGGAGACTAAAGTTAATTGCACTGAAAGTTATTGTACTCATGTATCCATAGATTTGTATAACATATTTACTGGATATGAATGGGGATGTCGGAGTGATATGGAGAGAATGTTGAGTGATTTAGCATTTATCTCACCGGGTATGACCAAAGAAATTGAAAAGATTGAAGGAACATGTAATGTAAGTTTTACTAATATTTTATTAATAAATTTATCTGTTTATGGTTTTAGAATAAAACTTCATACTCAAGTTCAGGTGTGATAAACAACATTAACTTTGATGTAGCTGTTAATTGTTTTACAAATAGTAGTACAAGTAGGAGTAGACTTTCAATAACAAATATTTCTAAATTAATATTTTATTCTATTCCATTTTTTATTGTTAGACTGTTTTTGTGATCATTATTTTTTATTTATAACTAAAAAATATATAATTACCATAACTACCGTCTGCCTTTTTTGTTTAGATATTTTTCTGATTAACTAATAGAAGATAATTTTATAATAAAATTATTAATGGTAATTAAAAATAACAAAACTCTCTGCCTTTCCTAGTTTTGATATCTTGTGGCTATTAATAGTAACAGGATAAAGAAATAAAACAGGGAAGAGAAATAAAGTCTTGAAATTAAAAAGTGAATAATAAATTAAATAATAAGGCTGTCAAGTACACTTCCTTAGAAAGGGCATTATATATATTTTTTCAAAATAGTATATATAATAAATTAATGATAAGTAATATATTAAAATGTCATTATGAAACAACATCTAATTTTTCAACTTTATTTGGACTAGTATACCCTATTTCATTTGTAATACAAATATAACAGTTTTTATTTTAATTTTATTTCTGAGTATTACTAATTTATAGTATGAAGGAAGTATTAATATTAATGAGATATACCTAGAAATAATAATGAGGAAGATGATGATATTAATAATGAAATAAAAGAATTTCCCATCTGAATATAATACTCATATCTAATTTTTAATAATATTTTAATTAAAAAAATTGTATTACTTCAATACATAAGTATTTTTTTAATTTTTTTCCTTAACATTATTTCACCGTCCTTTTTTTCACTCCTTAATATTATCATATCAATTTTGTTTTTCTATAACCTAAGGTATTATACATAATAATAAATATATTTTTTTTGTCTCATTGATGACTATGTGTGTCCAATCTTCCATAATGTTATAAATGTCTATATCTGATTTTTTTTTTATTTATATATATATATATATATAAAATAAATATATTAAATATTATATAGAGATTGAAGTAATATATACTTTTTTGTCTTACAATTTTTTTTGAATATTCATTTTCTTGATTTTGAATATATTTATAAATATATATAACGTACCTATATATATATATTTTTATTATGGATATTGTGGAGTTCTTAGAAAGGTGGAATGTATGGATGTGGATAAAATTTATCGGAAGTGTGGGAGCACTTACCTTTGTTATATGTATCTGGATTTTACACTTCATAGCACATTATTTTGGGTACGTTTTGTTTTTACTATTCAAGTGTATATTTGTATATATACTTCTCCATTACCTAATGATTAGTCATATAATTTAAATGTTGAGCATTGATTTTTAACAATAATACATGTTATATATTATATTTATTTTATATTTTCAGGAGAAGTCATTTACATAAAGTGGTAACAAAGCTACATGAATACCCCGGTGTTACAATAGTTAAGCCAATAGTAGGGAGTGATAACAATTTACGCCAAAATTTAACATCATTCTTCGAGATATCATATCCAAATTTTGAGATTATTTTTTGTTTACCATCTAATGATGATCAGGGACTTGTTATTGTTAAGGAATTATGCAATATATACTCCTATGTCTCAACAAAAATATACATTGGTGGAGAGAAAGTTGGTTTTAATCCAAAGATAAATAATATGATGCCTGGTTTTCGGTACTCAAAAAATCCATTTATCCTCATATCAGATGCTAACATCTATATGGAGAAGGATTCACTCACAGATATGGTTAGTTGTATGAAGGATGACGTGGGACTAGTTACACAAATACCTTTCTGTAAAAATAGAAATGGATATGTTGGTGCTTTTGAAAAGGTAAATAATAATATTCCTCATTTTATTTATTTATTATTAACATAAATAAATTTCTAGGTCTTTTTTGGTACCGGGCATGCAAGGATATATCTAGCTGGGAATTTTTTAGAAATTACCTGTTCAACGGGGATGTCAGCTCTCCTACGACGGTCTGTCCTCGATAAATGTGGTGGATTAGAAAATTTTTCTCAATACCTCGCTGAAGATTACTTTCTTGGGAGAGCTTTTACTAAGGAAGGGTACAAATCCAGTATCTCACATTGTCCTGCTCTCCAAAATTCTGAACCAACCACGATTAGAAATTTTAATAGTAGGATATGTAGGTGGATGAAATTGAGGATAGCAATGTTGTTTCATACATTTCTCCTAGAACCCCTACAAGAGCCATTTGTTTGCGGAATGCTAGGTGGTATCTCACTAAACTATTTCTTTGATATCAATATATTTTTATATCCTATAATACATCTTCTTATTTGGTGCGTTTTAGATTATCATTTGTTAAGGATACTGGATCCCTCCAATCCTCCAGATATTTCATTTTGTTATTTCATACCTTTATGGTTGTTACGAGAACTGACATCATATCCCTTATATGTTGAAGCTTTACTGAATCAGAATATTAAATGGAAAACGGGTTCCTATCGCCTGGCGTGGGGTGGGAAAATTAAAAGAGTCTATGAATAAAATATCACTCGACCTAGACTCTCTTTTTTTTATTGTTTTTTTATTATATTCCCCTTTGGGTAATATAAAGCATATTAAGAATATGAAAATGAATAATTTTAAAAAGAAGAGAATAATTTAATTACATATTCAATATTTAATCATTTCATACAATATCATAAACTATTATAAGTGTGTTATATATTTCAAAAATAAAATTTCTATATTTTTTTATGTATTTTAAAAGTCTACCACACTATATTTTAATACTTTTAAATGTTTATTCATCTATTTTGCTAAGTATTTTATATTATAAGAATTAAACTGCTATATCTGTCAAGTGAGTTTTTTACCCTCCATTCTTGGTGTTTCTCAAGCACATAATTATTATAAAATTTCCCCTTCACCCCTTCTATTTTATAAAATATTTAAATAGTTTAATAGTATTATTTTGATTCAACTTTTTATTTGATTTCCTTTAGGGTTTCCTTTAAAGCCATAAAATGAAATTTTAGAGTGTTATATAGTATGATAGTTTTTAACTAATTTAAATATTAATATGTATTTTGATATTTCATTTCACATTTTCATATTTCCTTGATAAATGGGAGTTATAAATAAGTCTAAAAAATAGTACTTTAGATAAAAGTATTTTTAGTATTATGTAATAGTATATTTTTAGTTATAAAAGGATCGAGATAGAATTATGGGTGCCATTTTTAATATTTTTGTATTTGTTTTTACCACTTTCGTGTACCATCGTTTTTATGTTATTTTAAAGTTAGATTAAGTTTGAGAAATTAGTAACTTTTAAAAACATTTATTTTACATTTGATTACATTTAGTTAACTTATAAATGTATTGTTAGTTGGATGTGAATAGGATTTTAAAATAGGACAAAAGCGAAGGAGTAAGGATGAGTCAGAGAGGGCAGTGAGAGAGAGAGACGTTAAAAAAAATGATAGTCAGATGGAGATGGTGAGTAATGACATCAAAATACCAAATATTAATTCATAATTTTTGTTTTGTAATGAGTACTTTTTCATTATTAATTTTAAACCATGCTTGAAAGCCTTTCCATTCTTTACTTGAAACAATTATTAGTTAAGTGGAATTAACTATTTCTATTCTATCTATCTGTAGGATTATGTTTAATGTATCTTTAAAGATTTTTTAATATTTTCTTTTTTATTTTGTAATCTTTTTATTCCATTTCTGGATACATACTTATTATTTGTATGTTTCTATTTATTTACCTTCTTCTTTCTGTTTATAATTTAATGATCATTGGTGTTTTTTTGCTAATTATTGTATTTTTTTTACCTCTCTTCTGTCTTATTTTAGGCATATAGATGATGGCTAAAGCTGATAATAATGAAGATAATAGTGAAGATAATGTAAAAAGGCAACCAAGTACCACAACTGTCTCATTTACCGATGACAAGAGTATCGGCTTCAAAAAAACCGATACTCCACCAGAGGGAATCAAAGAGAGGTATGTTTCTTTATCTTCCTCATTTCCTCATTCATCATTAACATTATCTCTTATTAAATTTCTTATCCCGTAATATTACTTATATTTATCTTTAAAATGCCAAAAAGTGTTTTTATTTTCTAAGAGATCAACTCTCAACTTATCATTACACTTTTCACTTTCATTTTTTCTAATCTCCCCCCCCCCCACCCCTTGAAGACCCACATTTTTATTTATATTTACTATACTTTTTGATAAAGTTAACTTCGCATGTGTTTATGTGATATACATTTAAATATGATAATTTTCTTCCCAATGTTTCTTCATAAAAATAGTAACAAAATCTTTGTCATTATGTTTGTTCTTTATATATCTCTCATAAACAACCATTTTTTAAAACTATTATTCTTTAGAATACTGAAAATGATTTCTCAAAAAATAGAGTTTAAAAGAATATTGTATTCTCAACTTTTTTCACGCTATGGATGGAGCATGTGAGTTATTAATTGTTATTTTAAAATATTTATTCATCCTTTTTTTTGACACAACAACATTCTTCCTAACTATTTCCTAATGAATGAGTATTTATATTTCGAAATCATTTGACATTCCTTGTACTTCAATGAGTATCTAGCTATAGGCCATAGACATTTTGTCTTTTATGTTAAAAACCAAGGAGATATTTCATAATATTTTTAAGTATATACAGCTGAAAATTTCCACATTTTTTAGTGCTGATAAAACACCAGATGATATATTTCATAATAATTTTAATATGTACCTTTAATTTTTGTGACGTCATTAACCAATTGAAAATATGTTTTAATGATGTTGTGGTTATCTTATTATTTATAAAGTGTCATTTTTTGAGATTTGAAACATTTTACAGATTGCCTTCATCTCCTTCTTTTTAATGTTAGAAAAAGTTCATGGTGATATGATATCTATATATTATATATGTATATATATTGCCTGGTTCTCTCTAACTAATAGGATGTTTTTATGTAAACACAAAGTTTTTAGGAAATTAAATTAGATGTATTTGTTTATTAATTTTTTATTTATAATATTTAAGAACATGGGTTAATGACTTTTTATCATTCCTAATAGTACAGATATACTTAACTATTAAATCATTTATATATACTATAAATGTATATATTTTGGGATAGAGAGATTGTAAATAGATTTTTCTAGAAATAATTTACTTATGCTATCTAAAAGTCATCCCATTAATTTTTTTACCTTTTTTTTTTATTTACATACTTTTTTAAAAATGCATGAAGTTTTTAATTGGTTATTTTTTCAATTCCATCAAAACACAATACTAATTCCATAACTAATAATAATTATTATATTCTCATCTTTTAAAATTTTAAAATATATATTTTTTATTAATTTGTTTTTTTATAAGAATATTCTTAACATTTTTTATGTATATTTTTTACGATTGAAATAATTATAATATTTTTTTGTCCTTAAATATTTATTGCTTATTTTTTATTTACACAATCTTATGGTGTCGTCAGAATTTTGTTTATAAATAAATAATATCTTTTTTATTTATAGGGAAAGTCCTGAAACACCAAATAACTGGACTAAAAAACACCTCCAAAAACTCCACTCATTTGGAAGCTTAATAAAGAAGCAAACTAATATTATGAACAACATTAATGATAACAATGATCCATCAAAAACTCAGGAAAAAAACGACAAACAAGTGACACTTCCAGTATGTAGTTACCTACCTCAGGGGCGTGCTATATCAGATGTAATCTTCGAAATGTACCACAGCGAGGAAACCCATCAACTATCTCTGATAAGACTTCTTAAAGTAAGTTTTATCAAAATATTATTTTCAAAAAAATTTTTTTACCTCATCACCTGTGAAAGGTTTTTATAAAAAAAATAAATATACACATTTATATTATATATATATATATATATATTTCTTTTATTATCAATACATAACCAACAAAAAAGAGGCCTTCCTTTTCTTTTTCTTATCATAAAATTTTTAAATATAAATACTTAAGAAAACATTTCTCACCCTTTAATATTATTGATATTTGTTATCTCCTCATTATCGGCTTTTACGTATCCATGTCTAACTAGAGTAAAATTTTTTTAATGTCCCAATTTTTTGTCAATAATTATCTTTTTCAACATCTGTTTTCCCATTATAATAAGGGTGATGTTAAGAAAAAAGTATGAAAAGAAGTAATGTAACTCTTTTATCTTATTTTTATTTTATCTTTCCCCATACTATTTGTCTAATAGATATCATATGATAAAAATATTAAACATGAAATTTAGGTTGTTTATCAAGGGAATCTTATTAAAATACAAATATATTCTCCCTTTATCTCCTTTTTACAGAAGAATGTTATCTATAACATTACCAAAAAAATTAGATACCAATTCTTCGGTTGACGATGATACTAAATTAAATAGGTACAATAAAGCACCAGTTGAGGTTTTGTCTCCATTACATCCTTTAACAGTAAACTATGTCATTGGAGGAAACCCAAACAATCTCATGGAGGTTTGTATTAAAAAAAATTTAACAAAAATTACCAATAAACCTTTCTAAACATTACCTTTCCAGAACCTAGCCTTAAAAGGTATCCTCAAAGATGATCCAAGAATCCTAAAAATGCTCCACACCTTCAGGGAGGAAGGCCGCAGTATCTCCCTCGACACTCCAGACCCCCAACTAAACCAGGTTGATGATATCCTTGTAAGCAAAGAAAGTTTTGCGAAATGCATAGCACAAAACACCATAATAAACAAAGTCTTCAAAAACCAACTCATAATCCCTGAATGGAAAGCTTTCACGGGACAGATAACAAAAATCTTTAACGATCTAAAAGATATCAAAGATGGCCATCCAGCAACATACATTCCCCAACTAAAAAATGTTGATCCCGATTTATTTGCCATATCCATATGTACAATTGATGGACAAAGACAATCTTGGGGTGATTTTGATACTAAATTTTGCCTCCAATCCGTCTCCAAAGCCTTCACTTATGCTATTGTTTTGGATGAGTTAGGGGATGAGTATCGTTCATAGGTATGTTGGTACTGAATCTTCTGGGAGAGCTTTTAATAAGATTATCCTTGATAAAAATAATAAACCACATAATCCAATGATTAATGCTGGTGCTATTGTTGTTGCATCACTCCTCAAGACAACAGATCCATTGTCGGAGAGGTTTGATCATGCTATGAAAAGGATGAAGGAGTTTGCTGGTAGTGGACATGTATCTTTTAATAATTGTGTTTTCCTGTCTGAGAGAGAGACAGCCGACAGGAATTATGCCTTATCCTATTACATGAGAGAACATGGATGTTTTCCGGAGGGATCAAAACACAGAGAAAATCTAGATCTCTACTTTCAGTTATGTTCAATGGAGACAACATGTGATTCATTAGCTATAATGGCAGCAACACTCGCCAATGGAGGTGTATGCCCTTTGACGGAGAAACGTGTTGTATCAAATACAGCTGTTCGTGATACATTATCATTAATGTTGAGTTGTGGTATGTATGATTATAGTGCACGTTTTGCTTTTAATGTTGGGTTACCAAGTAAGTCAGGTGTCTCCGGTGATATGGTTCTTATTATACCAAATGTTATGGGAATTGCTGTGTACTCTCCGAGACTTGATGAGTTAGGAAATACAATTAAAGGTGTTAAGTTTGCTGAGAAACTAGTTGAGATTTTTAATTTTCATCATTATGATAGTTTGATATTTAATGAGTCGAATAAGATTGATCCAAGAATTAAGAATATTGATGTGGAGTTGTTGAATATTTGTAATTTATTACATGCCATAAGGAATAATGACTTTGAATTCGTTAAGAAATATATCCTAGCTGGTATACTTCTAGAGGAGGCAGACTACGATGGGAGGACAGCACTACATATAGCTGCAGTAACAGGAAATGCTGAAATCCTAGAATACATCCTAAAGTATTGGAAAGTTACTCCAGACCCTAAAGATATTTACGGAAGGACCCCCCTAAGTGATGCAATATTCTTCAACCACCCTGAGTGTATAAAACTCCTCCAAGCAGCAAAGACAAAATACCACCACAATGAATATGAAAACGAATCTCTTGACTCTGTCCAAAGTGAAATGATAAAAAAAATGAATTTCCTGGCCATCGACAATAACAACGACTCTTCCTCCTAAAAAAGGAAGAAATGTGTATGCATATATTTGTACTAATACTAGTCTCCTTATCCTAACAATAATGAATAGAATTCTTTTTTTAAATTATATATTTTTTGTATAATGAAAAGATATATATATATATAAATAAATAAATATTGTGTGGAATTAAGTACTTTTTTTTATTAACCTATACATTTAAATTAACAAGAGATATGGCGATAATTTTGGTAGGCTTTCTTACTTGTCCGTGCCCACATTGCACCGAGAGATTTTCCGGGACCGACCTCAAAGTACATGGGAAAGAGGTGTTTTCCATTTACTTTTTGGTTTTTCCTATAAATGTATTGTTGGATTGTTTCCCATTTAACGGGGTTACAGATTTGTTTTAGGAGAGGCAACCTAATGCTATTGTATTTTCTTTCCATAACTTTACCAGTTACATTTGAATATACATTACAGAAGGGCATTTCAAGTTTTAGGTCCTCAAAGAGTGGTTTTATTTCTGTTACTGCGTTACTCATTAATCTTGTATGGAATGCTCCTTCTACCTGTAATACCTTCCCTAACTATAAAAGAAAAAATTTTAAATAAAGATGTTTTGTTCTTTAAAACTAACCGTAACATCATAATCAGAAGCATATTTAGAAAAAAACTTATAGGCATCCTCAGACATCCCAATAACCTTATGTCCACAAAACAAAAAACTAGCAATCTCACACAACGGAACCCCATTAACCTCAGTAGCAAAAGCATTAGAATCCCTCATAAGATCCTCCAACCTTGAGGATGCCTTTGTTGAGACGACAATCATCATACTCCTCGTAAACTGGCAACATTTATGCATAGCCTCAGCTCTTGCCTTAACAATCTCCAGAGCCTTCTCAAAACTTAAAATCCCCGAGATGACGGCAGCAGTATACTCACCAACACTAAATCCAGCAACATGTGTCAAAGTCTCCTCAATATCTGGTCTGAGAATTTTTAAATTCTCATATGCAATTAATGATGAGACAACAATAGCTGGTTGGGTGTAGATGGTTTGATTTAATTTTGTTGATGGGCCATTGTCGATGATTTCTTGGAGATTGTAACCGAGGATCTGTGAGGCTTCATCGAGTAGTTTTAGTGATTTTGGATTTTCTTTTTTTGTCTAAAATGTATATGTATGTATATATATATTATTAAGATGAGGATTGTATTTATTTTATGGGATGTAAATTAAATTTTATGTTCTTTGTTTCTTTAGTTTTTTTTTTTAAAATGTAGTGGTAGTTAGTAGTTTTTTTATGAATAGTGTTGTTATGTGTAAAAATTGTTACCTTCTCTAACATTCCAACAGTTTGGGCACCCTGACCTGGACAAAAAATGACGGCCTGCCGTTCAATTGGGATGTGGCTGAAATCAATTTCTTTAAGGGGTTTGTTTTTGTCATCTATTTTTTCGATTTGAAATACACGTTCATCAAATAAATTTTCAAAATTAATGGGTTCTTCTTTTATAATTTCCTTTGGTTCAACAATCCTCTGCCTGATGCCCCTCCCAAGAATATTTAAAGCATTCCTACTCCTTATCAATAACCTACTATTCATTCTCCAAAAATATCTTTTCAATTATATTACTTTAAAAAATACAAATAAATAGTAAAGTAGGGTGTAAAAATATATATTTAATAAAGAAATATAAAAAAGTAATATAATAATAAAATATTACTTCTCCAAAAGAAATGAAGGTCCGGCCCATGTAACATATACTTATTATAGTTTCATTATTCATATCTAATCAACTACTAGTATTAAAGTACATTCTCTTTTCATTTTAATAATTACACTTATTTATTTTATATTTCCTCGTTTATAATATGCAAATAATTATTTCCCCTGAAAGTATATGTTAAGGTTGTTATTTATATATTGTGTGAGAGAGTTTTTTTTTTAATTAATAATGTGAAAAACTTAATCTTTTTTATTTCCTTTTGGTGGTTGTGGGTTGTTATAAGTAATCTGGAAAAGGAAATTTCTTGATAGGGTGATGTGTCTTGAAGAGGATGTTTATTATCAACCATAGTGTTATAAGGAAGGTGGTATATTATCAATTAATAAAAATAGCCTTGAAAATATGGATAATGTTTCCCCTAATACACATATACATTTTTTATTCCTCCATTTAAGTAAATAAATATGTATATATAAAATATTTGTTTAAAAAAATAAGAATTTTTAGTAGGATACCATTAATTCTAAATGATTAATCCTTTCTTATCCAAAAAAATTGTAAATATAATAGGGGATATATGTATTCTTAAAATTGTGCCTCCTACCCTACATGTATATACATAATTCCTAAGATGATGTATTTAAATAACATTAAAAGAAGGAAAAAAAAAAAACTTAAAATAGTATAATCTTCTCTATTTCTCTTTCTTTTAAGTAATATAACAAAAAAAAAATCACATTTTGACAAAATAAAATATTTAAAAATGTATATGTAATATATTTGTGTTATAAATATACTCCTCCACCAACAAAAACCCTGTGATAGTTTATTATGCGATATAATCTTGATCTTGGAATGTTTGTTAAAAGTTTTTCACTCTTTATATTGAAATATAGATGGAGGAAACGTGTTTTTGGGTGTGATGTGTTTTATTTTGTGTGTATTTATTTATTTATTAGGTTATTATATTGTTTTTTAGTTTAATTAGGGGAAATGGTAATATATTTATAACTGATATATCGTTTTTGTTTTGTTTTTAGTGTTTTTTTCAATTTAGAATGTCTTTTAGTTATTGTTATGTATATAGAAACAGTTGTTGTAGATATTTTTTATTTCTCATCTAATGAAGATGGGTTTGTCTAATGAGTGGTGTTTTGATGGAGATTAGTTTACCATAATACTAGTATATCTTTTAACAGTTATATGATATATATTGTGATTATACAATGATGATTGTATAATGATAATGAATATAATGTTAAATATTTTAAGTTTAACATTCCAAAGGTTTATTATTGATTGAGACAGTTTCTTGAAATAAATATATATATATATATATTTATATTAAATGATATAATATTATTTTCTTTTCTTCTCCTTTCAATCTTTGGCTTGTCAAATAAAAAAAAAAAAAGAGTCTATTATATATCCATACAGATATACATTTTTATTTATATATATTTTAAATTGTTTCTCATGTCAAGAGTTGTTTGATGTATAATATTAGATATATAAAGGAGAAATAAAAATAGATTTGCAATGTATCATATCTTTTTTTTTTTTTTTGTTTATATAAATTATTTACTAGTACTCATAATAATTGAAATGAATTAAGCATTACTACTGTTTTATATATTCATAATAAGCATTTTACATGTATATATTTATTTCCTGAATAATTCATTTTTTATATATCTTTTATATTATTTTTAGATTGTTTTATGGGTAATAATCAAGGAACGATTCATAAACGCGACCGAATGTCAGCTGATAATCGTGGAGGCACCAACCGAAATGATGGTTGGGTTGGCGCATCGGAGGGTAGCCGTATTTCTGGAATAAATATTGATGATGATTGTCCCTGTTCAGGTTGGTATTTTAGATTTTTAAAAAAAAAACTTTTCTATTAAGATGTGTGTGTGTATGTGTGTTTTGTAATGTTCAAAAATCAGAGGACATTAAATTAAAGCGTGATGTTGTTTATCTCTTTTTTGCTTATGTGTCTCTCTGTTTACTAATGAAACATTTGAAGAATAAGATGTTGAAATGAAAGAGAGAGAGAGAGATATGTATTAATTTTGAAGTATGTGTTTTTGATAGAACAATAATATATAGGAGATGAATAGGTAGATAAATACATATGTATTGAGAGACAGTCTAGTGATGATATTTTGAATTGATAAATAATTAAGAATTCTTTTGTTAACAATGTTTAAGAGTATACAATTTTATTTTATTGTTTCAAACAATTGGTTTTTGACGCCAAAAGAATAATAGTCGTTAGAGTTAATATGGCAATAAGAATTGACGTCTCTATAATACATATAGGTAAAAATAATAGAAATGATAAAAAATATAATAAAGTAACGATGATTATTAAAAAAGAATTGCATTACCTATTCAATGATCCCTGACATTATAATCAAAAAAGTTAAATATAAAAAAGAAAAGTATGATCATTTCAAAAGATATAAATATATAATCATTACCTAAGAAATTTTAATTCGATTAGGAGGTTTTTCTAATTTTTTTTCCAAGAACATTAATTTTGTTTCACATTTCAATCTCTCTCTCTCTCTCTTTATCTAACTTTTATTTTTCCTTCACATCATTTTATTTATTTAAATATATAAATAATAGTTGTAAATGAAAAAGAAAATTTTTTAATGGACTAAAGTGTTGTGGATTATATTTTATAGTTTATGTAATCAACAAACAGTATATTTTATTTTTTTTTCTAAAACTTTCCCCTTTAATATTCCTTTATCATTATTTTTCCCTTTCTATGCTATAAATATAATATTACCGTTATACAACTTTTTATCAAAATTTTTTATTGTATGTATGCAGGGAGATATAATGAATGCTTATAAAGTAATTTATATTTATAAACATTAAAAATCACTGCGCATAATTTTTTTTCTCATTTTTTGTAACAATACAAAGTTTTGTTGTATACCGTTATTCTTAATTTTTGTACTATTAAGAAAGAACAAGGAATTGGAGGATTTTTTTAAGAGATTAAAGTTCTCGAGAGAAAATAAAAATTATTTAAGCTAATTTCTTTATACATTATTTTATATTAGAATATGTCATTTTGTTTTACTTCCACTAAACTAAATATAATATATAAATATCATTAAATATTAATTAATTTTTTATAACTTTTATAGGTTAAACTTAGTAAGAATGATATGCATGAGACAAGTGATATGAATTCTTGTACTCCATCGTCAATACAATTTGCAGAGAATAATGAATATCCAGTGGTTTTTAAATGGCAGGGTAATCCAAATAATAAGGCAGTTTATATATCGGGATCTTGGGATAATTGGGAGAGAAAAATTCCTCTGGTTAAGAGTACTCAAGATTTCACGACAATAGTTAATTTGAATGAAGGAAAATATGAGTACAAGTATTATGTGGATGGTAAATGGATGACAGATGATAGGGTTCCCAGGACAACGAATAATATAGGGACAGAAAATAACGTTATTGAAATTGTTGAGGATGACTTTGAGGTGTTCCAGGCACTTAATAAAGATTACGAGACTTCGAATGCCGGAAAGACTATGAAAAAGATAGCTGCTAATGATAATAATGGTCCCTCACGACAACAATCCCATGATACACCCAATGACAGAGAACTCGAGAAGTTAAAAGATTTCACCCAAATAATACCAGAGAGAAAATATTTCCAAGATCCAAATTCAGCACCACCAGTTTTGCCTCCACATTTATTACAGGTCATCCTTAATAAAGACAACCAAAATACTGCTGTAGATCCAAATTTGTTACCGGAACCCAATCATGTTATGCTAAATCATTTATACGCACTCAGTATCAGGGATGGTGTTATGGTCCTAAGTACCACACATCGTTATAGAAAGAAATACATCACGAGTCTCCTTTACAAACCAATATAGAAATTTTTTTTTGTATGAAAAAAAACTTCTATGGAAGGATGAGTGTTTTTCTTTTTGTAGATATATTTTATTTGTTTATAAATTTTGGAATGTGACACGTGGAAAGACATTATTATTATTAATATTATATTATATATATATATATATTTTTTTTTCCTATATTGTTATAAGAGAAAACATTTCAAACTACTCTACTATTGATTTTTTTATCTTCTTTTTTTTTTTGTCTACCTCTCTTCACAACATTATTCATATAATTATCACCAATTTTTTTTAACCATACCTGAACACAATCATTTTTCTGTATATTTCTTTTTTATCACCATACTTTCTCTTTACTCAATGCGTGTTGAAAGGACATTTCACGTTAATGATAATAATATATACAAAAGAAAATGGTACCTTTTGTTATGTTATTATCACTTGACATGAAAAAAAAAATAAGAGCACAAATGTGAAAGTTTCAATAATTTTACAATTAGTTATTTTGTTTGTTTAATTTAAATTGCCTTTGATATTTTATAAAAATCAAACTTTTATAGTTATTTTACGGAGTTTTGTTATTCTTTCTTTTTTAATTAGTGTGTATTTTTTTTAATTCATTCCCTGTACCATTGTAGATTTTGAATTTTTTATTGGTAATTATATATATATATATATGTGTAGAAGGGAAAAGGAAATGAATAAGTATATGGTTTTTGTGATTTTAAATATCATCCAATACATAGGTGTGTAATCTTATATACAATATGACTCCATCTTGTTATAATATTTTTTTTACCCCTAACATACAAGAAATGGAATGTGATAACCTTTAAAATGGTCATTGATATTAAATGCCTTTTTAATTTTTAAAAATTAGTAACAAATATCAATTGTACTTCGGGTTTTTTATTTAGGGATTATTATTAACTAATTAATGATAAAACTTTTTTTTTTTATTTTATTTTTATTATATCTTTTGGAGGAATAAAATATTAATGGTATTATGTGTTTGTTTCTTTTTTTTGTAATGAGGTTTTTGTATTTGTATTTATTTGAGGTTACCTTTGGTGATTAGAGGTATTTTGGAAAAAGTACATGTAAAGATACTTTTTTTTTCTTGATTTAAATGGAATATTAAGAAATATAAGGCACATTTTTCCATACCTTCTTTTAACTGGAAAAACAGTGGAGAGGATTTGAAATAATGAAATATATATTATTCCTCCTGTAGATTTTGTTTTTTCTTACTATTATTATCTTGTACAATAAACATATTAATATTCTCTTATCTTTCAATGGAAAAACAAAAATGGACAAACCTAATAAATCTCTCTAACATAGATGTATCATTAAACGATACCTCCTTATCATATAACTACCTCTGTTATGATATAAATTTATCAATAAAAAGAACCGTTAAAGGAAATGTAAACATCATAATATCAGTGAAACCCCAATTCGAGGAGGTGTACCACCTCCTGGTACACTACCAACTCCTAATAAACGGCAAACCAACACACGTAATAATGGATGACTTCTGGAATGGTGGAGAGTGTCAATTAATAAATTGTTTATATAACAACACAACAATTGAAAACTTAAAATTTGAGCTGGAGATGGTTGAAATAAAATCTCCCAGTAATTTGAAAGAAAAAAGTTGTTTACGAAATTTTAAAATTATTGTTGGGGAGGATGAGTATTATGTTAGTCCTAATCAAGTGGAGGAGTATGGTGGGAGGTTGTTTGAGGTTGTTGATGGGAAGATTAAGGAAGGGATCATGGAATGTGAGATGAATGATTTGTTACCTAATGAGTTTAGGATATTGATAGATGCATTGTTTATGTATAATTCTTTGAATATTAATAGGAGAAATTATTTGTCATTACTTTATATTGGGATGAGTTTGAGGTTAAATGTTTTGTTGAGGTCTTTGGAGGGGTTTTTGATAGGGAGTCAGGAGATTCACCCCATTCGTAAGTTGGAGCATGCTGTTTCTTATAGGATGACGAGGTTGGCTGATAATATAATAAGAAGTTATGATAACAATAAAATAAAGATGCTTGAGGATCTCCATAGGTACATGGAACAAAACAACGAGACACTGGAGGAGCAACATCCAATGATATTACAGATATTTGATATTGGTACCAATCACGTAATCATAAATTGAGTAACAGAACAAAGGGAGGGTGTGGAGAAGAAGGAGAAGAAGGTCGGTTGAAAGTTAAAATAAAAGTTATTTCCTGATAAATAAAACAAAAATTTTTGTATATATGATTTGGTTTTGTTATGTTATAATATATCACAGAAAGAAGGCCCACTTTTGATATGTATATATAATTACATTTTTGTTAATATTTGAAATTTGGTAAAGTTTATCTGTAAAGGTCTTTTTTTTTAACAACAACAAAAATAATATACTTTTTTTTTTATTAACTTTATCATAAATTTAAATTTTACTAACATATTTTATTATTATTTTTATTATAATGAATTTAATAAAAGTTTTGGTTTTGATATTTTGGTTGGTGTTGAGATTGTCCTTGGGGGGTTCTAATGATGAGAAACTCTGTCAATGCTCACCGATAGAGTACTCCAGAGATGTTGTTCATGATGTCTTTAAGAGTAACGGATTTCCGAAGAATTATTGTAACAACCAAGACTGTATCTATGAGGTATTTTTCATCATTAGATAAATATATGCATATATATTTATATATATGTTTCTGATTGACATTTATAATTTTTTACTTTTACAGATAGAGGGAAGGAATAATTCCGTTATCATTGTTAACGTGGAGCATTTTGATATTGAACCAACACATGATTATGTTGAAATATTTCATACACAATATTTTAACGGAGAACATGTTAAGGTTAAGGGGCAAATTTTGAGTGGAAGTGGACATGCAGCAAAACAGATAAGATCATCCATTGGAGGTGGTTTGATGTTCCTGTTTCATACAGATAACTCGGAGAGTGATTATGCTGGTTTTAGGATGAGTTTCACGAGGGTTGATCAAACTAAAAATTCTAATGATGGTTGTAAGTTACCATTTATCTTCGTTAACAGTACAGAGGAAAAAAATATACCATTACCGAGAGTTAAATACACAACAGAAACTACATGTATTTACCAATTTAACTCATCAAAACATATAGAATTGAGTGTTAAGAAGTTATCAGCAGGTATGGATGTAAAAGTTTATGAAACAGAGAATTTTGACTCCAAAAATCCGGAACGTTCCAAATTATTTGCCTATAGTTATTTTACCTTAGCTATTAATGATTCAATAAAGACAATACAAAGTAGAACAAATTCATTGACGTTGATTGTTCATATCATTGGGGCTAGGAATGATATAGGGGAGGGGGATTTGATGATAACTTATAAGGAGACGGAGAATCCATGTAAGTGTCCGGAGAGTGAGATTGTTATGGAGAGGGGTGAAGAGAGATTGTACCTATCACCAGGGTTTCCAGGTAGTTATTGTGATAATTTGAATTGTACAACTAAATTCAAGATTAAAGAGGCAACCAAGAATGATAATCATTTTATGATAACTTTTAACAAGTTTGACATGGAAAAGGAGATGGATTATGTATCGTTTATGATAGGAGATAAGTCTTTAGTTAAATTTAGTGATATAAATAAAGGAAGTCAGTTAAAGAAATTTACTTTTAAAAGAGAGATGCCAGTTATAAAGACAGTTTCAGATCATAGTATAACGATGGAGGGTTATAATTTAACGGTTAAAGCTTTAAATGATGAAGGTTCCTGTGAATGTTATAATATGAAACAATTGGAGACGATTAATAGTATTATTGGTGATTTGACGATGGTTATTGATAAGGACTGTAAATATATAGATTGTTTTATTAATATAACACAGGATGAATTTAAGGAGAGACATAAAGTTAACTTGGCCATCACAACAAATATAGGTGATGGAGAGTTTATGGAGATATCTTCTGGAGAGAATAATGCTCATAATATCGATACATATCATCTAAATGGTTTCACATCCCTCCAAAAAAGGAGAAACGAATACTTTTTCGAGAATGCTCAGAATGTTTTTGTATGGTACCATAGAGAGAAACCTTTCATGTCAAGTGAGGCAACAATAAACATCCAATATAACTTCAATGTTTTATGTGCCTGTCCCCCGGAGGTTCTGTCAGCATCAGTCGGGACCTGGAAAACCCTAACATCACCGGATTATCCACAACATTATTGTAATGATTTGACGTGTCGCCATTTAATAGAAGCGCCACCAGGGTATCGTGTTATGGTTAATGTGACGGATGTCTCCACAGAGATGAATCACGATAAAGTAGTTTTATTTGATGGGGACAACATCAACACGACACATATAGAATTGTTTAGTGGACTGGTAACGATGAGTGATTTGATTTGGAGTAGGAATTCTCAGATGACTGTGTTATTTGAAAGTGATACCTCAATTACTGGTAAGGGGTACTCACTTCTTTATAGTGCCGATAAGATTCCTGATAATAATGGAAGTCACTCTGGTAATAGTGTTAAAAACTTCCTAATATGGCTCTTAATTATTATCACCTTCATCATCATTGGATATTTCAGTTATGTTTATTATAAAAATAAAACTTTCCCATACACATCACCAATAACTTACCAAAACTTTGGTAGACCGTAAGTTTCCGTAAACCAATAAACTTGATAATCATCTCTTTTTTTTACAGCGAACCAATATTAAGATTTAGAAACATTAATCATTCGGAACCAAGGACAAATTTGATTTAAATTTCACCCACCACCACCACCACCACAACCACAACCACACCTATTTATAATTAAAATAAAATATTTCCACCACAAAAACTCTCATACAAAATAATAAATAAAAACGATTATTATTTCAACTGATTTATTAATATATAAATTAAAAAATCAAACAATTTAAATAAAAAAGTTGTCGAGGAGGAGAGAAAGAGATAGATAAAAAGAAATATTTAAAATAATAAAAAACTAAATAATAGGTGTACTGCTCTAATGTAAAATTACAAAAATATAATCGTTTATAGAAGGGGTTTTAGTCGTTTATGTTTTGTAATTGTAGATTGAAGGATGTGAGAACATATTTTTTACAAATAATGAATTTTTAAGATCACTATAGTTGGTAGTTTTTGTTAATCATCTATAGAGGGTAGAGGATTAAGGGGGACTAGGCAACGATTTAGTGTCTTCTGTATCCTGGAGCAGATCCTGTAGCGACAACTGGGGTTGGTTCTGGTTGAGCTACGACAACATCTTCTTTGGTTTCAACAACTTGGACGGTTCCGATTTGGGTGGCGGCGTTATCTCCGTATGTTTGTTGTTGGACTGGGACTGGAACTGGAACTGGGACTGGGGCTGGTGCGGCTTCCTCAACAACGGCAACTGGCTCAACTGGGGCAACTGGTTCAACTTTAGCGACTTCAGTTTGGACTTGGGTGATAACTGGAGCTTGTTGGTAGCTTCCTCCAGCAACTGGGCCGGCTGGGACTTGTTGGTAACCTCCATGTTGTTGGAATCCTCCGACAGCTGGGGCTTGTTGGTATCCTCCTTGTTGTTGGAATCCTCCGACAGCTGGGGCTTGTTGGTAACCTCCTTGTTGTTGGAATCCTCCGACAGCTGGGGCTTGTTGGTATCCTCCTTGTTGATGGAATCCTCCAACAGCTGGAGCGGCATATCCTCCGGCAGCTTGGGCTAGCGTATCCACCTCCAATTGGTCCTTGTTGGTATCCTCCAACAGCTGGTGCAGAGTATCCTCCAGCAACTGGTGGTTGAGCATAACCAACTGGAGCTGGTGGTGGTGGTGGTGGTGGAGCAGCATATCCTTGACCACCGCATGGAGAACCACCGCAAGCTGGGGCTGGTGGTGGGCAAGCTGGAGCACCACATCCTCCACCAAGTTGTGGAAGTTCAAATCTTGGGAGTTCAATTCTTGGTAATTCGAATCTTGGGAGTTGTAATCCTCCGCATGGGTTTGGGGCACCACAACCTCCAGCTCCGAAAAGGAAACCGTTGGCAGAGGCAGCAAGAGCAGCAGTAGCAAGAATAGATTGAACGTGCATGTTTTATAATTTGAAAGAGAGAGGTTAAGTGAGATTAGTGGTGGTTAAGTAACCAAACTGATAAATTTTTACGAAACATGTCATATTATATATTGGCGTGAAAACGGACTTTGTAATAGAGAGAGTTAGGATGTGATGATGGAGGGGGGTTGGAGAAAAACAGGGATGGCCAATAGATATGAAAAAATGGGTTCCTCCCACAAAATTATGTGTAATTTAAAATAATATACATTATGTAGCTATTTTGATTTTCTACAGGTATATGAAGGAGGAAGATATGTGATTGTAAGAGAAAAAAAGTAAAATTAATATGATATTAAAAATTCTTTTTGGTATACTTTTCTTTAGGTGATGATATCATGAGATATATGATGATTTGTTAAGAAATAAATAAGACGACATATACTACACGCTCAATTTATTAATATATTATGCTTCAGGGCATTTAAATTAATTGTAGACAGATGGAAAGGGATAGTGTAACAAAAAGTATAATAGATATGTTAAAAGGAATTTGAAAAAGATACATTTTATTGTGTTGAATGGAGACATGGAAGATCATATAATTTTTGTATATATATGTAATTGCAAACTTTATTATATTATTATTGTTACTAATATTATTATTGTTGATGATTTATGGATACCTTTTAGATGGAGAGAGATAGATGAAGTTGAAAAAATTTGAATTATTAATTGATGTTGAGAGAAGAAATAAAAGAGTATAGATATATCAATTATCATTAACCCCAATAGATGAATGAGTATTGTATCTTTTTGGTTGTTACAAAGAAAATTGAAAGTTTCACTTTTAATATCCAACAAGTTTGGTTCTCATTCTTATTAACTGGTAATTTACACATATCCCCATCATTATCTATTTTCCGATCCAGACATACTAAAAAGGTAACACGCAAGATTAATATCTTTTTATATTAACTATGCCTAAAAAAGGAATCCAAATTACAGGTAAAAATGATACTATTTCAAAATTATATCTAATTATCTCTTTCAAACTTATATCTAGTTTTTAAAAATCTTAATCAAACTTTCCTTAGTACAACCATTTACTTTAAAAGACATTTTTGCATCCTTATTACCGGTAACAATTTCCTTTCAAATTTTTGTAAAAGATCTTTCTCCTAGTATCTTTTTAAAACTTGTTACTTCAAAGTGTAATAGTAAAGTTTTATTTTTAATTAAAACATTATTATTTAACTTTTGTTAGATAATAAGTTTTAATATTTATTTTTAAATTTTGATTTATATTTGGTATGTGAATATTTTTTGCTTGTTTTTGTATGTCTACCTTATAAGATGGTTGATGAATCATAAATCAGGAAATGTTAAGAAATCTTATTTTTGAAGGGATGAAAAGAAAAACTTGAAAAGCATTAACAAATATTTTTCATTAAAATAAATTAAAATTAAATTATAAATAATGTGATCTTCTAAAATTTTGTCATATTTCCTGTTGCATTTTGTTAATGAAAAAATTGTAGAGGCATGAGATTGTGTAATATATACATGTTTGGCAAATATATATGAATACACCAAAGGTATTTGAAGTTAAAACATAAGGTAAAACAAGAAAAGAAGGTAATTTCAAGTTTATATTTACTAACAAAAATACTAAATATATTTAAATATTATACCTATTTCGTCATCACAAATTTTTGCATAATTCCTTTTAATAATCAAATTTTTTATTCCATTTTCTTTTCTTTAACCTTCATATCTTCTTCCTTTTTTATTGTTTCATTGTAATTATTCTTTTCTTTACCAATTATGGCAATTCCAATGATAGTCAAAAGCACACCAAACCACCACATACAATTTTTAGCAGGTTTATTATTAACAAAATTATCAATTATTCCCTAAAAGCGATGTAAAAATTTTATATATCATGTATATATATAGAAAGTAGTTTTAAATTTTTCATAAACTCCAAGGACATCTTATCCTTTTTTCTTTACCTATCCAAAAGGAATTCAATTTTCGTGAGTGGAATGATACCAAAGCTCACTATTATTATTAAGACTACCTTTTGTGACGTCAAAATTATGAAAAAAAGAGATTGATAGATATCTTTACCTTACCGTTGCAATAAAGTTTGTTGAAGATGACACCAAAATAACTATAATAGTTGTTGGAAGTGATTTAAAAGATTTTTGAAGAAAATACCACATCGCTATATTTAGTGCTATGAAACATAAGATTAATACGACCTTTGAATGATAATTTTTGCAGTCACCTATTTTGGACATTGATATCGATGCTAAACACCCACATAATCCCGAGATAATAGGATAACCATATTTCATTCCCATATTTTCTATTAAACAAATTCTTTAAATCAAACTCTTTATAAAACATGAAGTATCTATCTTTTGTCACAACAAATAATAGTATATCTTTTAACAAAGAAAAATTAAATTTACACAAGTAACATAATTAAAACTATTGTACAATGATAAAAAAGCTGAATTTAAAAAAAAAAAAGATAACAAAGAATAATTTTTAATAAATAGTTATTCAATTAATTTAAAGAATAAAACAGTTTTTCCTTTAATTTTCTCTTTTCGTTTTTGAAGGTTAAACTTTTGCATGTGTTGTGCTAAAACAGAGGCTATCTCATGTTTTTCCATATTTATACCAACTGTTGATCGGAAATGGTTAATTAGTTCTTTTGTACAACATTCACCACGACGAAGGACATTCCTAATGGCTTCTTCTGTTATGGTATTCTCAGTTTCTGGTTCTGGTTTAGGTGGTGTTGCTTCACGTGGTTTTTTAGCTGAAGTTTCAGGGATTAAATCACTACTTGATGCTGGTCTCTTAAGGTTTTTGTATTTGAAGAGGGTCTCACTCTCTTTGTCGATATCTGCATCCTCGAATTCGGAATCATCGTCATTACTATCGTCTTTATCTTTGTCTTTTGTGTCACTTTCATCTTCTTTGTCACCTAACGCTAGGTCTTCATCGGAACTCTCATCAGAATCTATGATTTTTCTTAAACCATCCTCGTCACCAACACCAACTAAAGCTCCTTCTATTTTCTCTATATCAGGTACATCTTCTCTATCTGTATCACTACCAGAGTCACTCATATAATCATACTCACGACCTTCATCATCACCATCATCAGATTCATATTTTGCAACCTCAAAAGCAGATGAAACCTTAACTTTCTTATCCTTCTTTCCTTTCTCTGTGTTCTTTTTCTTCTTCTTAGAACGAATCTTCCCTCTCTTCATCTTCATCCTCACCATAATGGCCCTCACTATCATCACTGGCTTCATCTTTAATCTTAAGCCCCTGATCAATAACCTTTTTAGATCCAGATTTTCCACCACCAGGAGTTTCATCATCCTCCTCCTCCTCATCTTTCTTCTTCTGTAACTGTGCCTTCAAAGCAAACTTATTAATAATCTGATCACGAATCTGGAACTGAGCCTCAGCCTCATCAATATCAAAAGTCTTATAAGGTACACACGGCATCACATTATAAAACTCATCCACACACGTTGCAATGAAATGATCCCCATTCTTGACAAAAACCCAAAAATCAGTATGACTATTTGCTCCACCCTCCCTAATAGTTTTAAAATTTTTCTTCCTATACATATCTGTACCATTTTCTCTTTCCTTCTTGTTTATTGTCATCTTCCATGGTTGGTTATCGAGAATGTAATTTTTTAATTTTCTTCCCAATTTTTTTCTACGAGCCTCCTCACGGGCAGCTCTACCATACTCGGAACCTGCTCCAAATTCAGGCATTTGTTCAGACTCATTCATGTAAAGTTTTCTTTGATCGTCACGTTCCATTCTTACTTGGTTGTCCGTCATGAAGAGGTTGTCGACATCGTGTGTTGTGCCTTTGTTGAATTTTAGGATGCATAATTTTGAGTCTGGTGCTGATCTGAAAGGGGATGTTGGGTTATTTTATTGGGTTGGGGAGGGGGAGACTTACGGTGCAACGTAGATTGGAACACTTTTCTTGTTTGATGGTACTGATGGTTCAGTGTTTTTTGACATCTTTAATAAGATAAGAGAATGTGAATATATAGTATGTGTTTTTAGTATATACGTTATTCCAGAGTAGTAGATTGTAAATAACACATTTTCGTTGTGAAACACTAAAAAAATCCACCAAAATTTTTTAAGTAAATAAAAACAAAAAAATCAAAATTATATTTTATTATTAAGAAAAACAATTATATACAATATAAAATACAATATATAATACAATTACAATACAAATAAAAAAAAAATATTAACATGGAAGGTGAGGTCAGTAATCCTTGTATTTGTTGAGGACAAATTTTCCCCAAGGTTTACTTGGATCAACCTTTGCAGGAGAGACACCATCCTCGTTAGTGTTTTCCTCCACCTCAGCAGCTCTCAATTCCTCAACAAGTTTATTTAACTCACCCGTAATTCTAATACGGTCAATGTTCTTCTCATCCTTTGGTATCATATCAAAAAATATACGCTTTGGAGGGTTGATTCTTTCCTCCCAATTAAGGAGGTGGGTGGTTTCAATAATGGAGAAACAATAATCTAAAAAAAGATAAAAATAAATGATGGATGAGAGAAAAACTAACGTTTCTTAATTATTTTTTCAGCACAGGCATAAAAGAATTTAGCCTTACGTTCCTTGTCCATTCCACTTTTTGCATCCTCGATACTTTGAAATCCATGGATGCAGAAGAAGAATATGTTCCCAGTTTCCTTTAGAGGTGGATAGATTACCCCAATAAATCTTTCCAATCTCTCCCAAACTTCAATCTCAGAGTATGGTACAGGTGATGGTAAAGACTTGAAACAATACCCATCTTCATCCTTTATTGCGAATGATGTTGAGAAGAATGACCTCGCGAAGTGGTGGAAGTCATTGTTGATGAGGCGGAGAGTCATATCCCTAAGTGATGTCTCCTCTTCCTCCGTCTGTGGGTGTGGAGAGGCTGCCTCAAAGAAGATGCGGCACTTTCGAGAGAAGTCTGCGAATAAATCTTCCTTCCCTCCCTCTACACGGGGATTTGTTGCACCGTACCCATTGAAGGGTTTCCAGTAGTTATTCTAAAATTATTTATCAAAAGTAAATGGGTAATTGAAACTTACGATTACAGCTTTTCTAATCTCAGCTATTGCATCAACCATATTATCTACAGATGGGTAGTTTCCATGAGCAATATCATTTCTGTAGGAGGCTATAACACCAGGTAGTGAGAAATATTCCATTGTTGCGCGATATGACGGTGATGGTCCTCCCTCCAAATGTCCATGGATGTCGTGGAGGTGATTGACACTTCGTTGGAGTGCACAAGCAAAGACAGATTGAAGGGCTGCTCCTTCAGTGTTACTGTTTCTGTCGAGTTTATGGAGGTGGTAGAAGGCATTATATATCTCGTAGGTTACTGCTAATCCTAGTCTACCTTCAGCGGTATCTCTTTGTTGTATAGCAATCAGGAGGTCAATAATCTTTTTTTTGACGTCTCCAGGTTGATGCTATCATCCATAACAAGACTTTTTAGATACCTCCATTGACTACTTAAAAAAATCATATAAAAGTATTATGAGAGGGGTTGAAGACTTACGGAAAGAATGGTAGGAATTCATCGTCATTAGAAGGACCGGTTCTGTTTGATCTCCTATGAGGTACGTTTCTTTTCATCTTCGTGGGATGTCGTTGGTGTGGAGAGAAAAGTAAAATGAATAAGTTTAGAAAACTCTGGATATTTATATAACCCCAAATGGTGTTCTTTAACCTTTCTTGTTGAGAACACCATTGTTCTGTCCCACCTGAACATCATAAAGAGATGTTTTTTCTTACCTGAACATCATAAAGATTTCTTTTTCTGTTATTTTATCAAATTTATTTGGTTTTATGTAATTTTTAGCAGTGGTGTTGGTTGTCGTATGAGGTTCAACCTTTGATCCGGTGATAAGGTACATTTGAAATTGAATCTATTCCACCGGAGTATATATTTTTTTTTCAAAAAAGATTTTTTAAACAAATGATAAATGTATGAAAATAGTTTATTATGAAGGGTGAGAAAAAATATGTATTTTTATATATAAAAAAGTGTAGTTGACCACCATCAAATTATATCCTTCATTAACATTTACGTTAGTATCACTCAACAAAGAAACTTCCTGAGAATCTCTATCATATGCAGTGTTAATATAATTTGTTGAAAGTCTATGAATGTTATTTTCATGGTAAATTCCCTCATTAAAACTTGGAGGGTAATTTAACTCTAGGTAAAACATTGCTAACATCTAAAGTATTGATAAAATAATCATTTTGGAAGGTGTTCAATTGTCGGCCTGTATGCTGATAATTGTAATGTTGAATGTAGAGGGTTATGAACTGTATTGTAGAAGGCAACATTCCCAAGGCGTTTGTATCTTTTGACGAAACAGTAGTAGATTAGGAGTGATATAATGAAAATTGTGATTACAAATATGATGAATGGAATGAAATATTTGAATAGTGAAGTTTTGTTTCTATGTGTTTCTGTTGGAGATTTATTTTTCATAGTCTTGTAGGTTTCTTCTGGGAGTACTTTTATACTGTTGAATTGGTACCTATCCATGTAGTCTTTGATTGTAGCAAATGGTAAAGGTGTTAGTTTTGTGTAGTACGTTGATGGTCCTCCTTTTATCACTGAATTGTTGTAGAGGCACAAATTTACGGAATAAATATTTAGATTTCCTTGTTTGTAGAAGATATGATTATTTATTTGGAATGTAACTCCAGTAGAATTCAAGTCCCTTATTTGCTCACCATCTTTTAGGTCAATATTCTTATAAATTCGTTTCACATCAAGTCCATGTAACGATTCAGATATTTCAAGGTACAAACAAATAGAAATTTAATTGTTTACTTCTGTTAAGTTAATTAAAAATTATTTATTTATAATGTTAATAGTGATTGTTGTTTGGTTGTAATATGTTATTGTGTCATGTACAGGAGTACATGATAAATCACAAATACAAGAGGTGTTAAGATATAGAGGGGAGGTACATGATGTTTCTGGATCTGCAACCATATTTACAAAATTATTCCATTCTTCATTTATACAGGGACCTTGGTAAAAGTTGTTTTTGTTTAGTTGAAAGTGTGATATTTTGTTTAAAGCCATTTTCGTTGTTGTTTGTGGTGTTGATTATTTGGTGGTTGTGTAGTGATATTTACTCTATATTTTAAATATAGATTTCAACGTAGATTGAAACACTTTTCTTATTTGCTGATGTACCTGGCTCATTTTTCGATACCTGTAACAAAATAAGGAATTTGAATGAACAAACTATATCTTTTTTTATCAGTTTATACAAAATTCTAAAGTAGTAAATCACAAATAATATATCTCCATTATAAAAGTATCAAGTAAATCTAACAAAAATTGTTAAAAGATAAGAACATGAAAAAAAAGAAGATATTTTATTATGAAAAAAAGTTAATAAAGAACAAACATATCCAAATATAAAATACAATACATAGTACAGTTAACAATACAAAACAAAAAAATAATAACAAAACACAGTCTTTTATTATGAAGAAAAACTTAGTAGTTTTTATATTTCTCAATGACATTTTTCCCCCAAGGTTTTTCCTTATTAACCTTTGCCCCAGAAACACCATCACCATCAATCTCCGGATTATCCTCAGCAAATTTCAATTCATCATAGATCTTTGTGAATTCACCAACTATCCTCTCCTTTTGACTTCGACATGATGGCATCTCGAGAAAGATAAGTTTTGGGAATTTGATTTCTTCCTCCCATTTGATGAGGTGAATGGTTTCATTAACTGAAAACCAATAACCTAAAAAAGATAAGGATAAATAAGAAGTGACAAAGAAGGTAACCTTGCTTGATGATTTCTTGAGCGCAAATGAAAAAGAATTCAAACTTCCGCTTTTTGATGGTCCTATTTTTTTCATTTTCAATACTTTGAAATCCGTGGATGCAGAAGTAGAACATGTTCCCAGTTTCCTTGAGGGCTTGGTAGATTACTGCAATAAATCTTGGTAATCTTCCTCTAACATCCAACTCATAGTATGGGACGGGTGATGGTAAACATTTGAAGCAGAAACCATCTTCGTCGTCAATTGCAAAGGATGTTGAGTATAATGACTCTGCAAAGTAGTGGAAGTCATTGTTGATGAGTTTTAAAGCCATATCACTTAGTGATTTTTCTTCCTCCTCAGTTTGTGGGTATCGAGAATGTATTTGGAAGAAAATGCGGGATTTACGGGTAAAGTCTGCGAATAAATTTTCTTTGCCCCCCTCTGCTCGGGGATTTGTTGTACCGTATCCATCAAAGGGTTTCCAGTAGTTATTCTAAAATGTAATTTAAAGGATAAATATTATGGGATGGTTAAAACATACAATTACAGCTTTTCTAATCTCAGCTATTGCATCAACCATATTATCTACAGATGGGTAGTTTCCATGAGCAATATCATTTCTGTAGGAGGCTATAACACCAGGTAGTGAGAAATACTCCATTGTTACGCGATATGATGGTGATGGTCCTCTCTCCAAATGTCCATAAACGTCGTGGAGGTGATTGACACTTCGTTGGAGTGCACAAGCTAGGACAGATTGAAGAGCTGCTCCTTCAGTATTACTGTTTCTGTCGAGTTTATGGAGGTGGTAGAAGGCATTATATATCTCGTAGGTTACTGCTAATCCTAGTCTACCTTCAGCGGTATCTCTTTGTTGTATAGCAATCAGGAGGTCAATAATCTTTTTTGACGTCTCCAGGTTGATGCTATCATCCATAACAAGACTTTTTTAGATACCTCCATTGACTACTGAAAAAAATCATATAAAAGTTATATGAGAGGTGTTGAAGACTTACGGAAAGAATGGTAGGAATTCATCGTCATTAGAAGGACCGGTTCTGTTTGATCTCCTATGAGGTACGTTTCTTTTCATCTTCGTGGAGGTTTTCAAGATTTTAGCAGAAAATAAAATAGAAATATTTAGGAGAATATGAGTAATTATAGGAGCTCAAAAGGGGTTCTGTAACCTTTCTTGTCGAAAACCCCATTGTCTTCGTTTTTCCTCACCTGAACATCATAAGGTGTTCTTTTTTCTCAACGGAGTATCATAAAGCGTCCTTTTTTTTATCATTATCTAATAATATTTTTTAGGGAGTATTGCGCTTTTTGTTTCATCTTAAATTAGATTTTCTTATAATTGTGTTTGTCGTGGTATTAGTTGAGACTTTGATCTAGTGATAAGGTCAATTAAAGACTGGGTCTTATATATTGGAAGTATATATTATTAAAAAAAATTTTTTTAACAAATGGTAGATGTTTGGAAATAATTTATTATCAAGATAATAAAAAATATGTATTTTCTGTATATAAAAAATACTAATTGACCACCATCAAATTATATCCTTCATTAACATTTACGTTAGTATCATTCAACAAAGAAACTTCCTGAGAATCTCTATCTTATGGAGTGTTAATATAATTTGTTGAAAGTCTTTTGAATGTTATTTTCATGGTAAATTTCTTCATTAGATCTTGAAGGTAATTTTGTCTGGCTAAAACATTGCTATCATCTAAAATACTGATGAAATAATCATTTAGAAGATTTCAATTGTCGGTCTGTATGCTGATAATTGTAATGTTGATTGTGAAAGGATTGTAGATAGTGTTTATGTTGATCTATATGAAATTTATATGTCATAGTGAACTTCTTCTCGTCTACAAAATAAATGTAATATTATAATCTATATCTTAAGAATGTACAAAACTATTAATGTGAAAACATAGGGAACATTACATATTCTGTATATTTGTCTGTTTATTTGATTACCAGATAATTTGTTAATTAGATAAAAATTTCTTGCATTTATTTTTTAATTATTTTATTCATAATTCTTTGCTTCTTCAAATTATGATAGTCATTTATTATAGAGATACCATCTTTTAAAATTCATTTTTAATGATATATTAGTATTGAATATGGAAATTTTTATGATTAATAGAAAATAAGAATATGAAATGTTTTGAATTCAAATTATAATTAGTGTATAAGCAGAGAGTTTCCTACAAAAATTAATTTCAATTATGAGTTCTTTCAGGAGAAGTTCTCATTCTGTTGATTATTCAAAAACTCCCAAACTTACTAATAATTCATCTGCTAATAGAAGTCGCCTTCGGACATTATCAAATGGTACTCCACTAGCTGTAAAAGTCAGGAGAAAAGAAGAAATCTAAAAACTCTAAAAGCAATTTCAAAACATGGATTAGTTCTAGCAGATCATCATCAAATTCAGGGTACACAACAACATCTCTAAGTGGACTTTCAACATTATTCTTCATGCAAGAAATTTGGTCTGGAAACAATCATGAAAAAGATATTCAAATCAAGGATATATGTATGTGCTGATCAATGTTATGCTTTTGATGGTCCACAAGGTGTTTGTGTAACATACAAATTTATCATCGCCTCAGAATCTTCACCATTTTTCCCTGCTTCTAATTTTGTATTGAAATCACCTTCTTGCTGTCTATGAAAGTGCCGTCACATCACATGTTGTTCGAGATGAACAATCAAAAAATACATCATATGGTTGTAGTAAAATTGCTCTCCAAATATTTGATGGACATGTGGTTTATAAACGTGATATTCAAATTCCTTTTTGCTCTTCTTCTAATAATGTTATGCAAGGGATTCCAAATAACAAAGTTAGGATTGATTATATGTTCAGGAAATTTACAAATAATTCATATGGGTCGGATAATGAGATATTACAATGGCCTGAAGAGATTTCTACCTATGTTGTAAACACTGATATAAAATGTAGTGGAAGTGAAGTTCAGTTAAGAGATGTAATGGAAGTATGGTTTGGATTAGATCGATTCACGCAAGAAATGGATGATTATAACGTTGCTACAGTTAACTACAGAGAACAAGAAACAATTCATAGGTCATTTTTTGAAATGAAAACAGGGGAAACATGTGCTAGGATCTCTCGTAAACTCGCTTTTCCAACATCTGTAATTGGAGATACGTTTGAGGTTGCATATACTAAAGAATTTTTTATGAATTATATCAATGGTAAATGGATTAAAGAGAGTAAGTGATAAAAAAAAGTCTATTGTAATATAACTATAATTTAGGTGAAAACAAATGTCCTAACAAAGGTAATCTTCATTTATTAAATGAGATTTCAAGTTTTGGTATAGATGGAAATTCAACAATGAGAGACATGTCTTTTGATGTTAAAGAGGTTCCAAGATATAACAGTAAATTATCAAGTGTTCAATTGGATAAGGATTCACGAAAGGTTCCATATAATGTTAATACTTCTACTAATATTCCTGATACTACAAAATCTTTTAAGGACTCACCAATTCCAATTAGTCATTCAACCCCAAGAATTTCTAATATTTTCTCTACTAATGCAACTCATGCAAAATCCAATTTTGATAATCAAACTCCAGTAATCCAAAAAAATACAACACCTAGTCTACTAACTAACTTCACACCTCATAATACCACACTTAACAAAACAAATGATTCTACACCAAATATCTACTATTCAATATTATCCAATGCTACTGTTATGAATCGTGCTCATAACACTCCAGTTAGACCATTTAATAAAGAAGCAAATTTAAGTGTAAAAGAAACAATAGATAAAATACTTGGTGATGCTGCAAAACAATCTGAAAATTCCGTTAACATGGTTGAGAATTCAAGCAAAACATTCACCGATACAACACCATGTCATTCTGATACTAATATAATCTCAAAAGTCGCATTGGATAAACCAAAATTACCTTCTGATAACAATCTTAAATCACCAATTGTCTTCAGAAGTGAACCAGTCAAGGAATCACCTTTTAAAAGCATTACTAGATAAACTAGAAATAACACAAGATTCTGATACTAGCCAATCATCTATAAAAGCCGAAGTTGAATCTAATGCTGAAACTTTCAAAAATAGTCCTTTATTATTGTCTAATAATATTACCAATTCTTCTGGAAGATCATGTCTCGCGGATGGTAAATCCTTATCAACAATTAAAGAGATGTCATTGGAGCAAGGGCAGTCACATTCAACACCTTCTAAATCCACAATGTCTATATTCTCATCAAAAACCAACAATACTAGTTTAAATTTGATGTCAAGTATCAAGGAACAAACAAATGAAATTGCTGTACCAAAATTAGAAGAAATGGAATGTACAAATTCATATAGCTCTACTTCATCGTTAACAAAAGATTTGGAAGAGGATGTCACTCAAAATGAAAGTAAATTATCTATTTCAAGTAATATGTTATCTCCTGGAAACAAAATTCTTCCATGTTCAAACCAAAAATCACAAGACTCTATTATTGTACAACCATTATTTGGCACACCATTGAATGCAGGAATCTCATTAAATGATACCCAAAATAGCTGTACATCAATTGGAATAAATACTCCTATTGGTTCACAATCGGTACCAAGAAAAGGTATTTTTGTAAAATCAATTGTCCGGGATAAACCTGATATCAAACGTCCAAGTGCTCCATCCTCTCAAAACAGAATAAACTATACCCCTGATAATTGTAAAAAAAATAAAAGCCAAACGCCTGTTACCGGTAAAAAGACATATCAAAATATCAACTTTTCATATCTACAAACATCGAGAACACTTCAACCTCCAATGCCGTTAAACAGAACAACTTCTGCCTTTGGGTTAAGAGGAGATGATTCACATAGTTCATTGGTAAACATCAATAAAAGTGTCGATGAAACACCAAAGAAGAAACTTTATAGGACATTATCAGCAACACCAACAAAAAGAAGACGATCCACGTCAAATGGCATACTCTCTGAATCTAGTATAGAAAATAGAGGATCACTTGAAAACGTAATGAGACATTTGGATAATGAGAAGAGTTATTTAAGAAATAAAAGTCAATCACCTTCAAGAAGACAATTAACAAAGAGCTCACCAAGGACATTCAGGAACAAGAATGTAAAAATGACACCTACTTCAAAATTTGACAAAAATAATGATGAAACCTTGGATATAGGTTCAAGAGAGTTAATAGAATGTTTAAATAAAATGTCAGTGAAAGAAAGTGATCCAACAAAATCTGTAAAGGGATACATAAACCATGGTGTCTGTGAAACCTTTGTCAATATAGAAGGTAACAACAATAACAATTGTTTAAGTATCGGTGAAAGTAAAAGTTTGGAAATTAATACATTAGTAGGTATCGGTGATGAGACACAGGAACTTAAACTTGTATATAACTTTAACAATGTTGATCCATCAACAGATATCAAGATTTTATCTTTAATTGTGGATGGGAAAGTTTTCTACAAAAGCACTGAACTTTATAACATTAAAAAGTAGAATTGATATGTAAATTAATATTATGACACTATGTTTGTATATGTAATATTTCGTTTAACTAATTTTTTTTCAAGAATTCAATAACTTTCATAATAAATAATATATTTTTGATATTACTTGTTTAATTATATTGTCATTACCATTATTGATATTATATGTTTGAAGGATGATTATTTAGAAAACATACAGGATAATTAAAAATATTCTATTTATAATATATAATTTTTAATACTGATCTTTAGAATTATGATAAGTAAAATAAAAAAATACAATAAATTATAAATTTCTGATCTTAATATAAACAAATAACAATATTGAGATTTCTTATAATTAATGATTTCAAATATGACATACTTTTAAAACTCACACAAAGTTGTAGAAGGCAAAATTAAACTAAAAATTCCTTATTCTGATCTGTTATATTAATTTCTTTTTTCGAAAAAGTAATTATATGATTATCATCTCTATTTTGCTTTATTTCCATGACATCATAGTCTTCACTATTGGCATCTATCTTAAGTACTCTCATTTTTTTTCTACCACTACAGTGAAGGTTTCTCAACCCATTGCTCCAAAAACTTTTTATTTCACTTCTCATTGTAGTTTGACTACAGGCGTATATAATAATTCTTATTGTTGAAGCAATGACAGTTAGTACAGAGACTAAATCTACTGAGATGACATAGAAATCAAAGTACCTAAAAAAATTACAAGAATAGATTAATAATTATTTTGTAACATACATTTCAGTTAAAGTCATAGCATCAACATGTTCCCATATTGTGATTACAACGTTTAATGCATTTGAAAAAAGATAAGTTAACCCCACAAGAACTGTTATCCGAGTTGCTGCACGTATTCTTGTTTCCCTTGCCTTTAAACTTTCTTGTTCTTTTAACAAAAAAGCTTCCACTATATGCTTATCTCTTTTCCTAAGTTTGTGTAATATTCCAATATTAAATATCATTAAAAGAAAAAATGGAAGTAAAACTGTTACAATATTTCTGTTATAAAATTTCCAATATGTATTATAGGCATGATTTTCATACAAAAAATCAGCAATCCCAAGAACATACTCGTTAAAAGTCCCAATACACTCCTCGTTAATTAAAACATTTAATTTAATAAAAATAGTTTCTTTGCTACTGAGACCCAAGAACACAACGAAAAGTACAAGTATCTTGTAGTACTTTTGTTTGCAGCTACAGCTGGGTCATTCTTTGACACCTATAACAAAATAAGAAATTTGAATGAATATATCATGTATTTTTAGTATATACACTACTTCCAGGGTAATAAATTGTAAATAGAAAATTTTTTTGTTATTGAAAGTATCGGGAAAATCCCAAAGAAATTATTAAGAAATAAAAACAAAACAACATTTTATTAAGAAAAAAACTAGTAATGAATAAATATATACAATATATAATACAATATAAAATACAAATAATATACAAAGAAAAAAATTTATTAATAGAAGTCTTTACTTGGAAGATACAAAACTGGGAGTTTTTTATATTTGTCAATGACAAAATATCTCCAAGATTTTTTTCATCAACCTTACAATAGAACACCTTAAACCTCACTCTTAGATGAATTTATAGGAGGTTTCAAACCACCAAAAAGTTTAATACTATAATCCTCAAAACGTTTTTGGTTTATCTCCAGCAACTACTGAAAAACTAATATAAAAGATCATGGGAAGTGTTGAAAACTTACCTATTAAATGACATAAATACAACATCCCTGGAACCTTCTGACCTATGGAAGCAACATAAGATGTGTTCCTTTCCATGTCCGTGCAAGGTTTTTTTCAAGCACGCGGAAAAACATAAAATAAATAGTTTTCAGAAGGTGTGAGTATTTTTAATCAAAAAAGGGTTCTGTGACATTTCTTGTCGAGAGTCCCATTGTTTTATCACCTGAACATCATGAAAAGTTCTTTTTTAACACCTGAACATCATAAATCTCTCTTTTTTGTTATCACTCAAAATGTTTTTTAGGTGTGTCGCGGTTTCTATTTCATCTTATGTATTTTTTTTAACATTAGTGTTAGTTGTCGTATGATGTTCAATCTTTGACCCCAGTGATTATGTCAATTTTAAGGTTAGGTCTATATCACTGTATGTAGATATTTTTCAAAAAAAAATTTTTTTTAATAGATAACAAAAGTGTATGATAATATAGTTTTATTAGTAAAATAACAAAAAAAGATATGTACTTTATATATATATATATAAAACTCTAGTTGGATACCATTAGCTTATATCCTTCTCTCGTTAACCTTAACAATAGTATCCTCCGACAAAGAAATTTCCTGAGAATCCCTATCATATGCAGTGTTAATATAATTTGTTGAAAGTCTATGAATGTTATTTTCATGGTAACTTCCTCATTAAAACTTGAGGGTAATTTAACTCTAGGTAAAAACATTGTTAACATCTAAAGTATTGATAAAATAATCATTTGGGAATGTGTTCAATTGTCGGCCTGTATGCTGATAATTGTAATGTTGAATTTAGAGGGTTATGAACTGTATTGAAGAAGGCAACATTCCCAAGGCGTTTGTATCTTTTGACGAAACAGTAGTAGATTAGGAGTGATATAATGAAAATTGTGATTACAAATATGATGAATGGAATGAGATACTTGAATAGTGAAGTTTTGTTTCTATGTGTTTCTGTTGGAGATTTATTTTTTATAATCTTGTATGTTTCTTCTGGGAGTACTTTTATACTGTTGAATTGGTACCTATCCATGTAGTCTTTGATTGTAGCAAATGGTAAAGGTGTTAGTTTTGTGTAGTACGTTGATGGTCCTCCTTTATCACTGAATTGTTGAAGAGGCACAAATTTACGGAATAAATATTTAGATTTCCTTGTTTGTAGAAGATATGATTATTCATTTGGAATGTAACTCCAGTAGAATTCAAGTCCCTTATTTGCTCACCATCTTTTAGGTCAATATTCTTATAAATTCGTTTCACATCAAGTCCATGTAACGATTCAGATATTTCAAGGTACAAATGAGTAAAAGATTTAACAAAGTTCTGGTTACTTGTTATATTAGTAAAAAATGGTTTATTTATTATGTTAATGGTACTTGTAGTCTGGTTGTAATATGCTATTGTGTCAGGAATAGGAGGACATGATAAAACCTCTAATACATGAGGTGTTAAGATATGGAGGGCATGAACATGATGCCTCTGAACGACAACCGTATTCACAGATAATTCCACTTCTCATTCTACAGGGACCTTGGAATAGGTTGTTGTTGTTTAGTTGAAATTGTGATATTGTGTTTAGAGTCATTTTTGTTGTCGTTTGTGGGAGTTGTTTTTTTGGTGGTTGTCATTGTTGTTGCCGTTGTTGGTATAGAAGTGGTGGTTGTTGTTGTAGATTGTGTAGTGATTCTTTGTTCTGTATTTAGAATATGAATTTTTTGTTAAAACATCCTGACTATGACTATGTACAGTTTTCAATGGAGTAACAATAGTTGTTGGGTGGTTTGTTTCAATTGTACTTGAAGCAACATCATCATCTTCTTTATCGTTTACAATAGCTTTAACTTCAACAGTTTGAACAGTTCCTTTGATATTATTGCCCTCATTACCTGAAATAGGTATGGGAAAGATATCAGCCATAGTTTTTGAGTCAAATTGCCTCTCACCATTATCTGAATTTGTTGTAAAATATGACAGATCAGTAATCGTCCCAAAACCGTTTCTTGTTATATTAAATGAGGCTTTGTTTACAATTTTTATCCTCATTAATCTTTCTTGTATCACCTATAACAGTTTTAATACCATTTTGTTTATCTTTTTTATTTCCATGCCCTAATTTGACGGGAACTTTACAGTAGTTGTCTCTTGGACAAATTGCATTGAATGTAGGCATCCTTTGTTCAATCTTTTGACACTCCAAACAGTATTTATTATCAGTTACCCTGTCCTTCAACTGGACAGTATGAGCAAACAAAAGGTATCACGTACCCATTTTTTTCTGCTCCAGTTTGCATTGTAGAGGAATCTTTAATTGTACATACCTGAACAGCATAAGGTGTATTTGGTTCTGTTTCAATTTGAAGGTGAGTTGTTGAAGTGTTAACTACTGTCTCCTGGTGATCTTCTATCTTCCACATAGTGTATGGGAATGCTCCAATTTGTTTAGCTTTCCCAAATATAACATGGAAGAATTTTTGATCACTTCCGAGATTTGGTGGTTTCTGCCAATGTATGTTTGTTGTTTTATCTTCACCCCAGATGTCAATTACATCAATACATTGTGTTGCCATGTTACTCCTTCCACATAATGGTAGTTTAGGGAAAGCATCACAATCTAAATCAATTGGTGTACTGATATCGGTAGTCTCAACTCTTGAACATCTCGGTACCATTTTCACTTCCATCCATATCCTACATTCTTGTTTAAGATAATCAATCGGTAACGTCCATATCATCATTCCCCCACCACTTTTCAAAACTTCCACAGATGGTTTATCATACTCCTCCTCATTCAAAACCGCATTTGGATTAGAGAAGCAATTAATGGAGTATGCTTGTGGAGATTCATACCCAAATATATCATAACTCATATACCCATTAGGTAAAGCCCAGGAAAAGGATACCTTAATATTCCTCCCATCATCTATTATCTCTGGCATCTGTATCGATATCTTGTCTGGAGATATATCTATATTCGGTAGTTGTTGTGGTATAACAATAGGTGAAAGGACTTTCATAAATCTTGTTGGATCAGTTGTTTTTAGGATTATAATAACCCTGAATTGGTATTCACTACATATGTCGGAGACGGAAAAGGAGATTGATGGTGTTGAGTGAAGAACCTCCATACATCCATTCTTTTTCCTCATCTTTAATACTGGTGTTTGTTTGTGTATACTCGAAGATGTAGATGAATGCTGAGGGAAAGATTGGATTTTGAGTTGTATTGCGTGAGCGGAGATGTATTGAGACCATACTGATATTGAGTTGCTTGGTTCTAGTTCTGTTGTAAGCATGTCCTCGTCAACGGAGGTACAATTGGATGTTGATAAGACTTGTAATGTGCAGTTACATGATAAAGCTTGTCTCTTAAAATATTAAAGATTTAATAGGTTAATTATTTTTGTTTGATTAGAACTTACAATACCGGCGAAGACACATGAACTATAACATTCAACGGCACACCTTGTTCTTTGACTCGGGATTTCATAAGAATAATAAACAAATACAATAAATAGAAAGAAACAAAATAATTTCATTTTATAATTTTACTCCATAAATTTTCACCTTTTAAATGGTATATATTATTAAAATGTATGATTAAAATAGTTAGGTAATCTAAAAACGTTAATTAAAATCTATTAAGTTAAGTATAAAGAGGTCCTCTTGACCGTAGAAAATAAGTATACATATTTATAATATTGAGGAAATAAATAAATAAATAAAGTCAAGGTGTGTATGGATGTATAATGGTATGCTCTAAAAAAGAAAAAGTAATGAATCCTTAGATGAATGGTTATGTATAAAAGGTTATAACCTTGTTAGAATATAAAAGTTTTAAAATATTATTTTGTAACTGTTTCATTTAGGAGGATTTGGTGTTTAAGTAGAAGGATATTTATAATAAGATAATTGAATGTTACTTGTGGAGGTGGATGAAGATGTTTACCTGATGCTCTATTTATGGTTAATTGTATGTGTTTTGATTTGAAATATGGAGGTGATTGAGGGGTTCTAATAAATATGTATATTCTTAGGAGATTATTAATAATAAGGGATTCTAAAATTTAGATTAATTAATTATATATATTTTCATATGCAAAATAATATTGTATATCTTTATAAAGAGGAAAATGTAAAATATGGGAGGAAGAGATCAAAATAAAGAGTTATAAAATAAAATACCATTTATATATATAATAATAGTATTGTTGTTTGTTACAAAATAATAAATGCCTAAATTTATGATAATGGATTTATATAAGATATATGAGATATATTATAAACTTTAATGTTATTAAAAGTATAAGGGGATAGGTAAAATATTTATCTGTATAACATTTTGTTACTACTTTAACATCAAAAGAAGTAAATGGCAATAATTTAAGTTATTAAAAGCTGTCCTTGAAGATTAGTGGGAGAAATTTAATAAATGAATTTATATAAAAATCCCTTTGTAATCCTTTTAATTCTTGATAAAGGTTTCCAAATTTTATAATATATTATTCTTGTAATTATATTGTATATATTACAACTTTCATTTAATATATGGTAACTTTAGGCTTTATTATATATGATTAGAGATAATAAAATAAAGTAATAAAAAAGGTGTGTATGTACATGGGATCTTATATTGTTTTTGTTATCATTAAAAATATATTAGATTTATATAACTACTTTAACCTTATTTGAAAAGGAGTGTATGATTAATTAAAAATATTATGTCTGTTAAAAATATAAATAATACAAAAGAAGATATATTGGGAGATGGTTAATATATATTATATATATTTTAGGAGGTAACCTTTATATGTAATTATTTAATTTTTTCTCCATTTTCTGATTTTTTTGTTAAAAGAGTTTTTATAAATATAATAGAATTTGATGAACCTTAGATAAATTAAATCATTTTTCTATATTGAGGTAATTATTAAGAAGAGGTAAATAATAGTGCTTTATATTATCCTTCATTTGTTAAAATTAACTTACCTTTAAGTTACTGGTCATTGACTTCATACCCATATGAACTTTTTACCTTAATACACAAACAATTATTTTTTTCTATTCATACCTTAAAATAAGGTAAAATCTTTATCAAAAACATTGTTCCATATTACAATACTTTATTTTATTAATGGAGGGATAAGTTAAAAAAGTTAAATGAGGGAGAGATGTAAAAAATTTATTAATATAAGTGGAAAGATAAAGAGGTGTCTTTTAATGAGAAGTAGATATATCTTAAATAAGAATAAATATTTATGGATTATCATTATATAAAAAGAGTATTTGTTCTAATCACTGAGGGAAATCGAGGTCATCAAAGTAGTATTAGAAATGAAAATAGGAATTTATTATTATTTATATCTTCTGGGTAGAAATTATTTATGTATCTTAGTGTATAATTGTTGACTCCTCAAACTATTGTAATTTTATCTATTGTATAGAATTTAACTTTTATATTGTCAACAAATATAAAAGTACTTTTGTGTCATATACATAATCAGGTGGTGAGATTCTTTTTTGGTATGGGTTGATGTTAATTTGAATTCACCCACCAAACAAGATTCTTTTCCATTAGAATGTCTTTAAATTAGTTATATTTTTGGAATAAAAACATTTTAACTTTCTAAAATTAATTGGCATAATTTAATTTCTTTTGGGAAAATTGTGTTTTTTAGATGTTCCACTAAAATACTATTACACAAACTTATCATATTGAAGAGATTAATAACTCTGCTTTTTTAACAAATTTAGTAATTAGATGACATAAATGGGCTCTCCAGGTATCTCGTTTTCCATAAAATTTGAAATTTAATAAAATAAAATACTAATTTGTTCTATAATTTAACAATTTTTTTGAAGAACAACAGGTAATTGTTGGAGCAAATAGATTTTGGTGTTGAAGAAGTGGTCATAGTATCATTGGAAATGGGGATCTAAAGCTAAGGTAGATATATTAATGTAACGAGATTGGTTTTAAGAGTTATGGATGACAGAAAATACTTTACACATATTGTTATTAAGAATAATCTTCAAAATAATGACATCATCTTTTCATAATATATATGCTTTTCTGAAGCAATAATAGTGTCGATGTGGATTTTCTGATTCAGTAGATATTGGAAGGAGTGAGTTACCACCACTTATCTCTTCGTAAAGCGTTGCCAGTAGATATGGAGCAAGAAATTTCAGGATGAACTGTTATTTTGTATGAGATAGTTCGTAAGGTGGCCTTTAGAATAATAAAATGGACGACCTGTTCTGTTCAAAACTTCTTCAGTCAAAGAGAAGTTAGAGAATTTGTAAATATTGGAATAGGGAAACATTTTTTACGTTTCAAAAAGATGGTACTCTTACAACGTAATGGGAGAAGATATTTTGGTAGAAATGTTTTTGTCGTTTGGTTTTGCTCAAACCTTTAAGCACGATTCAAAAAAGTTAGTTTACAGTACTATAAGAAATAACTGAAAATTATAAAGAAGATTAAAGTTGGCGATGAGGAATGTACAAGGAAAAACATATATACTCAATATTGGGGATAATGGTAAAAGAAGTTAAAACATATTTTCACTTCAGAAATATATGATAACTTTCTCCGGGTGATGTATTTCTGAATAAGTTGAGGAACAGAGGCCACTCAACTTAAGAATTGCTAACACAAACCTTGTATTTAATTTTTGATAGAGTACAACAGGCAATGTTTCTATAAAATTTGGCAAGATTTCCATGATGTCATGTCTCTAGTTTAATGTATAGGTCCCCCACAAAATCACAAAAGTAATGTTATTACATCGAGATTGAAGTTTAGATGTGTTGCAAATTATCTTTTACGAACAAAAATGGGGAGCCCATCATTCAAAGAGCCACTTGCAGGCCAGTTTTACCGTTGATAAATAACTTGTAAATTATATTTTATTTTCCATGTACTCATTGTGATTTGTTAACGAAATGTTTTTATCTTTTTTAACGTCTAAATAAAATTTTGAGTGATACTTATATTAAGAAAAAGATATATAAATATATTACCAAATAAAAATAAACATTGTATTTATTACGTGAATCTTTACTGGTTAGTAAAGAAAATATACAGATATGAACGGCTTTATACATTGTTACAATAAAATAAATAATAATGTTAAAATTATTATAACTTATTCCAATAAAAACATTCCTTGGTACATCTTAATCAACTGAATATTCAGGAACAAATTGGTCGTTTGAAGTGATCACACATGATGGCTGCATGGTCTTCAAGATGGTATAGTGTAATAAAATTTCTTGAATGCTTAAATAGCAATATTTGTAGAATTAGGACATTTAGAATCTTCAAATTTTGATCTCATCTTCATTACAAAACATTTAGTTCCAAATAGGCTAAAGGCATCCCATTCATTGTGTACAATTTGGTTGAAGCCGCTTTATCATGGTCATTTCAGTATCGGTATATCTGATCATCAGGTTGA